>JARVJO010000365.1:11015932-11050961 GCA_031762555.1 Cynodonichthys magdalenae
ATAGATGAGGGTAGGAACGTAGACCGACCGGTAAATCGAGAGCTTTGCCTTCTGGCTCAGCTCTCGCTTCACCACGATGGATCAGTACAGCGCCCGCATCACTGCAGACGCAGCCCATCGATCTCCCGCTCCATTCTGCCTTCATTCATGAACAAGACCCCAAGATACTTAAACTCCTCCACTTGGGGCAGGACCACTTCCACGACCTGGAGGAGGCACTCTACCCTTTTCCAGCTCAAGACCATGGTCTCGGATTTGGAGGCGTGGACCACCATCTGAACATCTTAATTTAACAACTGGATCATATGATCGAGAATTTTTATTTTATTGCAAAATCCTTCCACTTTCTGTGCACTTCTTCTCATGTTAACTAAATCCCATCACATTTTAAATATTACTTTCCATTGATGACTGTAACTGATTCTTTAACGTGCCTTAATTTCCAGATGACTTTTTGTTTTATTAGTTGCTGATACAGAAGAACAGGCACTACAGTTTGGAAATGACAGCTCTAAGTTAAAACAATAAAAAAACAGAGAAGCCCTCTGAAAGTTTTCACAGACGACGCAACGTGAATCCAGTCCTAAACAGACATAAAGACAGTGAAGATTTTACACTTGTTAGATATTCAATCAGTTAATGAAGGAGTTGTGTCGGTGTAAACTGATCCAAATGGGCCAGAGTTGGACTCGGTGCAGGTCGGGTCTGCGTCGCTGAAGGTTAAAAAGTCTCTGATGTGGCGTTAGTGACTGGAAGTGCTGACGGAGCCGCCGACGCCACAGGAGATGTTTTCCTCCTGTAAAATTTCACTTTGCACCTGCAGCAGAAAAAGTCCAATATCTCATCAATATTTCAAAGACAGATCCTCTTTCTGCTTTTAACGCTGCGGCTTTTTCCTCTGCCTGCACCGACACCACCTGCCTGCCTCTCTGACAAAAAAAGAATCAGCAGCGAACAAACCGATCCTTTACATCTATAAAAACTCTCAGCTTAGATTGATTGAAGCAAATATATTTAAACAGAAAGAGATTAAACTGAATCCAGTCAGCATTTCGGTACTCAGAGAAACAGCTCATCACCTGGATAGTGTAAAGTTTTTAATTAAACTGAGATTCAGCCAATAATTAGGAGGGAAGAAATCAAGGCCATGTGCTGGATCAGTTCAGTAAACAGTGAGTGGGAGCATCAATATGCAGAAAACCACAGAGGCGAGAGCCGTGAGTCACTCAGAGGAAACTCATTAACTGCACAAACAAGTAAATTAACTGGTTGGGAAATGGAGTGAATCTTCATTTTAAAAAAAAGAAAAAAAAACTGCTATGAGTTGATGTTTTTAGGCATAAAGAGGGAGGAAAACACATGGGAAATGATAGATATAACAGGCACGTTGTAGCAGACGGATAAGACAGCGAAGGTTAATGTAAACAATCCTCCTTGCAGCGTTTTGTTGGGTAAATATTCCATTTCAAAGACGAGCCCGGCTGAGAGCAACCGTGTGTTTTATTTGTGACAACAGGCTGTCTTTCATCTTGTTTTAAGATGCTAATTCAGCCACAGACTGTGGAACGGGACAGGAGAGTTCAGAGAAAAATGTTTTTTTTGTTTGTTTGTTCAGAGTTAGATGTGAAGATTAAAACAAAAGCCCATCTGAGCAAATATCACAACCAGGCTGTGAGGTGGTTTCTGAGCCTGAACGCTCTCCAGGAAACAACCTCTGCTGAGATTTTTCTTTCCATTTCTTTCCTATTTGCTAACAAAAGTATAGAAAAAATACCATTACTTTTTGAAATAAAACAGATGATGTCTCAGGTGGTAAAATATGAAAATAAAAGAGCTCAAACTAATGTAATGGAGGGGCTGGAAAGTGTTTTGTTGAGCTAACCGAACCACCAGCAGACTGTGCATTCTTGCAGCTGTGAAATCAAACTCACAAGATAAAAAAAATAAATAATTTTCCAAAACTTCCGAATGACTCTTCTGAGGCTAAACATGTACTGTAAGCACTAAAGAAGGAAACACAGTCTTCAATGAGGAAACAAACTGTACAAGCATCCAGACAATAAAAAAAGAGAGATTAAAATACATGAAATGAAGTTCATTTTTTTGCAACTTATGATGCCATATCAATGTTCTGTTGAAGAAAATGTCATGTTAGCATCACAAACACAGCTACAACTTCAGCTGCAGTTTCTGGAGAAGAGCGGTTTTCTTCGTGATGAAGGTGAAAGATGGCTCACTGTGGCCCGACAGAAAGAGGAAGCTTTGCTTTGTAGTCTCTGGCAATGTGCAGGTATGAGCGGGCGGTTCAGTTTGTGTTTTAGCGTCCTCAGCTGGACCACTTAGATCGGCTCCACGTAATTAGCCGGGTAAAGACCCAGCTGGCCGTTGTCTAGGCGACCTTTACACCAGCCCTGATCGTCCTCATCTTCCAGCTTTGTCAGAAAATCACCTTCATTGATAAATAGAGACAAAAAAAATGCAGCAGGAGGTGAAGAAATGGAACAACACAGATTGGTACAGCACAACAACACAAACTGAATCTTTGTTCTACAGTAATTCACACTTTGGGAAGTCTTGACAAGCTGACATTTTGTATCTGTGATAGTTGTGAAGAATACATGTGGTTGTTAGTGAATTTACTGTTAGTTTTCAATAAATAGAGCTACAGTAATGACTCCAGATCTCATCATCATCAATGGTTTTTGTAGGATTTGGGTAAATGAGGATAAATCCAACAGTGCTTCATCCGCCATCACTGTTTTCTCCAAACCTTTTTATTACGTCTCAAATACTATTTTACATTATTACAAACTAGCCTTTTTACCATTTCAGTTTGCCTTCGGAGTTTTTACACACTTTGAAACTACTTCATAGGGTTTTCAAACCCACCCAGCACATGATGGACAGTCAAAAATGTGTGTTTTGGACATTTATGCAAAATTCTGTTGGTCAACGCTGCTTTTAAAAACAACACAACACATTGAATGTGTCCAACTTCAGGGGCTGCGTCCTCCAAAGGCTGAACTTGTCGGCCGCTTACGTCACAGCGCCGTGCCGCCTTTTTCCCCGATTTGAGGGACGGATCCGATGGGTCCTTCTTGACTCACCATATCCCATAATGCATTGCGAGCTGACCAGAGATTTTTTTCTGCAAGTAATAGCGGACGAAGCGAGAGAAAGGAGTAAAGTTTTAAATAAAAATCTGGCGTTATAGAAATTAAAAGTTTCAAGTGGTTGTGTTGTTAATGCTTTAGTCATTTGTATAGACATGTTTTTAATATTGTTTTTTGTCAGAAATCAAACGAGCTGGTATAACGAAATAATCGTGCACATATGACGGGTCCCTTTTTGCTAATTTTGCTGTTTTATGATATTTATAACACTAATATATTGATATTTGGCTCATTTTGATTTATTTTGCTTCTGTTTAGCATTGCTACAGTTGCTAGGCGACAGGACATACGCCAGGGTAAGGGCGGAAGGCCGGACCGTTCAAATTCACACTTTTTTCCGGTATTCGCGGTCTACCAAAGACCCGGCCCACCTAGACTGAGTAGGTCCTGAATTTGGACACAGCCACCATGTGCCTGTTTGACCAAAGTCTTTCATCTTTTGAGGATATTAGACCTGTGAAAACCCAGATGAACACTCACCTGCTCTGAAGCTGAGCTCGTCCTGCTCTTGGCCATCATAGTCGTACAACGCTTTGACTCTCACACCTTCGCCTTCGCCTTCATAAAAGGGGATCGACCCTCCGTTCGTGTCGCTGCCTGAGTTCGAGCCCTTCTGTTCGTCGTCTGACCACTCTGTGGAGGCCGTGTACGCCTGGTTCTTCTCATAACTGCTCACACTGAACACAACATTAAACACATCAGCCATCCGTCTTTCTGCTTCTCCTGCTGCAACTAATACTGCCACTCAGAGTGTTTAGTGTTTTTTTTATCGTGCAGTTATACTGAAATGTGGCATTTGAAGTAGCAGTTTTATCATTTTTACAGACGTTAGTTACTCATGCTTTGATGGAGTTGTAATAAAAATGATTAGAAATGAAGGAAAACCCTGGAAATAGCAGGTGATATAGATCATCTGCACAGGAGATTATTTTGAGTACTGAATTGAAAAGACGGTACCTCCCCCGGTCTCCAGTCTGAGCAGTGCTGCCCGGTGCCTTGATGTTAGTCAGCATGACTTCATCACCTAACTTCTTTGACTTCTTGGTGATGTTATGGCTAAGGTCTGGGTTGTACTCCTGGACAGTAAATAAATGAATTAATAAGCAGTAAAGAATGGGCACCACTCTACAAAATAAATAATGACTACTAAATAAGAGAATTTAACCTCAAATTTTGGCCAGTTCATGTGCATGCCAGGGCCGTGGACGTTGCTGAACCACTTCAGGTCTTCCTGAGGGGAGGCTGAGGTGATGGTTCGTTCAAGATCTCTGTATATTGTGGCATAACTGGGAACAGACGGGAGGAAATAAGTGTGGGCAGATGGATCACCTGATTTCTGTCGTCACACAGACTCCACCAACCTTTGGTTCTCTGTGAGGTTCAGGTGGCGTTTGATATCCATCAGCATCTCTCTGAGGAAGCTCAGTCTCTTCTCCTCAAACTGCTGACACTGGTCGAACACCTGCTCCATGTTTTCCATGTACTGAGGGGTGCACTTACTCAGCTCCTCCAGGGCCTTCTCGTACTTCTCCTTCGCCTGCACAGAAGAACGACTCATAATGTTGAGTTGCATTTTATTACTGTGATGCGTTTTAACCTAAAGAAAATGATCAAATGAAAAACTGATGTTCCCACCTTCTGTGAGTCCTGTTTGCATTTTTCCAGTTTTTCTTGAAGTTTCTTCTGCTCGGCGGGCGTCGAGGTCTCTCCTTTGCTGTTGGCCTCCCTGGTGGCGGCCAGCTTCTCCTCTTTACAGGCCATGTGGTACGACTTCTTGGCAACCTCCACCTGAGCGGGAACATTTAAAACACCTGATCAGGAGGTGTTTAAACTTTTAACACTCAAAACAACATGTCTTCTCAGAAACGACCTAATAACCAATCAAATCAGTCCGCATCACAAACTATAATTTAGTTGTATTTTTTTAAGTTAAAGATGGATAAACCACCAAAATGTTCTTTTTATTTCAATATTATTTTCTCAAAATGAGCATTTGATGTTATGCCTCCCTCACCTCTTTCAGCTTCTTGGCCCAGGGTTTCTGGGCCTTCTTAAAGCCTTCCTCTGCCTCTTTGGTCTCCTTGAATCCCCCCATCATCTGTTTGTGGTACAAGTCTTTTTGCCAGTTCTTCACCTTCTCAAAGTCTTCGCTGACGAGGTTGTTTTTCATCTCCTGGTGAAGCTCGCTCACCTTTTCAGTTTCAGCCATCATCGACATCCAAGCTTGCTCCACTGAGCCATACTGAGGACCTGGTGGAGGACATTTTTGTCATAAATTTGAGTTTATTTTGGAAAGATAACATTGATTACATATTGCAAAATAAATTGCACGCTACTGAGATGAACAGTTGTTGAGATATTCACATGTAAAGCAACAGGAAGTGATGTCAAAGGGGAATGTCTAAATGAGAACAGAGCATTGCTAAAATGCCCAACAACACAGACTGTAGAAAATAATTTTATGTTACTTTAGATTATTTTGAGTTACTATCAGAGAGACGAAGAAGAATCAGAGTTCAAATAATAATGTTTCAATAAACAAAGTCCAGAGAGTTTTCTTTTTTATGACTTCCCCTTTGATGTCACTTCCTGTTTTAATTTGGCTAAGCTATATTCAAAATAAAATATCCCAGTTATGTTAAAAAATGGGTAAAATTGTGTGCATTATGCCAAGTTTCCTAAATATAAAGATGTTTTCGTTGACTTTTTGCATTTGAAGGATATGCATGTCACAGGCACTTTAAAGCGTTTCTTTTACTCACCCCCAATAAACAAACAAAAACTATATTGATTTAGGATTTAGGATATATGAATCCATATGTGCTTTAAACAGGAAGGCAAAAAATTTGTAAAACTGAAAACATCTTTAATTCACAAAGAATCAATGGGACATCACCAAGAACATCAACATCTTCATCACTGCCAGTTCCAGTTCTGTCGCTTGTCTTCTTGTCACTGTCTCCAAACCAGACAACACAGCTGGTTTCACAATTTAATAAAACCTCAACACAAAAACAAAACCTCTCCTACCTTTATCTACCAGCTGCCTCCATCTCTTGGACCACTCCGTCAGCTGCTGTGCGTAAGCCTTCTCAATTTTGGCACGCTCCTGGATGCAGTTCATCAGGTCATTGCAGAGTCGATGGCCATCATCGATGCGCTTCACTGTGCGTTTGTAGTTCCCAACCTTACATAATGACCAAAGATCGTTGGATGATGTTCACTGTCAGCTATATCACTATTATAAATCATCAGTGTTTCTTAGAGCTTCAAACATTTTTGTTCATTTTCAAAAGTTCGTCAGTTCACAAAAAACGATTATTTACAAGAAAATCCTTTTTTTTTTCTTAGTGGACAATTAGAAAGCCTTATATGTCATTTAGATGCCCCTATAGTGTCTTTTTAAAATGCATTTCTATGATTGTATAGGACTTTTGGTACCACTTTACAATAAGGCTCCCCTTATAGATGGTATATAAATAGTTTATACATAAGTTGTTAATTCATCTGTAAATCTGGTTGAGTAATTGTAAATTATTTTATTTATTTTTTGTTTTGCTGATCATTAGGGTGTGTATTTGTTATTTAGGTATATGTATGTATATGTGTATGTGCGTGTATATATATATATATACATAATATTTCTTTTTGTTTGTTAAATGGGGCAGATGTTATAAGATTTTTTTCTTCTTTCTGCTCCTTTTCATTTAATGATTTTGTGTTTATGTTATGTTGAAATCTGTTTTAAAATTTTTTAATTAAATGAAATAAACTAAAAAAAAAAAACATTTATTATGCATTAATTAAGGATGAGAAAGAGACAAAACTGACCCGTTTCTTGCCAAATCTGTTCATGTACATATTACATCTAAAGGTGCTACATTAAACCTTTCAGACTAGGTTTCTACCTTATAAGCACAATAATGTATTAGAAACACATATTTTACATACATTGTACTGTATTACTGCATTATACATATCCGCAACTATCAAAGGGAGCCTTATTGTAAAGTGTAAAACAGTACACTATTTATTAATGACTAATAAACGTATAAATGTCCTTATAAAGAGTGTACTGTTTTACACTTTACAATAAGTAATACAGTTATAAGGTTGTTTATGCTATAAAATAAGAATCTTTCTTGGTTGAAACACAAATGTTGGGCTTTTAAACGGTTTTGTACTTCCATTCTGACACGGAACGCTGCGTGAGATGTCACTTCACTCCCCTCACAACCTGCAGGTGACGCACTGAACAGGCAGGAGGGAACAGCAGGGAAGAGACTGCGGCTGCTGTGCGAGGAGTTACGCAACAAAAAAATATATAGAGGAAGTTAATGTCATGAAAATTACAACCCTCCAAGGATGCGGGCGAGCAACAGCCTCCCACAGAGATAAACGTTTTGCTCAGATACAGAGCCGAATAAATAAAGGGAAGAGACGGAAACTCCGGGTTCTCGCAAATATTTCTCACCTTTGTGACTTTGGGAACTGAATCAATTTTTTATTTTTTTTGCTCAGCATCTGATGGGTATTCACCTTTTACTCGCTGAGAAAAGGACATTCTACAAACCTGGACAGAAAAGAAAGCTGCAGGAGGATAAATGATTGTACTCCAACGCCAGGTTTTTGCTTCAGCAGCAGCCAGCCGAGTCAGCGATCAGCAGGCAGCACTGCAGCAGCTCTAATGTGATGCAGAGAGCGACGCTGATGAAGTGACTGTGTGCTGGAAGCAAACAATTTTACGGCTTCAGCTGATTTCTGAACACGCAGGCGAGCTGGAGATAAAATTTAAAGCATGAGACTAAATTGATTCTAATACCCGAAACAACAAAGTTGTGACGTTTCCTCTGGATGAGGTGAATCCGTTCCACGTTTGCACAATGAGTCACCAGCTCTTATAAATAATCAACAGACTTCTGGAAACTTGTAGCTCAAATAACCTGCGACTCTTTGTGTTCAAGGAAGTGTTGTAATTTAATGGGAGAAACTAAGAACAATGTGATACCAGCTGAGATAAAGGCTTTAATTTATTCTGACTTTGAAATCAGAATTTATCGCCTGCTGAGGCTGAGGAAGGCACAGCAGTGTTGTTTTTGTTTGTTTTTGTTTGCCTGGTCTGTTAGCAAAACATCTCATGAACCTCTGACGGAAAGGATGAGTTTGAATACCACTGAAGTCATTAGTTTTAAATTTCACTGACATTAACTGAAGACACACTTTAACTTACATGTCTTATTCTTAAACAACAGCAATAAAACTCGGTTTGCTGAGAAACTGTGTGGGTGTCATAACTCGGGGTGTGAAGCTGAAGCATCCAAAGATCAGTGAGCCAACAGTGTTGATAAATTAGTTGCTGCTGACTGCATTCCTGATTTATGTGTGACTGCTCTCGGCTGATAAACACAGCCCCATATCTTTCTTCTTCTGGTCTGGCAGTTCATCACAAGCTGATGTCTCTCCGCCGGTTTACTTTAATCTGTCAAAGGCTTCTGTCTCACCTCCCAGAAACTGTCCGTGGTCTCCTCCTGGCTGGCGTACTCGTCGTAGGCTCCAGACATGGTCGCAGATTTGGCAGAATGGCTTCAGGCTGTGGGGGTCTGCAGCAGAGTGATGCTCCTCATTCACTGTCAGGGAAAACAAGCACAGAGGAACATAAACACCGAGACTGTTGACGACATGAAAATCAAGATGTGTGAAACAAATTAAAGCTCTGATCTTACAAATAATAATAATGATGCATTAGTTTTACATAGCACTTTTCGAGACCCTCAAAGATGCTTTACAATTTCATGCATCATTCATTCACACACACATTCCCACACTGATGATAGTAAGCTACAATGTAGTCACAGCTGCCCTGGGGCCCACCGACAGGGGCGGAGCTGCTATATTGTGCCACCGGACCCTCTGACCACCATCAGTAGACAAGGCGGGTGAAGTGTCTTGCCCAAGGACACAACAACTGAGACAGCTGGAACGGGGGATTGAGCCAGCAACCCACCGGTTACAGGACGACTCCCCTAACCACCCTGCCACAGTCGCCCCCCCATCTGATTCAAAGCTGAATGTAAAATACTAAATATTAGTAGATCCAAGCAGAGGTGGGGACGTGAGTCACATGACTTGGACTTGAGTCAGACTCGAGTCATTAATATTATGACTTTAGACTTGACTTGAAAGAATGTTCAGACTTGTGACTTGACTTGGAGTTTTACACCAGTGACTTGGGACTTGAATTGGACTTTACCCTGTTTACTTGAAAAGGCTTGATTTTTTACCCATAATCTAAGTTTAAAATACATTATTTATAAAGTTAGCCCCATAAATTAATTTCACTCATTCTGTATTATCAAAGGCAGCAAACCATCTGTCTTAGTTTTTTTACACACTCTGCACATACACTGCCTGGACAAAAAAAAAAAGTTGCCACCAAAAAAAAAGGTCAAAAAAAGGTCACACTAATATTTTGGTGGAGCACCTTTAGCTTTGATTACGGTACACATTCACTGTGGCATTGTTTCGATAAGCTTCTGCAATGTCACATAATGTATTTCCATCCAGTGTTGCTTTGAAATGTCACCAAGATCTTGCATTGATGATGGTAGAGTCAGACCGCTGCGCAAAGCCTTCTCCAGCACATCCCAAAGGTTCTCAATGGACTCTGTGGAGCCAATTCATGTGTGACAATAATGTCTCATGCTCCCTGAACCTCTCTTTCACATTTCCAGCCCGACGAATCCTGGCATTGTCATCTTGGAATATGGCCATTGATGGAATAACCTGGTCATTCAGTATATTCAGGTAGTCAGCTGACCTCATTGTTTGAGCACAGACTGTTGCTGAACCTAGACCTGACCAACTGCAGCAACCCCACATCATAGACCTTAGTTAAATCCAGGTAGTGACTTTTTTTTGGCCAGGCAGTTTATGTGTGTGTGAGCTGCAGCACAGCAAATCAAATAAACTAGATTTTAAAAAATGGAAAACTATAGTTTAAAGGAAGACTATTTTTGCAGCTAAGTTTATCTGAGCTTCGCAACATGGAGGTGCAATTTTAAACTGATTTTTTAAATACTTTGCAAGTTAAGCTGCACATGTTCCATCATGATTTAAGATAAATATAGATTTAAAGAAGAGCACATCGTCTATTATTTACATTTAACATATAACTGCAACATTGCTTAAAAAAACAACTCGAAAGGACTTAAAATTTCAAGTTTTAGACTTGGGACTTGATTTGACAGTTGCCTGTCTTGCCTTGAGACTTGACTGCGTTTGCTTGAGGATTAAGACTTGAGACTTACTTGAGACTTGTAAAACAATGACTTGGTCCCACCTCTGGATACAAGAAAATAAAGACCCCAGGAAATCAGTAAAATTAACTTCAAATGAAAATGTTGATTTTACACCAGTATAAGCTGATTTAATAGTCTGTTTGGTGCTGATAAGCTGCTACAAAATTTAAACTAATGAAAACACAATTAGTGATGGTTTTTGGGAGAAATAAAAAGTCGACAGCCATCTTCCCCACACACTGATATCTTATGATTTCATGTGTTTTGGAGCCCCTTGATTACCTCGTGAGTGCTTCAGGCAGCTTTTCTTTGAAGACTCCATCAATAAATGAAATGACCGGCTATTAATTTTCAAGCATTAAGTCAACTTGTTTTTATAGTTTCTTAACAGCAGAGTAATTCTGTTCACCTAACATCACCCTTCACTTGAACCTCTGTAAAAAAAGAAAAAAATTGACAAATCACCTAATAAAGGCTCAAGAGACTAAATTATGGAACGAACAAACACCAGAGCAAAGCAAGAAGAACTTGATCTGTATTTCTGTCTATAGGACGGCAGTGATCTGTTGCTAATAGACAACAAACTGAGCATAACTGAGCAAAGACAAGCTCACAACACAAACAGTATCCTGGTGCTGCTGCAGTCTCACCCACCTCCGTCAGTTCAGGTTCAGTTCACAACCCACACTGCAGTTTTAAAACGGTCTGTGCTGTCAAACTGGCCTGAAACAAGCAGAGATTTTTACTTGGCTTTCGCTAAGGGCTAATTAGCTGCTGTCAATGCTAAAAATACATCACAAACACCCAACACTCTATAATAACTTCTAATATATTCCCAGGAGTAAAAACGAGATGTACTTAAAAAATATATTTAATATAATAAAGAAAAAAACCAAAGTGTTTTACTTTGGTCTTAAATATCCAAAACATCCTTGAAGGAATGGATATCACCCCGCTACCTTGGAGTAAAATCATCTTGTGATGAGAAGGGATGAAGTTAAGCTGTTTTGTTCTTCGCCTATAAATGATGTTTTACACCATCTCACATCATAATGCAATATTTAACAAGATCTGCTGGTGCTCAGAGTACGAGTTGGGGTTCAGTCTCAGCTACTACCACATCAAACTTTAGCTCAGGATCTGTAAAACTGACTGCATCGTAGCCATTTTTGTGTTGGCTGAAGCTGATAAACTGTGGCGGCCATCTTGAACTAAAAGCTAATTAGTTGTAGACATACAACCAAACATCAGTTTCTGAGATTTTCATTAAAATCCTAAACATTATTGTATTTTGCCTTTGGTGATCAGTGATCAAAACAAGACTTTTCTGTCATCAATAATTGCCATTATTAATGGATTCCTACTGTATGTAATACATTTATTTCCCAAAGTTTTGCATAAATAATTGTTTGTTATCACATATTTTAGAAAGCAACTTGAAGATGACATAAAAAAGAAATAGCAGCTAGTAATCTGGTACTGTGAAAATAAAATAAAAAAGAAATAACAATAATAATACTAAAGCAGGAGCTATATAGTCCATGCTGTGACTTAAAAATATAGTTTGTTTAAATAACACAAGCTCAAATCCCAGACGTTACACAACACAGTTATGAATGTGTGCAGTTGAGGCAACATCAACAAACCACAAAACAAAAATAACACAATGGAGATCGAGATAAAATGCAAAGGGAAGATGCAAACAATTTGGAAGGAAAAACACGACACGAAAACAACCGTAGGGAGACTTATCTGACGAAGCTGCTATCTGTGCAGTGAAATGCCATCTGCAGAGGCAGCAGGTTTCATGGAGCCTCTGCTGGAATACTAAATATCAATAAACAGATGATGTGACAGGGAGAGCATTTGATAGGGATTTCTGATGTGGTGCAGTATTGACTGATGCTTTTTTCCTGCTGCAGATGTTCATTAAACAACAAAAAAAAAGCTGACAAACTGTGAGCTATAACAAAGTTAACAAATGAATGCAAATATGATTATTTGCTTTCTAGTTGATAAAGGCCTTCCCAAAATAAATCCTTTTCATGTAGTTCATGTGAATTTCTGGCACACCCATTAAGATAAAAATAATATAAAATTAACATTTACATAGTTTTACATCCAAGCATCAAATTTTTAGGTTGTTTTTATGGTAAATTTGAAGCCATCAGATTTATAGATTGTTCAATTTTAGTCTCATACTAAAAAGCTGCTTTTATTATAAAATGCATCAAAATGCAAAATCTGTTATTAAAAAAAAATGATCAAGGTGCAGCATAAATCAAACAATAGAACGAGAAGCAGCAGAGACGTGTTTTGATGGGAGCTCAGGGGGAGGGGTGGAGCATGTGAGGGGTATTTGGGTCAGTCGTGAACCAGAGGATGGAGCAACACATTTCACAATGAAAGGTAAAAGAGGAAGTGAGTTGAGTAATGGTCCAAAAAAGGTTCTAAAACCTAATGGATCGAGGAGAGTTTCCACAGCTAACCTGGCAATTTCAAGCAAAACAAATGCAGCAATGCAGGCTGGAGAAGTGGGTGTTTATTATGCTTGGTTAAGCCATTAGCTACACGCTGAGAGGGGGGCTTTTGTTCAGCCTTTGCTTTGCTCATAGAAAAAACAATCACTAACTAGAACTACCAACTTCATAATAAAACCAACATTAAACTGGGACAGAAACCATATTTTTTAGACATGTTTCATAAAATACCTCAATTACAAACATCTTCCAGGGTTCAGCTTAGACTCACTCTTCCTTCTTCTCCTCCCTCCTTTTAAAAAGTACAGACAGCAGGATCTGTCCAGCATCCTCATCTTTATTAACAAGAGCATCCTGACTCTCCATCTGTCTATTGCAAGAACACAAGCATCAAAATCCGCACGACTTCTAACATTGCAAGCCTCAACACGTTTAAGTGAGTGAAACCCCAAGACAAAGGCTGAAAAGACCCCGAGAGCAGAACACAGCCCCCCACAACAACAAAAGCCTACCTCCAGTCCTCCATGAGCAGTGGCTAAAAGGAATAAAAGAAAAAAAAAAGGAACACGTGGGCTCCTCTAGCAGGCAGCCCCACTCCTCTCCACCTCCCCTCCTGTGTGTTGATCTTTGCTCGGTGCAACCCGTTTGTTCTGATGGTGCATTAGCGTGCAGAGCAGGGGGAGGAAAAAAAGAAATAAACAAAACAAGTCCGTCACTCTGATCTTTAATCAAGGAATCTTCCCGCCTGGAGTGCTGAGAAAAAGTTTACACGCGTCTGTGTTCCTGAACGACTGAGCGATAATCCTGTGATGTCGTGCCTAAACGGCTCAGACAGAGCAGCAGCAGGCCAGAGAGAGGAGGCTGAGAGAAGGGGGTGGGGCAGGTGAGCTGCAGCGCCCGAGATGCTTCGGTGTGGAAACGTGAGGCGTTCAATGACCAGGTTTGGAGGGATCACTTTATTCACCAGAAAGCAGAGACAGCTGAACGCCTCTTCTTAAAAATCACACAACAGGTGCTGTGTGGCTACTGAGATAAAACAGATTAACAAGGATGCTTCTTAAATGCAGAGAAGCAGAAAAATGTCTTCCTCCCACTTTAAAGATGTATACAGTCCACAACTCTAAACCAACTGATTTATAAAATCTAAAAAGTCTGAACTGTAAAACCAACAAGCATTATCCAATGCTGCTTCAAACATTCAAAATTCTACTATTAACATATTTTCTGAATAAATATGTTAAGTTTACGCCTGCTGTGTTCATGAACAACCAAATCTGATGTGACGGTGGCAGTGTGCAGATCTTTTGTATTGCTTTTGCAGGTCATCTCTCAGTTTTTATTAGCATAAGCAATTAGCATTAAAAATGAAATAATTCAAACACTACATTGTGTAAGTGCTTAATGCAAATAATGTTTTAGGTATAAAACATCAATCCTTTCCAAGAGATTACAATCCCAGGGTGACTGCATGTTTTGGTGGAGGCAACCCTGAAATAGATGAAAAAAAAATATGTAAGCTCTTTGGTATTTTTATGGTGTTCAGAGAGCATACAAGGGCTGTTGACATGACGCCCATAAAATGATAAATAATTAACTTATAATGAAATTCAAAGCAAAAGCGTACTCTTGTTGAGCAAGACAACGTTAAGGGGCTGTGAAGAGGACAGCTGGAGTGGAGGAAACACAAACTTCCTGGTTTTTAAATCTTAAAACAAGAGGTTTAATCCACTTGTTTTGAAAGAACTATTTTTTATCCACAGTTTAAGAATATAGTCCTCATAAAAATGTATGAATATGTGTCTCAAATTGCTTGGAAACACTGCCCCACCCTTCATACACACACACACCTCCAGGCCTAAGGAGACCCGCCTTCAAGTCTGAAACATATCCAGTCTAAACCACCTCTGAACATTCTGCCTCATTTTCTAACATTCAAACAAAAAGACATTACATGACATTATGTTGTAAAGGACATTTCTTGTTTACTTTTTGTGTTTTTGGATCTGTTGTATTGTGTACTTTATGGAGATGTTCTATTTTCTGAGTGGTATTTTGCGAATTATTGGTTCTTTGTACTGTTTTGTTTACATTTCTTGGAGAACTTTACTTTTTGGGTTCCCTTGTCATGGTTATAGCTCAGGGCCACAGCAGAAACGAAAGCCTTTTTGTGACCCAACAAGTAGCTCTACAACCTGTTACTTAATTGGACCGAGATCAATTAACGATTGGCCTCGTTCACAACATCTTCGCACACAAGCACAGACCTGTTTAATGAGATATTGGCTCCATTGTTCAAACTCTCAGGACAAACTTTCTGCTGCTGCCCTCATCACTTTTAAGGCTGATAAATTTAGAGCCACGTCCATCAATAATTCACAGAGCTGTGTAAACAGATAGAGGAGAGGGCCAACATGACTCAGGTGCAGACACTCTTTAGAGTTTGATGTAATCTCACATCATTGACAGGACACCTTGAATATAAAACAGAAAGATCAATATTATTCATCTGCTCAATGATAAACACAAGCAAGCACTTAAGATATTATGCGTTTAAAGATATAAAGACAACTGTCATGACAGAGTAGCTCATGCAGTTTAAACTCCATACTTTCCAGTATTGAATTAAAAATGATCCCTGGATTGGAAGCAAAACATCTTCTACTACAGAATAAAAATCTATTATTTTAGGCGGTGGTATTTGCCATGCTGAGAATCTACACCAGTACAGTTAGTATGACTGTAGCAGAAATTAAGTATTTAACTCGAGCACCAAAATATCTGGTCAGTAAATATAAATGTTTAATATATATGAATGGAATAAAAGCAGAAAGATTGCAGCAAACATGCTCAAAACAGTAAATAAAACACATGAAGACTGTAAAAAGCAATGAGTCCAAAGCAGCTGAAACTCCCACACCTTTAACATCAGACATGAAGTCCCATAGCCCTGCTTTTAACAGTACTAGTCCTTAAAAGATAAAATCAATGTCTAATAGATCAACGGTAACAAACTCAGAGGCCATTTATCCAAATGAGGCCTGAGTTTATCAACAACTATCAACTTTTGGTTGTATCATCTTTATAACAGACAGACACCTTTGAACCTCAGTTTTTATTCTGCCAGCAAAATAAAATCCTGATTGTCACAGTGATACCAACCATCATGTCACTTACATGCATGTTATCTTAGACGTCACAGGTAACCACTAGACAAAACTGCAGTTGTGTGAGCACATTGTAACGCTCATATCAAAGATAAGACACTGCTGAGGATAAAACATGTAATCGTGTTTTAAAATGAGAAAGAAATCTGCCCTGACAAGACAACTGTGGTGAAAAAAAGGCTTTTAATTTTCAATTTAGCGGTAATGAGATCTTTTATTTATTTAAAAGTCAAGCCTTCCTTGAGAAATGCATTTTACCTGCCGCCTTTCATGTCCGAGATTTTAAGTGAAATTGTCTTATGCTGAGAAAGAAAAGACTTATATGATTTGGTCAAATTTAGTGTTGTAAATAACATCATGAACAGTCACATGTCATAATGTGACATCAAGATGAGTCAGCACTCAGACTGTTAGGGATGACTTTCACCTACAACCACACCAAAATGATCTCAATGTCCGTAAAACAGACGTTATATTAGTTTTTGTGTTGGCTAAGGTCGACCATCTTGAGCTGGGTGAACTCAGTTGTACGACTACTTTTAAAAAGTTTTTTAAAAATACATACTCTCAATCATGAGCTAAAACGTATCTCATGAACCATTAATACACATCTTCTTCATTAACTCAGGTTGGAATTAACAATTTCAATTAATGCAACAAAGATTCATAAAAGAAGCACGGATTAAATATATCAACAATAACAAAATATATACAGTATTACTGTAGTTCATTGCAGTTATTAAATCTTGTTAGTCCTACTTTTTCCTGCTCCTCAACAATGTTACTCCCAGTAATTCTGACAGATTTCAAGAAAACTGACAGCTCCATGTCTCACCTGACACATCCTGCAGTCTCACTCGCCGTGTCCACACTCCCCACACGGCGTAAAGGACCTTTGACAAGACACATTATGCCATCAATAATTAGCCAGCTGTGAGGGAAGGAGGGGACACTCCTTGGTCATTCTTTAAAAAAAATGCTTCACAGTAAGAAAGCAGTGAGTCAGAAAGGTTTTGATCACAGAGATTAAAATGGGAAGGAAGGACAAATAAAGGTGACATCACATGGGTGGTCAGATAAAGTCCACTCTGTGGAGTCGGGGTATCAGTTTAACCTGCAATCAAACGATCGATACAGATTTTCTGATGTGGAGATTAAACAGTCTGGCTGGATACTAAAAAAGAACACAAGGAAAACTAGGTTGAACACATTTAATAACAAATGTGCAACTTTCTTTCTTATTAAACTGAACGTAATTTCAATTAGAGTCCTGTAGACATCCTGTAGAAACATTGATCAGGATGGGCCCCTAAAACCCTTTAAATGATGAAAGACCCACATAAATCCAGTTGTCCATCCTCTCTGGTATGTGCCATCTGTATATCATCTAATCATGTTTCTCCCAGAAGGGCCAACTCCGTTTGACCCCAGTGTTATATCCTATTACGGCAGGAAGTAATTTACGACCAACAGACAAGCAAAGAGGACTGAAAGTGCTGCAATTCTGCTCTTTTGCCCCCATCCAAACAAAACAATCCTATAATTGAGACTGCTTTTCCAGCTGTGATTTCACAATATCATTTTTATTGTTGTGTTGAAGCAACTCAGGAAGAAATGGACCACAGTTGGCCATAGCAGCTATGGTTGGAAAATTTGTAATTATCTGTACTCTATTAAATTTGTGAAAATATGCTAGTGTTATTTTGGCAGTTAACAAACTGCCATTGAAATGCAAAATAAAATGTTTACTTTAAGTCTAGTACATTTTATTTTTGCTATACACAGCTTTCCTTACACACCTTAGTAAGATATCAACAGATGTTGAACAGCAAAACTTGCACAATTGTTTGAATATGTTCATCAGTACATGTAGCAAAACAAACTATGCTGTATATTTATGGTAGGTTGTAAAATATAATCCGATGTTCCTTGCAAGCCCTATATTTCTTACACCGCAGGGTCTAAAGAGTTCAATAAACACATCCTCCAGGGCAAGGAGAGCCTCAGCGCTTTGCATCCTTGTTGTTTTGCAATCAATGACCTTTTCTGGCTGTGCAGAGAGCCAAAGTGAACCGGACATTTACTGAAACCTGTGGTTCAGCTGCTCGGGGCCCTGAGCGAGGAAAGCTTAGCATAAAAACCTCAGTGGGCGACAGCGTGAGTGAGTCATTCAGGGAGAGTCCAGCTGCTAAACACTAAGAGGTACACATGCTCACATCCACACACACGTAAAGGGTTTTATTGTTATTCTCATCATTGAAAAAAAAAACTCCTTGAGCTGTGAGAACTGTGTAAACACCATCATGATGTAGTGAAAACTACAAGCTGTTGTTAAATCAGCAAAGGGAAAACTCTGAATCGTAAAAGTCTCAATGATGTGCTGAACATCCTTTTTATTACTTTTTTTTGTTGTTTTCTACTGTTTAACTAAAAGACATTTGAAGCCACAGCTATTTCCCTTTATGTATTTCAAAGGCAGACACAGAATAGTTTTGCTAATTCCACAGTTTGCCAAAACTGAACCAGCAACAGATTAGCTTTAACCACCTGCTTGGATACTTCCACACATGACACAGATGTACACAAATGTGTATCGAGAAAAATATCAAGAAAATAGAAAAATACAATCCTAAAAAATGTTAAAACCAACTGTCAGCTGACTGATGATGGTTGCAGCAGTAATCCCAACAAACATATGTGTAAACCTGCATCTGCACGCTGCCGACCCCATCTTTGAAAAACGCATGACGACATCAAACCCTCCTCCTTTGCTCCCTGTTCTGTAAAACATTTCACTGAGACTATAAATCTGATGTGTTGAAGCCTCAGAGGAGCAGAGACAATCTGCAGCCAACAGCCTCTAATAGCTCCTGCTTGTTCCTCTCAACCTGTGAGATGGCTTCTGTAATGGACTATCTCCAACAAAGACCCCCCAGAGACTTCAGGAGGATTTGCCCAATGAAGCTCTCAGCAACATCCATAAAAGCCAGACTTACTTTAACATAGCACCAACATGTATCACTCAACGAGACACTTTGCAGTAACAAGTTTTGTCCAGTGTGACTCTGTAAAGTGGAAATAGAATCAGAGCATTAAAAGTTAGAAGAAACAACTCTTTTTATTCCTTTTTTTTGTATCTTGATCTGAACACGCTTCCATGTTTAAAGTGGAAATAAACATTTTTTATTTTAAAAATATGCAATGAAATGTAATTACAAGAAAAATCTAAGATGCAATGAGACCATCTAAGTATCCTCAATGTTCCAAAGTAAACAATCATCGTGGCGATAAAACATAACTGCTGATTTTGCTTATTTATTACAAATATCTATTTATAATAGATGATAAAAGATTAAAATCAAAATGCATATTTTGACAGATATTATGGCTTTATGGAATCTTACAGATTTAATGGAGGTTAAAGGAGCTGCATGTAGGGACTGTTTGTAGCTGAGCTGCTCTTTTACAGACTGCTTAGATTCTGCTGATTCACAGTCTGTGGGCACAGTGCAGAGGAGTCAGGGCTAAAACGGATCAGATCTGAGAATAACACGACTCGTGCACATAAACACTGCAGAACTCTATTTGACGACTAGCTTAAGAAATTATCTGAGAATTTTTTCAATCGGCTCCTGTGTCAGCTAATGAACAAAAGAATTAAAAAAACTAGGTTTTAGAATAAGAATGAGCTCACTTTTATCAAGGATTGTGAAGATATAAATTAGTTTCCTAATTACTGATAATAAAAAAAGTAGCTTTTGCTTTTGAAACTTAAAGTAACATAACTGTTTAAGAACAGGGTGTATCTGAGTCTTTATTCAAAACATGTTTCAGTCACTGATCACAGATTACTTCTCTGCTGATGATTCAGTTTTGAACAAAAATCAATAAATAGAAATGAATATTTGCCAGACAGCAGCCTGAGCCGATTCAAAAATGGACCATATTTGTGTAACAGGTAACTTATCTTATCTCCACATTTACGAAACACCAACAGCTTTTAACAAGTGACCTGAACTGAACAATACTGACAACAAATACAAACCCTGGACCTTTAATGAAATGCAGCACGCCCATCTCCCATGATGCCCCGTGAGGATCTGGTCTCAGGCTCCGGTTACCTCACAGTTCAAGGCAAAGTCACACTCTGCTCCCTCCCATTACTAAATGAACTCTGTTATTTTCAGTCATTTTTTAAATATGCAACAAATGTGCTCATAGTTCTGCAGTGGCAGAATTTACAGTTGTGGTAATTGTCAGAGTAACCGAGACAAATAATAAAATTAATTGCATTGATGAAGCCAGACATTGATGAAAAAGCTCTCAATGTCTGAATCCATGTTTGAGATTACAAAAACTGAAGGAAGTCTTAATGGCCTCCTTTTAATCATCTAACATAAGCTGGGACCGAGAGCAGCAGATGTGATGTGACAAGCTTGTAAAGACAAATAAAAACAAACTGTTGTATCTTTCTCCTCTGGGACTAATACTTCTATAATTATTCATACAGACAGCAGACAGAGGCTTGAAGAGAAAAAACAACTTAAGGTTTAGTCTAATTAATTACATTAGCAGTGACACTTCATCTGTCATCCCTTCTGCTAAAAGGAGGAGTTAAACTAAACGCTGCAAATCAAATGAAAGTCCCTCATTTGTCACTTGAATTAATCCAATTAGGCTGAAAATCCCTTCAACGTATGAGAGGAAACAGGGAAACATTCCCACTCAGGCCTCTGTTTTAAAGGGAAACACAGAAAATCTTCCATTGGGTTTGTACAAAGCTGACTTACTTTCTTTAAATTAACAAAAAAATGTTAAAGCGGAGCTTGTTTAAATCTGGTTCCAACAGATGGATTAATTTGATGATCCCAGATGAGCTCAGATAATTGCGTATTAAAAAACAGAGAAAGAACTGCAGAGTTTCAGCCAAAGTTACACATTCTCTGACATAAGTGAGAAATCACAGGGCGAAAGTCTGATCAGTTGGTTGACACCTACAAGTAAATACAATTTAAAGGAGCAGTCCCGCAAATGATGACAATGCCTCCACCTTCAGAGGCTGAAAGCTTCAAAATTAAATGAACTGAAAGAAACATGTCCTGAACACAAAGCTGAATGAGGCGAGTCTGAGAGTCAAAGAGTTCACATCCTAACTGCCCAGATTTGCATTTGTTGCTATTTACTGCACTGGATGCAACACTGTTATCTGCTGCTGAAAGCACTGGAAGGCATCTCATGTAGTGACCCAACTTCAGTCAGGTATCGAGGGCAACATACTGCACAATTCATGACCTCCCATGATGCAACTCAGGAGTATTTTATTCCTTAAATTGCCCAACAAGATAAGTGTGCCTTTTTATTAACCCGACACAGAGTTTATTCAGTTATGAAGCATAGGTGCATTTTTTTATATTACAAAATTAAATTGATAGAGAATAATTCAAGAAGCCTGTGTATATTAAATACCAAGGGGCTTCATAATAGAACATACCTCCAATATTTTTTCAAGTGTTCACTCTTATTGACACTTCTAGATCTTAATTTTTCTAACTTTTTCTAACTTACTTATTTAATGCTTTTAAAAAAGCTAGGGGGTAAATGGGACTTAAAGCCCTGGCTCTTTGGGTCTCTCATTTTTTTTTCCTGGAAGACCTATTTTTCTGGCCTCTACATGCAAAAAGGCCAGAAGCCTCAGCACGATGTTTGACCATCGGTCCAGAAATGAGCAGACTTCAGAACCGCGGACAGAGCTCAGTCGGAAAGAGGCGAGTCTGAAAAAAATAGATGGAGGCCAGCAGCACCACCAGATTATATCCAAAGAGAAATAACTGGTGTAGAGTAAAACCTAATTCTCCCCTGAAACATTTGCTGTTTTTATTTTAAAAGTCCCTTCACGCACAAACACACCCTCACACACATTTATGAACCAGCATCCTCTCAAAATATCATGTTCTGCAGAAAGAAACAACTCTTACTAATAATGATGAAACATATTTTCTCTACACAAATTCTTTTATTTCACTTCTGTGGACATAAGTCAGTCTCGGTAAAAAAAAAAAAAATAAGTTGTGCAGCAACATAACATAAGCAGAGACACAGAAGCTGCTCCACAAACATACATCTGCTAAATATGATATTTTACGGCTAAAAATACACAAATTATTAAGAGTAACGTACCTGAAAGAAATAATACTCGAGCTTCGTTGAATGCGTTAAAATACATTCATAGTACTCAGCGGCGGGTACTGCCTCCGTTTGTTGTAATTGTTTAGCCGAAGGAAGCCACCAGATGGGGGATGGTTCGGAGCTAAACTCAAGCTAGCCTAAAAAAACCAGCAACGACTTCCGGGGAGTGCTTTCAAAACAAAGGTTTCCAGCCAATCCTTGGGGAACGTTGTAAAAAACATGAGGCAGATGGCACATTTAATATTACGATTATTTGTATATTGTATGGCCTATTACATAATTTTTATTATTAATGTTATTTATGTTGTTATTCTTCTTCTTAATATTATTCTAATAATAATACTACTACCACTAATAATAAAAATCATCATTTCTTCGTCCAGGGTCAACCAGGTCCCTCAGGTTTAATCGATGGTGTTCAGCCAAATACTTATTATTATTACTATTATTATTACTATTGTTATTATTATTATACCTTGTGTACGATTCACACGGTTATGGAGTAAAAAAAAACAAACTACATTTTCAGTTGTGATGATCTGCAACCTTTATGAATCCACCTGATTCCACCACACCAGCAGGGGGCGACACACACTACTGTCCGCTCCGCGCTGAGAGCAGTAACTTCCTGATCCAACGACTGTCGTTCCTTCCGGCTCCGGTCCCTTCACAAGTGGAAAGGTAAAGAAGAACTCGGTGTAAAAATCCGAAAATATCTTCAACATCTTACATTCATAATTGTGGTGATATTTATTGGATGATAGTTGTTAAAGCCTTAAACAAAATAGTGAACGTATTTTAGCGGTAAACACCTCATAGTCACAATTATAATGACTAGAAGCGGGGATGTAAACCCGGCTTAGGTTCTCATAAACGGCTGCCATTTTTCTCCTTCGACGCGGGCAGCTTTAAACTTTAATGTTAATAAAGTCACCTGGCTGTTTATAAGTATTATTTGATGTTATGAATGATTGTGTACTTATTGAACGTGTTGTCTGTTGTATTAATTGACGTGAAATTGATCCTCAAACCTGTCGCCCAGATGCTGATGCCCAAGAAGAATCGCATTGCTATCTACGAGCTCCTCTTCAAGGAGGGAGTCATGGTGGCCAAAAAAGATGTTCACCTGGCCAAGCATCCCGAGCTTGCCGATAAGAATGTGCCCAATCTTCATGTGATGAAAGCGATGCAGGTGAGAAACTGGAGTGGGAAAGTCAAACGCACGTTTTCACTAGTGACAGATTCTGTAAATCTGGAGCTGCCATTGTAGAAATGCATGAAGTAGTAAAAGATAAGTTGTCTAAATCTGTTACTTTAACTCTCTACTTGGACCGTATGAGATCAGAGTAAGGCTTTTTTTTATAGGAACCAGCTACTGCTTTAATATTTCAGAAACACTTGCTCATATGTCACCAAGTATTGCTTGACTCGCCCCTAGTTTGAGATACTTACACGTTTTTGCTATAATTTTACAAACAGTATGAACAGCATTCATAAATGGGGAGGGGGAAGTTGGATTTTCTTTGGCAAGTTTGTGCTTGTTGTATTTACTCGCTCACTAAACTTAAATTTGACAGTTTAGATTCTTAAAGCAGTTGTAGTTTAAGTTGCAAGATTCTTCCAATGTCTACAACTGCATAATAAGCATCCAGTCAGAAAGCTGACTTTAAAAACATCGAGTCATCAGCTAACTCATAGGTGTGCAGTCCTGATCATCGGGAACTGCAGCTCTGCATGTTTTACTTGGCCTTTGCTCCAGCACATCTGATTTGAATGAATAGATGATTATCAGGCTTCTACAGAACTTGAATGAGGAAATTCAGGTACTGAATCGTTTATGCGCTAACATCACTATTGTTATAATTTTATCTGTGGAGTCTGTACTGTACTTGAGAGGTCCCCGAATCTGATCCTTGTGGACCACTGTCCTGAATATTTTAGATGTTCTGCTAAATTACTCCTGACTAAAATGAATGAGTAATTGAATGGCTTCTGCTAAAGTAATGATATTCTGAGTAGGTAATTAAATTATTTGAAGCAGGTTGCAAATAAATATTATTCTTTTGATAAATATCTGGACCTCAAATAAACTTTAAGCCCAGCTGAAATGTTTTAAACAAACAATTCAGACTCATGCTCAGGATTTATCACAAATGTAATTCAAGATCAAACTGTAATGTGCTGTGTGTTCTTTTCTTTCAGTCTCTGAAGTCCTGTGGGTATGTCAAGGAGCAATTTGCCTGGCGTCATTTTTACTGGTACCTCACCAATGAGGGCATCCAGTACCTGAGAGACTTCCTTCACCTTCCACCAGAAATTGTGCCTGCCACCCTGCGCCGTCAGACCCGCCCTGAGACCGCAAGGCCAAGGCCTAAAGGTAAAACACGAATATACAATTTACATACAATGCTTGTACAAAAAAGAAAGATGGGAAAATAACTTGTAAAGTCAGTGTGGGGAGCTAATACTGAGTTTCTGATTTAAAAAAAGATAAACCTCTGTGATAAATAAAAAGATACTCAAAACCTTTTTAAAATCTAGTATGAATTTCAGTTGTTGTGCAGGGAGATTTAAAATGAACGTTTAAAACAATATGTGCTTATTATTTGATCTGTTAGCCTATTAGTCGAGTTTTTAAGTTGTACTATTACAATATTTACAGTCTGTTGGTTTAGATTTGATACTTTCTTTGACACTGTTTAAAAATTTCAACCATTTCAAAAAACAAAGCTGGACAAGTTTGGGTTTCAAAGTTCTAATAAACAAATAAATAAAAATAATTATAAAAAGTTTTACTGGGACCTGTTTACTACTTTTACTTTTCATATTGAAGATGTAGTGTTGCTAATAAGTGTGCACTTAAAATTTAACACTTTTTTTGTTGAGTCATTTATAATTAGTTTCTTTTTCTTGTCATCTTTTCTGCTGCTCACCTTCATGATTTCAAAGTTGAAATAACTTAAAATAATTTTTTTTAAGCAAAATGAATTTAATTTTCTTGTTAATTTTTTCTGCAGGAATGGAGGGAGAGAGACCCGCCCGCCTTAACCGGGGGGAGGCTGACAGAGATGCATACAGGCGATCAGCTGCACCCCGTACGTATAATACTGATAACTACCTTTCTCCGTATTATTGGCCTTGTTTATCTGGTCTGCATAAAGACTTGAAATGAGGTGGACCAAAAGGTTGCCATGGGCTCATTTGGGCTAATTATTTAGGATGGTATTTAAAATGCTTGCTAGCTTGTTCTTAGAATTAAAAAGGTAAAATGTGATGAGACTTACTATGAAAACATGACTAGATTAAAGAAAATTATATTGTAAAATTTTCATTGGAGCTTAAATTATCTTTGTTAAAATGATGAGGGGACAAAGTTCAGCTCCTGTTTGTTCCTCAAATGATGAGACTGATTGCAAATCTACTCAGTGGATAAAAGATAAACAAAATTATCAGACCAACCAGGTAGATTTTTTTTTATCTTATAAAAATCTAATTTGTTACAATGACTTTACATTGTGCCAGACTAAAATTGAGAAATAAAATTGTCTGACTTCATAATACATTTCCACAGCTGGTGCTGACAAGAAAGCGGAGGCTGGTGCTGGAGCTGCCACAGAGTTCCAGTTTGTGAGTATTTTAAATTTTGTTTACTACTTGTGACAAATAGACATTTGTCTGCAGAAAATGAGCAGCACTATTTCACTTAAATG
Source organism: Cynodonichthys magdalenae (assembly GCA_031762555.1). Lineage (NCBI taxonomy): Eukaryota > Metazoa > Chordata > Actinopteri > Cyprinodontiformes > Rivulidae > Cynodonichthys > Cynodonichthys magdalenae. The sequence goes on from JARVJO010000365.1 coordinate 11,041,944, forward strand.
TCTCCCAGAATGTTAAAATGCTCACATTTTTATGGTTCTGGTGTAAAACTTGACTTTTCAGTGACCTTTGACCTTGTCTTTGTTACAGAGGGGCGGCTTTGGACGTGGTAGAGGACAGCAGCCTCAGTAAATTTGACTGTTTATTACTAATAAAGAAAAACAAAAATACACAACTTTGTATTGTTGGTTTGTACAAGATTTTTGAACATTGATGACTAATGCTGACACAGCAGACTCTCAAAGCTGCTAAATTGATCAGGCTAACTTGTTTTACATATTTAATACTCTGGGTGTGTGAGGGAGCACTTAAACTATTTAACATTAAAGCAGAATTTTAGGGTTAAAGTAATTTTCACTCATTCAAGACATGGCTCCTGCAACCAATATTGGATATCTCCATTTAGTGCAGCTGGATTTTGTTTGCTTGCTGGAAACTAAAATATTGCTGTGACTGAAATTTAAGCTTGTTTTATTTTAGCTTGGCTGCAATATTGTAGAAACTAATTTTATTGTAATTGTTCATGGTCATGGATTTATTATAACTAGAAACCTGTCTTTGGTCACAAATCCAACCTTTATTAAAATGTTTTCACATTTATGAAGCAGGTTCAAATATTCTTTCAAATAGCATTAGGCTAAAAGTTTTTGTCAGTATCTTGCTCTCCAAGAGTTCATGCCATTACAGTTTAATAAGCATTAAGTCTGACTTGCTGGGAGTGTGAACACAATGACAGTTGACAAAATGTGAAATACTGGTGTTTATTTGTTGGCACATTTATATTACAATCTTCAGTCTTCTCACTGGTTTTATTCCACAGTCCAAATGACAGAGAGGAAAACAATATTCCAGTGACAAAAAAAAGGAAATTGGAGAACACATTTACAAGTATGTAACTTCAAGGCTGAGGTGAACAGCTAGAAGCGCACGTTTGAAAGTCTGTTGCAAGTATCTTAGCGGATGTCTCAAATTATTTTATTTTTGCAGTTAAAAGTCTGATAAAGGAAACCCTTCAGTGTGGGGTTATGTGCTTTTAATACTACAGCATTGGCCACAAGATGGGGCCGGTTAACTGACATGGCAAACAACTTATACCATTAACCTTTTGGTAAAAGCGATGATTGTAAGGAACATCCTTCATTTTTGCTTCAGTCATATAAAAAAAGGAGAAACGGATAAGTCAAGTGCCATTTTTATTCCACATCAAATCTACTGCGAAACTTGAGAAAATGTCCTTAAGTTATATTCAGTTCTCCCAAAATTTAATAATTAAAAAAAAAACAGGAACTGATTGATTTTACTCTAGTTTGCAAGACATGAGCTTGTCAACTGATTAAAATAGAGCCAAGTAGTTGCTAATAATTATCATTGGCTGTTACTTGTGAAAAATCCTCCTCACATTCATTTTGACAGTACCTTTCACTCGCACCAAACCAGCAAGTTAATTTGTTTTTCGCCAATTACACCGGGCTGTTATTTTTCTTAACGAATTGCACAATTTCTATGAAGACCGAGAGGTTTAAGCAACAACATGGTGCCAAGTTGGGAATCATAAAGAAAAACTTTGGCCACCACACCTGTCAGCAGGGCAGCTGTAAAATGAGTTTAAAGTCTCCGCAGGAGGAGACTTCAGACCTCTTCTTGCTCCTACTGACACTGAAAAAGCTCAGTTGTCAGTGGTCTACACAGTATATCTGTAGCTGGTATTCACTGAGACGGTTAAGGGCCATCATTAAACAGAAACTGGAAAAGCAATTCAGGTCATCACTGCTGTCAATAGCAGTCCTACTCCTTTTCTAAAAAAAAAAAAATATTTCAAAAAGATCCAGTTATTTTCTGAGGGATTTCTCATAATTTCATAAATCAAAATACAAGTTTATTTTTTATATATATATATATATATATATATATATCTATATCCATCCATGATTAAATGTGCCATTTATAGCTTGATGTAATTGTGCACTACATCTTTATTGGGTTGAAAGCAATTTTTTTTTACTTATGTACTTAACCAATCTGGTTGGAATAAGTGTACAGAAATGTTATAATGCTATAATAAATTAACTTCTTTTTTTTTTTACTTCCAGGGTTAAGAAAAATCCAACAAGGTGCTCAAATCTAATGAACTAAAAACATTTAGGTTAGATGTTATAATCAGCAAGTTGCACTACTGTCTGACTGGGCAGTTCTTGATATGATAGATTTTATTTAGTTTCTTTTTCAACCACAGTTTTGATCTTTTGACGACTTCTTTCTTCCTGCAACTGTAGCTTTTTTGTTGTTCTGGCTGCAGTGACCCATTTAGCTCGAAGGCAGGCAGACTGAAACCAGCTGGTAAAGTGAAGAATTCACAACTAGTCAAAAAAACAGGTGCGCTGGTAATAGAGCTCAGAGGTGCTTTCATAATAGTCTAAACCAGTGCTATTTTTAAACTTGGATGCATAACCGGAAATAATCTCAATATTTTGCCTCATCAATTTAAAAAGTGAGGTGAAAATTATTAAACAATTTAGGTTTTAAACATGGACAGTAATATTAATGTGCTTTTAGAGAATACTAATGAGAAACCCCTCAGGAAAATACACTGATTAAATGGTAACCACCACAGGCTTATTGCTCAACTAAGTAGTGATTTCAAATTTTATTATATTACAGTTTAAACCAAATGTTACAAATCTGACTTGGCCTAAGAAAGGGGAAAATACTTTATGAATAACCTTTATATAGACTGTTTAATCTCACCCACAGCCTCATTTCTTGCTCTTTAGCCTCAAATAGACTGTGTGCTTTCTTAAGAGAAAATTCCCAACAGTTCCAACGCCAACAAAAGAAGTTAAATCAGTTTTCCAGGCTCAGCTGAAATGACACATAGCACTCACAAATATGTAAGAGGTGTTTTGTCATTTGTACTCTCACCTTTGATCTATACAGAAATAAACAATTTACAATAAAAACCTCTTACATGCTATCTACAGCGCCTCCAGTTTCACAGTATTGAGACAGCTGCCTCACGACACACCGAGGCCCCGTGACACAGCTCAGCTAAAGAGAATTGCCGAACATCAGAGAGAAAAACAAAAGAAAAAGAAACAAAATATTAGTATCCAAAAGCCTTTTACAAGTTAAAAACAAGGTCTCAAACTGGACAAGGCTCGTTTGTTCTGCATCGAGCCAAATACAGCATTATAGATCCATTACTTTCAACGTCAAGCATGAAGTCTGAGTGTTTTTTGGGATGCAGATTAAATACTAAAGAAGAAAGGGTTAAAAAAAAAGTAATACTCATGAACACAATAAAAGAGTGCCCGCTAAAGTCATCTGTGCTATGTTACGAACAAAATGTAAACAATTGTTTTCAACCGAAATGAATGTGAGGAGTCGAATATAGACATGGGTTTTAATAACTTAAGTGATATGTGCTGTTTAAGTCCATGATTTAGAAAAAAAAATTTAGCCTTTAAGTGGAGGAAGACTGCAGTCACAATGAAACATTTTAGAAAAAGAGGGATTAAGAGGGGAAAGGGGGCTGATTTTACATTATAAGTTGACATTCTGTCACTCTCAGAACTGAATACTGTATGCTCGGCTTGAGAGTTAAATTTGTAGTGCTTTGCTAGCTTCTCAAATAAAAGAAACAGCTGAAACTGAAAATCTACTCGAGGATTGTATTATTCTGTTTAAAAACAAACTACAGTAAAGGAAAACGTGGAGAAATGTCAAAGACTTTGCCCCAAGTCTGCTGCACAATCAGCATAAGGTCACTCAAGTGAGTGAGACTCAACATAACAGTGCTCATGCAAGACACTTTCCACAACTCTGTTCATTCAGATACAGACAATATTTCCTAACCTCACAACAGGGGAGGGAGAACACTAACAGGCATTAGTCATTCCAAGAGAGAGAGAGAAAAAAAAAAAGAAAGAAAATAATGGCGAAGACGTTTAAAAAGACCAACGAAAGCCTTCATCTTAAGCATTACGTGTACACTTTTACATTACAACAGTAAAAAGTAGTTCTTGCATTCAATAAACACCTCGCTAAGGGTGCAGAAAGGGACTGGAAATGAGGGGGACACTTCATGCAATGTCAGTACAAAGGGGAAAAAAGGGTTCAAAAATTACATTTACATTTACAAATATTTCAGACTATTCACCCAACACTTCTCATCAAGTCTGTGCCACAGTTCTGGCACCAAGGAGTTGGCAAGGCAAATCCATGATATTGAGAAAAGAAAAAAAAAGAGAGAGATAAAAGGAGAGGAGAAAGAGAGAAGTGACACAAGTAAGAGCGCAAGTGGTGGCAAAAGCTCCTGGGGAAGTCAGAGTTGAGGTTTTAGTTATCTGATACCCGAGACAGAGCTCTGATTGATGCTGTAGGTAGGGGAGAGGTCCCCACCTATTGTGGTCACCAGTGGCGTTCCGTTACTGGTCAGGCAACTTTCCTGGAGAGCCTCGAAGTAGGTGGCCTGCACAGGCTTGTGACACCGCAACACTTGCATGGCATCGTCTATTTTAAACCATTCCCTTCTTCTCCCTGTTGACAAAAAGCAACCACTGTAGAGACAGTTCAGTCGTGACAATGCAATAAGAAAAAGCTAAATGAAAGCTGGGTCTGGACTAGTAATTGCTGATTGTTATAATCACAAGGACAGGAACTAAGAATGTTGAAATGTAAAAAAAAAACAAAGCCACAGCTAAAGCATGTGACTGCCTGAGAAGTCTGTCTGCATGATCTCCTTTGTCAAGTAAACAAACAATGTTTTACCGATGTTGACCGAGTCTTCCCAGTCTTCCAGCACCTCTGTTACAATAAGAACATAGACGTAGGTTCTGTGTTTTCTCTCCTTATTCTGTGGAAGCAAATAAAAAAAGGAATTGCAAAATTTTATTTATCAGTCACCATCAGACAAAAGGCATTTCAACAAAATAATCCACAGCAAGTAAACAGCAGCTTACCTCAAATATTCCAACTAGGCGACCTAAAGTCCCCTTCACGCCGGCCTGCAGAGCAAATAAAGAGATTAGAAAATGTTGCCTCAATATTACAAGGACAGACTATTACATACCCTTTTTAAAGTATAAAGACACAAAGAGGCTATAAAAATATATAAAAACCTGAAGTAAAATGTAATGCAGCTTAATAAACTAATAATTCTATCTTTGAACTTCAGGGTGTTTTGTTGAGATGGATTAAGAGAGGTGCTGATGTAATTTGTATGGAAATTTTGAAACTAGCCTGTGTTTCTACTGCAGTGGACTACACTGCATAAAAAAACACCAGTTTTTCTTTGTGAGGGTTATTTAGTCTTCCAAACGACACACAAGGACAATAAATGCGGAGACTCAAGTCGTGTTAAGTTTTTAATTATTGTGAAACTTTTGTTGCTGACATTTAGCTAATGAGATACAACTGTTCTTTAAAAAAGGGACAAGCTGAGCGTGTGACTTCAAACTTAAATACTGAATAAATATTAAATACAAATGAGATAGCGAGGCCTTACAGCCCAAATCAGAGATTTCTTATTCGTCTAATAAACAGTCCAAACTACAAATATATTAAGAAAGATCTGTGAAAATGGCCAAATCCAAATATATCAATTTCTGTCAGTTTTGCTTTAAATGAAACTTTGCAATTCAAGAAATCATTAAAATAGATTTTTGTCTCTCTTTTGTATGAGTGTTGAAGTTGTGGATTATACAGCAGCAAACAGACAACAAGCCACTGTTTGTTACAGTTCAGCTCCTCACACAAAATCCCTTAAGAGTCAAGCAAGATTACGTTACCAGGTCAGAAAAACCAAAACCTTTCACTAACATAATCCCAAACAACAACAACAACAACAAAAAGAGCAAATATTAAATTTGTTTCTCTGGAGAGAACAACTTGAACATTTCTTAGGGCTTTTTAACTTTAAGCATATTTTAGGACCAAAGACTATTCCTTGGATCTCAACTCCCAGGTGAACAGATCCTGAGGTTTAAATACAGAGCAACATCATAGCCAACATGTTTGAAGCAGCTTCTTCAGGTTACAGTTTCAGTCTATAAATAAATGTTAAGTTTGCACTAGGCACCATGGACTCTGTGTAGCACTCTTCAAGTCCTCTGATAGACCACATGGAAAAGAACAAGCTCACCACTACAAACTCCTAACCATGCCAGGGATTAAGTCATAGGCCAAAAGTCAGCCTGCATGTTTTTATGACATGGAAAATCTCTCATGGCCCTGATGTAATTGAAAACTACAAGGCATCATCCAGAAAGAGAATGGACAAAATTGAATCTGCTTCACAGTTATGCAATGCAATGCTGTCCTGTGCCTTCAAACTGTTGGGTGTATTACTGACAGTAGAATAAGGTCAGGTGGGGGGTAAATTGACAAAGATATGCTGTTTAACATCTGGCTTGCTCCTGAGAGCTGAATTTTTTATTCCACCCCACCCTGGCAGGACTCTAAACCAATAAGCACAAGCAATGGCTCACCACTCTTATGGTAATCAGAATAAGCTTGCCAGGATTAGAATTTGTCCTGTTACACCACCGTCCAATAAGAAGCTTAGAAAACCAGAGAATATGGTGATGAATTGAGCACCACTCAAAATCACAATCGCATTTCTGAATGCAGCCTTTAGCACTTTAACAGACCTCAGTAGAGACTTGACACTACTTCTGACCCCATGAAAATGTGCTTGCAAGCTGCAATGTATTGCACCCACCACAGGAGCCAGGATAAGAGATTTTACCAATATCTGTAGATCACGCACAGAGAATAGGCTTTACTTTGTCAGAGGCCGTTTGTGCTAAGTGAAAGTTACAATCTGCAGTTCTCCCGTTTCCATTCTTAGCAAAATGTTCCAAGAGATGAACAGAATATATACCAGAGGAACACCTAATCTAAAATAAGTATCTAGTGTAGGGGTGGCATTAGCAGGATCTTGATGTGATACTCATTTCCACCAATATACCAAAACATACACAGACATAAAATCAACATTTTGTCTTCTTAGGTACAGCTGTAATGAGTCAACTGTTGTAAAACAAAAACAGCTAAACATAAACAAAAAAGAATGTCAAACCAGTTGTTCTTATTTTTTTAGTATGTTATACAGTGGGTCTGGTAGGGCAACAACTGAGCACATAGCATTTAGACTCATTTACCAGTATGACATCTGATACAGCTTACATGTTGCCAGGCTCCCTCTCTCTGACCATGCAAACAAGATGACTGTATTGACAAGAAGGGTTCCGAGTGCAAAGTATTAGTCTCAGTGTTAAATACAGATGTAATTACTGGAAATGGAACACTATACTCTTCTAAGCCTATACTCAAAGTAATTTGCCACAATGCAAACGGAAATCAATTCAACAGCACTCTTGGTCTGAAGAAAGGCATGTGTTACATCAGTGTTTACAAAAGAGTAAAGCAAAGTCTGACAGTTAAGTCTACGCAGGAAACGCTAATGAGCACATCTGTTGGTTAGAAGACAGACAAGCAAAAGTTGAGTTTAATATTGCAAATAAAAAAATAAAATCAGAACCAACCTCTTCACACACTTCTCGAGCAGCAGCAACATTGGGCTCCTCTTCAGGCTCCATTCCCCCTCCAGGAACTATCCACTTGTCAGGATGTCGACTACTGCTTACTAACAGCACCTGTAATACATTGTTTATTGTTTGACTTTACATTAGGTTATGGGTGTTAATGATAAGCTGTCCAACAGGTGAGGCTGGACTGGAAGCTGATTAGGTAAAACTACATCCCTGGAAAAAAAAAGTTTATCCTCATCTACTATTGATACAGATGTGTTTCCTGTTAACCATAAATAATTTTGTTAAACATCTTTCTTCAACTATGACTCTTTTAAGTAAAATGAGCCTATTACAAAAACACCTGTGTGCTTGTTTGTTGACAACCCACCAGTTTCTCAAACAGCAGAAGAGTTTTAATCAGTGTGCGTCAACTTCTTGCAACAACAGAATGATTTGTGCACAAAAAGCATAGTTTCTAATAATGGGGTGATGCTTCAAATCCAAGATTGTAAATATTACATCAAAAATGCATTTACCTCTATGCTAATTGACCTGCCACTCACGAGCCAATCACTTAAACCACCCCAACTAAATAGTTCGATTACAGGATAATACCAGAGTTAGTGCTAAGGCTATGCGTTACCTAGCATGTAACATTTAAGAAAAACACTAATGTTTTAGTTAGTCTTTTTAAATATTCTATAATAACTTTTGTCCATCTACCGGATCACAATGACAATGTCACCAATCTCATCAAAGCCAATCTGTACGCTGTGGTTGCTGGCTGACAGCCGGCTGCCTAGAGCAACAGCACGGCTAGTTAGCATGCTAACGTTAGCAGTAGCACGCAACTAGCAAACAAGCAATTTTGAATACAAGAACCCGAGGCTTTCCTCTGCACAGCTAAAGAGGCTTACATAACACCTGGGTAAAGTATTAAATAATATCACTTTTAAAACATACACTAGACGGGCAACACAGGGACAAGAAATATGAGTTGATAATCGCTAAAGTTACCGCTGTGATCATAACTGTACCCATTAGAGACAGACAGGATAATGAAAGCACCTACGGGCGCTAATCTTAGCATGGCCTAGCACACAGCGACATCCCCGAACTCACCTCCTCCTCGGTCTCGCTTCTGAAGCACAGACAGGCGGCCCGCTTCTTGTAACCATCCCCGTCGTACGTCCGGGTTTGGTTGGACTTGAGCTTCATCATTTCGGGAGCACGAACGTTGAAAAGTACAGCTAAGTTTACCACTTGTTAAGATGATGGTTATAGACGCAAAGCCCTCCTCCGGGGAACCTCGGCGTTTTACTTAAAAGAAATAACTTCTTCTTCGCTTCATTTTCACAAACCTAGGCACATCTACGGCACGGTCGCCATTACAAGGAGCCGTTACGCCCACGACGTAATGTAACCTTTAATAGTCCGAGCAGCGTAACATTGTTGCGTAAGTGGAGTTGAAGAATCGGAGCAATGAAC
>JARVJO010000365.1:11072824-11110497 GCA_031762555.1 Cynodonichthys magdalenae
TTTATTAATTAGCAAAAACAACAGCATTTTCTTTAATAAGGGCAGTATTTAAAGGCACTTAAATTATGTGGGCTACATAACATTCTGAATTTTCCTACTAAACCCTTTTTTGTTTTGTTATGACAGCCCATCTTCATAGTGACATTCATGACATCTCATGAGAACCCTTTTCTAGTGTTCCCAGATGTCCCGCGAGCATTTAGCGTACGCATATGTGGGTGCGCTGTACTGTTGTACGGATCAAATGTATTGTTTTTTCATTTTCTGTATCTTAGAAAAAAGTCATTGTAAGCTGTCAGGGATCAAAAGGCTACACCTGTAACAGCTGCCAGCAGGCATCTCAACAAAATAAATCCCTCACACACGGAGCGTACGGTCAGACTGTCTGACCCGGCTGCCTTGATCCATTGTTGTAACATATTGCTTCAAACGAGAGTGAAAATGTGACTCATTTCAGCGTCCTCCCACTTGTTGGTGAGACTGTGAGCGCCTCGATGTTATTAAATCCAATGTTTGCAATCTTTTTTATCTGCAGTATTAAATACCACAGACACTGATGAAAAGATGTGACACAGACGTCACATTTAGTTCTATTAGATGAGAATTTATTGAACTGACTGAGGATTATCCACTTCTCGTTCATGCATCTTTCTATTTAAATCCTACCTAACCCATTTTATTTAGGTTTTATCTTAATGAGGCAAACTTTACATAGAAGTCTTTGTATAAAAAGGGATTGAGGTAGAGGAAATTAAAGGAGAAAATGGAGTTCAGAAGCTTAAAGTTACTTTGAATCAAGAAAATCCTGTAGAAGTCTTGGACGTTATTGTAAACCATGAATAAAATGAAATTCTTCTCACCTTAGAATTTACATTTGGATTTATTCCTCCTAATGTTTCCATGAAATGAGACGTCTGGGGGCAGGCGATTATGCCTGAGTGGCTGGTCTCTTTGACTTGGATTTTCACTAGTGACTGGAATTAACATGGCTTAAATTCTCCCCGCCCCGTAGCTAATTGAAACAAGTAATCTCCAGAGTTTGTCCTGCACCGAGGGATGGAGGGACTCAGCTGCATTGCATGTTATCCTCGGCGAGCACTCGTTCAGCAAGGCCGTCTCCCGGTGCACTGCAGCAGAAAGCTAGGCGACAATGAGCCTCTTGGAAGAAATAACTTTTATATCCATTCTCCACAGATGAATAATTCACTTGCGCTAACCATGGCAAAGAGGAAAAGAAGAATGTTTGAAGGGCTGGCAGATGGAGGGGATCGGATGTTTTGACAAGTATAAAATGATGCAGTAATATACACAAGTTAGCTGTGACTCTTGAATGACTTGCATGGCTCTATTAGCGCTTACAGGACTGTCAGGAACCATGTAGCTTGAGTTTACAGAGCAGAAGTACTGATGAGGGCAGGGTTAATGAAAGAGTGGGGCTCTATTTCTTTAAATGCACAGGATCTAAAAAAATTGAGCGTACGCAATAATTAATCACAATTAATTGTGGCATTTAGCTGAAAATGATTAATATGACGATTAATTGGTGACAATTGCACTTGCATGTTTATGACTCTAAACCAATTACCCTGTGTTCTAAAATTATACTTTGAGGTCACAGTCAAATAAACTTCTTCATTTTAACAGTTTAAAGGCTGTGAATTGAAACCCAACTTTTCCTCAATGTTGATCTTTAGAAACACAATATGCCACTGGGCTTACATGCATGTTTGACAGTGAGAGTGCATCGCAATCAAAAATATGTCATCTGCTCTAATTGCAGTGATTGCAAAGAGGCAAATGTTTATTGTTGTCAGTTTTTCTGACAATTAATTGCACACGATACGATTTTGCCCAAGCCTCGTCTGACCGAATAGCTCCTAATGGGTAATAAAATCAACAGATGCATACTTTTTAAAAAGTATTTATGTAATTTTTTTCTCCACAAAGCAAATAATTTGAAACTGCCATGCAGAATTGAGAGCTAAGATCAAAATACAACAAAACAAGAAACACTGCAATTTTTAGATAGCAGAATGATGTTTTTTATTCTAACGTCTCGAGAATACACACACACAAAAAAAGTTGCTACAGAGGAAGCAACTTTGAATCTGTACAAAATATCTGAAGCAAATTAAATTACTGTTAATAGTTGTGGGCTTCCACTAATTTAAAGTATTTCTAGTGGTATGAGCTACATTGGAAATAAGTAGGCAAAACATCTATTCATTAAAAATCAACATCTTGAGGTGCTCTGAATCTTGGGGGCCCTGAGCTACTGCCCCTGGTAAACCCTGTAGGAGGTCCGGCCTTGATGATGAATATTCAGAGGCTCAGCTGCCTGCAGGGTTCCACAGAGACGTGACACACACCCCTTAAAGAACCCCGCCTCCCTCTTGAATTTAATTTCACACACACACTCCTCCACTTTCCCTTGATCTGGTGGAGTGCGTCCAGAACTCCACAGGTGTGACCCACTCAGACCTGTGAAAGCCCCCCATGCACCGCTCAGTTCTGTGATCAGGAAGAAAGAAAAGAGCAGCTGCGCACATTCAGGAAGTGAAGGAAGAATGATCACCTCCTGATGGGCAACAAGATGAAACCACCGTTTAACCCAAAGATGAGGAAGTCTTTTGTCTTTCCACAACACATTATTAGGCAAAATTTGACACACATCTCGGCGCAGGTCTCGAATAATAACAGCAATTTCGGTGAAATTACTTCTCCACCATGGCTGGTTAAAAAGTAATTTCTCGCATTTTCTTGCAGGATAATGTTGGATACTCAGAGGCATGCCCTTGGACATAATTTCATAAATGTGCTGCAGAGTGTGGCTGCAGTCAGTTAGGGTAACACAAACACACACACACACATGCGCGCACATCCCCCGCCCCACCCACACATAAACACCGCTCTCAGACGCACGCGCTTACAAAACACAAACCTGGTGTCTAGATTGAGTTTTCGCACTCGGTGATTGGACTTGATACGTTCGTCATGGTTTACGCACAGCATCCCAAACGCTTTGAGACTCAACAAGCCGCACGCGTTGCTACAACACCTGGAACGTTCAAGACCCGCCAGAAAACACAGATCAAATAATAAAAACATGGGGGTAAAATCTGAATCCTCATGGTGCAGATCAAACATGCGTTAATTCTCACTTCAAATGATTTTTTTAAAAAGAAAACAGATCTTTATTTAGCTTCAAGTTTCTGTGACAGATGGTGTGTTATTGTGCTTGATTTACTTTAAAGAGAAGATTTGACACTGAGATTTTAAAAGCGGACAAATCAACATGAACATGTAAGAATCTGACGCAAACGCAGCGTATTTTACGCAAAGCTGTGTTCAATTTTACCCATTCACTGCTGGCGCATTTTCTCTCTCTTTCTCTTTAAAGACGCTGAGCTGCTATGCATTTAACATCAATCACATCCAGCGCACCGAGCGCGTGCTGCCTTCAGTTTCAGTTGGAGAGGAGGAGGAGAAGGGGGGAGACTCTCGCCTCGGGTGTGGGATATGCGCTTCCTCCGCTCCGTTATCCCGTAAAAATCTGATCCTAGTGTCGCCGGAGTAGCGTTAGGAGAGAGTGGTCTTTAATCACCCCGCCACCCGCACCCTCCACCCCATCCGCGCGCAGCCTGAAGTTGTGGACTTGAGACTTTTCAGCACCACTTCTCCATGGACAGCGCTCGCAATGATTCCGAGACAATCGACGCGTCAGCCTCGAGATGCGCGAGGATTCCTGTTGGATACAATTAAGTAACAAGATTTCAACGCGTTTTCTCTGAAATACAGCCACATTTTTTTCTTTTTTTTTCTGTTACACAGGAAACTCCCCCTTTTTTACATGTTTTAACACCAAGAAGCAAAATGAACGATTTTTCTTTGGATATGGATCATTTTATGTAGATTCCTCGTGGGCAGGAGAGCGGGGTAAGTACTGCCACCCAAGCTGAAATAAATGGATCATTTCTCAAAATGTGATGTTAAAAACAAAAAGACAAACAAACTGAAACGTCATGACTTATTTTTTTCTAAAGCAGAATACTAATAAGCTGAAATGATAATTTGTTTATTTGCGACTGTGAACATTTTATTGCATGTTTATGTGATTTTTATGACTCATATAATGATGCAAAGTTATGCAGTTTTCAAAAGGTAAATGCACGTACTGTGGTTGAAGAGAGTGCAACGCCCTGAACTGTAAGTGTATCGATTTTTTTTTTTTTTTTACGTGTTAAGGCGCAGCGTTATGTGTGGAGCTCTGCGCTGCAGAGGCGCCTGAAGTCTCCACAAAAAAAAAAAAAAACAAAAAAAAAAAACAGTGACTCAACATCGAGAACCTGCTGCAGCCGCCAGGGTTTTTTTTTATTAGAATTAAGAGTTACAGTCTTGAGAAATTTAATCCAACCATGGGTGAATCGTTTATCTTTTCTGCCTTTAACAAGCCAATCCAATTGAAAAGCATCAACAGGATGCAAACAACCGCCTCGTGATCCGCAGCTCAACCCCTCAAAGATTTATCACATCCCCCATCTCTCTCCTGGTGTCTCCCTCTCAGCACAGGAACAAGTTGATTCATGGAGGGGGAGCACCCTGGTGTTTGGGTGGGTTCTGTAGGAGTGTGTTTATGGATGGTGGGGAGAGGGGTGAATTTACTGTCAGTGCAAGCAGATGTGCAGTCTCCTGCTGGAGCCAGCAGTGGAAGTGTTAATGTGACACTGTTCACCCCACAGCAAACTTTAACAGTTTTCAATGCAACGTGTGAAAACCAAATTCTAAAAAGATTAGCTTGAGTTATATCAAACAATGTGGTTCCAAAGAGTTTCTTTTCCAGTTTTTCATATATATATATATTGATATTCAACTCTGAAATGCGGGTTCACAATCAACATAAACAAAGCCCTTTTACCTGCATACTTTATTCAATAAACGTCAAGTTTGTTGGACTACTCAATCCCAAACAACTCTTTCATGGAAGTCAACATTGTTGACCTATGTTCAGTCATTCCATCCATTTCTGTAAGTAAACAAATACACGTGATAGCATCCAGTCACTAAATTAGCAGCAAGTTTTGCTTACAAACGTTTAATTAAAGGACACATTAGCCATTTTTCCATTCAATTGTAATGCAAATTTTAAGCAAACTTTTAAAATGTCACAAAAAATGAAACGCAAATGAGACATGTTTTCATCTACTGTTTTGGAGCAAATCAACCAGGCTATGGCTGCATAAACAGGAAGTAGAGGTTGCAAACTAGCACATCTCAGGACAATGGAGAGAAGTTTTTTGGAATGTGTTGCTATCAGGAAGTTGGAATTGTTCTGTCATATCAACTGTATTTGGTGATGGTACATGCTGCCAGAGGATGTAGAGAAAGAAATGCAATTCCCTTTGCGTTATGGGAATATCTGGGAAGACTCTGACAGCTGACTGATCATGTGAGACATGTTCGCTCTAATAAAACGTATTCGACAACTGTGTGTCCATCTCCCCCTTTGGGCATTAACTCTTTCTGGGAAAATGCAAAAATCACCTCAAGCAAGTGTAAAAAACTTTTTTTTGTTTTATTCAAATTTTGCAGCTTCTATCAAGCTTTTTTAATGTGACACTTCAAAATGGGCATAAAAATGTTGATGGAAACACGACCAATAACTGAGAGAAATATTGTGTGTATTAAGTTTGCTACTTTATGATTCTTCATGACTTTGCAATATGTACCTTTAAATATGTTGCTTAGGCCTGCATGGGTGTTACTCCAAGACCATCAATCTGTTGACAAGGATGTATATTTTGCCTAATTTGCTGTGTTGGACCATAGGCATACCTGACACACAAAGAACTCTTGAATTTATATTGTTTCAATTTTGTGCTTCTGCTTGGGGCCTTTCTGCAGGGCCCCAGATAAGCTCGTTGCTCTCATAGGATCGGTTCAAGATGTGGAGCTGCTATGATTACAGCCAAATATGCCATTGTATGCACTCCCTCTGAACTTACAGGCAAGAGGGGAAATGTTTTTCATATCAGTGGGTAATTATCTCAAAAGTGAGACTCAGCAAAAGAGAGCTTTTAATTCGGTCTTGTCCAGCCCCCTGAGCTCTCGGGAGGCAGATTTTCTGTCTCACGCCGGGTTTTTTCTTTGTTGGTGTGTTGTTGAGTGACTGATAGCCATACCTGGCTCCTGCAACAAAGCATGCTTAAGAAATCTCCCCCAGAGAGAGATTGGAAGAAATACTCTGCGTGCAGAGTGCTGGCAGGGAGGCACAGGGCTTTTTCAAACAGCTTTAGATTTACTTTTCTAAGCTTTGCTTTGCTTATCTTGTCCTCTGAGTTAGTTTAGCAAGTGCAAACTCAGCATATAAAGCCGCTGGTTTGCCTGATGCTAAGTTCTCTTTATGGGCTAGAGAGCAAGCAGCAATGAAGAGATGCTGTAGCTCGGCCTCATTCTCTGCTAAATAATACACGAGGACTTAGCAGCATACTGTAGATTATTAGCTTGTCCACAGAGTACATGCTTCCTTTCATTTCATTTTGTTGGCAAAGGAGTCAAATAATGAACATGCTGCATTTACTTGATGGAGACAACGATGATCAAAGTGACTGAAATCTTTTTTAGGGGAAAGGCGGGTGTTTGATTTTGTTCTCCAGGCTGCAGAGAGGCTCCCCAGTCGCCACAGCTTTTTACTGTTGCTGCTGCATAGATCCAAGAGCAGGACTGCAATAAACAAACGTGTGCACTGTTTTTCAAAAAAAGACCTGTGTGGTTAAATTCCCAGTGGACCCGTGTTACAAAAGCTTGTGGTGAAAATGGGGGGAAAACGTGTGTGCAGACCGCAGAGCCCAGGTTCAGGCTTCATTCTCCTCCCGGCAGACGCCATCTGCTCACAGAGGGAGGTTTTCCAAACAATTCATAGTAAAGACACGTGACGTGAGAAACATGGCTGATGCTCAGTCTTTTCCTCTGTGGATAGAAAAATAACCGGTAGCTTAAACTGCAGGAAGCAAAACAGGTCTAACATTTCTTCAATGTCAAGAAATTATGAAGTTAAAACTGTTTCAGCCAAATCAAAATAAACTATTGTGCACAATTTCATTTATTTTGTTCTGTTGGTGCTTGCAGTATGCATTGTGAATAAATCTCAGCGACTACCACACCAAACTTTAGCCCAATATCTGTGATTATTTTCTGAAATACAGCCATTTTTGTGTAGACTAAAGCTAACTCCAGCAGATATTTTAAATTGAGTTGACTGGTGAACACAAACATGGCTAAAAACATTGTCACCCTGTGTACTCCCTCAGGTGATAATGATTTCAGCAACACCTTCATGATATTTTCACATACATCACATACGACTCACACATTTTTAGAGCTTTTTAGGTAAACATCTGTAGGGTATTGTTAGCAGTTTAAACAAATATAGTAGCTTAGTGATGTAGTATGTGATGTAGAAGTTCATGAAAACCTTTTATGTTCTGTATATTAAGGATTCATTCATTGGAAAACAATTCAGTCTTTGTCCTTGAAACAAAAAAATCACTTATAAACAAATTATTTTCTTTTCTAGTTGTTTGTACATTAATGTAAAAGCAACAGGTCAAATTAGACTTTCAAATTGCAATTTAATGTTTGAAATCTATTTTCTTTCTTTCTTTCTTTTCTTGCAACCAAACATTGACTTCAACTAAGGAGTGTCTTTCTCCTGCAGATTCATTTCTCATTATATTTCTGCGTTATTATTAGTTCTAAAATAGCGTGGGAAAAAAAATAATTGGAAATTAATAAGAAAGGAGGAAAGCATCAACGGAAAGATGCCAAACAGTGATTTTTGTGTGTTTCCTGAGTCGTCACACACACATACACAGATTCTTCCAGGGGCGGCATTGTGTGAAATGGAGTGTGAAATGAGTGCACTTAACATTTTTGCAGTGGATTATGTACATTATCTTACACAGGGGTTTGAAACCATCCTGCCTCCTGCACGGGAATCTGCCATCTAGTTTCATTCACCTTTATCTCTTCCCCACATGAGCACATTTATTCTGTCACTTCACGCACAGACACCCAAACCAGAGAGAAATAATGCTTCCAAATAACTCCTATGGTTTACCTCGGTAAGAGGGTCCACATCAACAGGGTATTATATACTGCTTAAAGTACTGCAACGTACCGTTTTTCTGCTTTTTACATTTTTCCTAACATCAAACTCAGAAGAAACATTAGTAAAAACATATACCTCATTTTATGTGTATATGGGTGTATTTTAACTAACTGAAGCACTCTGTGTGTGTAACCTTTTTACCATTTTTTTTATTTTAGCACCTTGAGTTGCCCCCTTGGATGAAATGTTCTATATGATTACATTTGCGTTTAGACCTTCAAAATCATCAGTTATCAAATGTTTAAAGTAAAAGTCTTTTTCTATAACCACTTTGTTGTCATCTTGTCTTTCTTCTCAGACTAAACTCCTAACTATAGTAGAAAAAAAATCAATCTGTGCAATCTCAAAGATGATTTATGAGAAGTAAAAATTAAACAACTGAAGTAAAAAGTACACAAGTATTAGTAGGACAAGTGAATGAAAAAAAGTTTAATAAAGTAATAATATAACGTAACTGATAGAGGTAGAAAAATCAGTTTAAACCACTACATCTGTTTCTGTCTTTCAATTTCTTAACAACTTCCGCCAAAACTTTATCATCTCATAACCAAGGCTGTAAGAATAACAACGCTATGATGCCCAAATGTGATATTATTTCTTTTCACGAATGTTTTAGTTTTGGAGAGTCTCTAATCACACTTTTTTAACAGTTATAAAGTCTTTATTTATTGTTTTCTGAGTCAACATTCAAGAGGTGGTGAAACGAACTGTGATTTGGATGCATTTAACAGATTTGTTGTTCATCATACCCATTCTAACTTCTGCCTGTGAATTAACCTCATTTACTGTTTTTATCCGGTTCCTTTAATGATCCCCTCATGAGCCCATTCAATTATTTAGTCATTTTAACCACAGAGTTAGAAAAGCCTTCAAATGCATCTTAATTTATATCAGTAGTATGCATTAACAGATTATGTACTGTTTGCTGAAGTTCATTTTAATATACTGTTTATAAAAAAATGAGTATTTTTGTTATGCAGAACTTCAAAAGGTCAGCTATTGCAGATTTACAGTAAAATACATTTATTGAACTAATTTCATTTTTATGAATATTGCTGAACCTGCTGGAGGAAGTGATAATTAAAATCAATAATTTGTACAACTTCATGTAATTCAAACTGTTTTTACACACAGACTTTAATTTGCTTTCCCATCACTAACTTCTTCAATAAGTCAATAACTATTTCACAATCAGGGGTGTAAGAATAACAAAGCTATTATTAAAAACTGAGATTTTCTTTTATTTTTTTTCTTTCAGACCTCTCTTCTTCAATTCGGGGGAGTTTCTATTTACTTTAAAAAAATCAGAAAAGAATCCAGTTTTGGCTTCAGATAAAAAAAAAAAAATTGCAACAATAACCGCATCTAATATATTTTTCTTTTGAACGTAATATAGTGTGTCAGAGTGATGAATCCTCCCTCAAGCAGAAACTATAGGAATTGCTCAGTTGTGGAGTGATAATTTATATTTTTTTGCACTTGGGTTTAATGTGGCTTTTATACATTTTAAAGTGAGATTGTGCTGCAGCTTCATTATGTAACCAGTTCTTATCTTTTTCTTATCCAAATGTATGCAGAAGGTAAATGCATAATATTTTAAAGGGGGTATATTATGCAAAATCCACTTTACATCATGTCATCAAAAACATACCAAGAGTGTTGCTTTGACTCATTCATGCATGTTTGAGAAATCCTTGAATCCCCTGTGGTAACCATGCGGAGCTGCCTAAACACTTGCTGGTACAAAGCTTCTCCCTGGACCTCAATCCCCTCCCACAAAGCTTGGCTGTGTGCAGAAGTGGGAGTATCTGAAACAGTAGGAACTTCTTAAAGAGACAGAGGCTAATTTCAAGGCGTTTAGAAAGGCAATGATGCAAAGTCAAATTTATTTTTGATATATACAGCATTTTCAATAACAACTGAAGGTAGTTACTTGATTGTGGTAAAACATTAAACTATGTGCCCAGAAAATACATAATATCTCCCCTTTAAATTGCATATTTATGGACTTGCATCTATGGTGAACAGTTTAGCACAATGTAATTTGACACAAGAATTAAAACCAAACATGTTTGAAGAATGTCAGAAATACAAAACTAATAATTGTACTTAGAACATTAGTCAATGATGTCATAACATGTCAGCTGGGGTTTGAATAACTGATTTTATGTAGCGTCTTTGGGCTTTTGCCAGATGCTGACATCAAATCATAAATTAAACAAGTGAGTAAATGTCAAAAGGGTGCGCCTCATGAAACAAAAGTGTATTTGTTATCAGTCACTGGAGGCAAAGGCCGAGCAATAATGAATGTTTTTGCCCATGTCTCTCTTTCTCGCTGTGTGTGTGCGTGTGTATTTGTGAGTACCTTTAGCACCACATTTCAGTAGACAGAGCTGAATAGAACAGCAGTTAATGCTAGTGATGCTGAACTAACATTTGGTGTGGTAGTAGCTGTGCGCCAACTTCAACAAATACTCACAGCTTTAACTTATCTGACAAAATGTGGTCAATATGATTTTAACTTTATTTAAAAAAGGAGGCGGGCAATATGCATACCTTTAAAGAATGCTAGGCCTTTAATTATTTAGCCATATACTATCTGTAATCTTCATCATCTCTTTATTCCAATCTCTGGGCTACTTCTTGTTTGTTTTGCACCATTCCCACCTTTGAATTAACGAACCTCGTTGACAAATACACGCCGACACCTTCTGCGCGAAACCCTGTATATTAATAAGAAGCACATGAATGAAACCTTTTCTTGACATGAAATTATGGCTGCAACAAAAAGCGAGCTACAGACTTTTGTGCTGAGCCCATTTCAGCCCTCCTCCTTCTCCTCCTCCTCTTCCTCCTCCTCCTCCTCCTCAACTGAAAGAATGACAGCTACAATGATGCCAGAGATGAGAGGCTTGGCTGAGAATGAGAGCTGTGTCAGGGCTGATATTACCCGTAGCTGTTGCCTCCTATTTTCCCCAACCATCACCTGTAATTTCTTTTCCTGCTTCTCCTGCATGGTCGTGTAATGTTTTTGCTGATTTCAGTGCTTCTCCTGTAATGCATCTGCATAATGAAATAATAGAAAAAGAAGCTGCTGCCACATACAAGTTGTCCAAAACCTGTGAATGGTAGAAGCACAGATAAATGGGTAGATAGATGGGTGGGTCGATGGGTCAATAGATTGGTGGATAGATGTGTAGATGGATAGATGGGAAGATAGATGGGTAGATAGATATATGAGTAGGTAGATGGGTAGATAGATTGATGGGTAGATAGATGAGTATGGGTTAGTAGATGGGTAGATA
The DNA here is from genome assembly GCA_031762555.1 of Cynodonichthys magdalenae. Classification (NCBI taxonomy): domain Eukaryota; kingdom Metazoa; phylum Chordata; class Actinopteri; order Cyprinodontiformes; family Rivulidae; genus Cynodonichthys; species Cynodonichthys magdalenae. The sequence continues at coordinate 11,084,297 of JARVJO010000365.1, forward strand.
GACAGATGGGTCAGTAGATAGATAGATAGTTAGATGAGTAGATGGGTAAATAGATAAATGGGTAGATATATGGTAGATGTGTCGAAAGATGGGTAGGTAGATGAGTAGGTAGATGGGTAGATGGGTGGATAGATGGGTTAGTAGATGGTATCTAGATAGATGAGTAGCTAGATAAGTAGATGATGGGTAGATAGATGGTAGATGGGTAGATAGATAAATGGGTGGGTAGATGGGTAAATTGATGGTAGGTAGATAGATGGGTTAGTAGATGGGTATCTAGGTAGATGAGTAGCTAGATAAGTAGATGGTGGTTAGATAGATGGTAAATGGGTAGATAGATAAATGGGTGGGTAGATGGGTAAATTGATGGTAGGTAGATAGATGGGTAGGTAGATGGGTAGATAGATAGATGGGTTAGAAGCACAGCTGTGATATCACAAGATGGCATGCACAGAGATATTTTGCTAAAAGTCAAAAGCAGTGGAATCCAACAGTTTTAAAACCAAATTATTTGAAAAGGATAGGTTCTTGGTGTTTGTGTTCTGAACGACTCTTAGCTACAACCACACCAACTTTTAGCTCAATATCTAAATGTGATCAAATTCTCAACATTTTTATGTTTTCTACTGTCAGCTTTGGTGGCCATCTGATGGGTCTAAAGGTTGTTTAGTTTCTGATCCTCCACATATAAGTTTCCTGAAAGTTTAATCAAAATATGTCTGGTGGTTTATGATATAAGTTGCAAACAACTGACACACAAACATGCAATCTCACCATCATCTATTTTTGGCCTTCAGTGTTGGGTGTAACTGTAAATGTGACCTACTTTATTTTTTCTCACATTGAGGATGGTGCGATGAGCCTAGACAATTTTCTAAAGGTCAACATGTAACAAATTTGGCTTGTTCACACATCTGCAGACACATCAACCTTGGATTCAACTTTTACCCTGGAACACTTGTGATTTAACCGGAACCTGCCAGGAAGCAGTTTCCCTGACACGCTGCACTCAAACATTACCTCATATGCTCATGTCAGGTATTTGGTATGAATTTGTTTATAAACAAATTGTTTATAAACAAATTGTTTATAAACAAATTGGGAAGAAATGTTGTTGCTTAACTACCATGAAATCAACTCATCTTCTCTGATTAAAAGTTTGGATAGTTTTAACAGCCGTGTAATCATTTAGCATCAAGTCTTCAGTGATAAAATGTAATTATTTGTCATTTGTACATATTTTTTACTTGACTGGATGACAAATGTTTTTTTAAACAGAAAAACAATTATGCATGTTGTAGCATTGCTTTTTTTGTTTTTTCATTTCAGTTTTATATAAACATCATAGCAGCATATGACTCAAAATATCACATTTCAGTGACTGTTTAAGATCCTTACCACCTCCTTCATCTCTCCATGACTCTAAACAACTCAGAGGAGTTTATACTTGCAACAGAACAGGACATGATTCACAAAAGCTTCAGCTTCTTTTGCTGGACCTTGTGGAGTAAACAAAATATTCACGTGATCAGCTGCCGTTAAACAACCTGAGTTCATTTTTATCTATCAAAATTGTCACGCAATCCTAATTGTAGGAATATGGGAGATCAATAAAAGTCAGGAGGGCAACAGGAGTTGTTTTCCAGCATCATCATTAAAACATCAGTTGGGAGGTTTTAAAAGAACATTCATTTCTTCAGGAGACAATAAAGCTCAGCTTACAAAAAGCCTTTACAAGAGGTCATTAAGACAACAGTGGCAACTCAAAGTGGCTCAGCAGTTATAAAAACAGCTTTTTACTCTGTCTTTTAATTTGTCACCTGTTTCGCACCAAATCATCATATTAGCAGTTTTTTATGTGGTTAAAACATGATAAAAGTGATAAAATCCTGCTTTAGTTCTGTTTATTGGTGTCAGGGGTGCAGTTTCATCCCTGAGGACTTTGGATAAAAACATTCAATGAAGAGACAGATGTCTGAAAGTTCATGTTGCAAAAGAGGTTTTTTTTCTCAGAAAATATATAAAAAAATACTTATTCAACAAACTACTTGTTGAGTGGAGTTCAGTTCAGGTAGTGACAGCAGGCCTAATTTTTTATTTTATGCCATAGTTTATTATTTATACTGTAGTTAAAGCTTGTTTGTTCAAAGCTTGAAGATACCATTAATTTCAATCTCATGCATTATTGTTAGTATTTCTGTGTATTATATTGAATTGAATTGAATTGAATTATACTTTATTGATCCCAAGAGGAAATTACAGAATTATATTTGTTAGCAGTTAGAATATGTGCTATGAATGACTATCAGCTACCGCTACACTAAATTTTATCTCAATATCTGTGGAATTCGAAGCAGTAAAGTAATTTTTGTGTTAATTAAAGATGATTAGTCATGGTAGCCATCTTAAATTTAATTAATTCAAAAAGATAATCAGTTTTCTATATCAACCAGTGATTACTTTCTGAAAGTTTCATGAAAAATCAATCCAGTGTTTTAGAAGATGTTTTGCTCTCAAGCTGACTAGTTCTGACTAGTTCTATTTGTTTGCACTAAGAGTACGTGTTTGGGATACATCTCAACTGCTACTACACCAAATTTGAGCTCTATATCTGGAATATTTGCTGAGTTACAGCATTTGCTTATGTTTAGTAGGGTTTCATAGTTGTGACAGACATCTTGACTTGGGTTGACTCCAAAAGGTAATCAGTCATACACGTTTATCATATAATTACTTTCTGAAAACGTCATTAAAATACATCCATTGGTTCATGAGATATTTTGTGAATGGTACAGACAAACAAACACTCATACACGTTTGTTTTTCTATCCCCGTGGGGACCTTGCATTGACTTCTATTCATTTTCTATAGCTTAACTCTGACCCTTTACCCTAAAATTAACCACCCCAGTACATACCTGACCCTAAATCTAGCCTAAACTCAATTCACACATTGGTTCTAAACCTAATCCCCCCACCCAAAACCAACATTCATATTTGCGTGGACCAGCCAGGCTTTGGTCCCCACAAGGAGCATTGGGTCCCCACTAAGCTGTGTTTTTGTGGAAAGTTGTCCCCGCGATTTAGCAAAAATGTGTCCACACATACACACGAGCATGCAAAAACATCACAACACCATCGTCTTTAGCGGCGGGCGATAATAAAAAAGTCTTCATCTCTGATAGAAGCAGATGCAGGTTTTAAGTTGTTTTCTTGACTCCTGCTGTAGAAATCGAGATCTCTTCGTCAACACGGGTGTTAATAAAGAGGCCACAATCACTGGGTCAGACATCAGCATCCACAGTTACACTCCACCAACCAGTGGGGAAGGTGTTTCATTTAAAAAGATGACTCTGCTCAGAAATAGCTTTCTAGGGTTGCTATGATGAGATTAGCGTGTTGCTGGTTCTGTAGAGCTGACAAGACGTGAAGGGAGCTCTATAAGGGCTATACGCCTGATGTGTCCTAAAATTAGCATCTCTGGGCACCAAAGCGAGGGCTGAATTCTCTGATGGCCTGCCGTGATTCATTTAACTTTGCAAGGGCTGATTAAACTGTCTCTGCCTCCTTTTTAACAGAGCATGACAGGGTGACAGCTTGACACGTGAAACCTGCTTTATTTTAAATTTGAATGGTGCCGTTTACAGCGATCGTGGCACCTGTGTGTAGGGGGGAAAAAAACGAAGAACTTGTAATCACAGGTGCAGATGTGCCTGCAGGAACACAAAGGCGAATTGGCAGGATTCAATTTAGCTGATAGTCTTGCTCAACTTCAGATCTTAAATGGCACTTTTGTTCTTTGATGATGTCTGCAAATGACTATGATTTTTTATTATTTAAAGTTGATTTTCAGTTTAGAGTCAATAAATAATGACAGTAGATAAAATTAAATGAAGGAGAAGGCTTTGGGTTACTTTGAAGTTCTCTTTTTATAGTAACAGCCTAGCATTTCTTGAAGTGATGCATATTTTTTAACTAAAGATGGCAACCACAGGCACATCGTTTTAGATGTATTATGGTTTGGAGTATGTTGAAGATGACTGTCAGCTACTACCACAAACCCCTAACCTCATTATCTGCAACTTTGATAGGTCTTAGCCATTTTTAAAGTCTATAGCTGTGGTGGCCATCTTGAACAGGGTTGATTCCAAATGTCAATCAGTAGGCGTTGATGATAACAACCTGCTACTACCACACCAAATTATAGCTCAGTATCTGTGAAAATGACTGTATTATACCCATGTATGTGCTGGCTAATACTGAATAGCCAAGGACAGAACTGACTCCAATAGTTATTTGGCAGATATCACTTTTTTTTCTTTTTTTTTTACAAAATTGGCTGAGTAATTGAGTTAGTTGCTTTATTCCTCAACGCGTGGATATCATTAACAGGATCCTTCCACAATAAAATGAAAACACTACATCTCTGACCAAGTGCTGCACACATAAAAGGCAGAATACTGTATGATTTACTGTAAGTTCTGTGAATATCTATCTCAACCACATCCACCTACACGCTGCACGCGGAGCACAAAAGCATATGTAGATGCCACTGAGAGGCATACACACTCACTTACACACTGGCACTCGCAAAAAATAAAAAAAATAAATAAATAAAGATAGATTCTCATGCTGAAAAACAATCATTATAGCATTCTACACACTTGACATACTTCATGTGGCAGCAAACATGCAAACCGTAAATGCGTGCACCGCTAAGGGGGGCGGATGCATCAAGAGTGAGCCTGTTGGCTGTAAGAGAGCTCTTCTGAGATCCCTCTAGTCCAACGTGGGTGTTTTTGTGTCTCCTGCGAGGGGTGCTCGTTGTTTTGTGGAGGCAGGTTCAGCTCTGAGATTAATGAAAAGCTCCATCTTAGTCATGAAAAGAACATTTTCACAATCTATTTAGCATCGTGCATACCAAAGGCTCACATTAGGCACTGTTGACTTATGCTCGCCTACAGCAGTGTTTTCTGATGCATTCATCGCCTCTGCTGAGATTTTCTGTGTGTAAGCTGCCCCCCTCCAGATGTGCCCATTGAGTTTTTCTTTTTCATTTTTTTGCATTATGTGTCGGCAAAACTTATTCTTCGCTTGCGAGATGAAATATGGCACCTAACTGGGAGACTTATGGAGTTTTTGAAGAATGAGAGTTTTTTTTGGGACGTCTGTGTTCTTTTTGGCAAATGTCTTTTGGTTGATTGTCCACAGAAACGCAGGATTCACAAACACACAGCATGGTTTCAGGCAATTTAGCCAAATTCCAAAAGGTCAAACACAAAACTCTGTAAACTTGCTGAGAGTGGTACCATGTTGAAAGATTATAATGGCGGATGTTTCTGCCTCTGCGGGAAGACCAGCCCGGCTGAGATTAAAGTGGTATAATAGGGTGCAGTGGAAAACTCTAAGGAGTGCATTCAAGTAGAGCTGGATGATATTTCAGCGGTTGCTTCTGGTGAATTATTTAGTGCAAATGGTTGTAATTACACAGTGATTACAGTAAGGGCGATTAGGTTGTGGTGTGTCTCCATCATTGCATGGTTCACGGGACGATGTGATGAACTCAGAAACTGCTGCACAATTTAACTTCTCATTCCCCACCACCTCACCCCCCCCGACCCCTTGTGGATACTAACCCATCCACACCCTCCTGTCTGGGTGGATGGGTTGATATCAGGCTAGTCATCTATGAGCCTTTAGAAAGCATGTTGAAGGTTCCTGTTAGAGTTGTGCGTCTTTGGTGTGTGGCTGATACATATCATGACACTACCGATGATCTAATTCATGAAAGATGCATGGGCAGCAAAAAACTGATATGATTCATTATGAGAGAGTCAATGCAATAAAATACAATGAAGTCAATGAATGGTCCTATGTAGTGATGTTCAATACCACTGATTTCCTTTCCGATTCTGATACTGAGTAAAACTCAGGTTGGTATCAGTAATACTGATCCGATACCGATACTTTGCAAATACACCTACTGTGTCTGGTAACTCTAAAAAAAAGTAGTGTATTTCAAAAAACTGCTTCATATAGAATACAAAACATCAAATTAATTTATTTATTAATTTTAAACTAAGAGCCGATCAATAAAAACTGAAAAAAACAAATGGACACAATCATATGAAACATGTGAAAAGGATGTTTTAAACAAAACAAATTAAAATAATGAAACCAATAAAATGTATTATTGTTTAAGTATCAACTATAAAAATGAAAACTTGTATTAAAGTATTGATATTTTGATTTTTAGAATAGATTTTAGAGCATAAAGTTCTGGTATCGGTGGTATCACTTGTCCTATGCAGTGTTGCCAACTAATCAAAAAGGAAAGTAGATACTGGTCGACTTAAAAGCTGTTAGAAGTTGCTAAATGACATCACCAATTAATTTCCATAACTGGCCAGAGAGGAACAATGTCATGGGAGAGACAAAAAGTTTATAAAAGCATCTTAAATATATTTAGAACTACAAATTAGCTTTTTTGTGTTAATTTGAGGTTTTATTTTTTTATGCCACAATTTCAATTGTCCTTTATCTGAGCTTTAGACTGATTAAAGTGACCCCAAAGAGATACTCTTAGTTATTTTTTGGGCAGTGATTTCTTTAAAATAAAGAAAATATGTCATTTCATGTTTCATAACTAACTTTTCTATTTTTATAATAGTGGAAGCTTACTTTTAATGATTAAACTGCTGTATTTTATTGGCACAAAGAATTCACAAACTGAAGCGTCCAGATTTAATCCCAAAACTGTACAGTATAGGCTGTCTACCAATACAGCTGCGTGTCCATGAATCAAATTGGTTAATCTTCACATCCACAGTCCCTTTGGAACACGGCCTCTCCTCCTCTGTTGCCTCCAACACCCTCTGCCCAGCCCACTCATAAACCCCCCTGCGAGCTATCACAACTTCTTAGGATTGTCAGTTAGCATTACACTACCCCCCCACCCCTCCCCTTACGGCTGTGATCAGGGCTCAGCCAGGCAGAGGAACTGGGGCAAAGCGAAGGCGCTGGCTTGTAAAAGCCAGGAGAAAGACGGGTCATCTCTGGCTCATTGACCTTCTGTGGCTTTTCAGGGATTGTGATGTAACGGAGTGGGCGGCGAGGGAAAGTGTGAGGAATGTTGGGTATTCATCTGTTGGTGTAAACACAGAATGACTAGCGCAGCAGAACAAGCCACATTTGAGGACTCAAAGAAGACAAAATATGTCATCCAATTTAGTTTTTGAGCAAAAGACAACTGGAGGGCCCATTATGTGGCCCCCGCTCTCTGGTTCTGTCCAGGATAGTTCGTCTGTCAAGGTAAAATGGCACAACTGCAAATTCTACTTGACAGCACAAGCTCCCCTTAGGGAGACTAAGTGGCGTCAACCTGCGGTAGTCACACACTGTTGCTGACAAGGTGATGATGAACACCTTTCATTAAAGGCAGGAGTTATAGGCTTTGCTTTTCAGAACTTGTTCTGATCTTAATGTCAGAGGGAAAAGAACCGAGAAGATAGGAAGAGGGGCTATGAGAGGGGGCTATGGGGGTGTAACGTCTGCCTGATTGTATAAATCAAGAACTTCTTTTTTGTCATGATGATGGATGCTCAAAAATTTAAATCATTGTTATCAAACTTCCCTTTCAGATTTGAAAACTCCATATGTTTGATCATGTCAAAAGCTGCCGACACTGCAGATGCGGCATTGAACGTATGATATGCAGATTCATTTTGCTTAAAGGTGGGGTTCAAAAGGCAGCGGCAGGTAGCTGTTTAAAGTTTAATACTCTGAAATTATGGCTCGAGAAGTCATCAAACTGCCCAAAGCCATCGTTTCCAAACTGAGATGTCTTTAAAGAGACAGAGCTGTAAAACAGAAACACTGCAGACTCCAGATTTCTGTGGTCAGAGAGCATCAACGTCCCGCTGATTAGACCACAATTTACATGTTTCACTTCTGAGAGTGCCAAACTACAGAAGTCAGATTAGGGTGGAGGAGAAAAAAAAGTTAATCAATGTGGTTTCCTTTTATTGGGTCTTTGGCTTGCGGCCGGATATATAACAAATGCAATTTTTAAAACCGTGTCTTCTTGAGCTTTAAAATGTAGCGTGAAGCCCTCTCATTACATTTTGAATGAATATTTCATACTGTTGCTCAGATATTGACAGCTTTTACCATCCCGATGTCATGCTGTGAATAATTTTTGACAGATGTTCAGTGGCTGTTAGAGAGTTAAGGAGTCACACTGTGTCCCATCAAAGCATATCACAGCCTGAATTTCAAACAACAGCTAATCACAGACAAAAAGAAATCCAGCTATAAATGTTCCATTAGCCATCCAAAATATGCAAAGGTAACGGTAATGAATGAATTTAATAGTAAAAACATGCTCTTATTGAGACTTTGACTAAAAAGAATATTTGTCATTAAAACAGCGGAGTGTGCTGCGTGGTCAGAAAGATTAAAACCTACATTTTCATTGATTGTTTAAAAGGGAAGATACAATGCACCAGTTCCATTAGGATCTACTGGATGAATGGAAATTATGACATTAGGAGCAATAAACTAGTCTGGCTTTTTCAGTAAACATTAGAACTTGAAGCACATTTTTTACATCATATCAAAAAAATACAGCTCCCACAGCTACAAACTACCCACAAATCATTATGAACCTGTCACAGCCAACCTTAAACGCTCTATACTGTAGCTTTGTGAAATGTTACAGTCGTCTCCAAGAACAGCTTTCTGTGACTGGCACTTCCCCTTTTCCCCCATTTACCCAGTTTCACATCCTGAAACTTTATATCAGCAGTTCTGACCATCAGGCTGTAGAATTCAGTTAGTTTCCTCCATCTCTCCTCAGGCTTGTGTAAGTGCAGGATGATGATGCTGCATGTTATTCCCTCTACAACACAGGAGAACAACCACCGCCTTGGTAACCATACCCTTACAGTCCTGCAGCTATTTTACAGGCTTTAAAGGTGATCCATATGAAGAGCAACAAAACAACTGGTGCAACAAACATACATTTTTCATCTGGTCATTTAAAAAAATGGTTAAAAAAGGATTTTAGGGTAATATAATTTGAATACAAAGCATATTTAATAATAACAATGTGGTTTGGGCTGAGATTTTGTTCAATGTTTCCATCTGAGGTATATAAAGCATGTAAAAGCAATAACTAAATTAAAGTAAAAATACCTAAACAGAAAATGACTGGTAAAAATGAATATCGCTGATAAGAAATGTACTTTAAGTAAAAGTCATAAAACTGCTCAAAATAATCAGGAAAGTAAAAGTACTTTTACACACACTCTAAGAAATGAGGTGTTGAATTTACTTAACCAAACTGAGTTGAGTAAATGGTGTTGGTCAGGGATGACATCACGAGAATTTCCAGGAATGCACAAAGTCCCGGATTTCAGACAAACTTTGCCTCGGACCGCATACATCATGCCTGAATCCACACCTTTTTTTCATGTAAACCTAAATGAAGATGACGTTCCAGGCGCCAAAATTGAGTATGGTTGTATAGAGGGATGCAGCAATGTCCGGCAACCGCATTGAATTAACAACAAGGTTTTGTTCCTGCATTGTTATCCGGTGTTAGCTGTTAGCAAGTTCTGTGCCCATGGAAAACATGTGAATTAGTATTATTATTTAAATAATTGCATTATCAGGACACAGAACTAAGCGCTTTAACAGATGCATTTATGCAGGCAGTTTAAAAACAAAGAAAAAAACGTTCAGTGCTCCGGTTACTTCCTGACACAAAAGAGTAAAGCAGGAAAAAAACAGAATGGCTGGACAAACCTGTTCAGGGACTGCAGTTGCTGGTATGGAGTCTTGCAACAAAGTGTTTTGAACAGATGTAGGTACTCCTCCTTACATTCTTTCGGTCGAAGCGGCCACAGGAGTAATCGGATTTGGAAATGTCAAAAACCAAATCCTTGCATATGAGGCTTGTCAGCATATTGGGTGTCACTATTTCAAATCCCGTCGAAACAATGATTTACCGATACTATTTTTAAGCTTTTTGTTGTCAGTACAAATCATGACTTCAGCACTGGACTCAACTGTAGCTGCAGTTCAGCTTGACTGACATCTGAGGACTTGCTGACGTCACATATTGCGTAAAGAGCTATTTTTAATAACTCGGACCACCATTATTGCTTTACATTTACTCAACTCAGTTCAGTGGAACCATTTAACGTGGTTCTCAATTCCGGTCCTTGTGACCCACTACCCTGCATGTTTCAATTGTTTCCCTGCTGTGGCACACCTGATTTAAATGAAGAAGTGATTGGTAGGCTTCTGCAGAACTTAAAGACCTGCTGAAGAGCAGGGAAACAACTAAAACATGCAGGGTAGTGGGTCACGAGGACCGGAATTGAGAACCACTGATTTAACGTAACTTGGTTAAGTAAACTCAACACCAAAAAAAAACCCTTTCCTAATGAGTTGTAGTCATATTTAAACGTGTAACTAGGTGTTAAATTTGAAAGTACAGAAGTAAAAGTATAATTTTTATGTTTGAATGTAACAAAATAAAAGTAAAATTTGCGATTAAAAAATGACTTGGTAAAATTATGTATAAATCCTCCAAAAAAATTGCTTAAGTACTTTAATGAAGTAAATGTATAGTTACTATACAGCTCTGGTTTCCATTTTGTTACAGATTGAATTTTAGGCATTCAATTATTATGGCCCCACCAAGGTGTCTGTACATTTAGCAAAATATCTCATGAACCACTGGACATATTTCAAGGAAACTTTCAGAGAATAATCACTGAATCTACATTGACAACTGATCAACTGTTGAAGTAAACTGAAACAAAGATAGCCACCACAGCTAATCAATCTTTTTAAATACAAAAATGACAACAGCCCAGTAAATTCGATGAATATTAAGCTCAAATTTTGTGTTTTAGTAGCTGTGATTACATTATATATTGAACAGATCACACATAATACATTAATTTTTGACTAAAATTCTATATAAGCATCAGTAGTTAATCTTACGTTAAAACTCTAGCATGGATGACGATGACGAAGTATTCCTTCAAGCAATGCTGTCTTAAATTATATCATTGAGTTATTCTCCGTTTGCTGGTTAGAGTCATTTTATGACATAGACCAAATTTACAGGACCAGGATTTAATGTGACCAGGACCATGCTGTGAGTGAGGAAAGGCCTTGTTTGCTCTGTTCTGAACTTGTTAGTATAAATAGCATTTCACTAAGTGCAGTTTCAGCTCACATTTATAGAAGCCTTTTAAGATGTTGTGATTTGAACTTGAAGTATGATTAATTTATGCCAAAGTAATGTTCTCTTCTGATATGCAGAAGATATTATTGTCATAAATTCTGCACGCACAGAAAACACTGCACATCTTTCAGTGTTAAAATCTTTACAATTTCATTTCATACCAACATTAGTTATTGTAAAATAAAATTAAAACACAATGATTAACAAATAATTAACACCAGCCTGAATGAAAGGTGGGTGATTGTGTCTCATGAACCACAGGGCAAATTTTATTAAAGCTTTTAAAAAAACAATCATTTGACTTATATACAACTGCTAAACTTTTAAAGTCAGCCAAATTAAAAATGGTTGCCACGGCTAATCAACCTCATTACATTGAGGTTGAGTGCAGAGTAGATCCATATTTCAGAATTGCTTATCAATATATGTGGAACAAAGATGTATTGATTTTGTGGCATTAAAAAAACACAATAAGACAAAGTCAATTTTAGATGCTGTTGAGTAATTTCTTGAAATGTTTTTTTTTAGATGAAAATAACTTATTTTTGTATCAAGGAGGAAAGAAAACCCTCATTAGCAGTCAAGCTTCATGCTGTATAAAACTGTCAGTGACATGGTTCTCCCCTGCCCCTGAAGACTTGTTACAGTGTTCAGGGGTAGCTCCTGCAGGCATGGCACAGTAAACTGATGTCTGAGTTGTGACATGAATGCAGACACAGACGCAGCATTCTCCTCTGGATGAAACATCTTTCTTCTTCAGCAGCGTCTCCTCCTGTTTATATCCGATTATCTTGCTTGAGATTGCATTGTTGTGCTGTCCTCCGAAGTGCTACGTAGCAATTACGCATTTGTAAAGATCTGCGATAATCTGCACGCTTAAGGCAACTGCACATGATCGTTACTTGTTTGCCAGAAAGTTCTGATATCTGGTTTGTACTTGCCTGAAATGCAAAATAATTACTCTTTGTGCTGTTTGTCTGACATACGTATGCTTAACCATCAGCTAAAAGGTAGAGTTTGACAGAAAACTTTTATCAAGGTTTTATTCTAAATAAATAGTTTGCATCAGGCAATTGTGAAAGGCTCAAGCAATTTGACACATATTAAAGCAAGATTGGATGTTTTATTTGTACCAGTTTGACACATGAATCAATAGGAAAATAGTTCTTTTATCACATTGTGCACAGCTGGACCTTGGCAGGATTTGTTAACCTCTGTTTTTGCAAAAACCACCATGTTGTCAAATCGTGTGTCAAATCTGGAGCTGCGCTGAAAACAAAAAGTTTATGTGGGTGTGTTTCTTGTAAGCACACTCCCATGTGAATTTTCTACAGCAACCCACAACTTTCCCAATCCAGTTTTACCAGGCATAAATTACACACTCTTCTAAGTGGGTTACTTCACATTTTGCAAATTAAAATAATTCACATATCGAGAAGCTCTGGCGTGGCTGTGTTTGTCCCTGAAAGAAATGTATCTGCCGAGGCACTTTTCCAGCCAACGATTCGTTGCATTTATGGAAACTTAAAAAAACTTGTGAAAAGAATGGTTTCCAGCCCACACGTTGACCATGCATTTCTTGGCAAATGCCCTCTCCCACCTGCAGCTTTGGTAGAAGTCTTCACGCTTCCAACATCTGCTACAAACCTCCGAGGACCTGTGGGCTGCAGACTGCTCGTTTTCACCGGAGAGATCTGGCTTTGATCTGTACAAGAGTTTGACAGATAGTAAGAGCTCTGCTCCAAAATAAAATTCTGCACTCGTATTTTCAGAGATTTAAAATAAGAATTCTGAATTGTGATTTATTTTGTAAGGGAACAGGTATTTGTTCTTGTGCATTTGTGTTGTTACATCCATGACAGTGTGCAGGTGCTGAATAGATCTATAACCTTCAAATCAAACATTGGCATCTTAGTAGTCAAAACAGACTGAATTATGTAACTGATCAAAAATGCATTCCTGCTTTTTAGTCTGAGATTGATGTTATTAATAGATTTAGTTGTTATGATTGAACTGGAATGTAAAAAAGTAAAAAAATATACAATTAGAAATAAAAAATTAAGAAATTTAACTTGATGTTTGTACCTTAGGGCAAAATATTTGCCTAAGATATAAAAAAAAATGTTTGCCCTCCATTACAAGCAAAATCAAATCCTTTAAAGGATCATTGAGTTCTAACTTTAGTCAATAGCAGCATTTTCTTGACCTGATTTTTCCTGTTCAGCATCACAGAAGAGCTGCTGCCTTATTTCAGTAGTCATTGGGTGAAAGGAGGGTCCACATTAGACAGTTACAGGAAACAAAGACAATCTTTCACACACACACACCTAGAGACAATATATAACAAATACCCTATTTATTTATGCTTTTAAACTGTTGGAAGACACCTAAATACTCAGAGAAAATCCCTCAGATGCATAGGAAGAACATACAAATCCATACTAAAATGCCCCAACTAGGAGTCAAACCTGCACCCTTCTTGCTGTGAAGCAATGAACGCAATTTCATATTTTCATATTTTCATTTTTTCATCAAACCAGGAAAAGAGCTCTGTCCTGTGGTTCTCTATAAGTGATGTTTGCTCATGTTTCATAATTCTGTGTCAGCTAATATTAAACAAAATATCTGTGAGCCAAATAAAGTGTCTGTCCGCTCACTGCTGGGTGAGCTGGCTGCTCTGTTTATGTCCTTTGTCCTCATGTCTGCTGTCCGTCTCCTCCGTCACTGTGGCTCCCACAGCTGCTGGCAGGAACAACAGCAGCACCAGAAGAAATCAAAGCAGCTGTGGAACTTTTATTTATTTTTAATCCTCTCATTTTTAAGCATTATCAAATCCCACAGTACCCGTTGTGGCACAAAGTGTTTGTATTCAGTAACATGGGACAGCACTAATGGGGAGTAGTAGTATTAAAATATTATCTGACTTGAAAACGAAACATAAATAATAGATGAAGCAAGTGACAGATTAGATGTTGTAAAAAAACTTATCTAATGTATTTTTAATGCAGTTCATTCACATCCTAAATCCAGATTATACTAGTTTACTGCAGTTTTCCAACATTGAACACAGCTTGTTTTGTTTGTTTGTCTGACTCATTGTGCCACATGATGTGGTAAATGCTGGTTATTTTAGCTGCAGCTTCCGCAATCGTTTAGCAGTAATTTTATTTATTTATTTTAATCAAGAATGCTTTATTTATAGCAATAATTTCTATTTGTTGTGTACCTTTTTTTTTTAATTTTGAGCAAATATGCACTGTTTAAGCTGTATAGTTTTTGTGATTTTTTTTTCCAGTTTTTATTTTTCATGTTTTCCAGGAACCTGGGCAGTACAAACATTCAAACATTGAATACCTTTAATCTTTTCTATTCAATCACTGAATACAGTTCAAATCTTAAAATGCAACTAAATTGAAATTATGACTTAAAAAAAACATACTGTAAGGCCTTATTTTTGTATTTTAAAATATATCAAACTTCGTTCATTTTTTTATATATATTTTTTGCATGCATCTTGTTCTGCAGTGTGATATATCAACTGCTTCCCAAAAGAAAATGCTGTTCAGGCAAGATGAACCTGTTAATTAAGACTCACAGCTTTTTTTTTTTAAATAATTCCACTAATCTTGAATCTATAAACAGCCAAAGCTTTGATAAGAAGTCATAGTGCATCCGAGCCTGTGGCTTCAACCCAATTAAAACAGAAAGTTTGCTGTGGTATATTTCTGTCCTGATTTCTAGCTTTCTGCACTTGCTGTGAATCATAGACATTTCTCCTGAAAATAGGTGGAGAAACTAGAAAAATAATTACAACACAGGTCTTGAGAAGAAGGAGAAGGGGAAGAAAACACTGTAGTTCTCTTCAAAATATGGATGACTCCAGTGTGTAAACAAGAGACAACATTAAAAAGAAATCCAAAAAAATCCATGTTTGTTCTTAATAAAAACCCAAGAAACAAAAGAAACGTCTTCATGCATGTCACATGCACACTTCCTTGTTTTTTTCCAGCTTTAGTGAATGAACGGAGTGATTCTGTCTATAATCTGGCAGGTTGTTGCTTCAGTGGAGGTTTTATTGCTTAAATGACGCTGTTCTGTTCCTTGGCTGGATTTGTAAGAGCCAGGTCAGCTGAAGTTAACAATAGCCAGCTTGTAGAGCCTGAAAGTTCCTGAATTGAGCTCTTTAATTGGATTTACGAACCTGTCCACTTATTTACTGGGTGATCTGTGATGTTTTGATCCAATCTTTACTCGTTAAGCAAAGAGAACTGAATTTATAAAACAATTTCATTGATTTATTCTAAAGGACATGTTTATAATATTGTAATATTTTAAAGTATGTTATTTATTTTGTTTCACTGTTTAATTGACTGATGAGATGATTATATTTTCATGAATAAACTGCCTGTTTTTGTTTGATTTATAAATAGAATGTGGTTGTTTGAATATGCCAGATAATTCAGTACACCATTTGGATGACAAATGATATCAATCTCATATTTATTATTCTTATATTTTATTTATTTTTTTTGTTTCTGTACATGATTAAAAAAGTCACATAACTCAGAAAAATGACCTGAAATCGCTATCTTGGATGAACTTTATTAAATGTCTAACGGCACAGTTTTCTGCTGATCTATTCACTCAGCTTGCAGTGAATTTCATTTAAATATCTTAAAAAATAATTTATCACCTTAACAAACGGCCACAGGTAATTAGAGAAATTGCTCCTCACCAGCTACACTGAAAAAAAAAGACGCATTTTGTCCCTACATTTATTTATTTTCTTTTTTTTTTCAGTTCAGCTTGGCGATTTGCAGCCGATGCTGATTATCTGAAAATGCCAACTAATCAGCTGACTGATTAATTGTTCTGTCTCTATTTGTACACTGTCAGAAAATCCATTCCCCGATGCCAAATTGACATTTTCTCACCGCTTTTTGTTCCAAACTTTTTGTCCCCCAAAATAATTAGATAAATGTCACAGAGGAGATTCTGGCCTCAAGATCACTTCCATTATTAATCACTTCACATATTGGTTGTGATCATCTTGGGTGGATCATCAGTGATTGAAAACATGATTGATTAGACTGATCGGCTGCTTATTATTTCATTATTTATTATAAGTCTTCATTTTATATAATAAGATTGCTTCTTCATTTGCAAAATTGCAGAAGTGAATATTTTGGATTTTCAACATTTAATAGTATTTTTGTGGCTACCTTGTTAACAAGGGGAATTCTGGGTTGTATATTATCTGCTGCTGGATTTGCAAGTTTACTGTTTGTTTCCAATTAATACTTAAACTTTTAAATAGTTAAGCCACCCTACATCATCTTCACCATCAGTAGAAATGATGAGACTTTAATCAAAAGGGAAGCTCTTTGGATTTACTCCTCGTAGTTCTCCAACTTAGAAAAAAATGGTTTTGAACTGGTAAAACTGATGGCTTTCACTTCAGATACTTCAATCTGTCGTGACATTTTTTTTCCTTTTAACAGTTTATTTGGAGAGTCGATCCAGATCCGATAAACAGACTCTTGGCCAGATGATCTTGACTGCAGCTATCACGCAGACACTTGATGTGTGTGTCACTATCCATCATATTGCTCCCATTATCTTAACACACACCATCCTCCAAAAGCCATCTCTCTTTCTGAGATGCCCCAGTGTTCCATATGTTTCAGCTCCAAGTGATTCTGTTGGAAATAGGTCTGTCAGGGTTGCAGGTTTGATAAGACATAATTCCTTAATCCTGACAGACAGGCAGGTCCAGCTCCACAGATACAGTAAATCAATCAATGTGTCTGAGAAGTAGCAGCTCTCTGTATCGATTGTGGCCCCCTTCCACCACTCCCCTCACCCAGAAACACTTGCAAAGACATGCTAGACCGTGATGGCTTGTGATATAGTCTGTCTTCTCGCTTGAGCTCTGTAAACACCTCCTCGAAACAGCCTCCATTCCACGGTTAAGAAAGGATTGTTATTTGACCCACAAGTTGAAGCATGTTAGGCATCATTACCAAGTCAACAGGAGAGATGGTTCACCTCGTGCCTGCCGTCTTTTCACCGGGCCATTAACCAGGCGCACGTATTTAGCGAGAGCCGACTCCAGTGCCAGAGGCCTTAAGAGACCGAGATATGTTTTAACCTGTAGATTCAACGTTCAAACTTACCTTCTGAATCATATTCAATCCAGGCCCCAAGGTGAGCATGTAATGATGGGTAGGAATTGAAAGCTTTACAGGCAAGAAAAGCGATAATGGTGATGAATAACAAGTTGAGAATTGCTTTTTCCTTTTCAAAAATACCATCATGTGGGAAACTCCGACTCAAGCATAAAATGTAAAAAATCAGGGCAGGGAGCTGAGGATTGTGGGAGTCTGCTTTTCATTGTTATTGTAAGATGGTCGTCATTGAATCGCATTTAGCGAACAGGAAGTCAACAGTTTTTTTTAATATGCTCTTCTGACTCGCTGATGGGTTTCCCCTCGTAGCATCTTCATCCTTTCTAAGCAGCACCAGTTTTCTCCCTCCTCTCCTCCAGGGCAGCAGAATCAGGGCTTGTTCTCACATTTCAGTCCATTTATCTCCTGCTAGATGCAGCTCAGTGATCTTAGCCCTCCATTAGCTCGCACTGAAAAGCATCCAGCGCGAGTAAACAGAAAGTTTAGGGATGGCTCATTTCTTCTCCCCGCTCCCTCCTCCAACCTTGTCTTCCAAATCGCTTACACCGTCTTCAAAACACATTACATTTGCTGTGATAGAAAAAAAAAAAGAAAAAAGAAAAGAAAGCCCAGCTCTGGTCTTGTGTTTTTAAGCTCTGCATGCGTGTCCTAAAATCTGTGGAGCTGGCACAGAAAGAGGGCAGCTCTCTGGTGTGGTTGTCAGAAAGTTGATATTTCATGAGATAAATTACACCGCTTGTTTCCTCTGGGATCTTAGAGAAGAGAAATCAAACAGCCACAGCCAGCAATTACATAATATCAGGTCTTAACAAGATTTACCACATATCTCAGGGTTCCAAATAAATCACAATTGTTGACGGCATTTTTGCGGTTTCTCTTAATTAATGCAGCTGAGATTTTTTTAAGCATTCAGGCCTTCAGCTCCCATTTCTCATTGTGGTGACAAAGTACGTCTGATTTAAAAAAAAAAAAAAAAAAGATCATCTCATTAATTTTGTTTCCTGTTTTGCCCTGTCATGCTTTTTCATTCTGACCTCAAGTGTCTTGCAAAAAGTTGCTCAATCAATACAATAGGCCATTCATAATTCCATTAATTTAAACAAATGCAGCTACAAAGTGTTTTTTAAATGAGTCAATTAACTTATTTCTCTGACTTAAATTCTCATCCTTCCTTTTTTTTCTTAAAAAAATACCTAGCATTCTTTGAAGGAACTCATATCACCGCTTGTCTTTATTGCCACTGTTTTAGACTAAAATAATCTTATGTTGAGCAAAGAAAGAGCTGAAGAAATTTTAGTGAAACTTTAAAAATAGCTTTATACACAACCTAAAATGACACAAGGAGGTCTCACACTTAGTTGTGGTTGACTTTCAGCTTCTACCACGACAAATTTGAACTTGGTATCTGTTAAACTGACTCAGTTAAGGCCATTTTTGTGTTTGTCGTGGTCGATAAGCTATGGCAGCCATCTTGAATTGGGTTGAAAGTTTCAGTAAGCCCAAAATAAATAAACTCAAATGCTCAAAAGGTAAGTTTATATTGAGTTTTAAGTCTGACAGTTTTTTTTTTTTTTACTCATCACCAGGAAAGCGATAGAGTATGGTGACTCGTGTTTTTAAAGTGAAAAAAGAATCAAATGCTTCATTTTAAATAAGTATATTTGCCTGAAAGGAGAAAAACAGTTGAACAAATAAAGCTTCTAACAGCTGTAGTGATGACCTTTATTGCAGATTGAAATTTAGTGTCACACCAACCTGACGTAAACGTATGAATCTTAAAGTTGAATCTGTAACTCAGAATTCTTATTTTTTCTGCACATATTTTTCTACAAGCAATTCTTCCTTTTTGTTCAGCCTTCACCAAAAAGCTTTGCCAATTTAAGAGGGAAAATAAGGACAGGGTTTTATTTATAAACCACTGACACTTTCTAGTGAGCCACATTCTTTGTTTCCACCAGATTATCTTTTTAGTTCTGCAAAATGTGCTGCAAGAAGTTTCTACATGATGCAAAAAGCCATTTAACTATTTTGACTGGTGAAAACATATGCATTATTTATGCTTTTCAATCTATCAGTCCTCTTGGTTTGTATAAGTAAAAGTTGATTTTAAAGATTATATGCAAATATGAGCCTGCAGATTTATCCTCTTCTGAAAGTTTAAAATTATTTCTATTGTTGCACCAATTCCCCTCATTACCTATTAGTGTTTAAAGCATGCTCACTCAAAGACACATCTATCTTCTGGGCAACATGCTGCCTTTTCATCAGTATCAATATACTGATTAGAGAGAAAAATAATTCCTGCATGTGCTCTGTACTAATTTAAAGCAAATGACCAAAGTTTTCAATGATTAAATCACATTGTCTTCACTTAAATGAATACATCTCTCTAAATAGTGTAACACTAAATTTGTCTAGTGGTTCATAAAGACCTTCACATGCAAAACACACACACACATGGGCAAAAAAACTTTATTTCTCTCTAGAGCTCTAAGAATCTCTTAAGTTAGAAATTAAAGTGTTGTGAATAATGTACTGTGGAAACCTGCTGAAATTAAAAATATGCAGAGTGTTAATTTTCCACATGATTGAAAATGAATTTGTGGTTAAAAAAAAGTTGTCTTCATAATTAAAGTGGAAATTGATTCTGATTAGTTGCATTCCGAAGGTTCCACAACAATTAAACCTGTTTGGAGAAGTGACAAATAGAAGAAAATATAACATTATTAAACAAAAGCCTCACATTACTTGAATAAATGCACAGCACACAGTTTTAATCTAAAATCATCTTATGATCAGAAATGACAGAATTCTAATATGTGTAAAACAATATGTGATATTGGGATGTTTCACATGACCTGTTAGAGTTGACTCTAAAACCTTATGAGTATTGATGTACTTTCTTTTATTGCTTTTTAAAAGTTTCATTAGAATTTGTCCAGTTCTTTTGCTAACACTACACACATTCAACAACACAATCTCTCCCCCTTCATCTTCAGCAAAGGGGCGACTATGAACCATTTTGTTTTGAACCGTCTCAGCTGCTGTTCTCTTTTGCAAGATTTTGCGAGGCTCAGATATTTAAAAACGTGAGTCTTACCTGACAGGATTGCCCACTTTTAGGGTGTATTGACACCAACTCTGTTTAGTCCGCTTTAATCAAACTCTAGTTTGTTTGCCTGGAAAGTCCAATTCGTTTGGGGAAGTGTGAATGTGTAATCAAATTGCAATTTGATTTGGATCAAAACAGCAAACTCTGGTCCGCCTGAAAACCTACGGTAGGTCTCGGTTCGATTGCAAGAAACTCTGGTGTGGTTTGATTGCATGCGATTGCCAGGCAGACCAGAGACCGCTCCAAAAGCAGGAAGTGGACTATAACGCAGGTTATTCTAAGTAAAAACAATAATAAAGTTACTCATATCTTGTAAATACCTCACCGGACATCTGTATAAGGTGAACATCACGGCTATGAAATTGGACTTGCTCCTACTCGGTGAACGCTGCCTCATACGGAGCCGTCTCGGCTCAAACTGTGCTCAAACATCTCCATGGTTCCGCCTCATTTCCCTCTCCTGCTGAGCTCATTGTTGAAGAGTGTTTGTTTGGCACATTTGCCAAAAAACAAAAAATAAATCTTACAACCACTAAAATCTGACGTCACCCCATGTTTGTTGACATTTTGTGAAGAAGGAATTTGCGCATCATATCTTCTTCTCAGGTTTTTGGGTTAATTCCTTCAGAGGGTCTTGGTGCAGCGCTCCCACAGGCGAGGGAGGGAACAGGTTGTTCACAGGGTTTTGTTTGTTTGACAAAGTGCTGTGTGAATGTGAACCACACCAACTGAAAATGTAAACAAATCTTGCGATTTTGGTCCCCAATCAAACTGAGTCTACCAGACTATCAGGTGTGAATATGACCTTAAACTGAAGGGATTGAGGTGCTTGACTGTTTTGTAGTGATGAGGAAAATGCAGAATAATGCTGATATAAAACACAAATATTCAATGTTTCTTTTTAACAACAGTGACAAACTTATGAAGGTGAGAATTAGTGTGTGATGTTGCTGAGTCGCAGCTCCGTGACAAATGGCCGGCTATATTTGCAATAATTGCATTGTGGTTTTCTAATTTCGCTGCTCAAAAAAAAAAGCATCACCCCTGGAGCACTCACAGGTTTGATTCACCATATTGATGATCTTTTTAAGGGTTTTTCAGTCGTTTTATTCTTTCATTAGAAACAAAGTGGCAGCCTCCACTAAGCTGTTGTGTGCAGCCAAGCCCTTCTCTCTCCATTCATTTTCCTCAGGACAGCACTACTTCTACCTTCCTATTGATCTTCTGTGCAGCATCAACATGCTGGAGTGTCAATTAGAGGAACCCCCCTCCTGCCCATGTTTGAGAGGAGAGCCATCTCTAAAAGTTTCTCTGGCCCGCGTTACCATCTAGCAGCTGCTCACGCCTCAGAATAACCTGCTGACAACAAATAAACATTCATTTTAAATGTATCTTTGTTTGGATTTATAACATTCCTCTTGCAGTAACGACTGAGCTGTAAAGCGACTGGAGAGGAGCTGTGAAATCTATAATGTGAAGTGATGAAAAGTACGAGGCGGTGTGACGGTGTAGCGGCGGGTCTGCAGATCAGATTTGTCTGCTTCAAAGACCACAGCCTTCCTGTTTTCAGGTGAAGTGCATTTTAAGGGCAGGTAGATTGATAAGATCAGAAAGACACTTTTTTTTTTTAATGGAGAGATTTTTTTTTGTAGAATTGTTACTCATGGCAACAAAAGTGCAGAGTAGCTATATTTGCAGATCTTTCCTGAGTCTTCTGTTTATTAGCTTTTATACAAGAAATCTTTCTGGAAAATCGTCTTGGAAACCAAAAAAAAAGTCAAACCCATTCTGCTGTTATGACATTAGATATTGTCCATGAATAGAGACGGTAACTGGGTAACGGTCCAGCATGACCTTTTTCTATTGTTGCTGGGCTGTGTCCTGTAAGATTTACAGTCATCCTTCAAAGTGTTGGGCTGGCCCAGTTTAACCTACACATGTGTCAAGTCGAGTCTCACGCAACATGTTGGGCTGTCGGAAAGAAAATTAATTAACGATGGCTGAAAACAAGTTCAAGATGTCTTCAGACATCTTTAGTAAAGAAGTGAACAGGAACAAAATCTGTCTAACAGCCAAGAAGATGATGAGCTCAGGAACAAAAAAAAACAACAAAAAAAAAACAGTCTGGAAGAGGTAACTGTCAGAGGAAATGACTCTGACTATTAAAGAACCTGGCAGGCAAGAACGTGAGTTTGTGACTGATGAGATAAGCTACACAATGTGCCACTCACCTATTAGTTTATTCCATGCTTCAGTTTTGCACAAGAACGGGTTTCAGCAACAGGGACTGTTGAAGTTAAATGTTATCTCAGAAAACTCTGGTTTGCAGGGAGATCATATTAGTTGGCTGCGATTCAGGAGCAGCTCTCTGAAACGTTTCAAAGGGCAGGTGTGTATTCCTACTTTCACAGTTCACATGTCAAAATGTTCTTGTCTGAGACACTAAACCCCAGCTTGAACCAATGCATTTGTTGTGGTGTAGACAAAAAAAAAGATCTCCACTTAACACAGAACAAAGTGCAGCAGAAGTGGACGAATGTGGCTTCAAATTAATTTAAGTGGTCAACATGATTTAGAAAATGTTCTATAAATTTAATTTATTCAGACAGTAACAGCTCATTTCTTAATATCAAAACTGTTTGCCTTTTTTGTTTGTGTCTCTTTCTAGTTTCGCTTTTAAAACTGGGGGTGCTGAGGGTGCTACAGTGTATTTCTTCGCGTGGTAAAGCCAGCCCCTTGTTCTACGCTTTGCTTTGTACAGAGGGTCTGGAACCTCTGAGAGAAGTGATTCCCTGCTGGAGCTGTGGACTCTGCTAAAGTTTAAAATGATTGGATCTGATTGGATCCAGCTCGACTGCGAAAGAGGCTAAGCTAAGAAGCTAACCGGAAGCTGCGTGTGTTGTAAACAACCATCCCCTACTGGGAAGAGAGAATTCCGAGATGAATGAGATGGCTGTAAATGAGAGCTGCAGGCTTTGTGAGACAAATTTAGTTTAATTTGGAAGCCTTGTGGCTTCATTCACTTCCTCCATTGCCATTGCTAAAATACAGGCAGACTGAAAAGGAGCAGAAAATCATTGTCGTTGTTCACAACTCCGCCTCCTGTTTGCTGATTGGCCCAGTTAAAATTCTACCGGAGAAATCCTCGTCTATGTGAGAAAACCCAGAGGAAGGGAAACTAGAATTGAGCGGAACTGTGTAGGAAGGCAAGGGACAGGATATCTATTTCTGTAAGATAGGTCAAAAATAAAAAAAATCCATCTTTTACCCCCTTCTTCCGTTGAGCATGGTCACGGTGCCCATGTCCAATAAGAAAACAATTAGAAAACCCTAGTATATATGTTTTCTTTTAAGTTTATAATCTATTTTATTTTTTATGATGAAAAAATACATTATTATTATAACAAATATTGCAAGACTTAATATTGCTTAGTATTTCAGTATTTCAGTCTCAAAACAAGATCAAAAATACTTTTTGGCTGGATATAAGAATGTAAGAATTTGTTAAATGTATAAGATTTTTAGTGTAAAATCCTCCAGAAAGCCTGAAAATGCATTGATTAGGACCACTGGTTTCCTGTAGGCTAAATACAAGACGTCTGGACCGACTCGAGATATTTTTTACACAGATCTACATTTGCTCACAGGTTATGAGCTTATTAAAAAAACGTTGATGTAGATTTTGATGCCGAAGCTTAGCTGCCACACATATCTTTTGCCTGAAGGTTATTGTATGGCCTTTCAAAACGAATATTGAAATATGTTTTAGCACCTGAGGAAAGGTTGTTCTCCCGATATGAAGCTCCAGCTTTTCCTGCAGCTGTCTTTGACATTTTCTAGCTGCTAAGCATTTTCTGTTGTTTTCCTCAAGTTTGTGTTGGACGTGTTTGCAGAGGTATGCCATTAATGGCTTGTCTGTAAATATACATGCATTTTGTTTAATGGGGTGCCCTTGCAACCCGTGTTCTTTGCTGCTGTGTGCTACTCTGTTTTAAAAGCAAGAGAAGGCTTCAACAATGCATCTGTGTTACATACTATGTATTATTTTTAGCTGTGGAAATAAACCAGAAACACTCACCAGTATTCAAACACTTCTACATGGTTTGGGTTAAATGTCTTATCATTATTAAATAAAGTGTTAAAGGTCAGAATGTCAGTGGTGATTTAAAATAAAACTTCTAAATTTCAGATACGTGATGATAGTTTCTGAGATGATTATTTCAGAGTACTGCTGAGATTGCTCCGAGATGCTCCAAGTTATTAAAGACAGAGTTATTTGCATTCAGGTCAGAAGTAAACACCGCACCATATTGATCTGATATAATGCAAAACAAGCTTATCTACAAAGTATTTCATGTAATCTGAGATGTGTGATCTTCTTGCAGCACTTGCACAGATGGAGTACTTGTACAGAATGGCAAATCTTTTCTTATTCTGAAGAGGACTTATGAATTGTCGTCCAGCAGATTTTCTTTTCCACAATCATACAGTTTGATGACACTGGCTTTGATTCTGCAGTCTAGCAGAACAGTTTCTTATTTGAACAATTCACTGCACACAGCTGGACTTTTCTCCCCCTTTTTGCCTATCTGCATCACGCAGGGCTAGCAGCAGAACTCCCTCCCTTCATCTCAGCGTTGCTCTAATGCCAGACACTCTGCTTTATGGTTTGCATTTGGTTATAGGGGCTAAGGTGAGCTGGCTGCCCTCCCAGTTGTCATCTACTCTGCAGCAGTTTAACCGGAGCTGCAGTGAATCAAGTCTGAAAAATTACTTCTCACTCAGTAGGAGATAGTTGGGTGTATTCAAAGGACCTTGTCACTTCCAATATGCTTTCAATGAATCTCAGCCATTGCTGATACAAGGCTTTACCCCACACTTCTGGAAAACCAATGTCTACAACCCTATTCTGCTACCATGTGCAAGGAGATTGTTCTTTCAGAACTCATTACGACTGTGGGACTTAACAGGCTGCAGACATCTACATACAGGACGGCTTGTAGTGGCGTATTTTGTGTGCTTTTCTGGCATGCACACATCTTGTGGGAGTATCAGTGACAAAACAGAGAACAGAGGTAATATTCATGTTGGAGTGTGGAGATGTGAAACAGGAGTGCTGGAAATCTAAATCTATCAGTTCACTGTGTGCCTCGTGTGACACACAAAGTTGTTTACGACACCTGAATCAGTGAAGACTTTTAAATTCACTCAGAGCTGTGAAACAATCCATTTGTTATTAATGAGCAAGAATATAGGGTTTTATGAAGGACAGTAATTTTTTTAAAAGTTATATAAACGGGCAATATCATGTTGCGCTTTATATCATTTTATAACGTCATTCCCTCATCAAAAGCATAACCAGAGTGTTGCTTTGACTCATTCGTGCCTGTTTGTGAAATCCTGTAATGTCCTGTGGTAACTATAAAGGAGAACAAAAATGGCCGGTTGGACCTACAAACACTTTTAGGTTGCAGCTCCTCCTCTGGGCTGTGTCTCCAAGCCGAGCTTCTGCATCACAGAGCACTCCTACCGCGTGACTCCTGCAGGCTATCGGCAGCAACAACTAGCACAGTGTTTCCCAACCCTGGTCCTCGAGGCACACTGTCCTGCATGTTTTAGATGTTTCCCTGCTTCAACAC
>JARVJO010000365.1:11110597-11156063 GCA_031762555.1 Cynodonichthys magdalenae
TTTCCCTGCTTCAACACAGCTGATTTCAACTGATTACTGATTAACAGGCTTTTGTTGAACTGCAATCATCTGAATCATGTGTGTTAAAGCAGGGCAACATCTAAAACATGCAGGGCAGTGTGCCTTGAGGACCAGGGTTGGGAAACACTGAACTAGCAAATACCTGGAGAAACCACGTGCCTGCTGAGCTCGTAATGCTAACTACTTCTCAGTCTAGTCCTTTTCAGAATAAAAAATGCCTTTGAGGAAATGTATTTTTGGATGCCAAGGAGTCTACCCTCCTTTTAAGCTTCACAAAGATGACACAGTTGGACTTTTATTTTGGAAGTAACCTTATATTTGTGTGAGCCACTTTACGGATGATAGCTTTCTGAACAAAAGGGAATTTTACAATGGACTAATAAGATTATCACTAAAAGACCATGCAATTCCAACTCTCAGAAGTACGCAAACACTGTTGTCCTCTGCCCAGGTAAACTGGAAAGCAACTCACAGTGTTTTGTTCACATTGTTGTTTGGTCTATCTGTGATCTACGGTTACCAATCGTAACTTATGTTATGATCATTACGTGTGTGTATGTGAGGATGACTGGGAGATATCTTACCAAGCTGAAATGTTGCCTCTGTACAGAAAAAATACTTTCTGCAGTCGTTCAAGTAAGGTTCAATTGTACCTTGAGTTGCCATTTTCCAAAACAGATATTGTATAATGTTTTTTTATTATTATTATTACAACAAATTACAATGCTCCTAAGACTGGTTGTAAATGGCATGAAGCTGCTGTTGTGATGACATGCTGAAATGGGGGCAACAGAATTGGTTGGAGGTCCCTAAAGAGACAGAAGCCAATTTCAAGGTGTTTAGAAACAGCTGTAATGCAAAGTCAAATTCTTTTTGAAACATATAACAACTGAAGGTGACATATTTACTTGATTTTGGTATAGAATTGAACTATATGCCTGAGAAACACATAGTATTGCCCCTCATATGAACCTTTAAGTAGCATCATTAATAAAGACTCCTATTTGTTGTGTCAAAAGTTTTAAATTAGAACTCATGTTGTGTAATACAGCAGTTTGAGGTGGACACCAAAAGGCGTGGTTATGAGTTCTGTCTCTTTAGGAACCTACCGTTTCCAACACTCCCACTTCAGCACGTCTTAACAAAAATGCTTTGGAGGAGGGTGGCTCTGTGGTGCGAGAGCTTGGCTGAGGAGTGAGCTCCAGGGAGGAGCTTTGGGTAAATAGGCGGTGCTTTGTACCAGCAAGTGTTTAGGCAGCTCCACATGGCCACAGGAGATTCAAGGATTTCTCAAACATGCATGAATGAGTCAAAGCAACACTGGGTATGTTTTTGATGAGGGTATGACATTATAACAGCTCAAAACAGTTGATTTTGCACACTCCCCCTCATCAGCAGAATCGGTTATGATCTAATATTTTTACATATATCTTAGCCTGAGAAAAATATAACATCTTTGTATTTTTAAGCACGATGACAATGTAAAGATATATCTTTTTTTAGTATTTTCTATTAATATCTTCAGTTTTAATAATGCTGAAAATTTGCCTAATTGCAGTTCCAACACAGAAAATGACCATATTTTTAACTAATGTTGGTCTTTTATAAACATAGGTAGATAAAACTCAGATAAATGTTACTATTTCCAGATTGTCATACAATATTTAGGGTATGTTGATCTTTAAATAACTTCATTGATGTTTATTAAAAAAAACAAGTTTGTGCAACTTGAGGTTTAACTCAAGACGCTTAACTTCTAATATTTGAGCAACCTCATCTCTTTGAGGTTTTATTGATATTAATATTATGGATTGTGTTGCAAAGCCAAATCCCACAGCATCTGTGTTGGCTCAGCGTATTTTGGTTTAAATCCATTTCAAAAAGGACGGCCAAAGAAGTTGGAGGAGGTTCTTTGTTGCATTGGCAGCAGAAAAAAGCTAGATGTCAAAAAACATTTCCTCTACCACCCAGTCATTTTTTTCCCTCACACGGGATGAATGAGTGTTATTACACTGCAAAGAATGAGCAGCTATATTTTGACATATGGCTTTTGGGGTAGTTGCCATACTGATGGACATAAATTTTAGCTTTGATGAATTCTGGCTT
Organism: Cynodonichthys magdalenae; assembly: GCA_031762555.1. Taxonomy (NCBI): domain Eukaryota; kingdom Metazoa; phylum Chordata; class Actinopteri; order Cyprinodontiformes; family Rivulidae; genus Cynodonichthys; species Cynodonichthys magdalenae. Next base: position 11,112,725 of record JARVJO010000365.1, read on the forward strand.
TTTTGGGACCAGGAACTCACAAATGGACCAGGCAAAGATAAAAAGAACAATTTGTTTTTGAGGAAAGCAGAAACAAAAAAAAAGTTTATAAAATAAGACAAAAAATCTACACAAGTATATAACTCCAAAAGACATATCTCCAAGACTTTCATGAAATTCTGTCCACTGATTTAAGGTAATTTTTGTGATCAAACTGACCTAAACATGAAAAATAGATATAAATTTAGATTATTGCCTGCTTTTCATGGCAGAGGGCAAAAATGAGGCTTCACTGTACTTAAACAAGCAGAAGACTTTATCTTTTTTTCCCTTGTAAAAACAAATTTTCTTCTTTAAATAGCACAAAAGTTTTCAACTAATTTGTCATGGCTTACTTTTCCTGTTATGTTACATTTTTCTTCTTTGCAAGCTCCAGATTTAGAAATGCCTGAGACTTAGAGACCCACATATGAGTTCCATCCATTACATTACATGGCATTCATTTTGTCTTTCATAAATACCCATCCCTGGATGTTACTGAAGTGGTCCATTAGGTAGAAAGGGATTTCAACTTTATCAGACGCTATCAAGCCTTTTGAACTTTCCTTTAAACCTAAAATATTCTTAATGACTTGTCAGACTTTGAAGAAGCAGTGGTTAGATTTGTGAGTTTGTAAAGCTAAAGCTAACAAGGCAGCTTTTGTCCATGAAACAGTCAATCAGTGTTTTTTTTCTTCTTTCAATTTCAAATTTTGACGTTAGAAAGAAAGCATGATCGTGAGAGAATTGTGATAACATCTGACAAGGTTGATAGGTGAAAACAAATCACGGGGATTCGAGTTTTTGGTGTATTCAGATGTGAATGTTGTCAGAATGTAGAAAAGAAAATATTTTGGAAGCGTAGTTATCGTCTCCTTCATAATGCTGCAGCTAAAAGGTTAAGTTGAAAAAAAAAGAAGCTATTGAAAGTCTCAGAGTAATTCAAATTCCTTTGCCCTTTTCTGTTTTCTCTGAGCACTGTCTCACTTCGCTTCTCTTTTTCATCTTTCAGGAATTCACTCTGAAGCCTGCAGACCTGAGACGGCCTGAGGGCTCTGACATACACCAAATCCCTGCCCAGGGGAATGGCGGAGATTAAAAACTTCTGATTGAGGTGGAGAGAAAAGAGACACAAAGAGAAAAACGGAGAGACAAAGAAGGAAAAAAAAAGCCTGGTGTTTATCTTTGTTCTCCCTAATGCCCCAAGTGAAAGATCTCTATAAGTAAGAAGACACAAAACCTGCTGCCCACAACAGTGGTCAGATGATGGAGTGAGGGAGTGAAAGAGGAGAGGAGAACGGGATTACATCCTGTGAAAGAGCCAAGCTCATATTCTCCTCTAATTGAATGCCTTGGCGAGAGAAGAGACATGAGAGGAAACCTTTTCTGTGACAACTGCTTCAAGAGGCATTGCAATTAACCCTCTGGCCATCATAAAATAATACCTGGCTTTTGTTGTTTCCCAATTGCTGGTGTGGATGTGTGCTCAGGCCATTATCATGTTTCAGCCCCCAGCGCGTAGACCGGATCAGACCGGCTGTCATAAAAACATCCACATTCTGCTGCTGCTGCTGCTCCTTTACAGCTCCCCCAAGGCCTCTCAGGCTGCCAAACCCAAAGGGCCCGGACAAACGCATTTGAACTCCATCCGCATTGACGGAGATATCTCCTTAGGTGGCCTATTCCCAGTACATGCCAGGGGTCACGATGGAAAGCCTTGTGGGGAGTTAAAAAAGGAGAAGGGTATTCACAGACTAGAGGCCATGCTCTTTGCCCTTGACCGCATCAATAATGATAATAATCTCCTTCCTAACATCACGCTGGGAGCTCGAATCTTGGACACCTGTTCCAGGGACACTCACGCCTTGGAGCAGTCGCTCACCTTCGTCCAGGCTCTGATCGAGAAGGACGGGACAGATGTCAAATGTCTTGGCGGTGGGGCGCCTATCATAACAAAACCCGAGAGGGTGGTGGGGGTAATTGGAGCCTCCTCCAGCTCGGTGTCGATCATGGTGGCTAACATACTGCGGCTCTTTAAGGTAAGATATCAGCAGTGTTATTGGCTTTGTTAAAAAGAAAAACATAGGAGAGAAAAAAGGAAACAAGTGATTTATGATGTGTTTGCTGTATTGATCATCACATACACAGTGTTTGTTTGAATAATTAATAACTGAAAAAGAACACATGCTGCTGAGCAGTGGGAAGGAACAGTCTGTGTTGATCTGCTGCCACACAATGGATGTTTCCATAACTTTCAAGAGGAGATCTCTTTGTAAATCTCATCCTTCTGACTGTTGCCCCGGAGGAGGCGGTTGCTTAGCAATGGGAGGTATTGCCTGTCACAATACTAGAGTGATTAAGCTAAACTACGGTGCAAAAAATCATCGTCATCGTTCACATCTCTGCCTCCTGTTCTCTGATTGGCCTGGTTAAAATTCTACCAGAGAAATCCTGGTCTATGGGAGAAATTCCAGACGGAGCAGTGAAGGGAAACTAGAATTGAGCAGAACTGTGTAGGAAGGCTAAGGCCAGGCTAGGTGATTATTATTTATCAGTTAAATTTCAACAAAATAAAACATTTTTAAAAGAATTATATTATTTTTTTAATGATTTTGTAACATAGTTCAGGTCCTTTTACTGATGATGAAAGCTTGAAACAAGAGACACTCTTTCACTTCTTGTCAACACACTCATAGTAACATATAGATCACATAAAATACAGCTCCTATGAAGACAGTGTTGGTCTGATAGTATCAGACCCAGCCAAATTGAAAACAGCACAGATGTCAATACCATGAAATTTTAGCCTTCCTCCTGTATTGGTATACTGTGTAATACAAATTGATTCATCTTCTGCATTCCGCTGCGATCACTGCCAGCTGGAAAGATGCTCTGCAGTGGGAGAAGATATTATCGGGCTATGATTAGAGGATGTACTCTTATTTCATTGATTGGACAAACCTTCAAGTCAGAAGTGATAATTGTGTTGAGGTGAGTAAAAGCCAATAATAAAACATGTAGGCTGTGATTTAGAGGAAGTTTGGTTTTGATGTGCTTCTCTGCAGTGTAAAATGTGCAAAAATAGGTCTCATTTTTCCATCCCTGAACAGATTTTTGCTTCTCTAGGTGTCTGAGTGCAAAGTGCTCTGTTAGGAAAATATAAGTTAACTTGATTATAGACATGAACATATTTAGTCATCATGTGTTTTTGGAAATGTATTTGAATAGGTCTCTTGATTTTGATGAGATGGGACCAGAGGCTTTTATTTACCTATTAATGCTTATTTATGTCTTAGTTAATCTACTACTCCACAAGAACAGCCTGCAGCATGTATAACTTAATAAACTCTGAGATACTGAAGTGTTACAAACCTCATGGGATGTTTCCTCCTTGTCGAGGACTCTCATCAGTGTGTGGTTCTGTGCATAAATGTGTTTCATAAATTCTGTAAAACCTATAAACAGGTTTAAAAAAGCCCTTCGTGTGCCATGCATTTTTTTTTCTCCCTTTCGCTTTTACATTATGCTTGTGTGAGCGCACACACAGGTAGTCCTCAGTGTGGGCCGCAGTAATGAGCATCTCCTGCAGTGCGTTCCTGATCCTGCTCTCACATGGAAGCCTCAAATCTTTTGTCATTAACGCAGCGTTTGTTTCTTCTTCATTATTGCGGGCAGCCATTGTCCTTGCATTTTAAGTTTCAATTCCTCTGTTCTTCTTTCTCCTTAGCTCTATTGCATACATTAGCTATGTCCTTTTTTTGTACATCTAGAAGGGTGAAAATTACCAAAGCAGCTAGAGACATGATAGGATTTCACCAGTGAGTTCAGTTGGGTTTCTGAATCATGTTATCGACATCAAACATTTTTTACTGGCCATTCAAGCAGATCCCACTCTAACTGAATGACGGTCTCCATCAAAAAATCAAAATAGGGAGTGGGCTTCTGACCTGAGGTAAAGTAGTCTGGCTGGTTCCATGGATTAAACAGTAAATGCTTAATGGAGAGTGGTGTGTGGTCATTTAGGTGAGGTCCTGAGTTATGACTTTCAAGGGATCTATAGGTTAGCCTGATGCCAGATGGTTCTCCTAACCCCTGATAGACCTACTGATGATCCTGAATGTTTTAGCTTTACAGCCTCCTCACAGCATCATCTGTGTGATCCAGTACGCAAGAAGGGACGACCGCATCTGCAAGCACTGCAGAGACATAAATATTTGCTTTAAATGGAGCCAACAAATGCACACAAGAATCATCCCAGCATACTGATGAAGGCAAAACAGACTGTTTGACACGTAGAGATGAACATGCATGCACAGTCACACACACACACGTTCAAAGATGCACACCGCCTCATGCGAAGAAACAACTATACACAAAAAGCAATCAAGCACATTTGCGAGTGAACTCCTTTTAACGCAGCAGCAACAGCAACCTTTGAGTAGTTGGCAGGTTTACAGTAAAGTGTTTTCTCGGCACACAGCTGCATACAGATGTGGTCCAAAGCAGTTTGATGAATATTTTACTTCAACCTTATGTAATGCTAACACAGAGACCTGCAGCTGCAGCTCAAGAATATTTTAGTTTTATTCTGTGAAGTGGGAGTTGCCGCGACAAGCATTTGGGGAAAAGATAATTCATGATCACAGACGAGATATGTCAGATGATTACATTATTCATTTGCCTTGCAGATGTGCTCATAACGTTGACACACCTAGGATGTAAATTACGCTACCCGTTTAGCTCAGCGGGCGGGTCTGAAGAGGATTTCCTTTATTCAGCTCAGCCATAACAAAGGCTTGGTTCTTGTTCGCTAGGAAGAAAAAAAAATGCGTGCTTATAAATGTCTTCCTCTTAGTTCTGGGGTGCACAGTTGCACAAAAGCAAAGCAGTGACCCACGTTTAAGAAGCTCAGAGCGTTCTGCCCTTTAATGCTTGCTGGAAATCATTTTGCAGGCTCCTTGTTCTGACAATGCAGTTTACTGCTGTACTGAGCAAAACATCTAATATACACTGAATGACCAGTTTCAGGAGTAAAGGGCCCTAAAAAGGTAAGAAAAATGACACATTCAGGGAAAATAACACAAACCTCAACTCTTCCCATTCATTCTAATGCTTTTCTTTTAACATCAGTTCAGGCGCTCGTTTCTAATTTTTGCTTCAAAGCATTTCAAGCTGAGTAGATGTTATTTTGTTTGCTTGAAGAAAACATCAACTGTTTCGCAAAGTTAATTCACCTAGCTTTTGTTTCTAAATAATTTCTCTGATTCTCTATTTTTTCTGTAATTCTGCAACTAGTGCAAATATTCAAAAAGTTCAAGTCAACAAAATGTGAACAATTTTGTTGCTGCTAATTTTAACATATGGTGTTAATTTAGGCTTTAAGCTGTTCTGGTAGTTTCAGCTTTTGATTTGATATTTTTAGCTTTTGTTCTAATTGTTTTAACTGTAACAGTTCAATTAAATACCAATGTCAAGATTCTTTATAAAATCAAAGTATGAATCTCTTCATGGTGTCTCTTTTCTCTCCAATGACTCATTTTTGTTTGGATACTTGAACAAAAAAAAGTAAAACTTTAGCTGAGTAACACTGTTACTATACAAGCTATCTGTGCTGATGTGATTCAGCATTTGTTTGTACAGCAGAAACTACTCTGAAACCTGTAAAAAGGATGACTGATATCATTAGCAGCAGACAGTATATTCTGAGATCCCCTTCAATGAGTGAGCCGATGCATTCTGCAGCTCGTTTTTCTGGTCCAAGTTCCACAGAATCCCTGTTTCCCAGAGGTGCTCACCATCTGCTTTGTCGCAACCCCTTTTAGCAAGTTAATGGTTATTTCCCCCCAGTCGATCCTCTGCTTCAGACTGTACGCATTTTAGCTTCAACACATTTTAGTGAAATCAGTTACTGTTCGGCTTGTATGATTAACTAATGCACCAGAAACCTCAAATATTTATTTTTATAACTGGCTGAAATACTCAGAGGAGCCTTAAAGCCGACCGAGGGTGTAGAGACGGGGGAAAAAAAAAGAGTTGTCCTAATACATCTCAATAATGCGGGTAGCAAAATCTAAATAAAATTAAATCAGGCCCTCTGAACGGGTTCTTTGTTGTTGAAATGTTCTGTCTCTTCTTCAGTCTCAGGAGTTACAGGTAAACCTCAGCCTTATTGTGGATCAACAAGTTTACCGGTGACAATCAAAACTGGTTGTTCACATGCGACTGCCTGTGAGGCAGAGATTACCTGCAACTCCCCAGACTGAACTCGTCCAGAGGACCTGGCTCAACTTTTTAATCTTTTTTTTTTATAAATTATAATCAAAGCATGTACAGATACTTTATGTATGCTAAGGTCAGTTAGCTGTGATAGCCATCTCCATACAGTGAATTATGAGGGGATTATGAGATATTTTGCGCACCACACAGACACAGAGAAAAACGTTATCACTGTTTCACTTTTGTGTAAGAAATGTGTAGTACATTTCCAGTTTTCAATTACATTCTGCCTTTTTATAGCCTGACCACGCTGCCAGGTACATTGAATTTGCATAATGGGATTCGATTGGTTGTCCTCTTTTAATTGACACCACATTTGACCAGACCAATTGAGTTCATCTACTGGCTCTCCAGAGCCCAAAATGTGTGACAAGCTCCTCCCGCTCACTGTACATGTGCTAGATTGACTGTAGAATCGGCCAATCAGCTCTGAGCTTCATTCTGACCCCACAGCCGTGTAGCCAATCACATTACCTTTCATTTGGTATAGAGTGTTGGGGGGTGGTAACCTTGTGTGGCAATAGAAATGAAACTGAGGTTTGTGATGTGTTATCCACTTTCTCCTCCCTATAGTGGTGACATGGAAAGCATGAATTTTAAAGCATTTTTGGACAGTTAGCTAACTAAACAGACTGTTAAAAAGGAAATATATTTGTTATGAAGTGTTTTGAGTGTTTCAAGACAAGGAAGAATAATTTTTGTGGCCAGGAAAAGTAATAAAAGGAATATACCACTTCTGGCTGCCATTTTGAATTATTTTTTCCATCAGAAACTGAGGACAAATATGCATTAAAAGTAAGTAAAAAACATTAGTTTTTTTTGCTGCTGGTGGTTTTATAAGCTGTGTGGATCGTAATGCTTTGAAAAAAGTGAGGATATAATTGTTTTTTTTTTGTGCTTTGGCTCCTTGTTGGTGGAGATTTGCTGAATGTCCTCCAGCTGGGAATTTATATTGCTGAATATTAATAATTATTGGGGATTTTAATCATGATTTGAGTAAATATGGATGGTAGAATATGATTTGTGGGGTTTCTATCTTTAATTTGAGCCCTCAGTGAAGTCTCTGTGTTGAAGCATTTAGAAATTACAGTGTTTAGAAAAAGTAGCAATTTGGACATACAGTATTTGGACATGTGTCCAGTTATGAAATGGGACATGCTGGATTGTAATGTATGTCTCAAATGTTCATTTTTGATGCTACTGTTACCAAATTTGAACTGGTAATATTTGGGAATCTATATTTTAGCCCAATATATTTTTTTCCTCAATACCTTCTTCTTTTCATGTTCTGTGACACTTTAAAAATATAATTTAGGGAGAAAAAACTATCTTGATTTTAGTGTATTTTAACTTCAATAACTAAATACTAGTTACAGTTACCAAAAAATGACTGCTGAAAGTAAGAATTCAGATTATTAGTTTTAAAAAGAGAGCTTGTAAATTTACTCCAAAGGGTTCAGGAGCAGTACTTCATTTAATTTGTGTATTATTTTTATGGAATTTTTAGGCCTGCAGGGGGATTAAAAATGAGACATCTTGTCTTTACATTTCTTTGCTGCCCAATCTTTTAAGGATCTTGGAGCATAAGAAAAAAAAAACTTCATTAATTATCCAATACACTTCTTTTAATTTTCACCCCGTTTGGCCCACATATGACAAAAATGCTAAAACCTGTAAAAGAAATGGGTCATGAAATTTCATGCTTTGCTTCACCTTGTTTTGATGGGTTTTATTTCGCTATAAACCTTCCAGTGACACGGCGTAATGACGGCTCGGTGCCAAAATTGATTTAGCTGCTCATTTGTGGGAGTGACAGTTATATCAAGATTAACTAGTTTGAGCCCATCGGGCCGTCTCACATCAGCCAAACCCCCTCATTTAGTCAGCTGGTGACACCATGATTGTTCACATGGATTCACTCATATTTTCCTCTTGCTGTGCGCGGCCCTCACCTTTAACAAGATGTCATGTTGAAAGTTCGCTGATAAATCTTAGTGAAGCTAATTTGCTGTTTTTTTTTTCCTGTTTATGCAATATGATGCTAAACTGCAGATACGTTTTATTGCAGAAATTTATTTTCACTTTTGAGTTTTAAGCACATATTTTCATTAAAACTTTATAAGTTTAAAAAACTTTGCTGTATCATTTTTGCTTCAAAATACTACACTGCAACACACAGGGAGTCTTCTTACTTTGTAATTCTAAAATGGGAGCCATTTTGGCCAGGGTATTGTAAGGCACTGTGGAAACTGCAGATGATAATAATGCTTAGTGCGGGAAGGTGGCATTTTTCCATTTTCTGTATTTCAGATGTTTCTTTTTTCGTCTCATACTCTCCTTGCTTGTTTCTGTTTTCATGCTACTCTATTTACAAAAAGCTGACTTAATGATTGTGTAGCTATTAAGCAAACTATCTCATTCTCCTTCCTTTGATGTTTAGTATTCGCACGGTAATTGTGTTAATTCGTTTCTGACTTTGATCACCCATGATTTTTAACATTTAAACTCCCTCATCGTTGCCCACAGAGCAGTCTGCATCATCTCTGTCATTTCATTCTGATCATGCTCCAGCTGCAAGCCCCTACAGTGTCTGGTTGTTTCTACCTCAACATATAAAAAAGGTTATTTTAAACAAGGTTTTTTTTGTCCTGACTTGGTCAAATCCTAAATCAGACCCTGTAAAATTTTAGCGTTTTGCTGAATGACCCAGATTTTACAGATCTTCCACATGAGCCTGCAAGTTGCGGGGGCTGAAGTGAAATAGTGTATATACTAAAACTGGCACTTTTACTCACATTCAGTTTTGTGCACTGAAACGTTCTAAAGATTAAAACTTCTTAAAGACTGATTGTTTAAATCAAGGAGTTTTTAAATAATTTGTTTTTCTATAAGAGTAAAGGAATAGTTTAAAATCCAAAAATAAAGCCTGATTCCATGTACATTTGTGGCAAAATAATGACTTTAAATTTGCTTTTTTATAACCATCCTGCTTGAACTGTAACTAATTAGGACTCACTGAAAGAAACAACCAGTATACACGCATTTGCAGCTGCAGCAGTCTTCATTGGAGATGAAAAAAGAATTTCTTTTTTAGGTTTTTTTTTGCTAGTTAAAAATAACCATGGTAGGGCTTTCTGACTCACAGTAATAGATGATGAAATAAAATTCAAGTGCTGTCTTCACACTGAAGAAAATGGCACGCTATTTTTATTATTGCTGAATTTCCATTTGTGTTATTTGGCTGCTTGATGAGTAAGTGTTGATTCACGGTGATTCATGTATCTGAGACAGAGAAGTTCGGACCACAAACTGCGACGGGACACTCAACCTGTGGGCGTGTTTTCAAAATGAAAAGCTGTATATGATTTGGTAATTGAAAACATTTTTTTTTAATTATATTTCTTTTTTCTTTTATGTCATGTTTTAGAATTCTCTTTGCTCTTTGTGCAATCGAACACACGTCATTTGAATAATTTATTTGAACTAACTGTGTCACTTATATTTTGGTTTACATGTAATCTCTTCGTGCCCAATATGGATGACACATTCTTTAGACAATTCAGACATAAGATGTCTGTATCTTCAAGAGCTGACAAACATCCATTGAGAATCTGGATGCAGACATTGCACCATCTGTCAGTTTTCTCCACATGCCAGCCACTTTAGTGTTTGTGTGTGTGTTTTAAAAACTGGAGGACATGCGTGACTTCCATGCTGTCTGTTTGCTTATTTTAGCTCAATTAAATGAACAGTTCGCCCACTTATTGTGCACATTTATTTCTCTCTCTTTTTTTAAAGAAAACAATAAAATAAAAAGGATATTTTTAAACCTTTAAGCTCTTTTTCTGCGAGGTAAGACTGTCCAACCAAGCTGCCTGCTCTTATTTCAGTATTTTACTTTTTTTTTAATTACCTGTTGAAGGCAAAAGTGGACGATTGTTTTTGCTTATGTGTGTCTTTTACCACAATCTACCATTTTTTTTCTTGATTTTAGTCTCTGACAGTTAAAATAATGAACAGCAGAAGTGTCTTACTTGTTCTTCAGTCTTTTTTTGTGATGTTTCATCATAAAAAAAACAAACTTCTAGACATCACTTTCAAAGCATCCTTGTGTCTTTAAACATCAGGTGCTGCTTTAAAGTCAAGATTCTCTGAATACAATAAATGTCTGCATTTTTTCACTTTGAACCAGGTTCACACTGCAAGAATTTATTTTAAGATTTCACCATCAAATTTAAGCTTGAATACATGATGGATTAGTGGTTAACACTGTTGTCTCACAGCAAAGAGGTCCCGGGTTTAATCCTGAGCTTGGATTTAGGGTCTTTCTGTGTGAAGTTTGTATGTTCTCCTTGCGGCTGCATGATTTTTCTCCGGATACTCAGGTTTCCTCCTACAAACCAAGAACAAGCATGTTAGGCTGCCCTGTTTAATCTCTTTAAAAATCTGATAAGCAAGGCGTACAGATATTTCCTGGACTCTGAACAATCATTGTGTGAGTAATTTTGAAAGAGTCAAAGGGAGAAAAGTTTATTCTTTAATAATGTGTCAGGAGGACCCACAGCCAATTAGGGGTGGAAGAGATGAAGTCAGTAGAGGGGGAAACCATGAAGGAAAACAGTTCTGCAAACAAACTTACCACAAACATGACAAAGGAAAAAAAAAAAACATCTCCTGGACTGCTCAAGAAATCCAGCAGATTTGTTTAGACATTAGGGGTGACATCCACGTCTCTTTGATGTTTCCAGTGTAAAAATATGATGACAGATATGAGGAAGAGTGAAACCATCCTTAACAGCACGATGAACAAAACATGGACAGTTGTCAGGAGCCATTAGCATGACTGTAAGAATAATGATGAGAGAAAAACCTGTCTGCATAAAGTAAACATGGAAACTGTTAACACATGTCTGGGATCAGTCGTGAGTTAAATCAAGCAAAAAAATACTGTGATGTGTGACCCTTCATTTTGTAACACTTGCAGTGTGAGTCAATCAATCAATCAATCAATCAATGCATTTATCCCTCCCCTTCTGTTGTTTATCTGTAGTTGGGTTGGTAACACATCCTTCTCCAGAGCGACACACTTCATCTCCTCCTGGGGGATCCCAAGCCAGAAATAATACATATTCCTTCTAGCAAGTTTTGCCTTGGGTCACCTTCTTTTGATACATGCCTTGAACACCTTCAAAGTGAGGCATCCAGGAGGCATCCTAATCAGCTGCCCAAACCACCTCATCAACTGATTCATTGTGATGCAGAGGAGCATCAGCTCTACTCAGAGCTCCCCCTTGCTGACAGAACCCCTCATCTCACCTCTAATTCTGAGCCTTGTCACCCGACACAGGAAGCTATTTTCAGCCACTTACATTTGAAATATTGTTCTTTTGGTCATGATCCATAAGATGTGGCTATAGACATGTAAACTGAAAAGTCAAACTCACAGGACCCCTTAGGCAACTCTGCAAGCATAAAGGTCTGATCCACTGACCAGGATTGAATGCTGCTTCTACTGGTCTCCTGCTCCAAGGTTTAACAATTGGCCAAAGTCTCCCTTCCAGCACCCTGGGAGTAAACTTTCCAGGGAAAACTGAGATGTGTCATCCCTCAAGAGTTGGAACACACTTTTTATCCATCAGCATAAAACACAGCTTTAATGCAAGTGGTCAATATTTAAAAGTTCAAACTAAGTATTCAGAGGACATTTCAGAGGGTACTGTAGCTGTAAATTGACTTAAGATGCCCTTTCTGATGCCGAGGATGTTTGCCAGGAAAGCAGAGAAATCTGAGAGCTCATGCTTCATTTGCTCTGGCAGAATCTTGGACTCTTCCCATTCAAACAGATTTCCACTCAGCCTGAACTGGGCCAATCATAACCCTTTATCTAATACTGGGCAGGTTTGATTTGATAAAACTGTGCAGCAGACTTGTTATTAAGGCTTGTCCATCAAAACTAAATCATCATTTTCAGGATAGTTGAAGTTTATTCAGTTGCATCTGGAAGCATTTTGATCTGCACCCAACTAATGTTGCCTTTTAACAAAAATAAGTTTTGAAGCTCCGCAGTAATTTGCATTTGTAACTTTATGAAGCAATGCATGGATAACATAACCTGGTTTAAATGTGTTTTGTTCTGGCTGAGAAGTTTAGAAATGCTAGCCATCATGGCTTCACAGAATTTTGACCGGTTTTTGAAAAATTCCAATATTGAGCAGTATGAAAGAATGGCTTTATTCTGCATTCATCAAATATATTTGAGACTGTAAGATATATCATAATATCATCAAATTGTGTGCCATCATTGCATGTGCCATTGTGTCATTAACCAAAGCTGTAAAAGGGGAAAGCAGACCTGTGCTCAAGAATATTTGTTTCATGAAGATTTAGACACAAAAGAAACAATCATGTATGCATGGTTGTGGCGAAAGTGAGGAAAGAACCCTGTTTTTGTGCTGCTGGCTTGTGGTCATGTGATTGTTTATTAAAAATCCCTGAATCATAGATTTCTTAAAAATTGTCACCACATAGAGCAGGTTCAACAATGAAATGTCAAATTTTTTTAAGCCGTTAATTCTGTTTTTCACTCCCTGGTTGACTATCTTTTTCATTTGTGGATTATTGTTGAATGCATGTGGCCCCAACGTGAGCGTTTTCAGCCTGCCTGTAACTATGGTGATCTTTGACATGAGCAAATGTGGCTGTGGAAAATAAAATGGAGCTGTATTGATTTGATATCGACCTTCACAAGCTTGATTAAATCTTTTCATGGCCAGATTTACAGATCAGTGAACTGTTTGATCGCATCATATTCTGACAGAAGTCTACGTTAAAAACATGAGGTATTTTACTTTTTGGAGACAATTTAACATAGCCCCCAAAATTTGGCATCTGATCATCGTAAAAATGCCACATCATGATTCTTCCTAATATAGCTGTTGACAGGTGGAAAGTCTTTGTAGTTGTTTTTTTAAATTAGAGAAAAAAAAGATGTATGTATTTTTGATGGCCTTAGGGTTGGGTTGCTCAGCTGTGATCTTTTCATTGTGTTCATTCCCACAACACCTATACCTGTGATTACAGCTGCTTACTAATGACTGCTGTAATAGACAGGCATTAGGCAGGGAAAATGCCAGGCTGTGCCCACAAAACATAATAAGTAGTTCACAAACCTGAGCATTTAAAAAAAAATAAAAAATCTCTGCTGAGCTACGGGAATCGATTGTCAAAACGCTGTAATGTTAGGTTGACCATGCAGAAGAAGAAAAAAAAAATCAGATCCTATTAAGGCATTTTTATTCTACAGACAAATCTTTAAACTCCATAAAGTAGACGTATTTAAAACTGTCAAAACACCCGTGTTTCTTTAGACACAACCAGAGAATGGTTGAGTGAGTAATTATTTAGGCAAGCTTGTTTTCAAGACAGTTTAGACAACAGGCAATTTGGTTTGACCTATAGTGATTGTCAGGCTGACACCAAAGTTGACAAATGCCAAACAGTGCAGAGAAACTGCAAACAAACTCTGTCTGTGTGTTTTCCCTTTGTGCATGTGCTCTTGTGTGTGTGTGCAAGTGTGTGTGTGTGTGTGTGCATCCTCTGGTGCCTTCAACCTGTGCATGCTGCCTGAGCATCTATTTGTGAAAAGGCCACCGGACCAATCGGGAATTGTGGAAGTGTGTTTGTCAACCCTTTCCACCATCCAAATCTTTATGTAGTTTTCTCAGACTGAAGACAGTCTGCAGTGAGGCATGAGAAAGACCATTACACACATGTCTAGCACACTCTAGATGATGAAGAGATCTGGGAACCCATCCTCCCATGGAAAGCGCCTCTGGCCAAGATGCTGCATGCAGCGCACACAGACCCGGGCCGAGCCTTGCAAAGCTGTACTGACATAATATTCATACTCATGGTGGGAGCTAGCCAGAGACAACCTCATGTCACACTCAACTATTAATAATGTAGCAAAATTAATGCAGTGTTTCTGTTACTGGAGCATTAGAATAGAAACAGCAGCAACAGTATGGGAATTTATTAAAAGGTAAAAAATAAAAAAATCTGCAATCCTTCAAACTATTGAATGTTTTCTGCATTAAATCAATAATCCATTCACAGTTTCTATTCTTGTATTTTTTGAATTGGTTACCAAAAATTGTGTGCATTTCATACACATCTTATTTAATATCTGAATACCCAACATTTGTGCAACAGTTTGCAGATTCTCTGGTGGAGTTAAATGCCAGGATAATGTTCTGTTTCAGAAAACAGCATCACTGAAGCAATTAGAGGAATTCTGGCTGCTATAGAATGTTAAGTAGTCACACAGAGTGTCTCTGAGATCGATTCAAGCCAACATCTTGTCAGCTGCTGCAGCAGAGGCAGTGTTTGTTATGTGTGTGAGGCAGGAGAAGGCAACTGTGGCGTTTATCTCAATTTCACTGCAGCTCAGGTTGCTTTGATATGTTTGAACAGACGACTTATAATGGTCTTGAATCTGTTTGTCATTGTGAGACATTTTAGGATATAATTTGAAAAAACATTAATATCTTTCATGAAAACAGTCTAATTACAGTAATTTATTAGATCTAATACCCCATTTAGACAAAACGTCATAGTAATTTTCCCTTATTTATCAATTTTCTCCATTTGGAACAACTTTACAGTTCTTTTCAAACAAAATGGGGGATGTTCTATGAAGAGCTTCATATATTTACTCATGGAATTAAAGCAGCAAAGTCCCAAATTTTTACTGTATTTATTATAGTGCAAATCTATACTCCTATATACAGCATAACAAAAACATGCTAACCTGTATTTGTACTTTTACTTATTTTTTATGGATTTTTAAGTATAGACTTATAAATACATTGCTGACCACAAATAAATAAAAATAAAAATAAGATAGAAAGGTCTCATTTTTTACTCTCAATACAATCTTGGACACCAAATTAAAAAAAGAATGGGCTATATGAAACATTTATGAAGGAAAAAGAAAAACAAAAAGGATTAATTTTAAATGTTTGTTCTTCATTAATACATCATACCTGCCTTCTTATTTTTATACATTAAAAGAATAATGGATCTGAAACCCAAGTTTGAGATTATCTACAAATAAAAAGGAAAAAAAGAAAAAGAAAAAAAAACTAATCTTGAAAACCAAAAGAAATTTGTGTTTTATACATTTCAAAGCATTTTGCTTTCTGTGAACTTATAAATAAAAAATCTCAACTGGAGTTAAAACGACTCTGATGTGTTTAATTAAAGCTTTAATTTTCATGGAGGCCAAGATCAATGTTAAAACATTACTATATAAATGAATGCATGATGTATATTTTAATGTGCTCATTAGCATCAAACTTATAAAAAGAGAGCATCTAATACAAAAGCCTATGATTCAAATCAAATCTCTAGGGTTGTCGTCCCCCCCCCTCACTCCTCTCTAAAGTTACTTAAAAGAATGCAAACACTTTTCTATCAAAGTATATCTTTTTGGTTTCCCAGCTTCTGCACGTTGTCAAAGCCCACACTGTACATTTACTGAAGTAGAGGACAGCATAGTAGGCAGAGAGCTGTGGGATGATGCAACAAGGTGTGCATCTGTTCACTTTGCTAAAAAAAAAAAAAACGAGCCAAATATAGGAGACGGTGAAGTCGATGTGGACATGTAATCATAATCCTACTGTTCGGCTGAGAACTTGTTGGAACTAATGCTGCACCTGCTGTTTAGAATTTAAGGAATGGAAGTATAAAAAAACACATTTTACTAGAAATAGTTGTTTTTCTCTTTAGAAAGTGTGCCTAAAGCCTGATATGCATACTGTTTAATTAGGTAAATAACTAATTAAGGAATTAGAAAAAAAACTTTTACTAAAAGTTGAAATCTGATTCCATCCCCAACTCTTAGGAATGTTTTGAAGCTTGTTTGGGAAAAGCTGAATGACAATATTTACCTGCTTGTAAAATAATTATTTAATTATCTCTTCCTGTTTTTTTAGTTAACATTTTAGGGCATGACATCCTGACCTTTATGCATTTGAAACATTCGATCCAGCTTCATGCCTAAACTCCAGCTTTGTTTGATCTGTGTTTTTTAAATTTTTTACTCATACTCAGTAATGCAGCAATTAAATTAAAAGCACTGAACAAACACTAACCTCATTTTATTAAACGGGAATGATGCTTAAATTTATTGTTATGTGTTAATGTAATGGTTCATGCAAATTTCCACGTACCACTGGTGGTGAGTGAGTGCGTGCAGCGGGATTCATTAGCTGCAAAATATAATAAGAATAAATGTTATCACATTAAGTCTTAAATGTGAGGGAGTCTTGAGACCTGACATGGATTGTTTTGATTCAAAACATCTTTTATTAACAGGCAATTATGAAAACACGATTTAATAGTTTTTTTTTTCCTGATTTCTTGCATACTAACAAAATAAGTTTATTTTGCTGGTTTTAAAGATATAAATGATTAAATAGTAATCTACACTAACTTTAAAAATGTGTCCATCTTGCCTAAAATCACTTACTCATATGTAATGACATTTATACATAAATATTCTTCTCGAGTTAACTGTGTCTGTCTGTTAATAAAATATCTCATGAATCCCTGGATGGGTATTAATAAAACCCTTAAAATGTAATCACCATATGTACATCTGCAGCAAAATAAGATGACTAGACAGCTAATCAATTGTAGCCTACACAGAAAAGGCTGAATCTGTTTTCAGTTTTACAGATATTGAGCTAAAATTTGATGTGGTAGTGTCTGACAGTCATTCCAAACACACACTCTAAAGGTGAAATCTAAAACGGTAAATGGACTGAACTTACATAGAGCTTTGTCAAGCCCCATGGGGACCCCAAAGGACTTTACACTACAGTCATTCACCTATTCACACAATGATGATGGTGATCCACATTAGCCTCTTTTCACAAGATGGTTCCGCTAAATCGCCTCACAGACCGGTCTGGCTTTAAGCTCCCTCGGATCTTTCATAAATCACAGGAGAAGCCAGCCAGTTCCCGCTCACATTCAGAAACAAACCCAGTAGTGCAGAACCAAAATAGGCGTGGAGCAGATCTCAGCTCGGTTGGATCGTGGCGTATTTATTGTGTGACGACATTTGCTTCGTATCAAACAAAACAGACTGAATCAACTCACTTCAGCAATCCAGTGGTTCAATATTTTTAAACTAACTACACAGTTGCTGTTCTGTGTCATTAATATTTCCTCAATAATAAATCTGTTTGTTGATCCTGCAGTCGCTCACTGATGTTATCAGCTCATCATTTTCTGAGCCACAGAACCGCAGGTTCCTTTTTCACAAGTCTGATACCTCTGTTGGTGGGGTGTCAGAGATTTTACCCCCCCGCAGCCTTCTTGTTTTTTCTGAATGATCCGAGGAGGACAGTCCCAGACTGAGCCTGTCTTATGAATGAGGCCATTGTAACCACAGCTGCCCTGGGGCACACTACAGAGGCGGGGCTGCCATGCACCGGCGCCACCTTCTGACCACCAGTAAGCAAGGTGGTTGAAGTGTCTTGCCCAAGGACACAAGTGAGATTGCTGGAACGGGGGATCGAGCCAGCAACCCTCCCGTTACAGGACGACTCCGCTGTCCACTCTTCCACAGCCCCCCTGTGTTACATAAGGTTTCACATAATGTCATTTACAAGGTTTGTCCAAGACAGATAATTTTTCATAATGATCTTTAGTTTATTTTTATAAAAAAAGTGAAAGAAATATGACAACACATTGTCTACTTTGACCACATCTATTAAATATTATTGTTTTCATATTAAAAATGCTCAACATCCACTGGTCAGCTTCACAGACATACATTTTCTTTAAACTCATTTAACACAGTTGTGAGCTGTTTGCTCGCTCTCCATGTTTCATTTCCAAGTGCAGGAAACTCCTGAATAGCTTGAAGGAAACATGTTTATCACTTTCCTGCACATGCATGCAGCACTAAATCAAATCTTTGTGTGATGTGATGCGAAGGAAAGAGATTTTCCTGTAGTCACTTTTAACCCTGGTTACCTTTGACATTCAGGAAAATGATCTGAGTGGAGAATGCTATCTGCTCCTCACAGCCCCAAGACGCCTGCAAGCTGTGAGTCAGTCAACCGGAGGTCTAAAAGTCAGAGCAGAACTTTTCCAAATCTTTTGCCAATGGGGACAACATTTTTTTTTAGTACATACAATTAACTGATGGGGCTATTGAAGATGTTCTGCGTGTGAAATTAAGACTTTATATGTTTGATGATAATTGAATTGTCACGAATAAGTGTTGCATATAATTGTATTTTTGACATTTTGCAGGCAGAGCTTTTTCTTTTTTTAAATTGAGCTCAGAGGTGAACAAGATGAAGTTAATTAAGCATCTCCGCCTTCCAGCGGTTATCTGAACGAGCGGGAGTGGGAGGATGAGGAGTTTAACTTTTTTAAAGGCACAAAATCTTTCACACCACCATCTCAATTTTTCTTTCGTTCTCTGTTTTTATGGCCTTATTCTCAACATTTTTGCTGTCTTTATGTGTTTCGTCAGTTTCCATTTAAATTGAACCCCTCCCTTTTACATTTAGTGTTTTATGGTATTTTTCTCTGTCGCTGAATGGATCACCTTCTTCTATTTTGCTCTTCTCGCTTTCCTTTGCTGACTTTGTGCCATTCAGCTCTGGAGGGGCCAGGCAGTCACTGGTATCTGATGCAGACCGCCACATTACTGTGATGGATAGCATTTGCTGCTTTTGCTGTGAAATAATAAAAGTCTAATATGTCAGCAAGGTCAGTATTTGGAGTATATCACTTAGAGAAGCAGAGAGATTATATTTAAAATGATAGTAAAACCCCAACAACGATTTCTGTCCTTATTTCTGTTAAGTTTAGTGACTTGGTCATAGTTCTCCTAATTAATTTACCCTACTTTAAAAGGTTCCATGTCTGTTGAGCGTATTCATCTTCAGTGGCCTTTATCAGGGTCCAGTGCAATTTTCTCTCAGTCTACCACATAACACAGGCGCAGAAACCAAACTCTGATGGCGACTAAAGAACGCGGTCGTTCAAAGGAACTCCAGTGGGTATTAATGAAAAATGCATGAGTGCAGACTGCACATGGATGCTCCCTAAAGCTGAGTGTGTGAAAATATGACAGTGACAAACAAGGGTCTAACATGTCAGCAGCATTATGAGGAAGAACTCAATGGATGCGTGGGTGTATGCACTGTATGTAGATTACACACTCGCTGAAGCTGATCGCACTCACTTAGACCAAGCCTGTTGTCTCTCTACACTGTACAGTTCCTCTAGTCACCCTCTGAGCTATTGCCTCCCAGCAAGAAGGTTGCCAGATCGAACCCTAGCCTGGAAACCGTTCTGGGTACAAGTTATATGTGTGGGTTTTCTACCACCACTCAAGTTTCCCCCCACAAATCAAAATCAAGAATGTTTGGCTATTTGGTACCTCTAAATTGTCCCTGGGTGTGAGAGTGCATGATCGTTTGTCTCTTTGTGTCCCGGTGATGGACTTGGGACCTATCCAGGGTGGACCCCGCCCCCACACAGTGACTGATGGATATGGACACCAGTGACTCCCATGACCCTGAAAGGAAGAAGCAGATAAAATATAATGGATGGATGGATCTTTATAGATGAGTGCTCTTGTAATCCTAAAATGTCGTCTTTGACGCAGAAACAACTGTTTGTGTCAGAATTGTCAGTGATGGATTCTTTAATAATTTTAGAACAAATTATCCCTAGCAACACGTTGCTTTGTATTCCTCAAGTGAACCTGGTCTGATTAAAACGATAATTGCTCTACTCACTCACTTTATGGAAAATGACCTTTCAGTCTTGAACGTGTACCTTGATTCTTTAAAACAAAAGCTTTTAATTCAAATTGGTTAATTAAAGTATGGAACAAGGCAGGAAATTAATTACTGTAATGGCTGTAAAAACTGGTCACACTTATTGCAAAGATGCCTAATCATTCAGGACCAAACAACCAAAGTCATATTTTCAGAAAAGGCCCAACCTGTTAACAGCAGGGTGTTGAGCCCATGCAGAACTGATAGTCATGGTGTAACTGAGAACTTCACCGGAACAATTTTTGCTTATATTTACACTCAGAGAGAGATCAGGGAAGCAGACTGGAAGGTGTGATAGTGAAATAAGAAAGAAAATAAATACATGTGTAAGAGGTTCAAAGATACATTAGCAAGGTTGGGGAACCTAAAAGATGAAAACAGCTGCTTATAGTACTGTTTTTATTTTTACTAGTTTGCAAAAAGTAAAACTAATTACTAATTTTTTGGTAACAATCTATTACTTTTTCAAAATTTAAGTCAAACTCATTATTTTGAATGATATTGTGGCTTATTTCTGCTTAACTTTCCCTCCTAGTTCCAGTCCAGATCCTCTTCAGTTTAATGTAATATGAGTCGGCCTTCTTGGTGACTCATCCCTGTTTCAGAAAAGGAAAAGAAGGTCACATTAAAGAGGGATTTGCATAAGGCTATCTGCACAACCGTGAATTCCCACGCTGTAATAGCACACTTTCAAAAGACCAGTGAATGAGTTTGGATATGTGTGTGCCTGGACACTTTTCCATTTTGATAGCTGGTATTGCTCGGTGCAGTAGTTCCTTACGTGGGAGAGGAAATTATGTCATTACAGATTCTTCAGAGGCCATTGCTTTCAAAATGTCGGCTCTTTAACAAATGAAAAGCTGCACCTAAAAGACCCAAGTACAGAATGCCAAATTCCACTCCTCCAGTAGAAATCCTCCTGCAGCTTCAGACTTTGAAACTCTTGTCACAGTTGTCCGAATGTGTTTAGATCTCTGGTCTGTGAATCACAGAGAGAATATTTGAGATTACAACAGGTGACACTGCAACATAACAGAAAGCTCTCAATCACCAATATTTATGTTTCTTCTGCTATGTTGAGCTCAATGTTTGTGTCACAATTCAACATCCAGGCTGCGATATTGCTAAAGATTTATTTCCCAGGTGGGCCTGTTCACAAAATTGGACATATTTGCAATATTGGACAGCACATAAAGGATACTGATCTATTTAGTCCAGCATAATTCCATATGGGCAGGCCATTGATAAGTGCTGTCTAATTGAAACAGCAAGTCGAGAAAGGGATCGATGGTTACACGGGTATAGAGAGCTCTCCTTCTGAGAGTCATATTATTAGATTTCATACAGTCTGATAACCCTTTTGCTCTTGATTGATCTTTTTCCATTTCAAACATTTGGGCCTTGGATCAATGGTTCTGCCCCGCAGCTACGACTGTCAAAGTAGCAGAAGACGAAGGCGAATGTGGTCACTATCTGAGACCTGGGTTCGAGGAAAATTGCGTGTTGTGTGTTATTGTGATACAGAAAACTGGGTTTAATGCATCACGTGAAACTGGGTTCTCTTAGGTTTAAAACATAGTGATATTTTTAATTTGTTAGAATCTGAAACCTAGTTTTTCATGCTTGTGGTGTTCTCATGCTGTTCAGTCTTTCCACTGTGTGCCTAATGAAAGAAGTGAGATTTGACCATGAAGGGAGGAGAATAGGCAGAGCTAAGTGCCCTTCTTTAATAATCCCAGCCCAGTCTCTTGAGACATCCTACTGAGGCTGGTGGGTGGACCTATATGAACCAAATGGTTGAATGAACTGTAATGAGATTAGTAAGTACAGTACACAGAAGCAGCCCTTTTACGGTGCTGCCCGGCTGGTATTACACATCTTCCCTGAACTGGTCCTGCTGCTGAGCCCATCCAGAGTGCACCCAATCTATACAGAAGAAATGTAATCCTCAGAGTCAGAACTGCTCAAAATTTGCATATGTAACTCAGGCTTTTGACTTAAAGAGTGTTAGTATGTGTAGATGTTGTGTAAGGTCATGCAATCAGGCATCGTTCACAAGGAAAAACAAAGAGCTGCAACAAAAGCGAGAAAAACCAAACAGAGAACACTTAAAATCATCAATAAAGCAGTTGTTTCCGTTAGTAAATTCTTTTTTTTTTGGTTCGGAACAAAACCACATGCATTCTTGTTCTGTTTAGATTTTTACACTCTCAAATGTGGAATTGTGTGGTTTAAAGGTGACTCACTGCTTGGATTTATTATTTCAGAGGAACCTGCCTGTTTATTTCTTTCTTTTTGGTCAAACTGACTTTATGTTTCTTTGTTTGAGCAAAAAAAAGAAACTGTGAAACATAATTCAGAACAGCTTTTATTGTATTTTGCTTTTTTTGTTGTAAGATTAACACTTTTCTTTCAGTTCTTGCCCTTAAGCTAATGTGTGCCAATGTTAGAAATCTGCCATTAAAAGTTTTTTTTTATTACATCTAACCATTTCATTTAAACTCTAATAATGACCACAAAGCATTTTAAAACCAATTAAACCAACACTTGTTTTTTTGTTTTGATGCAACTTCAAGAAACTGTTCTCAGGACTTTGTTTTCTGCTTTAAGATGTATTTATAGAAGACTAGAAAGTTTTGGAAATAATGAAGCACAAACCAATTATTGCTGACTAATGTTTATTTCTTTTTTTTTTGTCTAAACACCAATTTAGTTACCACAGATACATGCACGTCAAGTCTATAACAGCATATTTATTATAATGGAATATACAAAACGATTCTAAAATTATCTTTATAGAGAACATCTTCAATTGAAAAGTCTGTTTTAAATTGAAAAGCACTGATGTGGACATAGCTTGTGTGTGGTGGTGAAGCACCGACAGAACTCCCCTCTCTGCTGAGTGTTTTTTTTTATTTTTATTTTTTTACTTGATTGCACATTGGAGCACCAACGGAGAGAGTTTTCAAGAGCCAGCTTTCATGTCCCAACAATTAGGCAGCCAAAAGGAAAGAGCATTTCCAATGTAGGACAGCTGTTCCCAAAGAACTGATTTGCAAGCACATTACAAAGTGTGAAACTGATAAAAACAGCGAAACCACTTTGTGTTGACGAGGCCGCGTGGATCCGATACAAGATGCTGATGACACTGAAGATACAAAGATAATGTGCAGTCAAACATCCACAATCTTGGTTAAAAGGTTTTTATGAAAATCATTACATATTTCTTATACTAAATTACAATCAGTTCTACAGTTGTTCATAAGAAGTGAACACAAAATCTAAAGTTTATTTAAACAGTTAAATATTGCAACTAAATCCACAATGACTTATGCTGACATGTGACCTCTGATGCATTCAGAAATCTCTTCTGGACAAGTGTTTATGAACAATTTGACTAACTTTTGTGTGTTAAATTTATCAACATGTAGCAAGAAAACAACCCAAAAGTTTTTAATCACAACATATTCTCAGCACCATATAAAGCCTCATGTAGAAACAAAGCTGTCTGAGAAACCTGCAGCATAAGTTACCTTCATAAACCAGAGTGATCAGTGAATATTTTAGAGATTAAACCAACTATACTCTGATAAAAAGTGGGGTAAGTAAGTAGACAACCCTGTTGTGGCACCCCTAGATGGATAGTGCCCTTAGCATTTGCCTATACTGCCTATGTCACAGGCTGGCCCTGTCTCTGCTGACTGGTTTGTATCAAATATATAAGAAAGCGAAAGTAATTTCACAAAGTTTATGCTGTGCTTGTGCTTCTTTGAATGTTTACTGGCAGCTATATAATTAAACAAAGCAGGACTGTAGTAACCATCAGTCGTGTTTTTCTGCAAACTCAGTATGGCGCCACAGAATCATTAACAGTCTGCGAGTCTTAATTTCACTTACTCAACTTTGATTTGTCCATATGGGTCCCTGTAGCGCTGAATGACACAACAAAAATAGTTCTTTTTTTAGTCATAAAAGTTAATGTTGCACACCTTTAATTTGTTTTTTTTTTTTTTGCATCAACTAAAACAAAAAAAAAACTAAAACGGTTTCATAACTCAATTGCTATAATGAGATGTAGAAATACTAACTTATCGTTTGAAACTTAGAGCAGACGCTTTTTATATTATTTTAAACAATAAAACTGTAGCTTTCACTTTACTTTTTCAGTCTTGAATTCATCTTTATAAAACGTTAATGTGTTCTTGTAAGCAGAAAGAAGCTCAGCAGCTGCTGGAGGGGGAATACAAGAAACAAATTCTCCCCAGTGAGCTTCCAGCTTTTAAAACAAGAAACAGCACTATTGTTTTCAGTTTTCCCATTTTATCCTGATAAACACAAAAATAAATATACATGTTGACTTATAAATTAATAAAACAAAAGAAATACCTATATAGTTAAAACACTGTAACCCTGTTCGTGCTGTAAGCAGTAAAAAAATTGTGAAAAAGATATATTTAAATTTGTTGCATCATTTTGGCACCACAAAATGGACGACTTATCACAAATGAGAGCGCTTACCCTCTAATCAGGGTTTAACTTCCACAAGTACCTGAGTGTTTCCCCCGACCACCTGCACTAATCAGTCAGACAGGTTGATCAGGAGAGACCCTCTTCTGGTCCGCCTTGTTGATGCTGCACCTCGTTTAAACTTGTCTCCAGGTCATGTTATCTAAATGAATGGAAAAAGGGAGTAGAAAGACCCTTGCTGGCTGTTATTTGAATTTCATGGCCACTCTGTGCTACAGAGCTCATTTTGATAATTGTTTCTCTAGTTATGCTAAATGATAGATGCTCAAGGGTGGACTTAAGGCACCTACATTCTCTTTACATAATTCATTTGGCAAACTATATTTGGTACATGATAATATTTTGCTTAAAGACTTTATTGATTACCATATTTCTGACATGCTTGTAGAACAATATTTGCTCTCCAAACCCCAATGATCTTTGATATAATCACTAATGAGCTTATTTACATTGTAATAGACAGGAACAGCGCTCAAAATTAATACAAATACAAACTATGAGCTGGTTTAAGATACAAATTTTTTAAATTCTGTTCTATAGCTTTAGATTAAATTGGTCAGAGCTCCAGCTTTAAGAGCTGAGACGGTCAGAATGGTCAGTCAGACTAGAGAATAAATGAATGTGGCTGTGAGTAAAAAACAACAGGATTAATCTGAGTAATTAGTTGAAGTAATTAATTAGTTGCACAACATAATATCAAGCTTAGGTGTATCTCTTGAGTTAAACAAAGAGTAACTCAAAACTATTCCATCTAATGAATGATTAGACCTGTAATATTACTGCTAACTAATTAATTAGTTAAATAATTAAATAAAATGAAAAAAAAAACAACTCTGAGTTGAATATCGTATTTCTTCAAACTCACAGGGACTGCATTTTATTTACTCAGAATAAAAAATAATTTTTATTATTTAGAACTTTTTATAATGTATTCTTTTTTTTTACCAGTTTTGATAACTTTGCAATAGGTACCATTTAAAACATTAGCATAAACTAGTAAATCATTGTGTTCTGTATGACACTAACTGCTGACAATATTCTCACCCACCCCCCTGTTCCCCTGGGCAAGGTGGATGGCTCTTCATCTCAAGCTTGGGTCCTCTACCAGAGCCTGGAGAGCTTGATGGTTCTTGCAGTATGCACTTTTCTGGTCTGAGATGTCAGATGTTTCTCCAGGTATCTGTTGGAGTCACTTCTTCAGCGTTGGGGGTCAATACCCCGAGTGCTCTGATGACCACGGGCACTGCAATTGCCTTCACCTGCTAGGATCATTCTAGCTCTTCCCTGAGCCTTTGGTTTTTCTCCAGTTTTACTTGTTCCTTTTTTTTGATGTTTCCATTATTGGGGATTGATGGCCACATCAATCACAAAGGCTGTCTTCTGCTGCTTATCAATGTTCACAATGTTCGGTTGGTTGTCCATTACCATTTTGTCTGTTTGAATCTCAAAGTTCCACAATATTTTAGCTTGGTCATTCTCTACCACCTTGGGAGGTGATTTCCACTTTGATCTGGGGGGCTCCAGTTCATACTCCACACAGATGTTTCTGTACACTAGCAGTCACTTAGTTATGGTGTTCCATATATTCCTTCCCTGCTAGTATCTTATACTTTCATATGAGATGCTGGATTGTTTCTGGGGCTTCTATGGACAGCCTGCAAATAGGTTGCCTGGTTTGGTAGATCTGGGCCTCAATTATGTCTGTGTTCAAGGCCTGCTCCTGTGCTGCCATGGTCAGTGCTTCTGTGCGGTCCTTCAGTCATGCCCTCTCCAGCCATTTGTAGGATTTGGTCATATCAGCTACTTCAGCTATCTGTCAAAGGTACATCCCATGCAGGAGTTTTTCCTCCTGTGGTGAATCTTGCTACTTCTCTTCCAGTTTCCATTGTCTGAGACATTCACTGAGCACTTTGTCTTTTGGGGCCATCTTTCTGATGCTTTCTTGGAGCTTGGATATTTCATCTTGGATGGTGGCTCTGATACTACGCCTCTGCTTCCTTCTGTGTGTATAGCTTATGTAAACTGGATTTGGGGTGGAATCCACCATGCATGGTGAGTAGTGTTTGTGTTTCAACATCAGTGGTCTTAATTTCCTCCTTTGGCCAGCTTATTATCCCAGCAGGGTATTTGATTACCAGTAAGGCAAAGCTGTTGATTGCCCTGACATTGTTTTTGGCATTGGGCTGACTTCTCAGAACTTGCCTTACTCATTGTTGCTTTTCTTGTGGCTTCTTCATGGTTGCTATTTGCCTGTGGTATTCCAAGGTACTTATAGCTCTCTTCAACATCTGCTATTCTCCTTTCAGTGAGTACATTTCCCTCTGTGGATTACCTTCCCTTTCTTCATTACCATCCAGACACATTTCTACAGCTCAAATTACAATCTGATGCCCATGTTGATCCTGGTGGTGGGGATCAGTAAGTCAATGTCTCACTCATTCTTAGCATAGAGCTTGATGTCATCCATCAAGAGGGGGTGACTGATAGTGGCCCCATTTCTGAGTCAATGTCCATAGCCAGTCTTGTTGATTTTTTGGCTGAGGGGGTTCAGGCCTATAGGGATAGAGCATCTTCTTAGTATATTCCAGATTCAATGGAGATTTGCACAATTGGTTTGCAATTGGCCTCAAAGGTGGCTTTCCACAGCCTCATGGAGTTTGCAATGAAGGGCTTCAGAGCGTACAGCTTCAGGAATTCCAGGATCTAAGTGTGCGGCACTGAGTTGTAGCTTTCTTGTAATCAATCTAGGCAGTTCATAGGTTTGTTTGTCTGGCTTTTCAGTCACGTGCAACTGCTTTGTCAACCAGTAGCTGGTGTTTGGCTCCTCTGGTATTTTACCAATGCTTTTCTGTGCCTCTGTCATGTATTGATACATGTGCCTGCTTATCTTGCCTGACAGCAGCTTCCATGTTGTGGAGAGTAAGTTTATTGGCCAATAGAAGTTGCATGCTTTGCAAAGGTGATTTCATGCACTATTGCCAAATTTATGTCCCATTTGTAAATAAATTATCTGCAATGTTTGCCATATGCCCTAATTATTAATGCAGTTACACACTGTGTAATTTAAGCAGCTAAAATTAGATGCCAAATTGCACTGCAACAGCAAGTTTAAGCATTAAGAAGGGGGTTAAAAAATCTGATATTGCATACAAAGCAAGATTTTTTATTTGTTTATTTGTTTGCACCTTTTGTTCACCAAGTGCTGTCATTTTTTAATCAAATCATGATGACACAATGGATTTATCTAGATTATGCTAGCACATGGAAATATTAATTAATTGGCTTCCTAACCCTTTTTTGCTCAGAGCATTTTTTTTATCATTTAGCCTTCCTTTTGAGGGTCACATACCTGCTCTCAGTCCTCAGTAATTTCAACATTCATGTGATGTATCTCCTGGATCTCTAGTTGTGAAAGCAATTGTTGTTTGTGGATGTTAGAACACTGGGCTACTAGATGTTTCACTGTTAGTTTAGACTAGATATTGAAGCACCCATGTTTCCCACAGTCTTTTCATGTAACCCTGCTGACAAGAGTTACTAAAGTAGTGGGATTCAAACAGTTTCTTATTCTTATTTCTTATTCTCTCTTTTTATTCTCCTCCTGTGTCCATCTTGTTCCAGTAGCTCATTTCTCACCACAGTTTTCTTGTTTCACATTAGTTCTGATTGGACAGTTTAGACTGAGGTCTGCTTAAGTATTTAATCTTAAAACCATAGTAACTTATGAACCTTGTAGCAATGCATCATTTTCTGTATTACGCTTTTGTCAGTCCTACATTCAGAGTTTTGTTAAGAAGTCCACAGTGTCCTGAGGGAAATATCCAGCTCTCACTGTAAGTGTATTATCTTTGTTTATCAGCCAACTGTGCCTTTAGATGAATGTTATTTGATTTTTGGCAGGTATGACACAGAGCCCTGGGTTTGTCATTATAAGTCATATACAGTAATAATTAAGTTCAACAAACCCTTTGAATAAAACCCTTCAAATGTTTATTATGGAGACTTTAAAATCAATCTATAAAAGTTCTTGTCACAGTCCTGATTAGTAATATCCTCTTGTCCAAGTATGCCTATGTGCCCTTAACTAATACTTTGGGAACACGCCTGAATGCACTCCCACAATGTCAAATTCAATATTCATCTTAACATCATGATTGTGAATAGATTACATTTTACCTCACTTTCTACCTCCCGCCAGATCTAATTAGCTGTGAGGAGCTATGTGAGCGTATTATTTCGCCTCTTCCTCTTCCTGTTTAGGACTGCCTTGTTGGGTCCTCTGTGACCCTGTCTGTGTTCTAAAGCTGACCATCATGCTGGCTTAAAGCTTTTATCCATCCAGTCCTGAAAGCTAGCTGTGGACTGCCATATCCCTCCCACCATGTGTCTGGTTGCCTGAGCCTGCTGATCAGGGAGCACATGCCAGAAACAGAGTGTCCAGGGACACCATCCCAGGGCTATTTTAGAGCCGTCATGACACATTTCCTCAGCTACCCTCTGCTAATATGGCTGCTTTAGCTCTTAACACATATAGTATGTTTAAAATTCTAGCATAAGATAGTCTTTACTTCTGTTGGACTGAAAATATCACATTTTTAGAAAAAAAAACCTACAGTTTATGGAAATAATTAGTTTTGTTATAAATGGGAGGGAGATGCCAGATTTTGAGCTTTTTTAACTTCAAGTTTATTTCGGCTCTGCAGAGAAAACTGCACATCATGCTGAATGTGTTAATTACTTTGTGATTCCAACTTGAAGCGTGATAGAGGGATCTGGTCAGAAAGACGCTGCATCTTTATAAAAGGAAAAGCAGGATTTCACGGGAAAAGCTCATAGCTCTGAGACTTCCATTTTCAATGAGTCACTGTGACCAAAAGCATTTTCTCCAGCTGTTGCAATTCGCCTAACTTATTCTTGGGGCTGGGGAGACTATCTTCCAGGCTTGCCAATAAAATGTGTGTTGCCACTGGGAAAGAGCGGGAACTGTCAATTGGTTTCACCTTATCTACCTTAAACATGCCTCTGCTGGCTTTATGCGTCTGACTATTTCTTTTTTATTGGGAGTTTTTATTGTTTTTTTATTATTTTATTGCTCCATCCTCCATCTGCAGCTGAAGAAATGTGTCAATTACTTAAAATAAATCATCTGGGATATTTAAACAACTAAAACAGAAGTACATTAATTGTATCTGTGAACCAAAAGTGGAACTTGTACAAAATGATTAGCTGTCAGAAACGTTGACACTTTGATTCTGTCACACATGCAAAGCAGTTTATATAATAATCATCTTAAAGCTAATTGAGTGTGCATGCACTTTTTGACAAGGACTGAAAGCTCTTCATCTATAGAGATGAGAGGTGGTCAGGTGAGGTGGAGCCGATCAACTTGTGAGTGCTCTTCAAAATCAGGGCTCTAAACAGTTGTGGAAATATGGATGACAAAAGCCCGGCGGGGGAATTGCTCTCAAAGGCTCTGATTGAAAGCTCATGTCAGTGAGGCGGTAGCAATCAAAGGACTTGTGTTTTTCAAGCTGAAAGAGACCATGTTGAGAGCGTGATAAATCCAACACCCTGATTCCCAATTCAAAGGCAGAGATTTTCAGCTGTTGGCGCTCCTCGCTGGTGTTCTGCACTCTCTGAAAATGTTTCCACATCTCCCTTGATCTGCAACAGCTTCTTAGGATGTCACGAAGGACGCTATGCTTTGTTGCTTCTGTGGCACCTAATTCCATTAACTGTCACAAATGCTTAAGGACTTTCCTATTTTAGTGATTATGAAGAAAAAAAAAAAGCTAATATTTAGTAGAAACAGGTTTCAGGTGAAGTCAAATTGAACATACAGAGATGCAGTATTGGCAGGTTTGTTGTGGAAGCTGAGTAATTGACAAACTGCCTGTTGAATTGTAAAGCTGCCAAACTGCCAATTAAGCAGAACACCAGGACAACCTGCTCACTCCGAACGAAAAGCCACTGATATTAGGATTACAGAGGCATGGCTGCTCCGCAGGTGAATTTAACAGGTTTTCAGTTTGACCAGATCGACAGATCAAAAGTTCAGAAGTCAGTTTTAAAATTGTTTGTTTATTTTTCCCTTTTTAATTTTTTTTTGTCAGAGAATGCATCACAATTAAGTGGTCACTTCTGTATTTGACTTATCTGCTAGTTGTCTGTGTTTATTGCATGTTACCAAAAGCCTAAAGGGCACTAAAGTTTTTGTTTGTTTGTCTGTGAGCAAAATATCTTATGAACTACTTAATAGATTTTAAGAAAACTCTCAGAAAATAAACGCTAAATATATCTCTTCAAATGATTAACTTTTGGAGTCATTACAACTCAAGAAAGCCATCATAACTATTCAGCATCAACTAAGATAAAAATAGCTCAGTCAGTTTTACAGAGATTGAGCTAAAATTTAGTGTGGTAATAGCTGAGAGTTATTCATGACATATACTTTTTTTAACTATAAATTGCATACGTTTTGGCATTAACTCATCTCTGTAAAATGTCTCAAACTACTGGGTGGCTTTTGATCAAACTCTAAGATCTTCTGGGTGATATGCATTGCTCCAACGAATGCTCAGTCTCTCATATGGATCATTGATCACTTCAGTAGACTACTTTCAGATGCCTTACATGTCAAGTTGTTGGCATTTTCTTAATTGTTTCTGTGGTTCTATCGCATTGTGTAACCAATTCTCATTGAACAAATAAAAAATCTACTTATTTGTGCAACATTTCAAACCAGATTAGCAGGCATACAGAGCTTATCACAATTAAATATCGCCACAACATCATCCACATTAACCCCAGGTCTGCCTTCAACTTACAGGAACATTTTAATAATTAAAGAACTCCAAGATCATCAATATTTGAGGAGTTTAATCATTAAACAACAAACGGAAAGAACCAGGGGACAGAGTCAGGTGGAAGACTCGGCACAGTTCACCCTGAGCTGACAGGGAAGCCTGATCTTTTGGCTAAAGATCGGACTAAACAAGTTTATGAATTACAATGTGGGAGTAATGTCTCTTGGGGTTTGTAGACAGGTTCCTCACCAGGATGACAGAAACGAGGTATGGATAATTGGGCTGATGATAGCTGTCATCTGGGAACTTAATGAAGATAATCAGCTTTAAGGTTTGACAGCTCAGTTAGGGCTACCCAGTTTTTTACTCCCTATGAATACATTTTCTAAATGGGGAACAAATCTTACTGTCACTTACTGCTTGAAAGAATATACTGTTCTCAGATTTTAGTTTTAACTTTTCCTCAACTGGAAGTTCCCGCTGTCCAAAATTACAGCTTTTCTTGGTGTCATTTTGCCTGAAGCTGCAGTACTTTTGCCTCCTTTAGCTTTTCTCAACAAAAGCTGACCATGAGGCTGATTTTACAGCTCTAAATGAACAGAGACAGAGCCACGGTCAGAATTTCTTATTTACCACATTTTCCCTTCGTTTTACAAACTGGGTATTGATAACAACTACAGAGCAGCTGCCATCAGCATCTTGCATATTAATGAAATCATGAAAAGAATAATTATTATTGCTCAGATGTTTGTTCATTAACAGCTAGTAGCCAATCATTCCATGAAAAGAAGGTGGTAATAAATAAAGGAAGAAGCCTTTGTATTTTTGAAGCTTCCACTGCTTCTCACCTGGACCAAGTAATTCACATTTCAGAGCAATAGTGGGGACTGTTTTGCTGAATTGATGAATTTGTGATACATTCAGGAATGAGTTTGTGATAGACAATTTTTCAAGAGACAATTCTAAAAAAAAAAAAAAAAAAAACACAGATGGTGGTTTTTGAAAATGTATCAGTCAGATCCCAACTCACTTTGAATACAAAACAGCCAATGTACTCAAGCGGTCTTTCTGAAATTTGGAAATGCTCTCCCTCACTGTGTTTTAGATTTGGTTTCATAATGCATCACAGACAGAAGAAAAACACCTCTGTTTACATGTTAGCAGAAAAACACAAACATTTACTTCCATTTAGTTTAAGACATCCAGATCTCGTGACGGACCCTCATGTGAGTTAATTTATCGCCCACCACTGATGATAATTCATAAAGTTGTAATTTTATGCTCGTGTCTGTTTGTCTATTCAGTTAGCAAACTTAGTCATCCTCAACACAAACGCTAAGCATTAACACATCCCATGACTTTGTCAGCCATCTCGAATAAAACTCTCCCATGAAAGTCGGTGAGCGATATGCATTCCTTAAAGGAACGTGTTGGTTTAAATATTCTCTTTTCCATCAGTGTCTTGTCAGTTCAGTTAGTGGCATAATTTTTGCACATAAACACCCATTTTCAAGCTTTATCTGTGAATAAAGGAGACCTTGTAAACAAAGATTTCATCAAAAAAATCAAACAATTCAAGACTAGTGTTTGGTATCCAAATGACTGTAAACAACAATTTTCTCCTAAAAAGATGCTTGTATAATTGTAGCTTCCCTGTTTTGCATAGTCTGAATATGATGGATTGCTGTGTATAATTGAGCAGTTGCTCACTTTTGCCCTATAATTTTATTATTATTATTATCACATCATGAAAATTTTAAATGTTGAATGTGTTCTCAGTGGTAATTAGAGTACTAAATCTGTCCTATAGCTTTTACTTGCAGCTCTACATTCAGCTACCAGTAAGTAACTTGGCCTGTTCTCTTGATGGTGTTCAGATCATTTTCACTGCAACAACTCAGTCCAAACACTCACATCCACTCTAAGTGATACCGTTCAAGACAAAAAAAGTTTTTTTTTTCTTCCTTAAAACACAAGCTAATGGTTTATAAATAGGTGCTTAAAATCATAAAATCAGACATCAAGACTTTCTAAGTCACACAAAGTGGGTTTCCAGACTGATGATCCATGAGCACTCATGCATATAAAGTCATTACATGAGAAACCCATAATGGATTATTGACCATCCCTGAGGTGAGACAGCTGTTGCTTTCATATTATTTGTAATTCATCTCTTTATGTATTCTTTACCACTAAAGACTTGTTTTTTTATTTTAATAAAATCAGAGCATGAATCAAAGTTAAATTAAAGGCCTAGTAATCCTTAAAGGAAAGCATATTGTTTGCTGCCTTCAATGTCAGGGTTTTAAACTAAGATCATCTTTATGCTGAAAAAGCTATCCCTCACATTTTAGTGCTTGAAGTTTTTATTCAGAGGGACTGCAGCAACCACGCCCAGTTTTTATAGTTAGGCTAACGTTGGATAGCTGTAGCAGCCATCTTGGACAAAGTTGTACAGTAACAAAGTAAAAATACTGTTTATGCAGCTGAAACAGGAAGTCTAGTGCATCACAACATTTTTACTTTACCATTTTAATATAACATTTTGGCCTTTAGAAAAATGTTTTTTGGGAAATCACCTCCCAATAAATGTCAAATTCTAACTGCTCACTTTTACTCAGTACTTTACTTTTAATACATTTTATATCAGAAATATATTTTTGGTGCTTAAGTTCAGCAAATGTCATACACTTGAAGACTTTTACTCAAGCAATATTCTTAGGAGACTAAATTTTAACAAAGTAATTTCATGGTAAGATCTTTATACTTTTACTTAAGTATCATTTTGACTGATCTTGGATTGTGTTGACTCCAAATGTTAATAAGTTGCAGATGTACAGCCTGCATTACTTCCGGAAAGTCACATCACATTGTTTTTTATTGCAACTTCAAATAACTTTGAATATAAGGTCAACATCAGGCTGAATGTCTTCTGTTTTTTTAAACCTCGTTTTCATTCAAGTGACTTTTATGTTGGCTATGGATATTGAAACTTGACGTAATGAGAGTTGAAAATCTCACAGCATTACATAAACCCTCACATCAGTTGTTCCATCTTTAATCCAAGTTGGTGATGGGATTGCTTCAAGTTATAACCAACACCAGAGATCTTGAGAGATCAGGATCCTGCTTCGCTAAAAAGGCAAACATATCCTCAGAGCCTTACCTGCCGGCGCTGATAAGGCCAGATTTACTCAAGATTGTGTGTGTTAAGTCATGGATTGAAAGGTGACGTTCGAGCAACAGCGGGTCAGTGAACAGGACACTTTGTGGTCGGCTCGGTTTGAGGAAAAAAGAGTTTGGTGCTGAGGCAAACATCTTCCCTGTCACTCTCAACCCCAAGGGTGTAATCATTTTGATGGTTGGCGATTGATTGATGATGTTGCGTGCTCTTTATGAGGATGTTCTTTACTGTTGTTATTAAGTGACATTTTATTGGACTGTGAGGGTTCATCCGGGGCCGTTTTAACCACACAGCAGAGACAGAGACCTTGCAGAGGAATGCTTTACGATATTTCTTTTTCTTTCATTTTATAAGTGATAGGTGATTAATATTTTCCTACCAATTGTTGTGACACACCAGTCATTTTTATTTAGGTCCAGGGGCCAATCATGCCTCATGATACAACATTTTGTTGAATGCCAGTCAGTTTTTAGAAGCTAAAAAAAAGTGGATAAAATTCTGTCAGGAGAATTTAACTTCAAAGTTGTTGCTACTGCTCACCATTGATGGTTTCTCTTTGAATTTTATCAAACTAAATGCATATTTTTACTGTTTTGTCACTACTTCTTTAGTGGATGTGTTTGCAGAAGATGTTTCCATCTCATTGGGCTGTGACTGCTGGTGTCTCGTTGGTGAACGGCATATATGAGGGGATTCTTCAGAATGTCTTGTGACAGTTGCGGGGGTTCTCAGTTTCCTCACTTGAGTCGAACAGACTCAGTCTTGTTGCTTGAATTTGGAACAACTTCCCCAAAAATCTGTGCTACAATGACAGAAAGATTCCCTTTTTTTTTTTTTTTGCCTGGAGCAGGGTGGGCTGTAGGTGGTCCGTTTAAAAAATGTGCCTTGAATGGAAAAGTCCTGCAAGGAAACAACTTGATGTGTCACTAGCAGGTGCCAGTGAAAAAATAAATAAATAAAACGACAAAAAAAAAAGATGGATGCAATTGATGCATTAACTCTTAGGATCTTCCTGTTTTAACTAAACCCTGACTATTTTAAAATTGCTGCTTATCCATAATAAAAATGGGTAATAAAAAAGATGCAAAACACTAAAAATTAGATCGAAAATCTTTGTGTTTTCTTGCTGATTTAAAGGTGACATATCATGCGAAAATCAACTCCTTTTTTTAGTCATTTAGATTTAAAGAGATGGCAACAAAATGAGTTGATCTGACCAGTAATTTATAATAGATACAGTTCTGCTCTGCTGCAGTGCAGTTCAACACCATTCGTTTGCACCCCAATTTATAAAGCATCCGCTCCACTCCGCTCCGCTCCGGTGCGAAGCACAGAGGAGGTCCGAGAAGCGTGTGCAGGAAATGTGAGATTATATGTAATAAATCTAGTGATAAATGTGGAAGTCAGAGCAAAATAATTAATCCTGTGGAAGACAAACTCCAATCTGTACTGCGTTGACGTTGCATCGTTGTTTTTTTGAAACTTCTGATTTCAAAATAAAATCCACGTGTATTATTTGTGTATACATCTGCTTCCCAAACAGAACAATACATTTTGACAACATTTGTGTATAAATACATTCATATATTTATTAATATAGCTAGGATTTCAACAAAATGATTCTGCCTTTGCTGAATTATTTTGAAATTATGAATGTTGTGCTTGTTCTTTTACCTGTTGGTGCGACGTGATCTTTGTAGATTGACTTTGGCGCAGCTCCAGCGTCTGGCAAAAATAGGATCAAATCTAATTTTGTCGGATCTCCATCTGCTC
The DNA here is from genome assembly GCA_031762555.1 of Cynodonichthys magdalenae. NCBI lineage: Eukaryota > Metazoa > Chordata > Actinopteri > Cyprinodontiformes > Rivulidae > Cynodonichthys > Cynodonichthys magdalenae. The sequence continues at coordinate 11,149,183 of JARVJO010000365.1, forward strand.
ACCGCTGCAATACTCTCATTGATTATAATGGCTGCTTATTTGCTGTGGATGTCGGACTGGAGTGGAACCACATCTAGTGTAAATTAGGGGTGAGACCCACCTCAGAAAAGTGGTAAAAGAGGATTGTGGAGTTGCAATAAGCAGAAATTCAGACCAAAGTGGAAATGCAATTCCACTTAAACCCCAACTGAATTATTTAAATTTGAAAAAGGATTCAAAAGCATATTACTTTAACTCAAGTTTGAGTCATCCAATCACTAACAGGTGCAGCCCATTGAGATTCTACCTTAAGGTTGTGTCGTGTGTGGTTGCATCTCTCAGTGACCTTCTGTCAACTTGTTATGTGGGATGCTATTTTTGTTTGTGCTGCAATTTTTTCAGCATGCGAGGGTCACATTGTGGTCTCCTTGGTTGGATCAGTGTTTAGTTAAACACGATCAGCTGCGCCGCACAGCAAGGAATCCCCACCATGTGAGCTCTTTGTTGTGGAGCAGGACACAAAGGGGCTTGGCTGGGATAAATTTTGTACCCTGCCAGGTTGGATTTGTTTTGATTTGTAGAAAAAAAAAAAAGAAGAAGAAGAAAAATACAACCCAAGCCTGTTTTTAGACCCCCCCCACCTCTGAAAAAAAGATTTGAGTTGTGGCTCCTGAGACAGTCCACTTTGTGGCCCTCTTCAGTTAAATAATGTCACGTTTTAATTTGCTCTCTTCATTTATCTTCCTAAGTAAATCCGTTTGCTGCTCACATCTACCGCCCATTTTCACAGCAGAGATTTGACATGTTTCAGCAGGAAAAGTACATTTGTAATTAAAACTGATGATGTTTAATATTTCAGTTTTAGTTTGTCTAATTTAAGAGTCCTGCTTCAGCACTTGCATATTAATTTCTAATGATAGCTCTGCAGCTAAATTTGTTATTAATTTTAATTTCACTGGTAAGGCGCCACAGCAAATTAATATCTGCATGCAAATCAGTCATCTTTAACAAAATACTGGAGCATTCATTTCTTTCTATTCAGGTAAACTGAATACATGTTGTTCCTTCAATTATTTATGTGTTTGCTTTTAAGGCTGCAGATTTTTGCCTAATTAACAGTCCAAAACATTCTTACTATTTATTTACAGAAAATCTTTAAATTCTAGAAGCTAGACCAATAAAATATTTGTCAAACTCTGCCTCGCCAAATATCTAATCTCAGCATTTATGATCACACATTTCAGCTGTGTTCGTTTCACCACGGTTCCAAACAAGACCGGATGATGTTTTTGCCATCATCCTCAAAATTCAGACAAGTTTTTGGAAATCATGATGCAATAGTTGGCAGCTAATTAAGAGAATTAGATAATGAGGCAGGAAAATGTAAGGACGGTTAAAAAAACAAGTTAAGTCATTTCATTTTAGTTTAATTTACATTTGACAAAATGAGGGGAAAACAAACAGTCATTCAGAAATGGGAGTGAAACTGCTGCACAGGAAAACTACTTTAGGGTAATTTAACAGCTCTGCTAAAATAAATGTTCAGAAAATAGTTTTGCTTTTCTGCTCATCTTGGAGCGTGTATTCAATGCCGATGATTAGATACACTGTGAGGAAAACTGAGTTGTAATTTTATTATTCTACCTTTACTGAAATCATTAAGGTGGTCTTAACAAAAGTTATGCACACAGTTCAATTAAGCATGGAATATTACCTCTTTAAAACAACTTCAAATATCATATAAACTCACTTAAGGGAGAAGTTTATGAGTTTTCTTGGTACACAACTGGTCCTTCTTGTTGGTAATCACATTATTTGAGACCATCATGAACTCATTAGTTATGAGCAGCCATTCATTAGCTCAACATGTTGCCTCATCAGATGGTGCATCATTAAAAAAAGCAAATGGGAGCTCTTGTGAAATGAGAGCTCCCTCCAACCTAATATACTGCAAGTATAAAATGAGTTTCAGCCATTCAAAATGCATACATTTACTTTTGAATATTTACAACCACTATAAAAAAAACAGACTATAAAATTAAAATGGAGATCTTTTAAGACTGTTTTCATTTCTGTGGTCATCAAAGAACACTAAATGGGTCAAACAGGTGGTGGTCCTGGTTGTTAGAGCCAAGGGAAATCCGTCTTGTTTTTCATGCTGTGTTACTGTGAAAGTGTGTGTGTGTGTGTGTGTGTGTGTGTGTGTGCTGCAGTGCAGCCAGCACTCGATGACCCCCTTTGTGGTTTGAATGACATGCTTCCCTTGAAGCAGCAGGAAGCAGAGCCATATCAGCCGGTGATGGATGGCGTGAAGGTGTTTTCAGTGATGGATCTGTGGAACTGACTGTGGCACTCTGAGCTGACAGAACCACATCCTCTGAGGTCAGATTAATAGATACTCACTTCCTGTTGTCTCTAGAAATACAAACACTGATAACGGGTTGAAATATTGCTGTGGGTTATTTTTGAGATGCGGGTGTTAAACAGACACTAAACTCCACATCTGATTGGGAGTTTATTGCTTTTCATTTTCTAAAACACCAGTAAGCTCTCCATTGCTTCATCGATGGAATCTGGTGCTTAAATTAGGAGTCACTAGAGGTTCCACCTTTGGTACCTACAGAGGAGAGCAGCTAGAGACCCAGATTGCACTTGGTCGATTTTGTCTATGTTAAAAGGTCTTTAACAGACGGTAAGGCCAAGTTTAGTATAAATGAGAAGTAGTTCATAGAAACTAGAAGCATTCTAGCTATTCAAAGTAATATATTGTCTTCCATTAATATTTTTTTTCATACAGTCTTAGGTCAAACAAAATGCTCTGCTCAGCTGAAATGAAAGGTCATTGGTCTCATCAGTTCTGGACTAAATCAAAGGGATGACAGCTTCGAGAGGTAATCGGAGCATTTAGAGCAGAAGTACAGCACAACAAACAATATCTGAAAAGCCTTTAAAAATATAATCACATACATACGTGCACAGAGACACCCACACACTCAGTGTGCGAGGCAGAATTTCAGCCATCTGGGTTGTTCATGTGTGAAACTTGGGTTCGACTTTTCCATTTAGTAACATGACTGAATTTTTACCGTCTATAGACAAGATTTGATTTCACCAGCAATATCATATTTTGCAGTATTTTCTACCTCTGCTGCAAGAAAAATATCATTTACAGAAGCTCATATTAATGTCAATTTAAATTCTGCATTAATTAATTTTTACTCAGACAGTTTTGCAGGAAAGTATTTTTTGGGGGGGAACCCAGTTTTACAGATGGATTTCTCTCAGGTCTGGGGACAAGAATCAAAAGTACCTGCTTCGTTTTTAAGAGTCACATCATCATCATCATCATCATCATCATCGGCAGGTTAAGCCTAGTTCAGAAATTCTTTTTGAACAGTTGCCTCCACTTGATCAGAGTTGAAATAGGTGGGAGGGTGGCGGGGTTGGACTTCAGTTCCCCAGAGTGATCTGCATGATTGAAGCAGGGTCATGTCAATCTGTGCGGAAGACAAAGCAGGATGAGCTTTAGCTTCTCCTCTCAATTTAGTCGAGTGTCAAAATATTAAAGGTCGACTGTGAGAGATTGAAATGTTACGGAAAGGTCTGAAACATGCTCAGAGATTTTAACATCGAGCTTTTGGGGTCGAACGTTTTGACAGTGGACAACATGTGGCCACACAGGCAATTAGGCAAAATTATTTGGAGTTGATATGTATTATTTAAGGTAATTTGTGCCTTTTCAGACTAAAACCCACCTGACTTTCAGACCAGAGTAATAAACTAAAATATTTTTATGTTGAGAACTGATGGCATTTTAGACATTTTGATCAAACCTTGAAATTAAAAATTATAAATGCATTTTTGCAACATCTCAGGAGATCTTGCATGATCTGTTAGCATTGGGAATATGTGTTGGGGATAACTCTCAGCTACTACCACATTAAAATATAGGATAATCTATATAAACTGATTTAGTTGAAGCCATTTTTGTATATTTTTTATGTTATTTGGCTGTGGTATGACTTTTTGGGAACTACGGTTGACTAATTGTAGATGTGTTACTTTCTGCAAGTTTAATTAAACTGTCCACTGGTTAATTAGATATTTTGGTAACAGACAGGCCCACAAACTGTTCAAACACAAAGGCAAAAACATTATCGACAACTTTACCTCTCGGCAGCAGGTAATAAAACACACACAAAGCAGAAAATGGTGATTTGAGCTTTTTTTGTTCATTAAGAACGTGTCGGAAAAATACAGTAGATTGTTTTGTCTTTTATTGTATACCTTTGTCTACTCAGTAGCAAAGAATACCCAACATTAGCAACATTTAGCAGAGATTCAACTTTTTCGTTTTTAGGAAACATTTTTTGCTAAAAGACAAAGAAAGTAATAAAGCCTACAAAATAAACCGCTGTGATGCACCGGCTTTTTATCTACTAATCCACCAGTGTGAATCGTGTCCATATATCTGTATTGTGTTCAGTTGTTGTTCATTCTTGCAGCTACGAGAATCTGTTTTGTTATGTCATTATGCAGAAATTGGTTTTCCATTCAAGAGGCTCAGCTATTTGCTGCTCCACTTACCCTGACAGTTACAAAGTGAAACTTTAATCTCTCTTCAGAGGCAACAGCAGCTGATAACAATTAGGGACAAAGCCTGGATACTGAAGCCGGGCGTTCAACTCGGAGTTTAACCACAACCCCCGATGTAAAATCTCACTGACTTTTTGTGTCTGCACGTTTTGTCCAGCGCTCCATTTCTTTTTTTAACCCTGAACCAAATCAAGCGAAGGAATAATTATTCTTTTGTTTAAACCTGACATGCATGAATCAAAACAAATTAGATTAAGTTTACTTTGTTTAATCTGGACCCTCAATGAGGGACTATTATGCAGTTTAACAACAATAACTGGTTGTTGTAATTTCAGTAAACTCAACCTGCAGGATGCTGTAGTAGAAAACTGCATGTATCAGCTCTGCCTGAATAAAGTGAGCACACTGCCTTTTTTTTTTACCCACTGGTACTTGGGTTTAATGCAGCCTTTGCTGTGCTGCAGCCAACACACAAAGCTCCCGCTGTGTGCGAGCAAAGAGCTTTTGGTCTGTGAGCTTTGCTTTTTCTGACACAAAGGAAAAAAAAAAAAAAGGAGGGAGACCTCGTGTTTCTTGACTTTACGTTTACCCTTTTCTCTAAACAGTCAGCGAGGTAAACAATGTCTGACAATGTCACTTTATTATGAAAAAACATTAGCATTACTTTGTACAGCTGAGATTTATTTTGCAGAACAGATTAAAGCAGATTTGCATTTTTGTGACAAATTTCTTTCGAAGACACGAGTGAACCAAAAGCATGTGGAAAAGAGTTTTTTCTTACCACTGATCTTTTTTTTTAAATTTAAACTAAAAATGAATGTTGGGATTTTTATACATTAAAAAAAAAAAGACTGGCACAGACGGTGAAAGTTTATCACCAGCCAGATTTGAAAAATTTATGGTACCAAAACAGGAACCGTCATTGTCATTTGCTTGGAATTTTGACCATCCTGCGTGGATGTTGGCACTAACAACTTGGTTAAGGATAGTGTTACAAGTTTTAGAACTGATGGCAAGCAGACTTTGGATTAAAAGAGGAACATTCTTTTTTTGAATTGTTTCCTTGAAATGGTAAAAAATATGGGCCAGTTTTCAAATCACACAAAGAATTTGTTCAGTGTTAGTTCAGGCATCTGAGGAAAAAGGTTTAAAAACAGTGGTGTTACTTTTTAGATATCACACTATCCATTTTGATTAAAAGGTCTAAACTTTTATCATTGTAGGTCTTTATCCTTTATAGCTTTCTCTTTTAACAAGCAGTTGAGATAGTGTGTCAAACCTTTACTCATTTATCAGCATCATAAATCCACTGTGTTGGGTACCGAATATAACTGACATGAAATTAATGCTGTGTTAAAATCAAAAACAAAACGTTGTCGAGGTTTGTAGACAATTATTTTTTTGTTGCCTTTTCCTTTTTTTAAATGTAAGAAATGTTCCTTATATAATTTCTTAGAACAAGAAAACCTATGTGCCAACAGAAAAGGTATTACATTCAGAACAGGGCTATTCAACTAAATTGCTCCAGGGGCCACAGTTACTGCAGGTCAACAGCTCAGGGGCCGAACATCCAGCAATTAAAGTCGTTAGGTAAATAAACAAAGTATTACAAAGATCTGTTACCTTTTAAATTGTTTATTTTGCTGCATTTGATCATGAATACAACATACAGAATAAAAGTAGTGATAATAAAACAATATCAAAAACAAAAATAACACATTATGTCTCCTGTTTAACACAAATATTATTTTGAAATCTCTGACTTGCCAAATTTTTTAACCAATTTTATTTTCACTTTCATAGTTTTATCTTCAACTGCTTATAGTTTTAACTGTTTTGGATGTTCATATAAAAGTTTTTTAGCAGCTTCTAGCAAAGGTTCTGACGTTTCTGTAGATATCACACGTCTATGTCTAACTAAAAGAACGTGTAGTAATTAAAGTATAAAACCAGTGGTTTGGGCTTAAGGGATGAATGAACCAATTGGCCGCCGGTTGCATAGCCCTGTCCTAGAATGTCATAAAAACTGATAAAACATAGCTGCCCAGCTTTTATGATGGTAAATAATTCAAAGCAACAATTATTAATATTTTGTTTTTTTATGTTTGATTCATTTGTGTGGTCACACACCATAAAGCCAAAGTTTATTGTACTAGGGTTAGCTTCATAGTTAATTGAAAACTAACAACCAAATCAACCTAATTAGGAAAATAACTTAGGAAACCTACCGTCACTTGTTCAAGACAGATATCAGCTGTTTACATGATGTTATACCATTAGTTTCCTGCTTTGCCATCAATCTGTCT
>JARVJO010000365.1:11161901-11178174 GCA_031762555.1 Cynodonichthys magdalenae
ACTGCCAAGTAGAAAGGATAAACTGTGTTTGCTCATCCATGTTTTCCACCCGCAGCTCTCGGTAGAAGCAGATGCTCTGCATTCGGGCTGCTCTGCAGACTGCAAGGATTTGTCAGGTGTCTGAATTTCAGATGCAAATACAGTCAGCTGTTCGACATGTCAGCAGCAATGTTAACAGAAAAAGAAATACTGTTCTTTCATTTGATGTGTCGACTCTATTATCAATAAATTGTTTCTGATCTCAGTTTCACCTGCCATTGAAAGTGAAGCAGAGACTGTGTGTGTGTACTTATTTGTGCCACAGAATGAGGATCATTTGCAAACTAATTACTATCAAAGTGAGGTCTTTGGTGTAAAGTAAGGACCTTTTTCTGGTCCTCGCTTTTTTTTTTTTTTTGCAGCTCTACTAGTTAGATTTAGAGATATGGTGTGAATTAAGTTTTGGTTCAGGTTAGGGTTAGGAATAAACTAGTAATGGTTATTGTTAGGGAAAATATCTGTTTGGCATAAATGCAGTTATAAAAATGAATGGAAGACAATACAAAGTCCTCAGTTTCATGCAAGTACAAGGATGTGTGTGGGGAGGGGGGGCACGTTTTGGCTACATCATGGGAACCATTTTCCAGAAAAAGGCAGCCTAATTTCGGGTGGGGGTTTGGTTTAAGACCAAGGTGTGAATTGAGTTTAAGTTAGTTTTAGGCTCAGGCAGGTACCTGTGAGGTAAATTTTACGGTAAATGGTCAGGGTTGAATGGAAGTCAATCCACAGTCCCCAAGGGGATATAAAAACAAACCTGTGTGTGTGTGTAGTGCTATCTCATAAACCATTATATGGACTTTGATAAAACCTCAAAATATTAATTGACCACTTATCTACAACTAATTAATATTTGGAGGTAACAGCATTCAAGATTCATTTTTCCAAAAAGATATGATTTTCATATCAAACTCTAGCATAAAAAATTGGCAGATATGTACGGATACGTGACAAAGTCACTAAACAGATGTTTTAAAAAGAGAGAAATGTTCATTAATGGTGTCATGTTTGACAATTACTTTTTTTATATAAATAGAACAGCACTTTAAAACTTAGATTTTAAGTGATCCGTCAGAATGTGATCAGAATTTACATCAATATTCCTTGATATCATCAATTAGCATAAAACAGTTGTGGAATGAGATTCATTTTGGTGTGCACAAGTCCTCAGAAAAATATGTCTGTGTATCTCCACTCCAAGTGTTGTTTGTTTTATAATTAATTACTGAAAACCGACATGCATCCCAGTAACATGTGCAGACAGGTGCAGCGTGAAGTTTCTTTTTATAGTAACAACACCGTGTGTCCCCGTGAATTACACAAGATGGATTATGTCCAGTCACAATGATTCATTTATCCTCACATTCACAAACTCAAATGCCAATTGGAGACAGCTCAAAATACTGTTCATACATGAAAATCCCGAAATCCTCCTGCCAAAAGAAACCTATTTAAATAAAATTCCTTTGTGAGAAGCAACTTGTCTTCACAGCAGCTGCTGACGGCAGACTGTCAGACTGACACCGTGTGAAAGAAATCTGCTTTTTTGCCCCCACATTGTACCTGATAATAGTCACAACAATTAAACAGCTTTGCACTCCGCTGAGTTCTCAGCTGAGCCACGTGTTGGGTGTCATAGCTGAGAAAATCAGATGCCAGGCAGGGGGGAAAACCAGGGCTGTGTTCACTTTGTTGCAGGAAAACCTCTTTCAAATAATCTCCTTTGTTTATCAAAAGAGCAAGCTAAATACAGAAATGTTTTAGACTCCAATCAAAGCATAGTTCCATGCAAATGTAAACGTATCTGTATCGGTCACACTGATTAGTTTTTTGTCAATCTAATAATAGTAAAATACTGTTTTGATAAATGCATGCTGTGTGGTTGCAGTTCCACAGATCAACCATTTGGGTGAAAAATATGAAATACAGGGTAGAGCCTAAAAAATGAAAGCAGTAAGAAAACTTGCAGTTTAGAGATGGCTTTTATTATAAAGTCAATAACCTGCTAATAACTTGATTTACAGAAACAATATGTGTGACTCACAGGTATGCCTGCAGATATTATAACAAAAGCCTCCAACACAGAAAAGAATTATTAATTATTAAAAAAAATAGAAACAATAATGACTTTTTTAATCAACATCCTTTCAGGCACACAATATGTTCCCGTCTTTCTTCTCTAAATAACATCTGATTGTATGTCATGGATGGTTAGGAGACCTTTTAAAAATTCTGCTTCATGAATAGCCTCGCTCTCATTAATTTATATTCTCTGGTATTATTTCCTGTTTTTTTTGTCTGTGTCATGGTTTTCTCGAGAAGCTGAAGTAGCAGCTGAAGTATTTTTAAGGACTCTGGCTTCGAACCCGTCACAATAAATATATTTCAAATCATGATACGACTGCTTGAACAAGCATGGATAAGGTTGCTGTAGATGGACCAGAAAAAATCCCAAACAGAACCCCAGGTACCACATAAAGGAAGCAAAGTATATATATATATATATATATATATATATATATATATATATATGTGTGTGTGTGTGTGGGTGTGTGTGTGTGTGTGTTGTTGCATCTTTTAGGGCTATAAAGCAGACATTAAAAGATTGAGGTTATTGTTGATTGCTACAGTTTAGTTTAGCTGATGTCAGTATGGTTAAAAAGCACTGAATCTGTCTATTGTCTGCAGCATCCCTGGCTGTACCTGTTTTTGTTGTTTCTGATTTCATAATTAAAGAAAAGAAGCATCGACAGCTGGAGATAATTTAGTTTACGATGATAATGATGGTGTCACAACAGCTCAAGATGTCTTTCAGTTTGGATCAATCCTTTTCTATTCATGTCTACAGTTAACTTTAAGGCAGAAGTAGGACACACAATTACAAAACAAATGGACATTATCTTCTCAGATGAACAAATTATCCTAATAAATGTTTTGGCACCAAGTCATTTTCTGTTGGTCAATGTGTCAGAACCATTATTAATCATGATATCCCAGTTACATTTCCATTTTTTGCCTTCAACACATCAAACTCTGCTCTACATCTACAGTTCACGGATTATATATTTTTTGATACTTTTATTTACCCTACCCAATAGCCAAACCTACTTGTCCAAAGTGTTCAATAGAAAATTCCTCATAACATAGTGGGTTTATGTTCAAAAAGGATAGACTTTTTTGTAGACGGCAACTTTTTTGTAATATCTTGTTGTCTGCTGAAGCTACGTGGCTTTACTCTGGAGAGCACTCAGTGTTCTCCTTGCTTGTTTATTTTGTACAAAGCCACATAACTTCCACCTTTCTGGATGGTTGCAATTTACATATAAGTTGCTGGCAGACAAGCTTAGCCGACAAGATGCTCACTCATAAAAATGTCTTGTCTTGTGGTAGCAACTTCACAATAGAAACTCTGTCTGTTTAACCTTTGAAAAATCTAACAACAAAAATTCATAGGACTACTGGATATTTTCTTATGTAATAATACACAATAACTTGTTTAAACACATTTAAATTTCTATGATAAAAACAGCTATTTTATAATCAGTAACATCAGATTCTGGATTCTGGAAGACTGGATGGATCGATGACATCAGCCTGATATCTGATTCCTGTAAGACATCAGCATTGGAGGCTAATATTAGATGAATCTCAGCTCTGTTTTAGGCATTTCTATACAGCAGATGACTGAAAATATTCTAATGGTACCTAACATTGTTGCTACTCAAAGGAGCCCATTAAGTATGCAGTAAGTCAATTTTCCACATTATTCAGATTGTGTAATGATTTTTTTCTTCTTTGTATTTCTTCTTATCTGTATATTTCCTTTGTACTTCCTGTTGTGCATTTAGCTATTGTCATTTGCTACTGAGGATACATCACCCAGCTAATTTATTTTTATAACACTTTACCTCAATAAGTGGGTAAAAACACAGTGATGTTCATTGTTGTGAGAAGATGTTGTCTTTAGAATAAATGTTTAATATTAAGGTTTGTGTGTGCATGCGTGTGTGTGTGTGTGTGTCCCAGCATACAGGTCTGCTGTCTGAGTTAATAAAATGCTGCATTTGGTAAAGACACATCTAGAGAGAAAACAAGGCTGTTTTCATTAAAATCATGTTTCACAGAGTGCATTTTCTCCTCATTTTGTTGAGACAAAAAAACATGACGACAGATCTTCATCAAAAAGGCACACCGTGTGTCATTACCTGGGAATACTGCTGCTTCCTGCCTGCTTTCCTTCAATGCATACCATATGGATGAAAAATGTATTTTGCACAAAAAGTTTTATTTTTTCAAAACCTGATGGAGGTAAAGGCCTAAAATGCTCTCGTGTTAAAAAACAAATAAATTCTCAGATAAAATTATGGTCACTCAACAACAAGCTTTATGTTTTAGCTGGCCTATTTTTTATAAAAAAATATTTTTGGTAACTTCTTGGGTGCATCATTTAAGACGTCAAAGCAACAATCTGCCAAAAGCGTACAACCCAACAAAACAAAAGACAGACACTGAATCAATTACAGTAAGACAAATGCTATGCTTTAAAATAAACCTACAGTCGTACTTGTGCAGAAAACAATCATTGCTAAGAAAGTGGATGTCTTCACGGTCTGTTTAAGTTGAACAAGTGACCCCTACTCAGATGTGACACGCTCATCACAGCTTGTGAAGAAGACATCTCGCTGCAGCACAAGGTCATAGAGACGCTGGGTATTATCAACAACCCTGCAGGGCTTTTCTGGATTGCTACATGTTTCTCTAGGCACAAAAAATAAAGTTTTTGAATAAGAGCTTTACATATATTTAGGATTTATGGCAGGAGATGACTAAACTAAGAAGTGGTATTTGTTTTTATTGCACCAAAATCTAGTGCAAACTTGTGATAACATTTAGCTTTGTTTTTTTTTTTGTTCTTTTCTTAAAACGCTGCCATTGCTATTTTTGAGTCCATGTAATTATCTAATGGGAAAGTAATGTAGTGAAAAAAAGCCCTATCATTGTGTTGGCGTTTGAGTTATATTAGGTGGCTGAAATTTGCTTTTGAATAAGCTTCAGTTGGACTTGCTCTTAGCTTGACTTCTTTACGATACATATTTTTCAATTTTATAAACAGGTATGTTTTGATTGCTATCTACTGCAGCTACTGTAAGATGCTAGCTACTCGTAACTATGCCATAGAAACCCACCTCAAAAAATCTGAACAACCTGTTTGGTTTTAAATCAAACATTTGACCTTGTTTTTGAAAAGCACAAATAAATCTTTTAGCACACCTTGTGATTTTATGCTTCTTTCAACATGTCTGAATGCAGATACCACAAGTGAGCTACGCCTCTACAGCTCCAGAGCTGAGTGACAACACCCGTTACGACTTCTTCTCTCGTGTGGTGCCTCCAGACACGTATCAGGCCCAGGCCATGGTGGACATAGTTAGGAATATGCGCTGGAACTACGTCTCTACAGTGGCCTCAGAGGGAAACTACGGAGAAAGTGGTGTCGAAGCTTTCATTCAGAAGTCTCGGGAGGACGGTGAGTACACTTGTTCCCTTATAACACTGCTCCTATTTGCATTTTATAACACAGCTCAGATAAACTAAATTTTTTCTTAAAAAGAAATAAAGCCAATAATATTCAACAATGCTAAAAAAAAAAGGGTAATTAAAGTTAATAATTTATATTTAGATGCCCATTTTTCAAATGTTTTATACCTTTCTTTAACAAACAAATCACAATGAGGTGCCATAATTCAAATATAAACATAAACATGACCATAATACAAACTTCATTATACAAAACGCTGAATTTTTGATATATCAAGAATAAAAAAATCAGCTTAAACAGCAAGAATAAAAGTGTTTATTTGTGTGAGTGTTGTGTTAATTGGCTCATTTTTGGACTTTCTTAAAAGCATAAAATTAGCTGCAGGCTCAACATTTCTCTTGTGAAAAGTGATGGTTGATAGCTGTGACTTCATGTCACATTTAACACGATGTGGTGGAGAAAAATGCAAATATCCCTCGCAGTGAACTTTAGGTGTTTTAGTCCCTTCAGTTTATTTTAGTGCCTTCATTCAAACTGTTGTAGTGAGTGAGCCCCTGAGGTACTTACATCTTTTTGTGGACTTGCGTGCGAGTTAAATACAAATAACGGTGCTTTAAGTTGCCTCGTTACTGTCTCTGTCTCACAATGAGTCTGGAAAGATGGAGGCTGTTTGGGCTGTTGTTGCTCATCAGTTCTGTCACCCGGCACTCCTAATCAAGAACAAGTGATCTGAAAGGTAACCAATGTTTTGATCAAATTTGCTTGAAGTTTGTCATAAAAACAAATGTTTGTAGTATTTGACAAGTATGTGACACAGCAGTGCTTCACAATAGACTTATAACTGCAATAACCCCGCCTACCTACACCTGTTTCCTGTTTCCATTAAGCCAGCTGTCTCTATCCACCTCATCAGTCCAAATCTATTTATTTTCTCAGCTCTCTCACTTATCTTCAGTCTGTCATGTCTCGTTTGGCTTTTTTCTTGTGTTATTCAAGCTTCTTCTTCAACACAACCACCTGCCTTATATTTGCTGCCATGCCAGCTTTATAGCTTATAAATATATAAATCTGTACATTTTTACTTTAGCTCCCCGTGTTTGATGTGCATACTTTGGTACATCTCTCCTTAAAACCTGACACTTTGCTAATTTTATCTTCAGGAGACAGAAATCACCTTGCATATCTGGCTGAAATTCATAACCTATTCACGCTAAAAATTTCTGTCAACACTAAAAACTAATGAGGCAAGCTATGCTCGTAAATTAAGGTATGACCTCCTGGAAAGTTTTCTCCTCTGGAATGACATCTAGAGAAGTTTTTTGTAGTAAAATAATGTTAAACGTGTTAAGTTGCATCTTTTGTGTGAGAATTAAAATATTTTCTGAGTAGTTCATGAGCTTGGTTTGTTTAATGTTTCTCAATGTCTTGTTTTTATGCAATAGTTGTTGACAATGACTTGTGCTGTCAGTTCACGTGTTTAAAACTGCAAGGCAATTCTTCAAATTCCATTTTTTTTTGTAACATATAATTTTCCATAAAACAAATGAACTAAACATCCATCCCTTCATTCATTTCCTTCTTAAACCTGTTTAAGGTCATGGGGCAAAATGCAAACTCTACACAGAAAAACACCAGTTGAGTTCAAACCCAGCTCTTCATATAATAATAGTATAATAGTGTAATAGTAATTATTCTCAAATTAGACACTGATGAGAGTAACAAATGAGTTTGTCAAAACAAAAAATAGATGAGAGCACATGTTGTGAAATATGGATTTGATTAAAGAGTTACAGTATAAAGATGTCAAGATGGCTCACAGTACTTGAACAAATATCAAACCTCCTGGTGGAAAGGCACTTAGAGCAACAAGATAAAAGGTTCAAAAACACCTCAAGTTTACTGGATGTAATATTTCTCAACCAGAGTCTCTTGTTTTTTTTTTCCTCATGAGGTGCTAACTGTAACAAATGTGTTTTTGCACCAGATACTGTCAATTCAGCAGCTAATTTTAGGCTTTTACCAAGAAGAGACAATGTTGATTATATGCTTATTTCTGCAAAACATAATTTCTTGTACGCTCCAACTAATGATTCCAGTCATATTTAAGCAGAACACTAGCAAATCAGAAAACTTAGGCCTGTCTTACCAACTTATACATTCAGCAGAGATGGAGCTTCATTTCCATTTCATCAGAACTGGTTTGTTCCAAAGAGAGTGCTAGAAGGTCAGAAAAGAACTGAGATTCTTAAGCCTTACAGTCGCAGGGCTTTGGATGTTTACCTGTTTACTGACAGTCCTGCTTGTGTTTGTGTTGTCTTCTGAATAAATTACTAAAACAGCTTCCGTCTTTATAAATAGTTTAGCAGCTGGGCTTTGCTGCTTTTGAACAAATTTGCTCAGCTGATGTCTGTCCTCAGAAAGACAGCAGAGCCGTGTCATCTGGAGCATTTTAATAAGAATTTATGTTTGAAAATAAACAAAAATCAGTCATAGTTTAACTTGTTTTGGTTTCACATAAAAGCTTGTTCTGATCTTGTACCATTACTATAAACAGTACACAGTAGTCCATTTTTAAGGAAAATAGCTAAAGTATAAAGCCTGACCCTGCCAGTAGTCAAGTTTCACAAAAGAAATAAGTCAAATTTAATAGTATTTTCAAACTCTACATTCTAAATGTTTGGCTTTTCCTTATTTAAAGTTATTTATACGAAGGTAAACTAAAACTACTGATGAATGAAACTTAAAAATATAAATTTATGTTCTTAGTGCATCTCCCTAAATTTGACAGTTTTTGCATTTTTTAAATTTAAATAGTTTTTTTTCCCTTTCAAACGACTGTGTACTGATGTGTTTTTAGCAGCACTGTACTCATTGCTTTTAGAATAAATGGATCAAATTAATTAGGCTCTAAAAGCACTTGGTCCATAAATTTCATCCAAAGTTCAAAATGTTCATCTGAATTAGTTCTGAGTGAGTAAATCTCTCTAATAAACACTTAAGAAATCAAATCAAATTAACAGGCTCTGAGGGAGAGGGAGATCATTTTCCGCCTGGTGTTTTGTATTTACTTTGAAATATTTGTATCCTGCTCCGTATAGTTGACAGCGTTAAATTATCACTGTTGTGTCTCTGAGGTTCCCATTTTTCTTTTTTAATATGCAAAATACAACAACACACTGTAAATACTAGCAAACCGCTGCACTTGCTGCACTCTTACCCAACCACATAGCGCTGGTTTGAACTGAATACACCAAGGTAATAACCTGATAAGGCAAATTATCTGAGTCAGCTCCCACAGAGAAAAAAAAAATAAAAAAATAGGCAGCAGCTCAGGAGCCACATGCTTGCGGTTGTACAGACAGTTCTATCCCTTTTCTCCCTTTAGAGGCAGCAAATCTATCTGAGCAGGTTGTGAGTGAGAAGCAGATAATGAAAGACAAATAAAAATAGCAGCTTGATCCGTTTTGATCTAGGTCTTCCCCTAAAACGATGATCTATAGTTGGGGAATTGGTAGCAATCGTTTTTTATCTTCTTGGAGGCAAAAAGAGGAAGAAGTCAAATGATACCAAATGCAATGCATCAAAATAAACCAAACTAGCGGTTGTTGCAACTCTAAAATTGTTTGATGAAAAAAATACTTCCATTTGTAAGGGGTTTGTTCCATTTCTTTGTTTGAAGTGTGCACACTAAAAAACTAAAATAAAATAAAAAAGCATTATAAAAAGAACTGAAAACTCCTAACATACTACATGTCCATGTTTATATATTTAACCAATTCTATGAAACAAGTTCTGATATAAAAACTTCCTAATTTTTACTTGGGGTCTGTTTCTTGAAATTCTACTGTTGGCAACTTAAGTATTTATGAATAGTTTCTGTGCAACCTTTGATGAAACCATCTGTAGACAGTGTGGTCTGAAAACTGTGGGCAGAAGAAGCACATCTTTGACTGCAGACAGCCATTCTCTGCAGAGTTGTTGATTACTATGGAGCATGCCCCAATAGACGTCATTAATCAAGTTAATGAAACTCGATGTCGATAAGAGCCCTAACAAGATTCCTTGCAAACCAATGGTCTGCCTGACATCAACAAGAGAAACCTCCCTAATGGAGTAAGTGCCACCCCCGTGTGACGCAAAGGATTACGAGCATTAGCCACAGATTTGGGATAAAAAAAAGCTTCATGTGGGTAATGTGAAAAGAGGATGAAGAAAACAGCACAAACAACCCCGCAGTGCTTCAGGGTTCGTTTTTTGTTGATTCAGAGAACAGACAACATGAGACTGGATTGATGTTATTCCTGGAATCAGAAAACAAAAGAGGCAGAAAAGCACAATTATGTCATATTTCTAAGTTCCTACTTTCATTTAAGTTCACAAAAAAGTTTTTAAAATGTCAACTCCGCTGTGTGCTTCTCTGAAGCAAAACAATTTCCTGAAACATCAGACATCTTACCTTATTGTGTCAGCTGGGTATGAGAGTGCATCTTAAGATGCAGATTAAAATATACAAGGTCGCTTAGTATTTACAATAGAATGTTTGAGGGCTTGACAGATCATGTTTAAATTAAACCAACGTGAATGTGGCACTCATGGGAACAATGTGACAACAGCTGAGTTTTATGGCATCACAGAGGATTAGGCTTCAATTTACCAGGTTTTCCATGAGCAGACATGACTTGGTTTTAGATTTTTATGATACCTAAAGAAACAAATTATTGTCAGATTTATTTGCAGCCAGGCACGTTCCAGGATCAAGTTGTGGGAAAAAAACAGCATCAAATGGCTGTGAGATTGGATAAGAGAAAAGTACGGCTCCACCCAGAGCGACTAGGGAGATTTTTGAACATCTGTATTCTAAATGACCGCAGTCACCCAGGGAAGAGATCACAGCACACTCAGCAATGTTCCTATTTCCAACCATATGGCCTTTTCATCTCCAGTTCACACCCCTGCGTGGTGTGTCAGCCAGTTATGGCCTTATTTATTAAGTGACGCCACGTAAATGACCCCTGAGTGCCTCAGATATCTCTTGTTGCAATTTGTTCAGTTACTTGTCATTGCTTAATTGGGCAAAGCTAATGGTTAAATAATCGTCATTCATCTGTAGCTTTTTTCTCTCAGTGGCTGTTCCTGCTTTTGTCAAGGACTTGATGGTTACATATGGCCCTCAGTGCAAAGTCAATGTAAAAGCTAATTTCCTAAAGCAAGTATTGTTTGTTGAACCTTGATTTTAAGAAGCACCCCAGAGGAATATGTTTCTAAAAGTCAACATTTCTAACAATGTCAGTCTACAATTTCAGGTTTATTACATGTCATTTTACAAAATTATTAAATAGTCAAATTGAGAAGCTCATAGTTGGAATTATGTGTTCAAGATGAGGAAATATATATTTTTTTAAATGCACAAATTATTTTAAAAAGGGCATTTATAAGTATCAATAAATACCCACAAATGTACGGACAAAAGATTAGTCAATCAGTACACAGCAACTTTTATACACCACTATTGATGTGGGAAATGTTTCAAACCACTAAAGGTGCAGACAGTGCAGCATAAATTAGATTTGTGATAGATCCTAAAATCTGTTTGTCTTATTCAGCTGTTAAAACATAAAAATGATTTCATTTGGAAAAAAAACAGATTGTAAACTAAACTGCCCGTGCATCCACTCACTTTCTTTTACCTGCTTTTAGTCTGGCTTGCAAGGAGCTGGTGCCTGTCTCTTTAAGACTTTAACTGTAGAAAATAAACAAATCAACATTTTAATTGTTTTTTTTTAATTCACTTATAACCTTCTTTATAATTTAAAGAGCCCACCGTTGTCTCAAAGTCTCTTGCAGTTTCTGAAAAACCTTGTGCATTCTGCAGTGGAGGATGAATGCAATTTCACTTCTGCACAAGGACGTTGAAGGGCCGATTGGAAAAGAAATGGCAAAGGCACCCTTGTGTTAGTGATTCACGAGGACCACTGTCACGAGGGGCGATAAATAGAGGCTTTGGTACCTAATGTAATGAGAAAACATTGGCATAAACCAACCGCTGACTGTCAGCGACAGGCAATCTCCATACCCAGTATGCTGAAATAACCTTGATAGTGGAAACTAAATTTGATTTTGCTAAAAAAATAATACTAATATAACAGCGATGGGTATTTTGAACAAGATTTCCATAAAGTAATAGGCTGCACAAGGAGAAACAAATAGGATTCCAATTGTCTCATTAAATGTGATGAAATAAGGAAAATGTTTGGGTTGGGCTCAACAGCCAAAGTTGATTGGACAGAATGTCAGACAAACTGTAAATATTCTTGACAAAAATTACTATATTTTCAGGAGGAGGAAAAAATTATTTTGTATCATGAAGTAATGTGCTCTGATAAAGGTTATCTTTCAAATAATTTATTAAAAACTATGTTCTTTGAGGACAAACATTTAGCATCAGTTATCTTATAATAGCCAATGTTTATTATTTGCTATTCTTCCTTTTTTGTTCATAAAAAAGCCAAATAAGTGGGTGATAATATAAACTTCAAACTCCATCTTTTGTCCGTGTTACAGACGAGGAAACCATTTCAGTGGAGAAAGGAGGAAACAAACAGCCTTTCATTTGTTGCCATTTCAAAAAAAAAATAAAAAATCTAAACAAACGCTGTATTTTCTTTGGCACATTTTAAAATTAATAAAAGAGCCACGAAAGATTCCAACTTTATCTGCAAAACTGAAAGAGAGGAGGGCATCGACTTGCTCTCAAGACTGGTGCTATTGAAGTGTTATTGAAGACATTACACTGGAGCCTGTATGAAGTTCTAGGAGCCTAAGAGAGGGTTTTTAATTTAATTCTGAATGAAGTCTAAAGTAAGAGTGATTTAGCCTGGCAGAAATCACAGGAGAAATATTTGACATAATGTCATTGTGACTCAGGGTGTGTCATCCCCATTAGAAATGACAACCGTTTAACAGCTGGGTGAAACGGAGAGAGGAGAAGGGAGGACAGGGGAGAGGAGTGTGGGTGAAATGATGTGAGATCACATTTTAAAACTGGAAAAATGGAAATGTTTTCAGATTACACATTAGGAAAATGTTTATCAGCCAGAAGGAAAGGAGCTGCTACTATTCTATTTAATGACTCATTTTCTTTGCATGCAGATTTATTCAAATTAAACTATTCTTATTTGTTTTAACACATAAGCACTTTAATATTTACAAGAATAATAGGGCCACACTACAAGATTTTTTTTTAGTTTTTTTAAATTACAAGATTAAAGTCATAAAAGCACAAGATGGTAGTCATAATTTTATGAGATTAAAGTCATAATATTACAGGAATAAAGTCATAATATTATGAGAATGAAGCCATAAAATTAAGAGATTAAAGTCGTAAAATTATGAGATTAAAGTCATTATATTATGAGAACTCCTACAAAAAAAAGCAGTCTTACCACTGCATGAAAATGAGGAATGTTAAGCATGTTGTGAAGTTATACTTTGGTATTGTTTTAAGAAAATACTTAATACTTTAACAACAGAAACGTTGAAATGATTGAGCAAACAACTTTAGGGATTCATATGATAAACTGAAGCTGTTTTTGAATTAATGGCTGCATTGATGGATTTAGTCATCACATAAATGAAAGGATATTACACTAACAGTAACCCAAAAGTCATCACGGACTACTTCATAAACACAGTGACACATGGTTGTCCACAGCAGGTGCGAGGAAAATGATGAGGAAACGAGGGAAAACTCAAGAACAGAAAATGGACATATCTTGTAAGAATATGACTTTTTTTTTTGTAATGTTACAACTTTATTATCATAATTAAAAAGTTACAATATTCTCGTTATGTGGCCCTAATACTTTGTTGTCAATAATCATGCACAGTGCATCAGATTTTGTCTTTTAACTATTCATCCAGGTATTTTGTATTGAGCTAGTCAGTCATCAAGTTAATGACATTTAATCTCATACCTCCGTTTTGCCTGTTGTATTGATCCATCTTCTACGCTCTTCAAGTTTTGTGAATGGATAAGGTTGCCACACAAACAAAGAGAACGTAGTGTCCCAACATCAAAAAGGGGTGATCAATGGCAGAAATAGCCCGGGTCAACGGCTCTGATGCCTGTGTTTACTGAGCCAGTGTATTGGATTTAAAAAAAAAAAGGTCTGGTGGAATAGTGGGTGCAAACTAGAATCGATATAACAGCTATCATCAATTACAGTGTTTATTAATGGCTTTGCTTGCAGCTGGCAAAGAGAGAAGCACTCACTTGCATTTAGGCAAAAAACTCCAGCGTTTATGCTCCTCGCATCCTATCAATCACTACAGTGTTTGTTGCTCTCAGCAATGGTCTGGTTACCTCAGCTCACCTCACATAAACACCCACCTCAATCATGTAATGAATGACATCAATTTTGTGGCTAAGCTGCCAAGATCTGCAAATGATTCAGAATGCTTCTGAATCTGAAGGCTAGCAAAAGTGACGGCGCAAGTTTCGGTTTAATTCACTTTCTTTTTTTTTCCCCCCACTTGGTTCCAAGCTTGCAGCTCAATAGAGTTTTCATGAATTTTAAAAGGTATTTCCCTCTGTTCGTGACTGACAACAGCATCAGTCACGCAGGATAGAGCCATAAGGCAATGAGCACTCCCACCAACAGGTGCTGCCTGTACTCGTGGTAGTCAGAAAATTTCCCTTTGGTAAAAAGCTTTCCAGCTTCGAGACGGCAGAATGTGTCATCTGCTACCCAAGACAGCGAGTAAAAAACACACAGTGCTTTTCATGGCACTTGAAATGTTTCTACAGGATGTGGCAGCTCTGAAGAATAGTGGTTCTCTTCAGTCAAATATTGTGGCTGTGTAAAGCAAATGAACAAATCCATTTATTTTTTCTGACTGTCAAATAAAACTGGAGTGCTGGAAATGGATGAACTAAATAAGACAGCATGATTTGCTATTTTAGAGCTCAGAGGAAAAAAAAAATATTAATGGGATTTATTACCAATACAGAGCTAGAGATGTGATTACATTATACCTGGAATGATAGTAAAAGCAATGGCCTGTACCTGTAACTGAATAATTTAGAGAAAAAAAATTAAAAATGGAAACAATCACTTTTGTAGAATTAGCTGACTGTACAAGCACAGTCTGGCTTATCTTCTGTATTGTTATCCTCTCTTTATCCTATTCTCAGATTAGACTGCAGCGCTGGCTCACAGGTACAGAACCGTGTTCATGAGATTAGCCCACTTTACCACAGCTTATGTTCTGACCCACAGACCTGAAATCATAGTCCCGTTTGACCAAGACTTCCCCACAGGCAAACTAACCACATCAAGGATTATTGAATTTATGAGGAAAGCTCTGAAGAAGAAAAATGGCGTCTCAGTGTGGTTCTTTTTAGTCTTTAGTCTGTCGCTTTTCTTTTTTTATTTTCCTGGATTGAAAGGTGGACATATTTCTGCATTATGTTAGAAACTGCACCTACAGTAGCATTATTGTGTAAGAATGCATCCTCAAAGTACACAAGTGAAGTGTGTACATTAATATTGTTGCTCACTTCTTTTTGACAAGTATTATATGACAAGTGTTTAAATTACGAACAACAAACTTGGATTCATGTACGTTTCGTGTTGTAAGAATGGCCCTTAGAGAAATGGGAACTATGATTCATTTTATGTTTGGCCTGTATTTCAACATCAATTGTCCTTTTTGTTGTAAATCTGACAAAAGGAACAGTGTGCACTCTATTGTAAATTCTCCGCTGAATTCCTTACAAGAAGGAAGCTGCAACAAAACTGTTGGATCTCCGTGTTTCATTCAAAGAGCAAACTATTTTTTGCAAGGAAATTAGGACGCCTTAGTAGAAAAGAGAACGTATTTAGAAGTATTTTGTTACTGCTAAAAATGATTTCTACAATAATCAAAAACAGGAAAAAATGTTTTGAGTGAAATAAAACTTTTTTTTTTTAGAATAATGGGATTTTACTTCAATTAGCCCACAGCTCTGCTTGCATTGTACGTTAGAGGACAATCAGAATGTTTAAAACTCATTTTCCAGCAAAGATGCTGCAAATCTGTTTAGCACATTAATTAATCCAAATTACCATTTAAACACGTCTTTCCATTGTTTGCCTTCAGTCGTTATATTTATCACATTTGGCACACCAAACACAATTTAGCACACAGAAATAAACAGAGTAGGCTGAGTGGTTGATAGGCCATGTCTTCCAGCAGGGAACCCCGGAGCCCCCGGCAAATTAAAGTCTCATTATTATCTGACTTTACTCATGTTGTTTATAGCCAAATAAATGAGTGAAATTGTGTTTGCAATAAATGAGCAAGACATTCGTAGCTCAAGGCGCTGGTTGATGTCCTAGCACGCTTTAGATAATGGTGTATAGGAGGTGAACATCAGAGAAAAATCTTTTTCTATCTGATGACTTACTTGAGGTCAAACAGGCTGTTAGGGCTGAACAGACTTCTTAAGAGCTGTCAGCAAGGGTTTCAGAAAAGTAAACAATAAAACTACTAAAGGTAAAACAAGAACAGCAACATCTAAGTTATTCATATGTAGTGTGTGCATGAACACACACACACACACATATATATATATATATATATCAGTGACGTGCGGTCACTAGAGGCAGGGGAGGCAGAGCCTCCCCTTTCATCATGGAAATTAAAAAGAAAAAACAA
>JARVJO010000365.1:11178274-11188562 GCA_031762555.1 Cynodonichthys magdalenae
TTTTGATTAACTGAGTGCCTCACCATCCATGAACCTCACCGCACGTCACTGATATATATATATATATATATATATATGCACTAGAAAAATAGCATGCATACCATATTGTACAGGATCAAACTGTTTTTTTAAATTTTGTAGATCAAAACAAGGTGGAACTTGACGCCAAAGCTTCGATTGGTATGGCTCCACCTGCCCTAAACATGTCTGCGTTTGAAGCACAACTTTGTGCAGATGTTAGCATGAGCATGTATGCACAAACTATTGTACTGGAGATTTTGTCAATGGAAACCAGGTATTTTATTTGTACTGTTGATGAATTAGAAGAAAAGGCCTGTTTTATATTATTAATCATAATAAATGACCTTGACTTTTGACCTTTTGATGCCCAAATCTAGTCAGACTGAGTACTAACCTAACAGAGTTACTATGCCTATTTATAAGTAAATATGTAATTTCATTCAGGAGATACCGTGCACACAAGACCACCTGTGATGGACTAACAACCAGAGAACAGTATGCCTCTGGCCCCAGTGGGCGGGGGCATATTAAAAATGAGATTGTTTTTGTTTGTTTTATGCAATTTGAGATTTAGAAAAGGCCAGATATTCTAAACGTTTGGTCACAGATGCACATATTAAAGTCTCAGACTGTAATATGTTTGTTACAAGTTCTAGATTAAAGGCCAGGAAATGCAAATAAGTTTTATAAATGGTCAAGACTCCTTTTTCCTCCACCCATCAACCAGAAGCCACAGGTTCTCCAGAACTGCAGTCTGAAAATTCAAAGTAATGAATGCTCAGAAATTAGCATAACATCGTAAAATAATAATAATATTGATAAGAATTATAATAATTTAAGGTTTTCATTGCCTACATTATGCTTAGCTTAGAAAAATGATTAGAACCTGTCAGTTGTTTAACGTAGAACAGGCCTGATTTGTTTGGCTGTAATGCATCCAGGGGCAAAAATAAATCTCCACAGAGAAAACTGGACTCAACTGAATTGTTTCAAGCAGAAAGTTCTGCATACATAAAGGCTGGATTGTAATCCTAAACACTCACTGAAGTAAAAGTGTGAAACTCTCAGCTCAAACACCCTGTTATATTCTAAGATAGACCTTGAAACAGAAGTGAATTTACAGGCTGGGATACTTGTCAGAATGCTGTTACTCAACCACTTGCCTCCAACTTTTTGCCTTTACAGATAGTTTTGAAAAAATACAAAAAAAAAAAACTTCTTTAATGTATTCTGAAAATCTCTGATGTTTTTCTCATTTATTTCACAGTGAAGGAAGAGTTTGAACAACTGCGCTTATGCTCGCTATAAGCATTTCTAAAAGTTTAGATAAACTGCGTGTGAAGCTGTTTCTGAGAACGACTCCCAGAGGAGAAGCACATTGGCAAAACTGGGCAACTCCTATAAGAAAATGTGTGAATCTTGTGCATATTCATCTCAGAACAGAAAAACTGAGCTTTATTTTTACAGCCACAAACGGTAAAACAAGCTTCAGAGGGCTTAGCAGTCTGCACCTCATGGGACCTTCTTGATTGTCATTCTCTGGATTCAAGCACTTGATAAATATTGAACTGTTTGTCCTTAATCTTAAAAATGCACTTTGCAATTGTCAGGTTCGAATGTCGGTCCTCGTGGTGACATGGCTTAGTGTTCAAATGAACACAAACACTTATCCATACTCGTATCATTAAACATTAGCTTCATGCTTCCAAAGACACTACTTTATCCAATTCTGCTTTCTAAAAAAGGCATAAAAATATGCAAAACAGCATTTTTCTGGTAATTAAAAAATAAAATGGACAACAGTGAATAGACAGAGCAAATCCTACACAAATGAATCATTATGATGAAGTGAAGGTCAGACTCTGTAAGGAGCAAATAATCCACTGTTTGTGCACAACGCTGCAACGTTTATTGACATTTTGTGAGACAAAACAACATGTTTGCATTGTACTGAATCAAGCAGAGAAACTGTTGCTGCACGAGAGGTTTCAGGAAAAAATCATATCACTGTCGCGTTGGATTCTTTTCATCTTGCCTCTTTGATGCAAAATTGGTTTGGTGCAGCCGAGCACTTAACAACATCACAGAGTGTGTGAAATATTTTCTACAACACACAAAACAGGGAATTCTAGAATCCCGCTTTGGAGGATTGCTCAAGTGAGCAACAAAGCACGCTTCTGTAATGTTGTCACTTCAATGTAGCATTAGGATTTACATGAACACTGATGATTTCTTTTCAGAGAATATGAAATAAAAAGGACAAACCAACCGATCAAAAACTATTAGCAATAAATGAATCCTGTAGCTGGCACATTCACTGTAAAGCTCTATTTATCATGAGAGAGTAGCCAAAAGACTATATGGGTATTCAATGATATAATAGGAGAAGGGGGCTACTGTCTGTGCTGGTGGGCTTCTTGCTTTCTGGCACATGTGATCACTTTCTTTAAGGCTGCTACATTCTCCACAAGAACCAAGAAAATTGTTCTTTCTTCAGGGCAGCGAGAATATTATGAAGTCATTAATTTTCCCTCGTAGCCCCTGTTTGGACGTTCTAACAAACAAATGTAGAAATGTTGACACTCCCACTGTGAGGACTTCATGTGAATTTTTGCACTTGAGTTACTTCTGAAGTTGGAAATGTCCAGAGAACATTGTTCTTGCAGCCTCCAGAAAATGAAACATTTTCCCAGATCTTGCAGAAATTGCAGCAAGCTTAAGTCTGCAATGAGTTGTGACCGTAAATCTAAACCTATTAATGCAGACAAGGACAAAGGCAAGGTTACATTTAAATAAGAAGAGCCCTTCAGCATCTAACAAATTAATTAAAATAGTAGTGCAAATGGGGTTAGAATATTCAGGATGATCAAGTGTGGTTTAAATACAAAACTTTCTCCAGATAATTGTTTTTTTGAAGAAGGATTTAAAGAAATGTTTTGTTTGTCTTAATTAATGTAAAATAGTTTCAGAAAAAAAAAATCTTGTGAATGACTAAACTGAGTTCTGAACCTTGAAATAACATGTTTAAGACAATCAATCAGAATTCAACTTACTGTATAAGTGAAAACTACTGATTTTGAGATCAGTTGATCTTAACCAAATGTAACAAAATGTTTTGCATCATGGCACACGTGAAAATAACTTCAGTTCTCCAAAATGTTTAATCTTAAATCTTTTTTTTGTTTATTTCTTGAACTTAAAATAACCTAAAGGGTGAAGATATTTCTACAACAGTTAATAAGGGTTAGACAGATCTTAACAGGAGAAGCAAACGACTGAAACTTCCCATAAAAAATTGTCCTAAAATTCCTCGACAGAATGCATCACCATCCAGCTTCGTGCAAAGATTATCTGATGAGAAAAGATGAAGTTATAGCTGATTTTGTCTAACTTTGTAAACAGTATCTGTATTTTCATGCAATATTGGAAGATCTGTTAGCCCTCAGAGTATGCATTGGGGATGACTTTCAGCTACTACCAGATCAAATATTAGCTCAATATCTATAAAGCTGAAATTGCCATTTGTGTATTGGCTAAAGTTTATTTAGCTGTGATGGCACATCTTGAATTAATCAGTTGTACATATGCTCATCCAGTGGGTTTTATTAAAAGCCATCCAGAGGTTCATAAGATATTTTGCTAACAGACAAACAGGGTTCATAACAGTTTTAAGCAAAGATGCTGTGTAGGGTTGGTGAAGTTACACCTGGTGATTAATTTCACAAACATTTTTTGTCTTTGGTTGTGGGCAATAAAAAAAAAAAACTCCCACGCTTCACATTTCTACTGCGTCATATTCTGTCTTTCCAGTCTTAAAAGTCCAGATTTAAGGTCATTCTAGAAACAACAGCAAGCAGCAAAGTACTTGCCTTATTTTGCTTTGTGCCCTCAACAAGCAGAGCTTTAACGCCACATTAATTTAGGAATTAGGTTTCTATCCGCGTCGAACTCAAGTGTGCTCACTAGAGCTGCATTGTATAAATCAAACAAACCAGTGTCAACATAAAGTCCTCTCATAAGGTGATAGAAAAACTGGGAAATCAATCAGTCAATGAGAAGATGAAAGCAGCCGTTTCCACTCTAGTGTTTTATGAGCTTTTTAATTGGAGAGTAGGTGATAATGGAAAATGGACAGAGGACATTGATTTTCCAGCCAAAGATCTTTTTAGGACACTCACAATTTAGGACACTGTCTGAAGGGCAGGAAGCAGAGGGAACGGAGGGAGGGAAGTGTTTTATAAAAGACGGTGGTGGAAATTTTATTCAGGCATTTTAAAACATTTGTATTCCATACAACAGTCCTGAAGTTGGACTTATCTTTCACTGCTTTGCAGAGATTTTTATGACAATGCTCCTCCGAGTCTGCATTCATTGTGTATGTGAAAAATAAAATAAAATATTGAAGTGATTTCTACCAAGTATAATAAAAAGGCGAGCTAGGCCTGCTAGTTGTCAGCAAATTTACTCAAATCATTACAGCTGTGCTTCTGCAGTTCTGTTTATCAGGTCTTGCAGCTTAAGAACTTGGTGCTCCTGAGCAACAGGTCCGTCTAATGATGGGAAATTATGCTTCTGGCACATCGATTGAGGTGCAAAAATACTTCAGAGCAGCTGCGTATTATTTCTAGAGGCTTTGCATTTCTCTCATAATCTCTTTGGTGTTATTGAATTTTCTCTCTTTTTCACAGTTTCTTCCACAGCAATAAAAGATTAAACACGAGAATCTGTTAAATGAACTCAAACCCTCCAAAAATAAAATAAAATGCTCACTTCCCCATGGAAGATTAATTTTTTGCTTTTTCTTTTATGAAGCATTTATTATCACCATGTGACATAACAGGCAAGACAAACCAGTTTTGTGAATGAGTCATGTGTGATCCAACAGTGCAGATTTATGAAGCAGTGGAGGCCCCGTGAAGACCCATTACCTAATCATTGTCAGCCTGTCACTTCCAGATGACCTCCTCTCCACGGAAACAACAGAGAGGAGCGTTAAAGTGAAATTCCAAAACAGTAGGAGCCGGCTGTAAGGCAGCCTCCTCCATATGGTGCCTCAACTTTATTTTTCTTTTTAATTAACACCTTTTGAAGGTGAGCAGCAGCCCGCTTTTACTGCGGACAGGAAGAGAGTGTGAAAAATACTCTCTGGAGGAGTTCCAGGCTGCCCAGGCAGAACTCCCCTGAGAGCTGCGAGTTGGAAAGGAATAAAATAAATAAATAAAAATGTTAGTACTAAAATAATTATTGCCACTGAATAAAGTGGTAACTTTCATGAATCGTTCTTGATTAGTTAAAGCAGCATTCATTTAATCTTTAGGCTAGATAAGAAATCAAATGTGTGGCCTTCTGTGTTAGGACTTTAAAAACTGGTGTTTTAACAGTGGCCTGACCAGAAATATCAGTGAAGTTTTATGCCATTAATTATGACATTAAAATAATTTTAAAGTTGCATGTCGATGTTCTACTCTCCTGCATTCTCAAAAGATTACAAAAGTGGCAATAGCTGCGACTATTTCACCCAACTTATATCAATTTCTATTACCGGTAGTTTGATTTTTTTAAATGTTTTCAGAAAACAATAAACATCAATAAGAAAAGCTGCTCCAGTGTATGAGTGACTTATTTTATTATATGTGTGTTACACACAAATCAGCTATTGTTAATAAAGCAGCGCTTTAACAATGACCAGACTACTGTGTTATCATCCATTTGTAGAAACAGTCAGAGTCCTTTTCCTGTGTTTCAGTTTGATTGGAGAGTTTAGTGAGAGCTGTTTCCATTGACTGAAATGTATAATTCAAGTCTAGACCAAAACTCAAAAATCTTAAAATACAGGGAGTTCAAAGAGCAGATAAATCCACAAATATTCAGCTGTAATGTTTACCACCGATTTGAGCTTCAACTTGGGCTGAAAACTGCTTCAATAATTCCTCATATTGTTTGTTTTTTTTCCAAAGCCTACTTCACCTAGTTTTTTTGGTCGAGATACAAAAGTAAAGTAACAATTCATAAAACATTACTGAATGCAGAGCAGTTTAAACTTGATGTTATTTGCTTGAACCAATCAAAATCGACAGATAATCCAAATCTGCACTGTCATCGTTTTGTTTCTGCTTCTGGTATTACTGCACGAATGATAAATGTGCGGTTGCTCTGGGAGGTTCTTTTGTCATTTTTCAGGGTATCACTGTTGCCAAAGTATGCTTGAAAACCCAGTCAATTTGGTGGCAGTGAACTATGGCACTATTACAAAGTCAATTAGGTAGGCTACAGTCTAAAGCACTTCCATTCTGAGGACACAGTGTGTGGATTCAGCTCCGCCTAAGGCGCCTTTGGATTGTAGTCAGAGGAAGGAGGTCAGGCAGAAGTCAATTGTTTTGATTGAAACCAGTGCTTCTATTTTAGAGGTGAAAATAACATGGAAGCTATTATGCAGCCATATAGTGTTTTAATGTCTTGCACTTTAAAAGAGCGATTACAGTGACAGGTCTGTGTCAATGCATCTATTATTCTGCGTATCGAAGATGTCTCCTGGCTGGCCTGATGGAGCGCTCTGTAATTAAATTCACTTTTGTTTATTTAAATGTGACATGACAGACACCACCTCCTTTTATTTTGCTCAGTTTCCAGATGATGAATCATTTTGTCTGTATTGTTGAAAACATTGCGATGAGAAGTTTGTAACTAATTAAACATCAAAAATGTCAGATAGACCCTGTCAGTGTTCTATTGTGAATCAATTCAAAGTAAATAAAAAAAAGTAAAATAATGTTTATACAACATACATAATACAATATATATATTTTTTATTAGATTACATTTAAGCATTTTTGTGTTACAGCAAATAGAGGCTTGGTTCAACTTGTTTTATTTAGGAAATTCACAGTTTTGTCTTTGTCATACCTGACTAGATTTGTCATTCATATGACCATTATGGATCATTCATGCATTCATTGTTGGCCAATGGGCCAATAAACCAACAGAGAAAAAAAAATCTATCATTTTCATGAGACTTCATGAGAAATGACAGTGGAACATAATAGAAATATGGCACCATCAACTTTTAATATACACTAGTGCAGCGACTGTTCAAATGTGCCCGTTTGAAATGGTCTGCAGTAAGAGTGACTGATTGAAGCCTTTTGTTTTCTGAAGGAAGGCAGTGTGTTGGCAGTTACACAGCTGATTGAGTTTTTTATCATCAATGATTCTACACTGGAGACAACTGGGTTAAAGTTATACACACTGGTACTGTTTGATGTGACTGATCAGTTTTAGGTGTCTGCATGTCACAATTAATATTAGAGTGACTGAGGGCAAAAGCTAAAGTAAACTGAGCCAGCCAAGCAGAAACTAGATTTTAGCATTTGATTGTTTTGACATAATCACCCAACTGTCACAAAAGACAGCATCTAAAATGACTTTAGTTTTAGATTAAATGAGCTATAACCTTAACATTGAATGAAGACTGAAGAAAACATTTTCAATTCAAACATAGAACTGTTTGAGTATTTGAGAGCTAAAGCTCTCTTGACTTTAAGCTGGTAAATCAACAGTATGTGCAGAAGAATAAATAACCACAAGGAAAAGAGGAAACAACAAATAGAAAGGTACTCTGCTACTCAAAATATATATGTAAAAAAAAAAAAAAACATTGTGCAGAACAAGCAGCTCCACTCACACAGACTCACGTCTATTCTTGGGAAACAAAAATGATGAGAGTGCCAATTATAAAAATAAAGTCGATAAGAAGGAGCATCTATTATTCCATTTTACTTCAATGGTTTATTTTACACTGACAAGTCAAAAGGCCTAAAGCCTGACCTCCTACTTGTTCATGCTTAAACAGATTAATGTTCCAGGAAATGATTATTTTTCTAAGTCTCTCCACAGCAGAAAAATACATTTTTGATGCAAGAAACTTCCACTCCAGTGCTTTGATGCAGACTGTATTCTTGTTTATATCAATTTCAGACTTCTTTTATCTGAAACTCCTTGAAAAAAAAAAAAAAAAACCTACAAAAAAAGACATCACTTGTTGCATGACCTTTCAGAAGTTTAAAGAAGTAAAATAACAAAACAAAACACAAGACAGCTGAAAATAACCGTCTTGGCATGAAGTAAAATCAGATTTAAATAATATTTTTCATTCAAAAAAAATATGTTATATTTTATATTAGTGTCAAGTAGTGTTTATTCTCAAAATCTCCTTTATCTCTCGTTTATCTTTCACCTCTCATTTGTCCCCAAGTGTTATTTTGCAGCTTTTGATACCAAATATTGAAAGAGAGAAAATTCATATTTCAGCTTTTATCAGATGCATTGGTTCTCACTTGGTTTGACTGACGGTTCAAAGCTAAAATTTGAGATAAAACAGCTTAGCACACTTTGAAAGCACTAAAATGAAGCAGCTCTTTTGGAGTCGGAAGCAAAAAAATAAAAAATCAAGATGGCGTGTGCCACATGCTAATTATTTACTTGAGTGCCTCGGCACACTCAACTCACAATAAGAGATGAGTGGCAAACTAATAATAGGGGAAAGATGTACAATTAGGAAACTCAGTAGTGCAGAAAAAACAACAAATTGTGTTTTGAGGCCTAATACTTTTGTATTTTATCAGTTTAATTGAACATGAACTGAGCACAGACAAATTGTAACAGATTAAAGTAAACGAAATGCCTCGCTGGTGCACCTGAATAACAAAAACTGCTTTAAATTTATATTTTCTCAGATAACGAATATACCTTTGCCAGAAATGTAAATGAATATGCAAAAAAAAAAAAACCTTCTGATGCAAAGGTTTCCAACAGCAACCATCTGTCTTTGTGGTTTAAATGAAGCAGGAGATCAAAAACATCTCAGATGAAAAATTTTCTTGCATCAAGACGTCAGCATGTGGTGGTTTTAGAAGTTTAACTTGCCTATAAACCTTACTGACATCTGCTTTTCATATTTCATTTATAAAACCACAGTGCAGCTCATGAGAACATTAAAATTCAAACAGTTTAAATATTTCTTTTTAAATGTCACCATCACAACGGCTATATCATAAGTCATCACCCCATTCTGTGCTGACCTCCATCAAATCCCTCTGCGCCGTCCTCAATTACCCAGGAATAACGGATCATTACTGGTAATTTAAGACTATTTATATTCACTGTGTGAACATTTGTGTCGTTCTTATTTTTTTTTTTATCATGGAATTATTGGACTATCTGACAAAGGTCTCTACATAATGTATTCAACAGAGAGCACAGAACAAGAGGGCAGCAATTGTGGATTTAAAAAAAAGTTTAAATTTTTTTTTTTTCTGAAGAACCATAAGGTTATCAAACTCACCACAGCTTTTGTCAAGTTCTATCTTCTCAAGTACATTTTACCTCAAATTACACCTGAAAAGCCATGCCACAGAAAGTGGCATGTTGCTGATGTTAATATATTGTTAAAAAAAACTTTGTCAGCTGACATGAGACATCTTTACGATGTAATTCAAGTGATATTTCTTTTCCACTTCTCACAGTATTACTGTAAATGGAGCTGATGTTGTACAGGCTTATGCATAATTCAATCCTGTGTGCCAGGCTCCTAATTTATTTTGGCAAATACATTACAAAAGTTAAAGCCAGACAGCTCAAATATTGAAGGTTAAAGCAGTTGAACTTCTATATTTTCACTGTAGACGTCTCAGACAGTGATAGAGCAGGCAGTGCCATTTTTCATTTTATTTCAAACATGTTTATGCTAAGTTTTTCCTCAGAAAATAGTTTTGACAGTCAAATATATATATTAGGGCTAGCTGCAACAATACAAAAAAATTCATGGTTCGGTTTGATACTTTAGTATTACGGTTCAATATTTTTTCGATACAAAAAAGAGCAATTTCCATTCCCTTCTTAACTTGTAATTTATTGGAATTATTTTGAACATTTGTTTAACCTGAAAAGTACATTTTTCAAATTAAATTTGGCTGAAACAGCAAGTTTCTCAGTGGATCAGCACTCCACGATGCAGCCTTGGTGGAGCGGTCAAACACAGATCCACTGATCTTCAACACAGAGCCTCTTAAGAAAACAAGTTGATAAAAGAAATTTCAAAAATCTGTATTGTTTGAAACAAGAGTGTATTGAACCTAATGCACCGTATTTAACGGTTCGATACAGATACATGTATTGTTGCACCCCTAATATACATATATATATATATATATATATATATATATATACACACACACACAGGTACAAGCCATTAAATTAGAATATTTTGAAA
>JARVJO010000365.1:11189100-11211643 GCA_031762555.1 Cynodonichthys magdalenae
TTACTCAAGTAAAGTACAGATACCCAAAAAATCTACTTAAGTACAGTAACGAAGTATTTGTACTTAGTTACTTTACATCTCTGGGAATTTGTTATAACCTTATAATGTGAGAGATTCTGCACCCAATAGTGTTCATTTTTTATGATCTGCAGGAGTATTTAAATAAAACATACATATGAATGTATCCAATATGGATCAAAATCTAAACATAATAGACCGTCTTGTTAACTTAGACATGCTTTGGAGCTTTTCACAACCTTCCTGCAAATCTTTACAGCTCAAAGCAACATTGGTAGAAATCAGTTCAATGAAGCTGTGAGCTACAAACCCCAAACCTAATGAGCTGGAAAACAGTAAAACCCCAATGAGGTGAACAGGCTGTGGAAGAAGAACTGCACCAGTCCAGTGCATTTTGTAAATCCAGAGTGAAAGATGTAGTGAAATCAAGCAGCACAAAACTGTTACTGAATCAGCTAACACCTAAAACTATCAGCTTGTGTTTGCAGTGGCGGATCTAGGAATATTCAGAGTAAGGGGGCCATCAAGGGGCCACTATACTGAAAGAGGGGCCAAGTATTTGTTCAACATCCTTTCACAGAAATCCACAGTTTTGGTAAGATATACATGTAACTAATCACACATGTTCAAACACCAATAATGTAATGTAATTAAAAAAAAAAAAGCTTGCACAATAAATTCTCCTTACCAGTTTTACATACATTTTTACTGTACATAGATAAAATACTTTCAAAAACATAGCATTTGAGAAAATCCAGTCATCATTTGTCAGTTAAAAGACATTTTCTGCAGGATTGTTCAAATTTTCTTAAAAACAGAAGACTTTATAAACGTCATCCATGCTGGACTCTATTTGACTCATTAGCGCCACTAGTGTTTGGATATAGAACTGCAGCCACCATCATTGCTCCCAGGTAAAAGACAGGTGAGTGACAGGACAGGGGCACTTCAGGGGGCCAGTCAGATTTCAGCTGGGGCCAATACCCCTGTGGCCCCGCCCCTAGAACCGCCCCTGTGTGTTTGGGTTGTTCCTGCAAGATATATGTAACATGATTGTAACCTTATAATATATACCTGCCACCAGGTGACCCTAACTACAAATACATACCAAAGAAACCTATTCAAGTTAATAAAAAATAAAAGGAAATGATAAGAGAAGTAAAATAAAGAAACTCTTAAAATGCAGTTCACATTAAAGGCTGCAAATTTAACTGGATGTAGCACATTTTTTTGTGGAGAACTGAAAATAGACAGGTCACTCATCAGCAAAAAAGAAAAAAAAGTACATTTTTTGCTTTTACAGAATGCAGAATGCTACATTTAGCTCTTCATTATGCTGTTTCTTACATAAATCTCTTGCGTTCTCACTTGTTTTTATATATGTCCTACATTTAAAATGTGACTTTGCACATTGCCAAGGCGAGAAAAAATATATACCTTTTACTGTAGCCAAGATGTTTTGAAAGGAGAAAAAATAAATAAATCGGTAAGATTTCTCAAAGGAGACACAAGTCACTAAACTTAAGCAAACTGAACCAAATTCATCTGAGTTGCCTGGTGTTTGAAAGACCTAATTATAATATTACAATAGCAGCTTTGATTGCGGGGCTTTAGTTTGGGAGAGTGGAGGGATGCAGAGGAGAGGCCCCAGAGAGGAAAAAAAAGTGCTCTAAAAAACTCTGAATTATTAAACAAGACAATAATAAAATTTGTGATTTTCTGATAAACGGATTTCAAAAACATTTCAAAGCAAAGACTATTTGTATGCCTTTACAGCTTAATCTAATCCTAAACCGTTGCTCACCTATGCATTAATTATGTCTGTGTGATATGGTTTATTCTACTGTTTGAAAATTTCATACAGGGGAAAAATAAAAAACAAAAAAAAGATTCCTGCCCTGGTTTTTAATATCTCAGAGTTCTGGTGACATCTTATTTATATTTTTGTGGTTATCTCACTGTGCATGATTGTTTATCTGGAAGGTGTCATGCTGTGTGTAAAAAAAACAAAACGAGTAGAGATTAGACAGCTCATCCATCCTGACAAAGACAGACTGCATGGATGTGGTTGGCCTGACACCGCTGCAGGTATTTGTCACCATTAGCTTCCATTCATTTCTGGGAGGACGTTGTTAAGATAACGCCAGGATAGCCATCTGCTGTGGCACGTGAGAAACCACAGAGTAATGCGTGTTTGAATGATCCTCACTTATCTGAACCCATTCATTTAAGTAAACACCCAAAATGGCTGATAATGGAGCCTGTTTGAGTCAACAGGACAAGTGGGTCATCATGAGCACATGGCTGAAGTGATAAAATGCTCCCGCTTCTGCAGCACAATGCCACAAACAATTAACTGAGCCAAAGCATTAAGTCCGTTAAGTGATGTTTAGATATTCTGCGTGTCACTCTTTTATAGGGCTCCACATAATTTAATTTACTTAAAAATCTGTCCAGATTTGTAAGTAATAATAGCTCAGATGATGTGGTTATGTAGCTGTTTAGATACGCAAAACACAAGAAAATTCTCATTTAAAGTTTTAATTATTCATCTTTATCCCCTGATCTGAAGCCAGGTTACATTACAAGAACAGGTTCTGGGGAAAAGCATAAACATCCTCTACAGTAACACTCCCCGGCTATTACTGGCGATCAAGAGATTAGGAATTCCTCAGATGAGTTTTGAGCCTGCCTCAGGGTCTCCTCCCAGTAGGACAGGTCCCCAAAAACCTCCAGCGTGAGGGGACTGGAAGGCATGCTAATCAGTGACCCAAATGTCACAATGTCATGAGGTGAGGCCTGAGATAAACCATTGATAGCTTTGCTTTTCAGCTCCGCTTCATCTTCATCACCACAAATGGATGCAGCTTCCCCATTACTGATGATAAAATCCCTATCCTCCTGTCGTTTCTTGTTCCATCCTACCATCAATCATGAATGAGATACAGAAATATTTAAACTCCTTCATTTGAGGCAGATGCTCATCTCCCAACCTGGAGGCAGCAATCCATCTGTAAAGTTCAAACAAATCCTCCCAAATTTTCTGGTTCACAGCTAAATAAATTAGCTAGATGGATTTGTATACAGTGTGTCTAAGGAACAACTTGATTACCAGAAGTAGAGCTTAAGCCAGGCTGAACATCCATTCTTCCTTTCTATTTTTATTACCTTCTTTTTTGTCCAGAGTCGAAGGGAGATGGTGTCTCCAGTGGTTGTTGGGCGGGAGGCGGGGTAACTATTCGCATTTTTTCACTCACACTGACAATTTAGAGTTTTCAGTCAAACCAACATGCATGTTTTTAGACTGTAGAATGAATCCAAAAAAGGCTAGAATACACCCAAGCATGCACAGGGAGAAGATGCAACCTCCGCACTGAAAGGTTGCAGCCAGGTTTTGACCCTGCAGCCTCCTTGCTGTGATTCAGCAGCTCTAGCCACCGCTCCACCACGCTGCCTAAGTTTGACTTGTAACACTTAAAAAATATCAGCTTCAAAGAACAAAGACTTAATGTGTCTCTGTTGCTGTGAGACCAGGTCTGAATTTTACTTTCAATTTTCAGGATAAAATAAAAAAAAAGTTATGCATTTTTTTAACTGCACCTGCATCATTTTTCAAACAGGGTGAGCAAACTTTAAAAAAACTACAGAAAACCCAGAGTGTGAACACCTCTGAATTCAAGACTTCCTTTCTAGTTTTTTTTTCTCTTTTTTGAAAGTGTGAAATGACCAGCATCACCAATTAAGAGGTTCTGGGCTTGTTTGTGGTTGTTAAAGATGTGGGCGTCCCGCTGTCTTGCTTGTCTGTGACTTTGTTCTCTACAATTTTACCAAAACAGATTTTTTTTTTGTTTTTTACAGGAAACAAAAGGAACATCTGTTACAAGTGTACTAATTTAAGCAGAAAGAAAAGAAAACATCTTTAGGCCACATGATGAATTTTTATAAGATGTGGAGGAAACATCTGTCGGAAATTCTCAAGCAGATCTCAGATTTTTAAAAAATGTGGATTGATGCCCCTCTGCTCAGACATGAAAGGGACTTTGCTGCAAGTTTTGCAGGCAACAGTTTCGTAGAAACATAGATGAAAAATCAATTTGCATCATTGTTCACTGACAAAAATCTACTGCTCAACATCAGTAAAGTCAGGAGCTGGATGGGATTTTTAGAAGAAAGTGAACTTTGTCCACATCAGCAGAGTTTATTGTAGAATGGATAAACAACTTTTTCAAGGAACTGGTATGAAAAACCACCCGTCATGGCCATCTTTTATCCAAATAGTTACAACATGAAAACAAATATTTTCTAAAGAAGCCAAAGCCAATGATGTGTCTAAATAAACTTCCTAAGAATCAATAAAGAGCAACTTAATCAGAAATGCCAGACTGGTATGAGCTGTGCCTCCTACAAGGCTGTGGGATTAATAAAATCCATCTTCCAACAATAAAAACTTTTTTTAAACATAATCAACTTGAGCTTTTCAAAACAGCCAAAAATTAACCCGGGCAATTTAAAAACTGACAATTACATTTTAGTTTCAATTTTGTTCTTGAGCACAAAGCACTCGGAACTTGTGATTACATGTAAATTGCTGCAAATTTTGAATTTCTGCATGCTTGAGAGCTGCACCAGAAACTGACCGACTCTCCTAAGCAGACATTTCCGTCTGACACGGGGAGCTTTTAAAACCTGAACAAGTAAACTGGAACAAAAGTACAGAGGTGTACTAAAATAAGCTTAAGCTTGTACACAAAGGACATTTATTTATTCATTGTATAAAGTTATGCCAGACTGTGCATAAAGAAAAAACCTAACCAGGTATAAGGAATGTGCAATCATTTTTTTAAATAAATTAATTGTGAAATGATTTTAGTTGCCTTACACTGCTCATTTCCTATGACTGAAACAAGTATGCAACTACAACGAGTAAAGTGCCTATATAGGCAGTTTTTTTTTTTAATAATACCTTGTTCTGGTAAACGTTTGTTTGCTGGTCCTTTATTCTGATTTTGCATTACAAAACCTCTCTTTTAGCACTTTGTGGCAAAGCACCATGCTAGGCGACAGCTTTACCCTCCTGCTGTTGTAGGAGATGCAAAGCCTTCACATATAGAAGATGTTAGTTGTGCGTCTCTATTTCGCTGCTAAACATTCATTTTTCTGCAACACACTTTTAAAAAATGAAAATAAGCAAAACTCAATCTAAAAAAAATGTGTTTTTGTCAACCCTTGGCTTGCTTTACTTATACCAATGATATTTATACAGTAGATAAACAGTAAAACAATGTATTTATTTCCAAAAAGTGTAAAGCACAAAGAGAAGACAACCACTGTTCAAAACAGCAACACATTGAATTGAATGGAAATTACAGTTCGGAACAACCCATGCAAGAGATCTAGACAAAATAACGAACACGGAGAACAGAGTCATACAATTTACATGCAATTTAAAATAAAATTTTGTTCTAACACTACATAAAATATTTTCATAAACTGCAATAATGCAAACTTTGGTAAGGATTTAAGCCTTACAGGTAAGAGACAGAAAAGTTCTTAAATATGTGATGAATAAATGTTGAAATGCATAGATTAAAAAAAAAAGAAAAGAAAATACATACATGGTTACACTGTTTATCTTTCAGAAGTTAAAACTAAAATGTAGATTAAATTATTTCACTTTAACAAGATATAAAAAGGCAGCTTCTCTTTCACAAATACTCTGTCAATTTTTCTGATTCAGTACATGGGGTATTCATGGACATCTTAAAATTTCTTGATTCAGGTGGTGTGTGCTTCTCACAGTCAGTCAAGATTCCAAGGGAGCCAAAACAGGGAGAGTTTGACAAGGTCATCAGGAGACTCGGAGAAAACCCAAATGCGAGAGTCGTCATACTTTTCGCCAACGAAGACGATATCAGGTAGAGCAACAGCTAAATAATGTAACTCCTCTTTGAAGATAAAGAAACAAAAAAAAACACCTGACTGCAGTAGACAGAACAGACTCATGGAAGTGCAGTCATCTCTGTTTTTCTGCCAGACCAGCGTGTTACAGATTGCAAACCGAAATCAAAGTGGAGCCGGTCGGGATGCTGACCTTATCCATGACAACATCTGTTTCCTCACCTTCGCAGGCGGCTGCTCCACGCAGCAAAAAAGGCCAACCAGACGGGTCATTTCATCTGGGTGGGTTCAGACAGCTGGGGCTCAAAGATCTCTCCTGTCGTGCAGCAGGAGGAGGTGGCAGAGGGAGCAGTCACCATCTTGCCCAAGCGCCAGACCATTAAAGGTACGGAGACGAGCACTGTGCAAACATCAGGTGTCCTTGTTTTCGTTTTAAACACTTTCATTGAAATATTCTTTTCATCTGAGCCAAGGCTGCTTTTGGTTTGTGCAGTTTGAGAGGAAAACAATGCTTTGAATTGCTTTAAATCTTTCATTTGCCCTTCAAAGTTGAAAAATACAGGAAATTCAATCAAACAAGAAGTGAAATAAATTGAATATTGAGTATAGTATGTGCTGAATGTAAAATATGTACCCGACTGTATCATGATCATACCTGTGGCTCACAAATAACTGTTCACACCCGCTGTTAAAGTGACAGTAAACGTATCGATGTGTTTAGGGTTTGATCGGTACTTCATCAGTCGAACACTGGAAAACAACAGAAGGAATATCTGGTTTGCTGAGTTCTGGGAGAACAACTTCAACTGCAAACTCAGCCGTCATGCTGTGAAGAAAGGCTCGGGGCTCAAAAAGTGCACAAGTAAGTTATTCTCTTGTTGAAAAGAAAACCTGTTCAGTGTTCTTTGTTTAAACTCCTAACCAACTTGAAAATATTCTCTTTGTGTCGTGCTCAGAGTGCTGACACATTTGGCTCGTGGTGAAAATGTTTTGACAGCACTAACCCAACTTTAAAGAGTACAGGAGCTTTACATTCAACACTCGAACTCGCTGTTCCTCCTGCAACTCGTGCTGCTCTGTCTTTTTGCTGAGTCATGCTTGTTTACCCATATGGCTATAACAAGTGAGTAGCTGCATAGTTAAAGAATTAGGC
Source organism: Cynodonichthys magdalenae (assembly GCA_031762555.1). Lineage (NCBI taxonomy): Eukaryota > Metazoa > Chordata > Actinopteri > Cyprinodontiformes > Rivulidae > Cynodonichthys > Cynodonichthys magdalenae. The sequence goes on from JARVJO010000365.1 coordinate 11,196,170, forward strand.
TCTGTGCCATGATTTTTTTTTTTTTTTTTACAGCTGCATAATTAATGTGGGCGGATAAACGTACTGTGTTATAATTTAAACATCTATTAGGCAGGGCAACATCCAGACATAATAAAAAGTAAGTAAACCTTTTATTAGTTTTTATGTTTTATTAGATTTTAAATATACAATAATAAAAAAAAATCAATACTGTTTTAAAATTAAATAACTGCAACTTAAAAAAACATTAATACCAGAGGATAAATTACACATATTCATTATTTAATTAACAAAAAATTAAGAAGTAGATATTCTGTATTAAAACTACAGTATATCCCACCCAATTGCTTTTACAAGAATGAAGAGAATTAAGTGTTTCTGCAGTCAGTAAATTTGAGCAGCTCTATAAAAGCAGATATTTTCAAACGTTGCTGGTTGGGCTTCCGTGTGTGTGTTAATACAAAGCAAGCAGAAAAACGTTCAACTCAGGAAAGGACAGCTCAACCGGTTTACTCTACAGTCAAACTGTTGTACTCCGAAATCTGCCAAGGAAATAAAAACATATCTGTCGTCCGTCAGCCTTAGTTAACATGTTATAAATAGTGTTTTAAAAGTGAAAATGGAAAAGTCATTTGTTTGGGTGGAGAAACATTCTTCCTTCTGAAGAGAACAGCAAGGCTCGTGTTTGCAGATGCAAATGTAGAAAAAGAAAAAACGATTTTCATCACGTTGGCAAAAAGCCAACATGCAGAAGAATTTTAATCCAAACATCTCACACAAACTGCCAAAAATGGTGGTGGCGAGGTGACGATTTGGGCTTGATTTGCAGCCACAGGACCTGGATCTGAGTTCAGTGATTTGATGATATGCCGCTCTGTATATATAAATACCCAAATACCATACTTGAATCAAACGTGAGGCCATCTGTCCGATGGCTGAAGCTTGGCCAAAACTGGGTCACAAAACAGAACAATGATCCCAAGCAGGAAATTCCCACCAGAACTGCTAAAAAATGAAAACTTTAAAGTGTCTAGATCAGGGTCCAAGAGCCATTCAATCAATCACATTAACAAACAGCCAACTTAACACAGAAACTGAAAATGCACCCGCTTCTTTTCACTCTGTGAGACGTTTCAAGTGGATCAAAGAGTCATACCTGCATCTTTAAACAAACATGCAATAAGCTATAAATTGTAAAAATTAAAGAAGTGACCACAAATATCAAAGTGCTTCTCTCCCCCCAAAACAAAAACATAAAACCCCTAAAAATTTTGACAATTAAACATAAAAACAAATTTCATTTCAAATAATGTAAACCTTATTTCTTACTGAAACACACATTATAATAAGAATCCCAAGAAAAAAAAGAATAGCTTTTTTTTTCATTAATTCAAGACTAAAACATGAGCCGCTACAGATACTTGCATGTACACACAAGAGTCAGAATAAAAATGTGCGCATAACTGTACGTACAAATACGTGTATTCATGTCAAAAGTGGTGACAAGAACAACAAACATAAAAATAAAGATGTTGAGGCACTTCTTGGTGGCATTTTGTATATCTCTGGCAGGCAGCCATGTCTGCTGAAGTGTGGCATTATAGTAGAAAATAATAGGAGCAGCAGTTTTTTTGGTTTTTTTTTGGCACAGGTGTGTTCTGGCTTTGAGAAAAGACTCAGTGCTGTTAACCTAAAATCTGCATCAACAGCTCATTGAATAAACAATGTCAGATGGTTTGACTTACAGTGTCGTGATCATGCTCTGCACACTGCAATCTCAAAACTGTCTCACCCAAAGCATAATCCTAGTTGAAATACTGGCTGAGAGTTCAGTGAAACGAGTCTTTGCTGTTATAAAACTTAAAAAAACGAGCTGGAAATGACAGTTCAGTGCAGTTCTGCAAAGCTTAAAAGAACCGTATAGATTATAATCATTCACTCAATTGCCTTCATGTATAAATATCCTTCTGTACACTGTAATGCACTACACACTCTAAAGAAATAGAGTTTTGAAATGGACATACACAAAACTCAGTATGATCAGGTCTATGAGAAAATATCCTTTCACTGTGTATTTGAACAGTGTGCTCACTTGAGCTTTTCTGTTCAACATATCAGCATCAACATGTTTGCATGAAGTCATCCTGCAGAATGAACCGAGCCTTGTGAGGCCAATTAGCTTGTTTTTTTCTGCATGTAACAAAAGGAAAACTCAATATAAATCTGCATGAAAAGACACCATAGTGTGACACATAATTTACTCTTACATACAGGTCTTTGGGAACTTGATGCACCTTATTAAATAAAACAGTCTTCTTCCCACATAAAATTTCGCTGAAGGTTTTCTCTTTCCCCCATCACTGCGTTCACAGCTCTGTCGATGCTGCAGGCTTCATATGACCCGGAGGGAAGGAGGGTGCAATGACGATATAGCTTCAGTCTGTGTTTGATGCTTTTCAAAGTTTTAGCACATCAGAGTTAATGACGGATGCCAGGTTTCTCACCAAAACAAGTGATGCTTTTACTTTTTTTTTTCTTTTTTATCTCAATTATAAAAATCAACCCAGTAACTCAAACATAATGCAGTTGATAAAATAAAATCATAACTGGCTGTTTAATCGATCAAAAGAAATTCCTTTTCTTTATTCTTAACTATCTCAGTATTATGAAGACTGAATCTCACAGAGAATAACCTCAGGACTTTACTTAATAGAAAAATTTCTCCCTGATGTCTTCTCACTATCATGTTGAATAATTAATAAGTACAGCACTGGCACTGTTACTGGAAATGTCCTGTTATGGAAACAATGTTTATTAACATAGACGTCTGCTGAACGGAGTCACAAACCAAGAAGACGTCTGCCTGCAGCACCGTTAGGAGCAGTATACTCAGAGGGCTTCATCATTACAGTCATGCACTGTGCAGAAACAGCAGATTTGAGCTAGATTTATTTATTTATATATTTATTTATTTATTTTTGTTACTTTAGCTGCTGTAAATGGTGCTGAGGCCAAACCTGTCTGCTCTGTTACTGAACTATTACAGTAGAACTGGAATTATAAAAGACCAAAGTAAATATGTGATCAATTACTGATGTTTGTTATTGCAGATGTGAAGCCAGCTTAGAACGGTCCATGAATTAAAAACTATACTGCTACCTCTTTTACCATTATACTACTGTTCTACTACTACAACTAGTACTACTACTACTAATAATATTAATAAAATACAATTTTAAAGCATTTCAAAACATAAATTTAGATTATTTTTTGTCTGATTACATTTAAACCCAATAAACGTCCACACTATGTATCTTTTTTTTTTGGCAGGATAATGTTTCACTGTGGGTAGTGAATCATAAGGCCCACAATATGGACACAAAAATGGGAAACTAAGTGTGCCAACTTTTATGATGAGATTAGAATTTTCCCCTGAGGTAAGAAATGTGAAGAAAGGGGATGAAATTAAAAAAATTGTGGTGCCCAAGTTAGAAAAACCACCAGCTTACAATCCAAAGCAGAGAAAAATACTAAAAAAAGTAATAATTTAAATTTTAAATTTAGTTTTAAACTTGACAAAAAAAGGCTAATGAGATCCTGAAAAAGATGTACCAAACTTAGCATTGCATCTCTACTCCAAAGTGATTTGTGTCTTACGGAGGCCAATATTTTGTGGAAAAAGTCTAACTTTTAATCTCTTGGAATTAATCAAGAAACAGCCACATGCAGAACTGTAAATTAGTCAACAGTGCCGTAAAAATCAAGCCTGCTTCAAAAACAGTAAATATCTTTGGTGCGTCAGTACGAGAAATTATTACTCGAGGAAAAAGTTTTCTCATTATTTATGTTTTTAACATTCTCAAACTTTTGTGGGCTTGAAATTATTTTGTATTCTAGAGGAATCAACCAAAAGCCAAAACTGAACATAAATTATAATCTAGTTTAAATAAAAAAACAGTTTCAGGATCGTTCCCTGTCAAAATCAAGTAAATGTAAAAAGGTTTTCAAGTTAAAAGTTGTGAAGGACTAACTTAAAAAATGTTACCAACTCAGTTTGTTGGAATATACTTGAATGAATGTGTTTACACACTGTTATTCCCAAACTAATACAGATATATTGAAGAATAAAAAATATTATTGAAGTGACTGAAATAGAAATGTTTCAAACACTAAAAATTTATATCAATGGCTGCTCCGTGAATTCATATCAATTCCACTGAAACATACAAATATATTAGCTCTATAAAGGAAAAAAAAAATCAAAGAAAACATTTTATAAACTTTGAATTTTCTGCAGCATTTTAAATCTCATAATCTTACATCTTGGTCAAGAGTTTAAACAAACTAACTGAAAGAAATCCTAAAATCTCAGGTACAAAACACTTCTTTCAGAATAGGTTAGTTCAAAAACCTTTTACAAAACAATTATGCCAAAAATATAATCAATTTTGAACAATTTATGATGCAAACACTACTTGAAAAACAGAGATTGTGTGCAACCAGCACTGTAATCTATTCATGCAAACTCTGACTTCCAAATACAAAAACGATATAAAAGCTTATCCTAAAGTGAGCCGATAGACATGTGCAACTCTAAAGAAAATGAAAAACACTATTAGATTAGGTTGCATAACACTGATGTGAATGAGGAGTGAAAGATACAAGAGCGAGGGAAGAATAAATCAGCCCATCATTAGATGACACAAAGATGGGAAATCAGTCACACTCAAATTCATACTGAGAGGCAGTTTGTGGCTCGTAGATGTGAGTAAAGTGTCTATGAGCAAAAAAAAAACATGCAACCTCAAGGGAATCAAAGGGAATTAAAGCAACTACCTTCTTGCTGTGAGATGACAGTGCTAAACACTGAGCCACCACAGCCCCCTGGAGCCAGATGTGCAAATACATGATCTGCATGAAGCCTCCACACTGACAGTGGTATTTATAAACAAGACTGCGTCGTGACGGTATTCACACTTACAGGGTTTTAAAGAGGTAATTTACATTTTTAGCACATTAATGTGCTACATTATTATAACTATGACAGGGGGAAAAATGGGTATTTGAGGAACATTTTGAGTCATGACTCAGAGTCTCTTTTAAAGCAGCACTGAACCGTTCTCTTTGCATGATTTATAATCAAAATGTGCAGTAAGTTCACTGCAAAGTCATGATGATTGAACAACAAAAGCATGAAATAATACATTTAATTTGATTTTCTCATTTGGATGCTTAATGTTTCCATAAGGTAAATGTTTGGAAGCAAAATTTGTGAATGGTGAAACGAAGGGATTGTAAATAGGTCAAGAAATTTTGCAAAGACCTCATGTTTGAATGCTGAGCTCTGTCTTTCTGGCGCTCCACCACCCTGCTTGATCACTGATATTTGACAGTTGTCTTGCTCCTTTTTTATTTTCTTTCACCTTCAGCAGCAGATTGACTCCTGTGTTTCCACTTGAACATATTTTTCTGAGATTCCAGGCTTATCCGATAATCCCTATCTGCTTATCTACACAGGTTATAGCCAGCCCAGTGTAGGTCAGTTACAGGTTTACAGTGGATTTATACAAATGCATTGTTTACACTGAGCGTGGACCTGCATTTCAGAATTCAATATATCTGGAAAAAACAGCAGGAGTAAAATCTTTTAAACTTTGCAACGAGTGTCTTTAAATCTAATATTCATGTGTAATTTGAAATCAGATGTGTGTGGTTTGCTTTCAGTTAATCAAGTGAAAAAAAAAACTGTTTTATTTCTAAATGCTTTTGTCGGTGCACGGCTAAAACTCTAAGGTAGCATTTATTGTGTAAACCAATGAAGCAGAACACACAGCAACACATTTTGAGTTTGCTTTGCAGCAATCTAACATCAGGACCAGAGCAAAGCAAGTACTGCTGTACCAGGTGTGTGTGTAAAAATATTATATTTTCAAAAAAAAAAAAAAAAACTCAGAGCAGCAGAGTGGAGAGTGTTACATGAGTCTGGCTAATGGAATTCACACTGTGGAAATGTACATTACTCTGACTCATGTTAGCTGTTGTGAGGCTACAGGTAATTTCACCCACCTCAATTTCCTTTTTACTCGACTTTTATGAGCAGCTGGCTTCATATGTTTTCCCTAGTCATTAGCTGAATGCTAAATTTTAAACAAGAGCAATACATCATTGAAATAAATAGGAAGCAGATTATGAGACAAAAAACAAAAAAAAAAATTCAGTCTCAAACATTAAAGTTCAACATGGCCACAAATTACAAACTTCAGAAGGGAAACTAAGAAAGTTTGATTTAAAACGTGTTTTTTGTGTGTTACAGCTGGTAGGTGGACAGCCTCACTCTGTTGTTTACACCAGTGATAAGACAGCATAACGCTTGAATGATCTGACAGATAATATAAGCTTGAAACGACTGCAGAACTCCCTCTGATTCTGTAATTTAATATGCTGGTCATTAATTTAATGTCTCTGGTTACTGCTGGAGCTGTTCTGCTTTATGGCAGTATATAATTTACAGCATATTAATAGCAATGTTAGGAAGAACTTTAGAAAAAAAATAACTCTCCAGATAACCAACAAATAGATTTCCTATTTATGATTTTTAAAAGGTTTTTGACAAATGGAACACATTAGAGCAGCTGGACACTAAAGCACTCTTTGGTTAATTTATATCTTATTGCTGTTAAATAAAATAATGTATAAATAGGGCAGAGGAATTGAAATGAAAGTGTGTTATTTGGATAAGCTAAATTAATTGAATAGTTCACGAAAAGCACGTAAATACTGCGAATAAGTAATTAACTCAAGCTATTAGGCAGCCAAAGTTCATCCAAAAGTAAATGGGTCTTTAATGATTACATGGTATGTGGTGTAATTTAAATATTTTCACAGTTTCAAGTCCCCTGCTGCAGAGGTTTAATTTGTGACCTATTAAAGGTCATCTCTATAGTCGGGGTAAATGCTGTGTAGGCAGAAGGGAGCGCGTCATTAGAGACTTTTAAGAGTTAAGCTTGGCTAGCAGTTCAGTTTCGTGTGGAATGAGAATCAGAGAACTGGTTTGAGGGTAAAGTGTGATATGTGTGGGGCTTCTGTGTTGGCAGAGAGACATGCAGTGTCCCCAAGGCAGCTGTGCGAAATCCACACGGGGCGTCCTGCAGGATCATCAGTGTCCTGAGAGGTTTACTGTGATCAAAGGATAAGGAGGGTTTGAGTGACTGGAAGAAAAAAAAAAAGAGCGAGAGTTGTCTTTTATCTGTGACTGAAGGAGATGTAAAACTGATATTGATTAATGTGGAGAGGAGAACGAAGGTAAAACTGGGACCAGTCGTACTGTTGGCTCTGCCTGCATTAATGATGTGGGGAGAGCTGCGGAAAACAAAAGCAAAACAGATAAAGTGAAGCATGTGCTTCTCCATCCAACCATCTATTTTTTAAACCGCTTATCCTGAACAGCCTTGCAGGGTGGCTGGAGTCCTTCCCAGAATGCACTGGGCAAGAGATAGGGAATATTTTAGAAAGCTTGCCAGTTTATAACAGGAGGATTTTCTTTTGTATGGGAACACCGAATTCAGCAGAAAAAAAAAAAAAAAGTGGATTAATGATTTTAGAGAACAATTAAATGTATTTTTTTAGTAACAAAACTTATAAGTTTAAATCTTGAACACTGTCTATAAATTAGATTTAGGTTGCCAACACAATATTAAACAATGTGCAAAAGTTTTTTTCTTTTTTTTTTGTCACCAGCAAAATGCTTCCGCTCTCTTCAGCAAGATGATTTGTTGCTGTATCTTTTTCTTTATTTTTAATTGAGTGTTTTTATTTATCTGGGTTTATGCCAGAAACCTACAAAACGAAACACAGCTTTGCTCATTTTAATTCTGTAAAAACTTTCATTCATTATAAACGAACACATAGACTCTCAGCCAATTCTGAGGCTTTAAGTATTAAGACATAATAATAGAATAATCTCGTCTTTAATATGCCCAACAATTGGACTAAAACAATTCCAAAGAAATTACACATTACATATTATATGTTGTCATTATTTGTTTTAATTAGAAGTAAGTCAAAATGCATTAAATTAAAATCTAAACATCACAATGACGCTTCAGTTTATGGAGGTTTGGAGTTATTTGTCATGCACTGCTGTAAGTTCCTGCAGCATGTAAATAAGTAGAAACTGATATTTTAGTTATTGTTAAATATATGCACTATTTGATCATATTTTAGAATTTTGCCTGAGGCATTTCTGGTTCTACGCTTATTCGGTTTCCTGTTGTTAGGCTTTTAGAACTACAGAACTAACATGACGTGACCACATGCTGAGCAGCAACTCAGCACAGCTATTTTTGTTTCCACTCAGTTTGGCCATTCATAAAAACAAGAAGCTGTAAACAATCCTTGGCAGAGAAAACCTAATTTAATATCTCAAACCAAAACCTACTCTCCTAACACTAGATAATGCGTTTAACAAATAAACGGTTGATTGACAGCAATTTTGGTGAATTGAAGATCTGTTTCCTTCCTATAACATAAATATTTGAATTTATTTTAATGTGTACAGTATAGCTAAATCCATAATGACAGTTCTTCTCAGGGCAAGAAAAAAATATGAATCTATTCATTAGTTTAAAAATTCTCATATGAAAATATATGAAATAAATTTCACAGGAAGTTGAGACACACTGCAGCAGTGTCATATTAATTAAGAGGGTGTTCAACTGCCTTGGCAGGAAAAAAAGACTCCATGGCCTGTGGCTCATCACAAGCTGAATAAAAAGGTCAAAAGTCTTTAGCCCACACTCTGTCACATCAAGTCTTGTCTGACTCCTCACTTGAGTACACCCACTCTTTGCCTTCGCTTTATTTAATCTAAAAAACATTTCACTGAAATGCCAGCCTGCAAAAATGTGTGTGAGAGCACCAAAATGCCACTGAAGAGGAAGCTAAAGGGAGAGACGGTGGGAAAAGGGAAATGGTCTCGTAGAGAAAACACAATACAAAAGTTGGTGTGGGTGGCCTGCCAAGCCTGCGAGGGAAATATCACCCTCACACACTCTCATGCTCACAGGATTCCCTGTGGCATAAGCGTGGCGGCCAAAACTGTGACAATCTCTGTCCAATCGAGGCCCTGTGGCTCTTAATTACTGAGCCGTAACCTCCAACAATAATTCATGCATTTCAAAAGCTCACAAGATAATCAGGAACATTAAGGCCCCTCTGGTGTGAAGCGAGGAGCTGGAGATGTAACAAATGAAAGATAGCTGACAGAAGAAGACCTCCTCTGATCTGGAGGCCAGCATGCTCTCAGACTGAAGTGGCTGCTGAAAATAGCTTGAACCACAAAAAGACAAACGCTGAATGATAAATAGATGTCCCAAAGTGTTGGCCAATGGAATGCTATTATTTACCACAACATCCCTGCTTTTGTCATTGCTACTGTTGTTGGGTGAAGCAGTCCATAATTAAATTTTATTTTAGAGTTTTGTTGTACTTGTGGCCCACTTTTGCACAAAACTTTCAACAATTTTAAGTATTGTTGATACTATTGACATCTCTGGTAAATATTGCAACAGGCAGGGCAACTGATAACGTGCATTTTTTTTGGGCCACCGGTGCAGTCATTATATCCCCTGCACTGTGCTTATTAACTTGCAAAGCCTAATTGAATTCCATTTGCAATTTTATAAATATATGCAGCTCTATCATTAGCTCATCCTTGGTAATTAGTCTATTGTTAATCTAAATTGAAAACACATGTTTTGTGTGTATGTGTGTGTTTTTTTTTCTTATAATCTTCGATGCTCTTGCAGCAGAGTTACATAGTGACAGCTTTATGATTTGATGGCTGTGGACAGAAAGGATAAGTTAAGATTGACATGTTGTATTTTTTCCCCCTCAGACCACACCACCTCTCAGCAATTAACAATCACAAAAAAAAAAAAAAAAAAAAAACCTATGGAACAACTTGGGCCACGTATTCATTAACTCCTATCACCAGTTATTACACTGAGCCTGTCTGGGGATTAGCGCTGTCCTGTGAATGTCTGCCTCAATTTTGTAATTTCTCGAGTCTTCACTATATTGACAGCTGCTTAGGCAGGTCAGGATTTGATCAAATTTGAACTTTCGGGAGTATTTTTTTCTTTTTTTAAACCAGCTAATGGGAAATGGCAGACAGATGTCAGCCGAAGCCAAGATGCCTACAGAGTGTCTGAAAGAGAAGTTGGTCTAATCCTTCAGGTAATACAAGAGAGAGTTTTGTTTTAAAGTGATGAGATTTCCCGAAGGAGAAAAATCTGCCCTCCAAAAAAAGAAATTGATTTGCTCCTCTGTGGCAATTCAGATGTTTACCTTATAGCTAATTGTAAAAGGCAAGACCCGTTTATTGCTAAGGAGTAAGACTCACAGAGGAGCAATGCATTTTCCCTCTACGCCTCTTGGACTGTTGCCACATCTTTCATTTAAAAGGTTTCGCTCATTCCAAGTAGCTTGCACAGATTCGACCAACCTTGAGCTGCTCTACAATGTAGTGGTGACAGATACATTTTAATAACTGTTGGCATACGTAAACAGTATCCTAGACATTGAATTGGTTTCAACTTGAACTTCCCTCTCAGCATTGTACTGAATACAATGCTTTACTATCAGCCTGCTTTAAACAAGTGTCAGGGACAAACTTACAAGGGCATAATTTTTCTAGTAAGAACCACTCAAGGAAATTACTAGCGACCTAAATTACTAATTTTCTTGATTTCATAATTCTGGTGATTTTTTTTTTGTCTAGTGATTGAGTATCCAAGACCCACTTGGAAAATCATTTCAGGCCACTCACAATAGCTCATGAACATCATGAATATCAATGCCAGACTGAACTTCACACTTGAAATAATGAAAAATAAGTTAAATGAAGGGTGGCACAGTGGATGCACTTTTGCATTATTTCAGAAACGTGTAACAAATTAAAGTGGTAAAACACACTCTGTAAATCAACACATGCAGTGGGTCTAATCTTCTAATGTCCTTGTGTCTTACAGATCAGGAGCGAATAGGAAAGGACTCGCATTATGAGCAAGAAGGAAAGGTGCAGTTTGTCATCGATGCCGTTTATGCAATGGCGCATGCCTTGCACAATATGCACCAAGAACTCTGCCCAGGGAAGGTGGGTCTCTGCGCTAAAATGGATCCCATAAATGGTACCTATCTGCTGAAGCATATACGCCGGTTAAACTTTGCAGGTCAGTGTTTTTTTGTTTTAACTACCTTCATTCAAATTTATAGAAATAACATACAAAGAATTTCAAACATTTAACAGTATAAAAAGTGAGAGGTAATGTTTGTTTCAAAAAGAGAGTGATTGTGTAAATTAATGCGCATTATAAAAATCAGGTTCCTCATTCTGGTACTTAATGGTTGTGCAATGATACATAAAAATTCACAATTCGGTATTTTAGTCTCACTGTTCGATATTTTTCTGATGCAAACCAAAAAAAAGCAATTCCTTGCCCTTCTAAACTTGTAATTTATTGAAAATAATTAGGAACATTTGTTCAACCTCAAAAGTACAGTATTTAAATTAAATGTTGCTGAAACAGCAAGTTTCTCAGTGGATCTGTGCTCGACAGTGCAGCCTAGGTGGAGCAGTCGAACGCAGATCTACTGACCAACACAGAGCATCTTCAGAAGACAAGCTGATAAAATAAATTTTAAAAATCTGCATTGTTCTATACAAGTGCGTACTGAACCTAAAGCACTGTATTGAACGGTTCGATACGTGTATTGTTGCTGAAACTTCACATTTTCAAATAAAACTTTCATAACTGAACTATTTCAAGCAGTACACCTTGTTGTAAATAACAGATTCTGTAACCTAAAATATGTCATTGACTTAAAAAAAAAGTTATTCCTTCTAACAGTTACAATACAATACTTTCTAATAAACCTTTAACAAGGCATTTAGAGTAGAACTGCACAGTTTTACTAATCTTTTCTTCTTACATGCCAGTTTTATGCCTTGCAGCTCCCATCCGAGCATTCTGCTGACTTTATTTTCTTCATTGTTTGACCTATTTTTCCATTCTTTCATGCAGCACTGCATTATACCCACTTATCAGTCAAGTTCCCTTTCATGACTGGCATATTAATAATTGACTGCTTTTCACACAAAGAGCAGTGATCCGGAGTTCCATTATATAGAAACTGTCTTTTGTAAAGCAGTGCAACTCAAGACACGTAAACTTCCTTACAAAGTCTTGAGTAAGAGCTGTTTATACAGATAAATTATTCATTTGAACTCTCACTCTTCAAGCTAATTTGTCATTCTAATATCTACTTATTACAGAATGTCAATTTAATGTTTTATTCACATCTGAGAGGTAAAAGGAAATATTTTCCTGAATGAGTCATTTAGCACTATTTTTATTCTTGCTATCCAAGATAAGGGGCATTTAATATGGTAATAAATGCCTGTATGCATTTGCAATGTTCAAGTTTCTTTCACTTTGGTAAAAATACGTCAATAATGCCACTGATTTGTTGAACTACTGGTGAAGTCAGTCACAACCTTGCATGTAAAGTAGATACATATTTTCTTCAGATTCTTTTTAATCTGCTTTAATGCCCTAAATGTCTAATTTTGAGGGTCCAACAATTTCCGTTTCTGAAAATGGCAATTGGACTGCTCAGAGTTACATTTAGTCAAAACGCAATTTACTCCCAATATCACAAGTGTGACAAACACAATGATAAATAATATTTAAAAAAAATACATTTTAATGAAGGGAATATAAGAATGACACCATATTCAACGTAACTCCAGCTGTTCTTACCAATGTTTGATTGTCCAGTAAGAAGCTTGAGTTTTGCTGAGAAATCACAAAGAAAAAAACACACATTGTCCTTCAGCAACAGCTATTAAGATCCCCCCAATGTCCCCTCAGGTCCAGCTGAGCTGCTCACAATCCAACTGCATGGAGGAGGAAAAACAAGTGATGGACTGCTGTTCACACCAGGCCTTACGTTTGGTTCAGTGGTTTGCATGTTCTGCTATAAAACAGCTTCTTTGTTCTCCCCTTTTCAGTCCAGGCAAACAGGATGAGAGTAGGTTTGTTGATTAGTGATGCCCATATCATTTTTATATACTCTGAGCTCTTAGCTTTCTAGCTTTCTTTTGCAGGAACTGATTTGTTCTGTGGGAAATGTAGAAAATATATTTTAAACCAACTTCAAAATGATCAAAAACTAGCTCACAGTTAATTTTAAATAATTCAATTATAACAATATTTCCCAAGTGGGAGAAATCAGTGTGTGCTTCTCTTTTTTTGGGGGGGGGGTACATTGCTATTGTGCTTTCTACAGGAACATAAAGCTCCTGTGCAGTAAGCACTTTTAGTCTGATTTTTGGTCTTACCAGGCAGATTGTATATTCATCTACCACCAGAAGGGTTGCCTTGAGGTTACACTGCACTTCATCTAATTGTATCAGCTCACAGCTGTATATTGATCCTGCCCAGATACATAAAACAGCTTGACTGCTGAGAGTGGATTTGCTACGTGTCACATTTACAAAGGCGGTATTTATCTTTGTATTGTGATAATTGTATGTTACACATCAGGAAACAAACAGCAGTCGTCCCGTTTCCTCACAAATAAGAAATCGACTGGAATGTTTGCAGAAATAGGCCATTTTTTTATTTGCAGTGATGAATCATTCTGAAAGCCAAGCCACCAGGAATCCATTGTTGCACTGTTTTTTCTCTTTAAAAAAAGTCATCTGATATTCTACTGCAATGGTTTCATCTTGGATTTATTTGTCAACTGCTAATTAAAACATGGGGAAAAAAAAAAAAGACTTCTTTTAAAGCAAAAGATGCTTAACATGGACCTACACCTGACATGCTAAAAAGTCATCACATCAGTGACAAGTTATCTGATAGCGGGTAAATACCTTTTCAGAAAAGATCAACAGTAGTCCAACAAAAAATGGATCTTTGTAATCCTTATGCATTTAATATAAATGTGTTTGAACTTGGACCTTTTTTTCTGATCTAAAAATCAAACTTCTGAAGAGCTCATTTTTGGTTTGTTCAGCAGCAGCTTGAGCTGTGGTCACCAGAGCAGAAAAATCAAACACCTTCAGATTGTTTTACACTGTTGTTTTTCTTAGAGTGTTTTCTCCCTCGTCTCTGTCCCCCCCGCCCCAATGCTGCCCCCTGGACTGCATGTCTTTGGACTTTATTGGGCCACAGTTGCATAGTTTCCTGTCAGTGTTATTGTTTTTTTTCTTGTAAGCACATCAGGGAGATGTTTTTGTATTAACACAGACCAATAAGCAGGACCCACTGTCATTTTCATCAGAAAAAGCAGTCATGGTGTATGGAAATTAAAAACACTGGGGGAGTTACGGTTTTATATTTTCTCAATATTTTCAAGGCTGTTGAGTCCTTTGTCCTGTGAAATAAATAATGAAATTATTTGAATCAACATTTTTTGATAAGGCATTATGCACACAAAATATCCTGGCTACTTCATGCTGTGGCTATAATTTATAGGTTAATGCAACAAACAACTATGCACCATGCTCTCATTGTTACTGTAACCACATATTTTGTTCTTTTCTTTTTGTCTTTGTCATAATGTTTTGACTAATCTGTCTAAGTGAATACAGAATACATAGAAGCAGTGATTCCCAGCCTTCTACTTAGGGGATGTGAAGGAGTTTAATGGCAGAGGGATAATCAAAATAGCACATTTTAGGCAAAATATTGACACACTAATTGAGTCTCAAAAATCCGGGAGAAAATTTAATTGCTTCAAACACTTCTCTTAAACAAAACCCACAGAGCTGTCTTTTGTGTGTTTATGGGGGGAAAAAAAAGTTGCAAAAACATTAAAAAGTGTTTAAACAACTTTGTACAAACAGACTAATTTTCGATTAAAGCAAGAATCCCTGAAGACACAATCACTGTGTAATGAGCCCAACAAGCAGATGTAGCATTCTGAATCCAACATCATGTGCAAACAAATTTAGAAAACTATCAGATTACAAGGCAGGAGAAAAAATCTGGTGGCTCTGCTTGTGTCTTTACGCAACAATTTGCAACATAGTTCAGGATGAATTTAAAGTCCATCAGACTGATGTTCACACACACACGTTTACAGTTTCATAACATCTTAGCTGATACACTCTCCTGCCTTCAAGCTGAGTGAGCGAGAAAGATTTCCAGAACAACAGTTAGAGAAGGTTTTGGACTGTCAAAAGACAGTCGATTAAAAAGGAAGTTTCAGTCAGTATGTACCCGGTTGAATCTCCTGGGGCCTCATGTATAAACGGTGCGTACGCATAAAAAAGTTGCTTGCGCCAGATTCTGCGCACACATCGGGATGTATAAAAACCAACGTTGTGTGAAAGGGTGCGTAAATATACGCACATTTTTTACCTGCCGTGAGAATGTGCGGCAGCCACGCAAAGTTTCTCAGTCGACAATTTTAATCCACAAAGTC
>JARVJO010000365.1:11211743-11244575 GCA_031762555.1 Cynodonichthys magdalenae
ATTCAAATTCTAAACTTTAAATTCAGTTTCAAACCATTAAATTCAGTTTCAATTTAATGAAATTCATTTTCAAACCACTGTATTCAATTTCACGTTATGCACATTCAGATTCAATCTGAGCAATTCAAATTCAGTTCCTGCTGGCCCAACCTTCTGCCCATAGTTCTGTTTATACAAAAACAAGCTCACACTCAGATGTCAAATCAATGCACTCAACATCATGAACTATGGACCTGGATCACAACCAGTGGGAACTCTGGGAGGCTGCAGGTCAAAAGAGATCCAAAGGAGACTGAGAAATCAAGGTTGTGCCTGAACCTCACATTCAGAGGAGGCAGTCTGATTACAAAGCCAAAAGCGGTCAACAATGACACAGAAGAAATGTGTCAATCCAGTTAAAAGAGTTGTTATGGTAGGGTAACAAAAGGGTCTCAGTGGTTACAACAGAGGACAGAGATGTGGGAAGCTTCACACTGGTATAGACACTATCAGCATTGCCAGCATGGGTCTGACAGATGCAACAAATTAATCCTTACCTTCTCCCCGTGGGATTTAACAAAACAATGGATCAAAATACTGCCATGGAAAACTGGCTGCAAACACATTCTTAAGAGACCTACAGTGTACACTGTGTTTTGCATGAAAGAAAATATAATCATTTCAAAAAACATTGCATATGACTGGAGACAATTGTGTTACACTATTATTGCAAAATCTGACTATCACAGTAACATTTACATCACATAGCTCAAATTTACTCCTATTTATCCACTGGTGTAAACAGACAAAAACAGTCCAATGTAATTAGATGCTATAGTTACTTTGAGATAAACACCCTGAATATCTCTAGCAAAAACTGGTGAAATGTCAACATTCATCACTTTACATACTTGAAGACCATGTACTTGGCATACAGTGAAGTGGAATAGGTCCAACTGCAAAGCACACATTGTTTTTAATGCAAGTGATGCATATTCTAAGTCGCACGTCAACGGCAGGGATGGATATCAGCAAGTTCCTTATTTAATCATTCCATCTATTCTCTCTGAAGATGAAAGAGAATTATACAATCACAGAGTGACTGAACAGCTTCTTTCAGAGAATGAGGTAATCCATTAGCTAGCATGGCTTTGAATTGGTAAATAGATGATAAAAAAAGAAAAACCTTTCAAGGGTAGATGGTCGTACTGTTTGTTCCATCTTTTATGCATCAAATCAGTATACAAACACTGGAAAAATTCTAAGTTCAGACACTATGCAAAACACACCACTTCACTTAAATCAAACACATCAAGTGAAATATTGCTTTGTTTTTATTGTTTACAAAATTCATAGCATTCCCCTGAGCCATCTTAGAATAATCCAGATAACTGAAAACAAAATGATATTTAGCCTTAAGAAAATTTTAATTTCTTCTTCCCTCTTAGAATTAGTTTTTTTAATCTAAAAGCAGGTGTTTGAGAGACAAAGAAAAAAATTTGGTTTAACTCAGTTATGTCTAAAGTTACAGAAAAATGTTACTATGTGCCAAAACAACTATCATCACTCAAACAAGAACGTTAAGCTGTCTGGCGATTGTCATACTTTTCTATAGTAATGTGTCCATACAAAATTGTCAAAGTTCTTGTTTTTAAACTCTGACACCAGGCTAATTTTTGTAAAGGTAATGAAAGGTCTCTAAAAAAATAAAAAGAAGAAGTTGAGAATAAACAGTTTTTCTCGTTTCTTTTTTTTTTTTTTGCCAAAGATGGGAGCTTAGTCATATACTGTTGAACATAATTGCAAAAGCTGGATGTATTTCCCAGGCTTCATCCATGTTACTCTGAGGAACAAGGCATTCAAAAAAAAAACTGTATGAATAAGTCTGATTTGAGAAAAAAATAAACTTTGCAGGTCAAGTGTGCAGAAAAATATGGCAAAGGCACACTAGAGCATTTCTTTGAAATTATACATTTTTAGTATCTAGTTTCGAAAGTGAAGCATGTACAAGGGGCACACAAAGTGTTAAAAGACTGGACAGGAAAATGCCAATCATGTCAATGGAGGACAAGAAGAGGGCTGGAATTAATGACAGAAATTAGAGAATAAGGAGGAGCTCCCAGAGACTGTGTAGAAAATGTCAGCTGTGAATCTTATGGGAAAAACTGCAATGCATTGTAGTAATAACAGCAACAAATTTGAAAATTTTATTTTTATTAAATTGATCAAATCCTATTCAAATAGAAAAAAACAAATGCAGGATTATTTTAATAAATCGACAAAACAAAAACAGCAAAGTCTTCATGCAAACTCCAGCTAGCTGATGGCTTCAATCTACAGTTAATAGAGATAGGGTCTTAAAAAAGACAAGATATTTTTTTATATAAATAGTTGTTTGTCCCCACATAAATGATGACTCTTTAGAGGCCAGGTGTAAAGACAACATCAGAAGGTTTCCCAGAAACCATTGTTTGCAAGAACCGTTGCTTTCAGAACCCGTGTGTTACTGCTTTTCATAAAGTGGGTGTTTCAAGTTATGTAATTATATACAATTACTGTGTTAAGTGGGACCAGAGACTGAGGAGAAGTAAGGCAGGTATTAAGATAGTTGTTGTGGATGTTTGAGAACTACTGTGAGTGCAGCATTTTAGTGACCCGAGTTGGAGAATTTAGGATTAAATGTTTTTTTCTTCAAATTATAGTCTGAGAAAGAGTGATGTTCCTGATTACAGTCAGTTACCTGTAAGGATTTTTCCTGTAAAGAGTGGTAAAACCAACTAAGAACCTATGGTACATCAACTCAGCCCTACTTAGAATGGTAGGGGTGCTGCAGTTCAGCTTTTCTAAACTCAAAGGCTTTGTTTTAGCTTTGATGCTCCCAGATTATCTGGTGGCATTGAGATGACTGGTGACAATGTTTGGTGATCATGTCTAGCTTATGCTCAGAAGGCTGGGAACTGTCCTCTTCAATGAGCCCTTCTGAACTGGTTGGTATGGTGCCAGTATGGATTGAAGCCAACCAAAAAAAAAAAAGAATAATCATCAGGTCTGACACAGTGGAACAGAGTGATAAGTTTGAAGCTGAGCCCACAAAAACAGAGGCAAAGCCTTGGCAGCCCTGACAATGACAGAAGTCTCAGTCAGTTTATTCTTCTTAAAGAGCTCCAGCTTCAGGTGATGAAAGTCATCTTTTAGCTATGTATAAATAAGATCTCAGTTCACACAGCCAGTCATCTCAAATTGTGTTTTTTCTTTTCACCTACAGGTTTACATTATAGATACCATCAGTCCTTGTAATTCCACCAGAATGTCCCAGAAGAGATCTTTCCAGCATTTCACTCACACAACAGCCTCTTAAGCCTAAAAGAATCCTAAAACCTCACACCAAATGTAGGTTTTAGCTACAACATAGGTCACCAATCATGAACTACTAGTAATGCATTACTAAAATGGAAGATTTTTTTGTTTTTTTTGCACAGTCTGAGCTTGGATCATATGGCAGCATTTACTCACAATAAAGCATTTTTTAGAAAGAACAACTGGTTTACAATGAGTTGATAACAGTATTTTTAAAAACTTGTTGGTTGAAAGGTAATGGTAGGTAACTTCGCCAAGGATATAAGCCTTTCAATCAGTTTGCAGAGACATGCAAACCTCAGTTGTTTTTTTAAAGAATTACCATGTCAAAGCAACACACCTCATCATCATACTGTAAATGGCTATGTTAAGCATCACTACCTACGCTGACATGTCTTTCAGAAGAATTAAATGCTCCACTTCCTTCTAATTTACCTTACCTAGCTGCCTATGTGCTAATCACTAGTTTTCTGTAAGCCTTTGCCTCGGCAAGCACCATCATTTATATGTCATCTGGTGCTGAGATTGATTTAACGAATGCCATAGGAGGCTTTCTGTATCATTCAAATGAGGACATCTGGTCCATCTATGGGGTGTCATTGCCAAGCTTTATACTACCTTCAGGAATAGATGTGACACCTGCTTACCTGGAGAAACGGTCTAAATCAGTGGCTGTCTCAAAGACTGAGGCAGGAGGAGGGGCATCAGACAATAGCATGAATTGGAATGAGGCTGCAGTACAATAGACTCAGTTCAAATTCAATCAGCCCACACAAACAAGTTCTGCCATTACAGTGCATGAATGGACTGATGAATTGAGTGGTGTTATTTATTTCCCCTATGAAATCTCCAGCACACTGTTGGCACTGTCAACAAAAGTGCTGTTAGTGCACTAGTCAAAGAGTGGGAGTTGCAGTGAGTTCAGCAAGACTAAAAGTATCAAACTGGAGTGTGCTTTTGATAGTATACATTTCTGCTCCCTGCAAATACTATCAATTCCCAGTACGTAGCACAACTCAAATCAACTCTGTACTACTTTCATTGTTTCCCCTCTGGAGATAATACTTTGTACTTGGAACTTTTTCTTTGTGTCACTTGGGTTGAGGTTTCAAGCCAACTAAGCTTTTACCTGGCAGTGACTTGAAAACTGCTGCAGACCATAGAGACTCATCACATGCAGATGCACCAATGTCTCTGCAGCAGTGCTGAACTCCTACACACGGCACCCCACCTTGTTCTTTATAGAATGGTTGCAAATGTGTGTGCATGAGACTGAAATCTGTAGACGAGATCAGATAAGTGACAACAGATTGCAATGAGGACATAGATTTGCATAATTATGCTACATTTGTAGAATAGTTACACTTGGGTGACAGTTCTTACTAAAAACTGTCACAAGCTTGTACAGTTTAATAGCCACTCACTATACCATATATTTCAAGACTTATTTTGTGTTTAGTCTCTGTCACAGTACTTTAACTTGGTGCCACAATAAAAATCAACAAATTTGTGCTAAAGAATTCAGTACTATAATGAAGAAAAAGTGCAAAATACATGGAGAACAAATGTGAGTCTTAATGGGTTGAGCCATACCATGCAGGTTAAAAAAATACAGTTGTCTTTTCTCACTAGTAACGTAAACAGCATTATTCACAGTACTGTCCCGCAGGGCCGGTAATAAATAACAAAGATTAATGCGCTGGGGCAGGGAAGCTGAGTCACATCTTGGACTTCAGAGAGCAGTTGTTGCATTCATTAGGCCTAAAGCACTACAACCCTCTGGGTCCCAACTGTTGACCTCTTGGTGATCCAATAAAGTGAACAGGCTGCGAAGTTAATCAAAGCCAAAGGACTGTGATCTTTATAAATGACAGTCTCCTACAGAGTCACATTATTATGTCCCCTACAGCTTTTATTTGTTTATTGACCTAATTAAAGCGCAATTATAGTAATTTTTTATGCACCAATCCCTTCTGTTGAATATTCCCATGGCATGCCAAAACATATTGTGATGGCTTTAATGCTGCATTGGAATCAAACAGTTTAAAATATTTTGATAATTTGCACATTTATTAGTTTTCAATGTGATATGTTTGCATGTCCTAACTTTTAAATTAGAGTGCATCGAATGTGCTGCACTCTGAACGCAGACACCTTATAATTGCATATACTGCTGTTGTTTTTTGCATCTAGTTCAATGATTAAGGCAGCCATGAGCTGCTTCTTCTGCGTCATGTTTTGCCTAAAGCAAGATCTGCTGATGGCAGTATGATGACAGAAATGTGAGATAGACAGCAACTCTCTTTCATGAGCTCAACTCACTGAATGCTCAGGTGCACTGCAATCGGAGGAAACAAATTAATGGATTGAAAAGTGGATTTAGTTTGACAGTGAAAACAGCACTCCATTTGTAGGCAAATGCAGCACCTTTGAAGTGATGGAGAGTCATAGAAGTTTATTTTCTAATGTAATATCTGATAAACGACCAGATGCAAAAAGATTTACTTGTTTTACATCTTTTACATTTTCTTTCATGACTGTGTCAAAATGTATGTCTAGCTCGACCCTTAGGTAAGACCAAAAAGATTTTAAAGCAGATGGTTAGGTAATTAAACTGCAGCAGAGTAATAGGTCTGAAATAATCTGGTGACTGTGCAGGTGGCTTGATGTAATAAAAGTGCTTTATATACATATATATACAAACCTGAAGTTAGCATATGAATCTATTTGTAGGTTCATGAATGGACTATTTGTAAAATTCTTTGGCAGATATTTTTCTGCCTTGATTTAATGTGTAATATTTTGCTCCATTTTAAAACATTTAGACACATTTTTTTCTCTTTTATTTCTATCTATGCTTACTTTCATCCAATATTTATTCAGCAATCAGGAGGCTTTCACAATATAATCCTTTATTTAGAAAAAGCAACAGAATATATATTTTTTTCTTTTTTGTGAGCAACGATTTGAAGTCTTCAATTCAATAGTCTGTCCTCGAGGCAGCACTGGACCAAACCCCCGAGCAGCTCACTGGTTTACGCTCCCTGCAGCTGGGAGGGGACCACTGCAGCTGACTTTCTATCACACTGCCTGTATTCATCCATTCTGCTCTGCAGCCAGCAGACTCACAAGCTACCAGGCCTGGCTGAGATGAGATGCAGTCAGTCTGGAGGGAAAGAGCCAGAGAGACTTCCAGATAATAAAAACAAACAGGATATTCAAGCTGAGGTCACATCTGGGAGTCTAAACGTTACCCTGCCTTGATGAAAAAAACAGCACAAACCAACTGGGGAAAAAACTCATCTAGTGAATAAAAAGAGCTAAAACTAAAGGTAACATCATATAAAAAAAACAATTAAATCAGTGCATGAGAGATTTTTATTAGCTTATTCTAATTTCATGCCAGCTGGAAATAACTATACTTCTGATTTACTGATGTGTGTTGAATTTATTTATTAGAATAAGTTAATAAGCTTGGGTTTAATTACAGTCAGTTCTTATACAACAGTCACACAGTTAACTGAGCTGAGATTCACAATGCTTTTACCTACAGCAGTGTTTAAAAATATATATATACTATACTCACTGTCAAATTTCACAGAAAATCACACACACAACAGAGGTTTCTGCATTGATATGTAACAGCTTATCCAAAAATGTTCTGTTCTATTTGGTGCCACCTCAAGATTATCAGTGACCCCCATCTGCTCACCCCTTTGAAAATGTTCTGGAGGTGCCGCTATGAGTAAATAAGTCAAGCCAACATCATGAAGCCTATTTTATGGAAGAACACACAGGTATTCTGAATTGATCCAAGCTTTGAAAAGTAAACATTTAACAACTAAAGCCATCATTTCTGAAAGGTTTTATTTTTTGTTAAGATAAAAATCACACAAAAAAGTCTCATTATGTCAAACCTGTTTTATAGTACATCTTCATGCAAACCTACAGGAAAATAAGGTAATTATTCACCAACATAGGGCTCATGGTTTACTCTAATCAAATTCAGCTGGAAGCCCAAATCATTTTGTCTAAACTGACAGTAGGTGAATCTTTCTACTGTGTTTTAACATTTCAGTAATTAATAATGTTAAACATTCAATACTTTCTTCAAATCAGCTTCCATTTGAAAAGCAACTCCAAGTTCCTTAAAAAAAAGAAGCTTTAATAAAAATTGGGACTCAGTCAGCTTGACAAATTTAAACAACAATTGAGAGGTGTATTTAGTAAATGCTCTGTAATGTCTACCTATTGTTTACCTTCTTATGTACAAAAAAAAAATAAAAAACTACCAAAACGATTCTGGCCATGTTAACCTTAATACCACTGCCAGCAGCTGCTTCTCAGTTGAAAGTATTCACAAATACTGCTGCAAATACATGGAAGAAAAAACGAGACTTTTTAGTACTTACTACCACCTCTGAAAAAGTCCCTGATACACTTCGTCAGCTTGGTTTTGAAGTTGTGGGAAGCCTGTAATCCTCCGTCTCGTTAGCAGTGTTAGTGACAGCAGTTGCTCTTTGCTGTCAGATGGATGAAATCTTCACAATCTCTGCCGTCAGTTACTTAAGAAAATAAACTAGCTTAGCATTAGCACCAACCTTGGTTAATTTACTAATCAGCACATCTGCCACAGAGTTTCATTAAGTTTTTGCTGCAGGGTTCATTAGAACATTAGAGCAGAACCAGAGTGGAAACATTTCTCTTAGTTGCAGGGCTGCGAGCCGTGCTCAATGCACCATTTATCCAGGTATTTTGAACGAACACATCCACCTGAACCTCATTCTATTTAAGTTTGGTTTTAGTAGCTAAATGTTGCTTTATATTTGGTTGTTTGTGTCTTTATGCCCCCTTATGTCTCTCAGTAAACAATTAAGACTCCTGTAACTAAAAATAGAATGTAACTGAAGCTGAATCAGAACAAAATGACACAAGCTTCTTCTCTTCCTCAAACCTTCTATTAAGATACTCATTAACTTGCTGCAGTGTTGCAGACAATATTCAGCTTTACATTCCCTTATGTTCGAGAGGATTTGACCATGCTTGCAATACTCATGAGCTTGTTTTTATTTATTTATTTTGTGAGTCTCTTTGTTGTGAGTTATAGAGGATCCAGAGGACTGAAGTCATCAGATGTTTCCATTTTAACATAGTGGTCACATTAAAACTATGATTGCAGAGAATTTAACAAACACTGTGGCCTTGGCTTGTTCAGCACACACATCATAAAAGTAAATGAGATGCTGATTTGAAACAAGTTTTATCATATGGAATTTTCTAGCCTCTATTGAACAAAGTAGAAACTACTTCTAGAACAATCTGGTCTGCTACACCTCATTAGATGCTTTAATTCAAATGATACACAGCAGATGTCTCTTGTATTGTATGCTGCCCTTATAGGAAATTCTGTTTGTTTAAAGTGTTTGTATTGTGCGTGTCTGGTGTTTGTCTCCTGCAGATGTACATCCAAACAACCACACTAACCATCTCTGTGAGCCTAAGTGCTTCGGTGATCCTCGGATTGCTCTACATGCCCAAAGTCTACGTGATTCTTTTGCACCCGGAGCAGAATGTGCCCAAGCGCACGCGCAGCCTCAAGGCCGTGGTTACCGCCGCCACCATGTCCAACAAGTTCAACCCCAAGGCTGGACTCAGACCCAACGGAGAAGCTAAGACTGAACTCTGCGAAAGCCTCGAAACACAATGTAAGAACACAAATGCTAATCAGAAAGCCTTTAACTCATGAACTTACAAGCTTCATTTTTCTTCTTCAGAAATATTTTGTCCTTCAGTATGCAAATCATACAAATTGGCGATACAATACAAAGAAGTGCAAGAATGATTACATTATCCGATTACTTTATGGTGCTCTACCACCCTTCTTGTTCCCAGATATTTACTGTTAGTTTTCTCACTAGTTCTTTTTTTCTTTGCATTTAGCACGAGACAGGAGCAAAGCTATTTTTTTGCAAGAGGTGACACAGGGGTAGCCAACGTGTTTTTTTGAGGCCACATACAAATAAAAAAAATTCACGATAGCCACCATAGATAAGTCTAAATTGCTTTAATTTAACTGTTTTTAGAAATAATGAGCTGAAATTTTGTGTGATCTCATACCCAAGAATGATCAAACACATGCTGAATGCTAGTCATTACTTGTTGTTCAGCAATTTTTAGACATACAATGTTGAAATTTAATGTACAAGAAGCCAACAACAATATTTACCAAATCTAAATGCTAATAAAAACTCAAGATGGCCACCATAGCTCGATTTTAAAGGTTGTAATTTACCAATTTTAAGACTTAATCAGATGCAGTTTGTTGTGGAACAGCTAAAAATGATCACATGCCAACTGGGGAAGCCAATCCCAAATTAACCTCCTAAGACCTGAACTTTTGCATTTCAATGCATTTTTGTCCTAGGAGGTTAAGCTAACCACTAACGCTAATTTTACAGAGGACTATGATTCAGCCATTTTTAAACATCCACAGCTAAATAAATTGTGTTGTACAGTAATATCAGAAAACAATCTTTAACAAGATATATAGGCAAATTTAAAATCCAGGATCCCCACCGACCTTTCAATTATTTGGTGGTGGTCAATCATGTGTCAGAGGTGGCACTTGCCACCCTGGCCACCCCTCTAGTTCCACCCCTGGCAGCAGATTCACCATAATATTTTCACCTAAACAGCCTCGAAACAGAATGCAAACGTGTTTAATTTTGACATATTTATATTTTCAGACTACAGCCAGTCTAATGTAGGTCAATCACAAGACTCGCTATGTAGTTTTCTGAAGATTCAGCCAAATCCTTTACATTGACTATTGACTAACATTTCAGAATTTCATATGAATTACTGGACTAAACTAATTAAAATTACAGCATTTAATATAGTTCAAGATTTTTATGCTTGGTTTTGTGCTTTGCATTGAGTACCTTTAATATTTAAGTATTATCATAAAACATGTATGAAGTGATGATTCTTAATAAAGAATTTGTACAAATACTCAAAAGTCATACAATCCAGTGAAGCAGTTGTTTTTTTGTATGTACTTGTTTATTTTTGACATAATTTTGCTTTTAGGAATTCAGTTTAATAAGGGTGACTTTGCAAAGCTTTTATATACAGACGCAATATATAATATTGATTTATATGAGGAAATAAATGGAGGCTGAACTATAAACAGAGACGGCAAGTTCCCTGCAACGCATTTTATCAGGCAACCCCATTGGAGGATTTTCAAAAACAAATATATAGAAATATTTAATTAAATCAGGAACAGTTTTAACAAGATCTTAGTGTTAGTCACTTCCTGTACAGACTAAGGGCATGCAGGGAAGTGTCTTGGCTTTACAGCAGGGTTTTGTTTCTCTCTGCTGATGCTGCTGGCATTTGCTCTCATCTACTCCCATCTGTTTTCCAGGCGAGGCACAGTTTATCTTGTACAAGCCTGATTTCTTGACCAGAGGCAGTGACCTTTTGAACTTCACTCTGGTTGTTTTTAACACCTCCCACCCAGTTGTACTTGGTCACATACAGTACAGTAACAACAACCGAACAGAGAAAAAGGTTAATACTACATTGATTAAGCACATGTAATGCTTTAATCTGTGCGCTTTAGGCATCATTTGTCCTTCTGGTCGACTATTAGGTGTTTTAGTCAGAACAAGCAAACTAAAAGATTAACCGGTGATGTTTCTGCTTCACATTTCTTTTCTGCTCTCCTGCATGTATGATGCATTGCATTTGCTTGGTATTATGAAAACATCTGAGTTTGTGTGACACTGCTGTCAACACAGAAATCGTCAGAGAGGATCCTCATCAGCCATTCTCATGGTGCAACACATTTCCACAGCACACACTCTGCATCCTGTCCAACGGGTTTTGTGCTCTATTCCATCTCCACTTTCGAGTATTTATTGATGACAAAATGCACCCTTCAACGTGACGTGCATGGGTGAACGGGCAGTGAATATAGAGAGAGAAATGTCTTGTACAATCCTTAAAAGCAGGTGATAATTAAGAAGCACCTTGAAGCACTTTTCACCATGTCCCACATCCCCTTCTGTTCTTAATGGCAGTTAAAGTGTTTGTCACAACCATCTCTTTGACAAACTTGAGATATACACACAAGTGAAGTAAATAAAAGACTTGAGCAATTGAGTCAGCAAAAAGTTACTTGTATGATGTCTAAAACATTCTTCTGTTTGCCTCAGGCAGGAAATTAGTTTAATCGGTCACGTCTGCCAGCAGAGATCTTTTCACTTTCGAAGTTGGAAGGACTCGAGCCTTTTGTCACATTTTTTAAGCTACAGTTTTATTTATACTTTTAATACCAGCAGTGAAAATGTTTTCTTTTACACACAAATAAAAGAGCTGACACTGTGTTTGTTGTTGACACAAACCCATAAATCAATAAATAAAAAAAACAAAAAGTATGACAATGCGCTGCGGAGGCAGTAGCACAATGCTGTGAAACCTGTCAGCCTATAATAGCTACATGTAAACACACACAGCAGCATTAATTTTACCAAAGATTTAGATTTCTGTGGAGGGTTAATTGGGCCTTTTGTTACAAGAAACAGTGCATAGGCAAAAGACACAGAATTGATACCAAGCTGCAATTTATCCTGATGGGGTTTCCGTTTCCAGGGGCTGTACAGTGCATGGCTATTTCAATAAGAACCATTTGTCATTGTCATCTCTGGTGTGGATGAAATTGAAAAAATCCTGTCTGGGGCAGCTCCCACAACAGCCACAATCTGGTTGCAATATGTCAGGATTTATCTGCTCCACCTCAGCGAATCAGCTAACACGGTCTGGTGAGACAACTGGAAAGTTGACTCCTGACAGCTGCAGGAAAAAAAGGAGGTGAGGTCGCTGTAGGTAATACAGGCAAACACAGAGGAAACAAATAAATAAAATACAATAAAGCGGGGGGAAAAAATGAACAGCAGCAGCAGAGGATGGTTTTGGAGATGTATCAATGCAACACTGCTGAATGAGAACTGTAAGCATATCAGAAAATTTACATTATATCTATTACAACTGAAAAGCAGAATCAAATAAAGGCCTGGCATTTCTTCAAGAAATATAAATCACACGCTACTTTTCAAGTTTTAACCTAAAATCAACCTACAGTATATTATTATTAACTTTGTTATTGTCCTTTTTGTCTTGTATAATGGGCTCGACACATGGGGAGCGATAAACGACAGAGACAGGTGGCAGTCATCGCCACCGGGGTAAAACCCAACACACGAGACATGATAATGATGGCAGTGTTAAGAATCGTGCTTATGTGTCTTGTCTCCACAAAATTTGATTAGTTTTTACATACCCTACTAACAGTACCATATCTACAAAAAAAACAAACAGATTCTGCAACGCTAATGATAATACTGACAAATTTACAAAAACACACACTAAGACACAACTACAAGTTCCCATACTGCTGCCTTTTATGTGGATCTTGGTAATCATTTGTGAAGTATAATAAAAAATAGGACTAAAATAAGCTAAAATAATGTTTTCCTCCATGCTGAAAGTGGTTGCTGACTGCAGTGTGTAGCATACTCTCTGCTTATCCGCTTGTCAGTCAATAGCTGTGTTTCCATCCAATTTTAATTTTAAGCGAATTTTAAAAATTTCACAAAAATGAAAAAAAGAACAAATGCGAATCAGACGTGTTTCCATCAACTGGCTTGAAGCGAATCAACCAGGCTACGCAAAGTGTAATTACGTCAGATGCATGTCTGTAGTAAACAAGAAGCAGAAGTCGCAAACTCGCAGGGATACACATCCCAGGACAATGGAGAGAAGTTATCAGGAACGTGTTGCTACTTTTGGGAAAGTTGTACTTATTCTCTCATATCAACTAGTTTTGGCGATGTTACATGCTGTTTGGAGACATAGAAAAAGAAATGCAAATCTCTTCACATAACGGGAATAATGAGGAGACGCCGACAGGAGGAGGAGGGTCCAGCTGTATTCGCTCTGGTACTCGTACAGACAGCGGAACCAGAGGAGCAACATGAGGTAAATGTTCGCTACGTCAGAACTTATTTGGCAAATGTTTTTCCATCTCTCCTATTGCGCATCAACTCTTTTTCGAAAAACTCAAAACCACCTCGACCAAGTGTAAAAACATTTTTTGCAAATTAGAGGAAGTTTTTTCGAATCAGGCCGTTTCAATTCACCTTTTCTAATGCGATACTTCAAAATGCGCATTAAAAAACTTTGATGGAAACACGGCTAACAGGTTGTAGCGCCACGCGACAGCAACAAAAGTTGAATATTTTTCAACTTTCTTGTGTCGTTCCAAGCCCGCGTGTGCACGTTTTTTGTGTACGAGCTTGGAAATGTCGCATGAACGGATTTTGCCAATCGCTCGGCTGGAAGAGGGGAATCAATTGTCGCCTCTTGGCATAAGTTCCACAGGAAATGAATGGAGATGGAGCGACATCACCTCCTGTGTGTCAAACCCATAATGCTGACTGGCTGTGGTGGCCAACTCGATTTGTGGTAAATCCAGAAGTTGTAGACGCCTATAAATCTTGTGACTACTTTGTGACAGATTTATCCAAATCCATTTGCTGGTTTGCTGCAAAAAATACACACAGCCACAGGAATAACAAAATCATAACATAACCAAATGTTCTCTTTAACCTGTGTGTTTTAGTCTCAGTTTCTTCTCTCACTTCTTCTCTTTCAGCTTTCTCGACAAAGCAAACCTACATCAGCTACAGCAACCACGCAATTTAAGGGACAAAGGTTTTTGTCACAATTCAGGATTTCCACCTCTGCTGAGAGAGAGAGAGAGAGCGAGAGACAGAAAAAAAAGAAAAATAAAACATGAAGTGGAATTTCACACAGCTTAAAAAAAACATTTATCATTGTGTGGGTGGAGATCACAGAAGAATTGCCCAAAGACGTGACACGCTGAGGAGAAACCACAAAGGGGGGCGGAGATGGGCAAAAAAGAAACGAGCAGAACAGATAACTGTACGATTTTAAAGATTCCATCTTGTCAACCAACAAAAATACACAGAAAAAGAAAAGAAAAATCCTTGCATGGGAGAGGCCTGAAGAGTGAAGGATGGATCTTTTTTTTGTTGGAGTGTTTACATTCCAGCTGAAGTGTCATCTCTAAAAGACTGCAGAGATGTTGAGCAGGGCTGAGTGGAACTGAACCCACATCAGGCATTTTTAATGGCATCTTAAAATACTTAAAAAGGCATCCCAAAGGATTAATCAACTCCTAAAAGGCATGAAAACATGGATTTCTAAGAGGGGCTTGCGTTTGTTTCTGTTTCTCAGTGCATTCCGGTTTCGCGAGTCAGACGACTGGAAACGGGGATCATCTCAACAATGCAACAAACATAAACGTGTTTATTCTGTCCTCTTTCAGGGTCCTGCTGAGCTGAGAATGACCACACTTATATAAGAGGATCTTTGCCAATTTTCAGCATGCCAGTTTCAACATCCTGTGTTGTGTTGTTTACCAAAAAAATAAAAAAAAAATAAAAAAAAAATATTGGAATGCGTTTAAAACTCTGTTGCAGCGTTGTTAACAATTGTTTAGGCTTGAGCCTATTGTACGTTCAAAATTTGTTCTCAGTTGGTGAAGGTCTAGTGAGTGATTGTTTCTCTGTGCTTAAGTGAGATCATAATTTGTATTAAGAGCTAGCCAAAGGCTGCCACTGCCCTAATCATACCTGTACGTACTCTGAAGCAGTGGCTCGTGGTTGGAAGAAACCGTGTTTTAGCCAGGAGATGTCACTGTGAGCTGTCATCCAGGATGACCCTCTCATCACTGCCATCAGCTATTCTCTTGGTCACACAAGCAAAATGTAGGGTTGAAGCTCGGCTGTACAGATCTATTAGCAGGGGGAATTAAGATGAAGAACGCCCTTGAGAGGATCGTGCAGTTCGTCCTGAAGGTGATATCCATAATGGCCCAGCTATAGAGAAAATTCATTACTATACGCGTCCTCTTCAGGCACTTTTGTGATAAGGAGGAGGTGTAGAGAAGTTGTAAAGCTCTTCCACAAATGAACATCTATTTGCAAAATACTATATCTCTATCAATCAACCTGTGCTTGCTGAACAGATTAATGTTTGGCTTCCTGCAGCATAAAAGCCCTCAGATGTCTCGGGGAAAAAAATAAAATAAAAAAACCGATGGGGTCATCTGTGTTGTGAAGTCAGTGCTGCTTTTCACCCCCTCCCCCCATATTACTTTCAACACCATTTGTGTTGCAGAATAAAACATGAGTGCTGACCAAATTAAATGGCAAGTTAATGTATGTTCTTAAATAGAGTGATGATGTCCGCTTTTTGTCCTGACATATCCTAAAGTTGAGGAAAATGTACAAAAAAGATACAGTGCCTGGCTATCTGATTATGTATTTGTAAAACCTCATGACAACTAATGAAGTGTGTGAAGCATGTTTAATTTTTTTTATACAAAATTTATTATTTCTATTAAAATGTTTCCAAACTTCAGCGTTCACTTTCAGGCTTTTGTGACTCAGAGAAGTCTTGTGGTGTGGGCTTTATTGTGTGAATACAAAATCAGCATTCACACTGTTTTTCTGTTTTATTGTTTGTTTGTTTTTCAGTACATTTTTGTAATTTAGTAAGTTCTTGCAAACTTAGTTCTATTTTTACTCTTCGTATAAAAACTGTTTAGTTCATACAGGGAGACGGCTGCCCTATATTTTGTTAAACTTTTATAGTTTCTAAATATTTAACTTTATTTAAAAAATGGTTTCCCCATAAAAACATCTCTCTGTACATTTGTTAAACATAATTGCTCTTCTTGAAATGTACTTCATCTTATTTGCTGTATTTTTGTCTTCTTGTGAAACTAATTAAGGTTTTAGTACAGAAGACAAGAGCAGCCGTTTTCCGCATGTTTTTTTTTTCCATAGTTTTCTCACGATAACATGTCGTTATCACAAAATAACAAGGACTGCTTTGTCAAGTTATGGTTTTCTGTGCATCATTCAATAACCATGGAGACGGGCCGATCCCCTCAGCTGGTCACCGATAAAGTTTGTTAAATCAGAGGATCACTGTGTAAAAGCCTGCTGATCTGCAGTCGGGTCAGACATCTCCATAAATGACGAGGGCTGATATGAAAGTTATCTGTGCAAAACAAACAAATCACAAATTCATCTGTGTAATGATACAAAAATGACACCAAAATTATGTACACTAAATTTGACTGGTTAAATAATGGTAAGTAAATAAATAAATAATTAATGGTAAACTTCATTGATAACAAGCGGGGGACCAGGCTGTCTCCATGGTTCCTGAATGATGCACAAGAGGACAATCATTGGGAAATTTAATCTTTATCTTGAGAAAATGCTCCAAATTATTATGTGATAACGACATAATTTATGACGAGAAAACAATGGAAAATGATTATATGCAAAAAAATGTCCGCTCTCGGCTTCCGTATTTTAGATAGTCTTTTGCTACCTTTAGCTTTTGCTGTTAGTTTCTATTGTTTTGCAACAATAAGTTTTAAGCTTTTAAGCCTCAATGGCTTTTGCTACATTTAATTTTTAGCTAGTCTTTTGCTAGTTTTAGCTTTTAGCTAGTGTTCTGCTTCTTTTAGCTTTAACGACTCAGTTTTAGCCTCTTCAGCAAGATTATACACTTACTGCTCAGAAAATGTAATTTCACTGGTCTTATTTGATTTATATTTTTAAAGGACAAAGACATATTTTCTTACAATTTATTTTTGTTTGTCTAGATGTTGTTTAGATGATATATTAGCAGCAGTTCTGTAAGCTGGGATGCATATTTTTTGTTGTTGACAAACAGTATTTAAGTGTTTCAACCTAAAAGAAAAGAAAACAATGTCTGCTGTTCTCTGAATCATGTGTCACCACAATTGCTCTGATAATAGCAGCAGAACTAAAAGTTGATGGAAGGAAACATGACATTATTTTAAATCAAGGCTTAGTCATGCTTAAATCTATAGCTTAAGAAGCCAAGAAGGGATCTGCAGCACTCATCACTACCCCTTCCTGATATTGTAAGCCCACCATACAAAAGGCTTGATAATAATAGTTGTTACATAGCAAGGGTGCTACATGCATGCACAAAGTGCTAGATTACAGCAATATACATGGGGGAGTGTGCATTATCTTCCCACAGCACAATGAGGAGGCTGCTAAGGTTTGCCTCAGGAGATTACAGGGTTTGGCAACACACACCACCACTTCTCCTTCTGTTAGTGTTTTTCCTTTTCTTCAGCATTATATTTTCATTATCAAATATTAAAGGCCTAGCATTCATTGGAAACAAATCGTCTTCTGCCTTTTATGCCAGAATTTCAAGCTAAAGTCATCTTATGCTGAGAAAGAATGCTGTCATAGCAAGTTTAGCCATCTCATTAAATATTGTAAGATCTCACAAGACAGCAGTTAGAGGATGTGTGAAAATGAATTGCAGAATGGTTGCTGCAGAATAAATGGACTATAAAAGGTGCTTTTCTGCCAAACTATCTGAAGAACATTTTTAGGTTTTGAACTAGCACACCAGCTGCAAACATATGCATAGATCAGCCAAAATATTAAAACTACTGACAGGTGAAGCATCTGCATTGATTATCTTATTAAAAAGCAATGCACCAAGGTCAGGCATGGATGAGGAAAGTACTTCAACATTTAACACAAATCTAAACATACTACAGAACTGCAGTCCCCCCAGCAGAAGAAAGTATAAAGTTGTTCTTATAAATCCCCTCAGAAACCGCTTGGGGAGGATGATACAGTGTCCAGGGTGTTTATCTAACCCCCCACAACACAGGTTGATCCAACATCAACATGATGAGCCAGATCCATAGAGACGCTGCCTGCAACCCACAGGACCCAACGGGTCTGCTGCCAGCATCTCGGTGCCAGACGCCACAGGTATGACGATGAGACTAATCAGCCTGAAACTCCTGTCACAAATAAGATTATCTCAGAAAGTTCATTTTACAATCAAGCTGATGAAAATATACTGAATAAGAAACTCAACACCTGGATATGTGAAACTGTTGCTTTCAAACTTTTAATGACAAAAAGCTGAAAGGCTGAAGGTTTGCTTTTATTAAAAACTAATTAAGTCAACAGAATGGTGAATATTGCATGAGTTCATCAGTTCATGACATAAGAATTAATCACAGTCTTTTTTTTTATTTTCTACCGATATTTGTAAGTAATTATCATGGGTAGTCATCAAAATGGTTAGCAGAAAGATACCATAAAAAAACAGTTACCCAACTAAAAAAACACATCCAGTTACTTGGAATGGCTTTTGCTTTATTTAAATTTTAGCTAGTCGTTTGCTAGTTTTAGCTTTTAGCTAGTGTTTTGCTTCTTTTAGCTTTAACAACTCAGTTTAAGTCTCTTCAGCAAGTTACCAAACTACAAAAACACACATTCAGTAACTTGGAATATAAGAGAAAATAGAAAATCCATTTTAAAAAATGGCAAATTTGTAGCTGTTTTGGTCAAATCTTAAAAATAACATTAAGTATGCATCTCATGCAATACTGCCATATGTCACCAGAGTAAAAATGGAATTTTGATGAGCATGAATGCATTAAAAAATGTACTTTTTAAAAAACTAGCTATGAATAAACAAAAGTTTGTGAGATGAGTTGTTGGGATGACAGCACTGTAAGAGCTGCTCACCTGGGATTTGAGTGTCTAAATGTAAAAAACTCGCAGCTGACTGTGTGTTATCGCTCGAACAGCTGGCCTCTCTGCGCTTCAACGAATCTGAAAGCCAGCAGTTTTTTTTTTTTTAAATCTATAGGACAAGTTTTGATGCTGTTCAACAGTGCACTGGTACAGTACATCCACAAGTAAATGTGTGTGAGCCTATCTAACAAGATAACTACTGAAGAGTTGAATGCAAAATACTCAACACTGCTATCATAGATTAGGAAATCTACATGGTCAGATTAGAGTTCGTATGTTTATTCAAATAAACTAAAGTGACCACGAGGATTAACCTCAGATGTGTAAACGTTATGACTGCTTCATGATCGCAAGAAACTCAGCCGAGTATATCTCAGTAGATCTGGAAAACTGCTAGAGTAAACTGTTTAAAATTCAAAATTCAGTATAGTTCCAGATAACTTTTTTTTGTTTGTTTTTAATGTTTGACTTCAAACTTTGCAATGAGTCCATTTAACACTGAATTTGTACAATACCCATAGAAAATGGAGTGATTTATGGCAGTTTCTAATCCTATTGGATGTTCAAACATTTTCAGCATACTTTCCTAAGACAACTGAGGAAGTTCAAAGGCTCTAAAATTGCAAATGCTAACAGTAATTTGAGTAAGGGAGCTCCCATAAAGTAATTCCATTCAGTTTTAGTCATCAAAAACTAATTAGTTTAATTGATCCTTTAAACGATACCCGGCTGAACTGGAACAGGAGTGCGGATGCTGAGACTGTCCTTGTGCAAATATGAGTGGCTGAGCAGATGAAATGTTTATCCACCAGCTCAAACCTTTCTCATAAGCACCTGAACATGGAACAATACAAGTGCCCTCAGGTGACAGGATGAACGCAGGAGTGCATTTGTCTAGAATCGAGCATCAATTTTCAGCCGGATTGAGAGAAGCAGTGATATTTTCTCTCTGGGCTCCCACGAGTGGGCCCTTCTTTGCTGCGCACCGATGCCATTGTATAGCATCACAAACAGACTCAACGCTGGCAGTGGCTGCTTTGCTGCAAAAAGAGCCTGATCTCAAAGCATCAGTGGCAGAGGCTTGAGCAGTTCTGTGCAGAAAGTAAAGGAGAATTGTATGCAATATAGAAAACTTACTGAAATTTTAAAAACATCTATGTCTTCCGTTCAAGCCTTCCTCCGTCGTTTCCTTCATCTTTTGTCTTGGCGTTGGCTGATCCCACTCTAGACTACTGTAGCCCATATACAGTGCATACACTATGTTGCTAGGTAACAGTGCCTCATGAATATCCTGCTGTTATTGCACAATCAAAGGGATACCATTCTGACAGTTCAGTCACTGTGTGAAAGGAAAATGTTGCACAGATGCGCTTTTCAGTACAGCTTTGTAAAAACAACAATGTGGTCAGCAACTCACTTTGATTTATGCGCTCCGCTATCATTTCAACATTCCTTTTACAGAGTAGCTTTTAATTAGAGACTTTTGAGTCCTTATATTTCTTTTTGTTTGTTTTATTTCAGGACAAATACTGATTTTGTTTCTTCTTGTTTTGGACACAGTTATTTTCATGCTGCATCTGACATAATCAGCAAAGACACTGTGACATTTCCCACAGAAGCCATTGTGTGTGGATAAATTTAATGATTGTACTAATTTAAACACTTTTTTTTATTACAATGCTGAGTAAAGGCCCTGTCACACTATAACATTTTAGACAACTTATGCCAACTTATGAAAATTTTAAAGATACAGTGCTTTGAAAATGGAATAAAAGACATCAACTGGAAGCCTTTTTTAGGCCTGCACATACTGCAACGCTAGCAAATTGATCAAATATATAACTTTTATTAGTAATTTAAACATTATAGGGTGACAGGGCCTTAAGATCACAGACTTAAAGCTTGAATAGGATAGCTAAAGATTTAAGTCACGTGCTAACAATTACCGCCATTACTCTGTGTGCTTAACATTATTGCTTTTCAAATTATGAAGGAAGAATGCACCTGTGTCTACTGTGTCCTATGTGCTTTATTTATGAGTGTGTACGTTTCAAATTTCTCTTTGAATTATTTTATGTATTTTGTGTTACTCAGGTGAGTGTTATCAAACCCAAGACACGATGCATCATATAAACATTGTGTATGAGCCAAGACAAGTAGTGTCTGCTGTCGTCTTGTCAAGCTGCAGTTTATAATATAATCATTCAAATTAGTATTATTTCCTTGTTTTTAGGCTCAATTTCTTATTTAAAATAAATGCCTTTGTGTCTGCAGATACCGCAGGATCTTCAAGACTGTTAGTGATGCCGTCTGAAGTCTAATTTTGGTTCAAGTTTACTTTTTTCATTATAAGTTCAAAGGCAAACGTCTATTTGTGTTGTTGTGACTGCATTTGACTGTCATGCACAACAGATGAAGATGTCCACGGAAAATTCCAGCTCAGCGCTTTAAGCTGTAAAGATTACAAATGCGAGTTACAGACAGAAAGCGATCATCTCATCTACAGGAAAATGTTTCTAATTGAGCCCGGGGGAAGACAAAGAACCAGACAAATGCTGCATATATTGTGCGGTTTAGGAGGCACTTGGATAACATATTTTCCTCAGGGAGGAAAAGAAGAAGAAGAAAACGTGTGAGGAGGTGGCAAAGCCTTTATGATGAAACTAGGCCATCCTAACAAGGACTGAGAATGACTGTGACAGTAGAATGCAGACTAGTAAACGACAGCCAGGATCTCTTACATTCATCGACAATATTGCTTTTATTTTTATGCCCCATTTCACTCTCCTCCAAGCTCTGATGACCTCAAACGCATTATGTTTTATAGAAAATATAATATAACTTTGGGTGTTTTTCCAGGGAATGTTTGTTTTAAACTTTTTACTGTAAGACATTTTATTTGAATCTACTGAAAACAGTGTATCAAATGTCAGTACCAACGTGTTTTCAAGGTTTAATGCTCACTTTGTTGTTCTATAATAACATCACTTTAAAGCTTTAATTCTTGGCTCAACAGCATAAGATGCCTCGAGTACTCAAGTCACTGTTTATGCACTTGCGACTTCAGTAAACTTCTCATATTTAGCTTCGTGCAACATGTTGTAGTGACAACTTATAATAAAATCCTCTCTAAGCAGACTAAACACGGAGGTTTGCCTTGAACAACTGAACAAATTGTCTACCTCCCAGAATAAAAACAATTTATATATTTTACATTTATTATTAGGTTTTGTTTACTCAAAAAAGAACTCACTGGCGGGCAGGACAAAAGTCACCCACAGGCCACCAGTTGCCCATCCCCTGCTTAGCTGTACTCAACACAAAAGTGACTTTTTTTTTTAATAACCACGCATGATTACAAGACTTGATTTGAGCTAAGATATTGTTTCAACAGAAAAAGTTCAACTCAGCTGACTGGCACAGGAACAAAGCTGTTTTGCTTTGCGCAGCTGAAATCTCTCAGGACGCCTCGTGTTCTTTCGCTGCACCTCCTTTGTTCTGTAAAGCAAGTAAAATGGGAGGAGTGGAGGAGTTATTCTGAAAGAACAAGTTTCAACCTGCAAATATACAAATTAAAACACAGGGTTTATGCTGTCAATCAATTTGTGTAGGTGGAACTTGCATCTTTTTTCTGTTGATGTAAAAAAATGTAATTTTCTAATCATTAAGAAGTGGTTGGAAGAATTTTATTTAATTTTACCTCAGATGGCTTAAAACAAAGACTTCTTGTCCAATGTACTTTGCTTGCCTCTTTAATAATTAAGAAGATTTTACTTAAGAAGATTTTATTTGCTTCTGTCCAAGTTTGAACTTTAGTAGGGAAAACATTTCAGATGTTGATCTGTTGGTGGAATCTGAGACCCTGGAGGGCATTATAAACCAATAACTATTGCTTTGAAAGAAATTGCAAGAGTTGTTAGTGCTTTCCAGATTAAAAAAAATATTTTAAAAAGTCATTCCAAAAGCTGAAATCACATTTTTGCTTCTTATTAAGTTTTAGATATATGTAAATTCAGACTGTTAATTACCAGGTAGCACAGCTAAGACATTAGCAGTGAGAGCAAAAGCACAATGAAGCAGACTAATCTGTAGCAAAAAAAAAAGAATAATGGAGCAGAAAATGTATTAAAATAGTACACAAGTCATGTGAGCTGAGCTGGAGTGACATCGTCTGTGTGTAACTAATGAAGTGACAAAGTGGACAATGAGTATTCAGGGAAGATCCACATTTATCTTTTATCCCACGAGGGGACAGGAAGTTTGTGAGGACTTTGCTGCAAAGTAGGTCAAGTCTAGATAGAGGTGAGCTCCCTGAAGCTGTTAGAAATCATGATTTATTGCAAGCCATTCAATACCCCTCACTGCACTGACATGGAGGATGGCACTGTAGGTAAATTTGATATATAGGCTAAAAAAAACATTCTACTTTTGTAAGCATGGGAGGATGTCTGGTCACAAAGAGGATGAGCTCATTGTGTAATACAACTACAGAGAGGACAAGAAGCAGGAGAGGAAATAGCTTCTCATTTTTAATAAACAGTAGTTCCACCTTCCAGGCAGCGAGTCGGGCCTCCTAATATAACCGCTCACAC
This sequence comes from Cynodonichthys magdalenae, assembly GCA_031762555.1. Classification (NCBI taxonomy): domain Eukaryota; kingdom Metazoa; phylum Chordata; class Actinopteri; order Cyprinodontiformes; family Rivulidae; genus Cynodonichthys; species Cynodonichthys magdalenae. Next base: position 11,235,388 of record JARVJO010000365.1, read on the forward strand.
TTGAACAAATGTGCTCCTCCCTGAGCAACACTTACTTTTATTATATTTAAAAGACTTTCTTCTTCCGACCAACTAGAATTAATGACTGGGATATTCTCTCTTTTGTCATTGAGGCAGGTTGGCACCAAACTATTATGAGCTACAAGGGGGTGTTCATCTCCTTGAGACTCAGTTTTGTACCACACAAACTATAATTCCACAGGACGGATCTGGCTGCTCAAACCACTATTGAGTTTAACATTAAATCCACAGACTAGTATACCAATAAATTAACTTCCTTAAAAATGGCTTTGCTCAATCACTCTTCAAAATAAGATTTTGTTCTTGTGTGCAGCTGAATTACTTTTGGCTTCAAATGATGGAAAATGTACTCTCTGTTTCAGTTTGTGAGTAAAAAATATACCTTTTTTATCCAAATGGAGCCCAACAATTCAGGTAACGAGAAATGTATAGATTGTATGTGCAGTATGTCTTAAATATTACATTTTCATCTTAAAGTACTCACTCAAGTGGCAGGTGGCAACACAATATAAAATACTTGTAGGTATTTATTGTCACTAAAGGTGGACGTGTACCCATTTGCTAAAAGTCTAGTTTTATGATGGTGGTTGTTTAATTATCATTTCATTATATATACTTTTTTTCTAGTAATCCATAAGTATTTAGGATTAAGTAGCAGAGGCTGCAAGTTTGTTGTTTATTTCTAAGTCTGCACTGCACGTTAAACAAAAGTGACCAGTTTAGTCCTTCTTGTTCTGCATAACTTAACTTAAGGAGAAGTGTTCGATTTAAAGTGCATTAAGCTGCTGGAAATCTAGATTTATATGTTTATTTTTCTCCCCCCCCAAAAAAAAACAAGGTCTACTGCTTTTGGCCTGAAGGAAAATCTTAAATTCTTTATTGTGTTTGAACAAAATCTCCAAATGCAAAAGCTAATGTATGTTCAACAATCTGTAACAAAAGGTCAAAAATCCAACTGATGTGGATGATTTGCCAAAGGGTCTCATTAAATCTTATACAACATAATCGCTTGGAGCTTAAAGTGCACGGTGTACAAAGTACCTCCTTTATTTTTACGTCATTTGTTGCCTCAAGGGCTCACTATTTCCAGTCATGGCCAAAATATAAAAAAGGTATAAAAAAAGGACAAAAACATTGGTGTTTACTATCACATGGGATGTTATATGAAAAACAACGAAAATGGTGGATGAAGGACAATGGTTTGTGAAACCAGATATCCAGCACAAATCAAACGGAAATACAAACAGCTTATTAGGCTATAAACTGAGAAGCTGAGACAAAAATCAGGAATCTGCTGCAGAGGAAATTGGCACATTTATGGGAACCACACAGCACCTTTTGTCAACAACTTAAGCACACAGGACTTCACTGATGGTCAATTAGGTGTGAGGAATAACACGGGGCAGTCTGGTTTGGTGCTGAGCGCAGCCAAAAACAATCCTCATAAAACTGACATATCTCCACCACCTACTGTAATTATCAGCCACCATCTGCATCAGAGGAAACCAAACCTGTAAATCCTGGCAAACAAACCGAGCCACAAAGTAACCTGATAGTACAAGTCGTGAATTCAGCCTTCAGATTCAGAGAACTAGATTTAATAAGTATGTTGAAGATTGCTAAATGCAGAGGTGTATTGCAGCAAAGTACAAATGCTTTATCTTAGGTATACATTTTAGTTATCTGCACCTCACTTGAACATTATTTTTCCAAACAACTTTTTACTATTACTCCTACTACAATTTCACACAATTATCTGTACTTTCTACTCCTTACATTTCTTAAAAAATGTAAGAAGTCGTTACTCCTGTTTCATTAAAAACAAAACCTTATCCTGGTAAACGACGCCTCCTGGATGGAGTGAATTTAATTGTGTTTGGATGAGAAGTCTATACCAGTCAGACACCCTATTGGTTTGTACGATCCATCAGACATGAACATATTACAAATCACGTCACACTCCAGCAGGACACAACAGACATATGTAGATATATATGCAGCTGAAACAGGAAGCCCACTGCATCCCAAGTTTTTCAATATGACACACACATTTTTGAAGACGACTACATTTTACCAAAGTAATTTTATGAGAAGATACTTGTACTTTTACTTAATTACCACTTTGAGGTACTTTATACAACACTGGCTGAAAGTTATTGAAAACTAAAAGTCTATTTTTGTTCTGCTAGCTCAAGGATTACTGGTCAGAATTACTAATCAGTTCATCTATTTTGTAAATTGTGATTACATCACTCAGTATATAAACCCTTCAGTTAATTTTTTTTCTCTTTAATGTAAAATTTTGTTTTTATCATTTGTTTTCAATTAGTTTTTGTTTTAGTTTGTTAAAATCTAGGATTTCCTTTCCTACAAGCTGTAAAAAAGTTTCACCTGCCTTCATAGTGTAAAAAACTTAGGTCTTTGTTTTGGCACAAATTGCCACATATTTACAGTAACTCATTACTCTTGTGTGCCTCATAATGTCTTCTTTCCACCCAATAAAATATGCATTTATTTCTTCCTAATCATGGAAGAAGCTATAATTTATGCTAGAATGTCCCATTTATTTTCTCATGTTTTTATTTGACAGAGCTTTGAACAAAGTAACTCAGAATAAACAGGAAATGTGTCATTTAATACTAAAAATACAAGTTCTTAAATCTTTGAACAGCTTTAATAAATGTATCCTTTACGGTTTTGAATATTACTACTTATGGTATTCAGGATTGTTAAAACTCTTACAAGCCTCACACCTACAAATGTACATAGAGTCTTCTTAAACCTGGAAATAAGACAGATTCTGCTTTTTTAAAACTCAATTTCTTATGCTATAAATACATGAGGTTCTTAAACCTGTCCCAGTGCGAGTTAGGTTCTTTAAAAAAAATAACAAAAAACGGCCACGAGGACTGACTACATCATTTCAAAAGATTTGCTGGTGTGTGATGCGTCAGAGTCGAACATGAACTCTAAAAGCCAAACAAATTCTACAAAAACTGTTGAGAGGAACGAACCCAGGGAACTGCTCTGCACATGTGTGAAAGTTCAGACAGCACAGAAAACCACTGAGCCCTGCTCCATTCAGCCTTACAAGGTGTGACAACCAACGTGTTTTTTTTTTAGTGCTCAAGTTTCTGTCTGGAAATTGTGCTGCCACTGAATATATCTTCATATACAGCTTGTGCAGGAAATACAAGTCTAAAAGGCAGGCGTATCTGCGGTTAAAGAAAAGGAAAAGCAAATTTCCTGAAGTCTTCCTCTCCTCCTTGTACCTTCATCTTATTGTCTCTCCACAGAGACCTGACACTCCTGGCCTGCTGGCTGCGGCAGTTATTGACAGACAGGTGATAAACTATTTGTGAAACATGTATGATTATTGCTGATGGGAGAGGAGATTAAACTGAAAGTGGATAACAGCTGCTACTCTGTAACATCGTCCCTGATAAGTCGTGTGTTATAGATTACAAGCTTCCATCTCCTGATTCACAGATTAGTGAATCAATCCTAGCTGGTGTTTTGAGATTCAACATATAATCCTAATGTGATGACAGTCATATACTTTGTCACAATGGTTTAATAAACAGTGGCGCCAAAGATGATATGAAATGTTTTCAGGAGAAAGTACCCCGCCAGATGTGCTGCTGATAATGTTACGACCCTTTCAAACTGAATGCAGTAACAGCACCGCTGAGGATTGTGTGTTTGTGTGAGTGTACGTTTGTGTGTATGGAATTGCCTAACTGTATACTGCAACTTTGCAATGATCCCTTCTGTCACAACAAAAACATAGTCTGAAAGTGCAACACTTTGCTGTGACTCAACACAGATTGACACATTCAGAAACTCTTTTTTTTCTCCCCACTGGCAAGGCTTGTGCTTGCACTTGTTTTTTTTTATTTGATTGCATTTTATTTTATACTAACATTAAACAGATGCACATTCCACAATGAGAACATTTACTGGATAAGAGCTGGGAGCACCCCTTCTGGCAGAATTGGAATTTTATGTTTGAGGCATTGAAAACCTACTTAGCTCTGTATTTTGCAAATCTGATGACTTAAACACTCAAACCCTAGTGCAACTGGTCAGAAGAGACCATTTACATGTCGATCCCTCTACTATGGCTGAATGTGTAGGTTTGTACATTGCAATATACTCCATATGTTTTATTTATTTTTTTTTATCTTCTTATGGCTTATTTTATTCATCCATCCATACTGACAACTGTGACCTCAGTATCTATCTTTCATTCTTCATGCAATCCTAATTTGGAATAAAAAAAAAAAAAAAATCCTTTATTCTTCTGCATAAAATTTAACTGACTTGAAGATGTTTTTTTAAATACAGTTTTATATTAAAAAATGGGGAAATGCGTTTTCAAAAACTTTAAACAAATAAGGCAAAGTAAGCCAGTCTTACTTTTTTTTTTTTTTTTCCTCCAACACGCTGGTTAGCATCGTCTGCAGAACCGTTTATGCTGGTTTTAAACTGAAGAGATATTTCAGGCTCAAACTGCTCCGGTGGTGAGACAGCGGCTGCGAGATGCCACACAACGGCTCGACAACAAAAGCTGTCACTGGACAAGACACGCAACAAAAGGCCATTTAAAGTCAGTTGTGATCAAGATCCCGCCTCCCTGCCATGACCTCTGGGTTTGTGTGTGTCTATGTGCGTATTAGCTGCCCAGTAAACGAAGATCCGACACAGAACTATAAAGAAATAACGCACGTAAAAAAAATTATCGCCATTAAGCGTTGATAACGCCGATAACGCATTAACGTGCCCATATATATCATTTTTAAGCAAGTAGGCTAAGCCTTAGAAACGGTGTTCATCACCTTTCACTACCAATTTCTATACATTACTGAAATTACAGTAATATATATTTCTATTTCTTTCTCTTTAATTTAAAGAATCAACGCTTTATATACATGACATATACAGAAATACTAAGTGCATACGCACAAAAACTAAAATGGATCCCATTAGCACAGGCTAATTATAGACTTTTCTTAGAAACATAAGAGTCATGTTTATTAAAACGCCTGTTTGAACCCCATAAGTTGGCAAGCATCAAAGGTTCTAATAAAGAAATGCAAGCAGACACTTTACAGAATGAGAAATGAGGACATCAGCTCTACATCTTGTTTGCGATTTGCCAAAGCCACAAATTATTCAGAAAACTGGTGTAAATGTTGCACTTGGTCATAATATCTGACAAAACTGTGAATGATAGAAGATATTCAGTCAATCCAGGATTCGCACTAAGTTCTAGAGGTTGCAGGTGTTGGAATGAATCACTGCAGAGTCTGTCGACTCTTCGGAGAGCCTCCCTGCTGCTTTTGTTTTAGTGCAATCACATCTCCTTGAAGCTGACTAACAGCTTTCATCCTGTTTTAATGACTGAAGACAGTGACAAAAGGAAAAAAAACAGCCAGGAGGAAGGAACACCTTTCTTTTACATGTACTAAGAAATGAATGGACCTCATCAGATGGACTCATAAATCATTATCAGCAGACATGGGTTGGAAAAGCAAATGAATAGTATATCTACTATTAGAAATTACATTAAAATAGCCTTTTATAGAGCAACAGCCATGAGTAGTTGTAGTGGCGAGACCCTGGGAAGATTGTGTCTGCTCTACGGTTTTTAAAATGTATGCTTGAAAAATAACATATTTTCAGATTAATGTACTTGTGGAGAGCATAAATTTATGCTGAACAAAAAAACAGTTATACTGAATGGTAGTGACAAAAATAGACTGATCAAGTTATTTACAAAATCTTACTTTGTAGTACTAGAATTTTTAAAATATATTCTTTTTTTACTCACTCATCATTCAAAGAAAGAAAACAGTTCCTACATTTCTCCATATGTGACAGCTTATATTTTTTTACACTAATTTCTTGCTTCAAACATGCAAAGCCACAATTTTCCATCCCCGTAAACACAAGATTGAATCTAAAGCCTGTCTTTCTTGGTTTATGACAAAGGCTGTGCACAAAATCAGCATCTTATAGGACTCACAGCTGGAGCCGTGTGACTCAAGTCACATTGAACAGAGCCATAATTGACAAAAATAAGACCTTATTTCCTGACTTACTCACACCGATCACATTCTAAACCTCACAAGAACACCTCTGCACCTACGCACAATCCATTTTCACTGGAAACAAAGAATATTATATGTGTGAGATAGAAATGAACGAAATGACAGGATGGTAGGAAGGAAAACACAATATTGGAATAAAATACAAATTACCGCTAAAAATGCTTCATCATGTTAAGAGTTCACAGAATTATTGTCTAGGTAATATTTAGAACTGTTTTCGTCCACAATATGGTGAATTAGGCTTGGGATAAAAAAAATAATAATAATGCAAGTTAATTGGATGTCTTTGATCATTACCATGCCAACAGCAAGCTGATGATGCGAATCTGACCAATCTATTGTCATGAACTAATGAATGTAAAATAACAGCAATCTTTCTCTTTACATTTATTTCATAAACAAGACATAATTTTATGTCCCTATCCTTATTGTAATTCTCCTACTTGTACATAAATACTGTATGCTTCAAAAGGTTCTTTTTTTATTACTTTTTTTAGGTTCAGCAACAACAACAAAGATATAGTTAATACATTTTATAGAATGTTAAAATCTTAAGAGGTCCTCAAATTTGGCATCAATGGTGACAAAATTTTTGTAGGATTAAGAGAAGTCTTACCAAACTTAAAATTTAAATCAGTTAAATTTATACTGGAGGAAACATTGGCCCTTTTCTGCTTTCAACTTTCTGGTTCCATTGGGAGTTCTAGAAACACAGTCTATGATGCAGACACTCATTTATGGATAGAAAAAAAGAGAAAAGAAAAGTTTGTCATCTGCACACATTGTGGTGTAAAGAACAGAAAGATTGAGCTCTGAAACCTCCAAAATTCCACACAACAAATCCTAATTTAACATTTAGAATTTGTGACTGGACTCTACTTGTTCCAACCGTGCTGTTTCAGTACCTCCTCTCCGGTGGTTCTAAGCGGGTAGAAACGAGAACAGCACGCTTATGATTTTGATGTCAGCAGAATGCTGCCCATGGATTAGCTCTGGGATTGATTGACAGAGGAAAGGCGTGACTTGTGCAAACTTCCTCCTGGAGAGACGTTTTTGTTTTGGAAAATGAGCACGAGATACGACATGGGGAAAGCAGTGATGAAACCAAGGCACAACTTGCAAACACTTCCTGCAGAGAGGTGAAGGAGACGCCCACGGTTACACAAGCACTTATAAACAGCATCGCAACAAAAAATAAATAACCAAAAAGTAAAGTTTCAACGATACAACCACAAAAGCTTTTTTTTTTTTTTAAATAGAGTAGAACCATGCTCATGAAGAAGGGGCTATACTTACAAAATAACTTGTTTACCATTTACCCCCCCGAAGATAAATATCTCAACTAACTGTGATGAAATGATTAAGCAACTTGCTGTTAAAATACTGGAAGATAAATTCTTGAAAATCATAAAGAAGTCCCAGTATTTAGAGATCTCAAATAAATATCCAGAGTTTATAACATATTAAAAACCTCTGCACTGCAGACCTTCAACAAATCAAAAGATGCCTCAATCAATTTTAAAAGCTTGCAGCAGAAAGCTCACATGCTGGATGTCATTATGATTTTAAAAGCTTATAAGAAAAAAAACAAATCTTACTGCGAGTGCATTCAGTACAGGATGGAAACATGATGTCTTAAAAAACAAAAGTGATGTAAGTGTGGGTGAGAAGGTCGACACTAAAGGTGATTTAACCATTTTATCAGCGCAGCAAATCTCAAAGTCATGAGACGAGTCATAGCCACTTTCCCAAAAGGATCGTCTCCTCAAAATCTTGTTTTAGAAGAGTGGCTTTATTGACATTATACTTGTCCTGTCTCTCTTGTCTTCCTCTTTAGCTGGAGGAACATAAAATATGTGAAGCACGACTGCTTTCACATTGTGAAAAGTACAGAGCCTGGAGAGATCACTTTGCAGCAAAATCTACAATAACTTAATATAGTTATTTCTTACCCCCCCCCCTGCGCCACCGCCAACCTTGGGGCTGCACTTGTCATTCTTACCTACTCTGTCATGAAAAAAAAGATGGAGACCTTATACATAACAGCTAAAAAGCATGCAGAAATTCAGTTGATGTATTTTGTATTCACTGTCAGTTCATTTTTTTAATGCTTTTCTTTCTTAATATTTTACTGCTTTTTCCTAGTTTATATACATATATCAAGAGAGGTCTGAGGGTTGAACAAGCCAAACCACAGGATAAATGCGTGTTACAATGAAATGTGAGAGACTGACTGATTTTTTTAAATTTCTTTTTACTTTATTTTATTTTGCCTTGTTTCTGTGGCAAGAAAAGGCGAAAACAGCAGAAGGAATTAAAGAAGCAATTCTACACCACATATAAAGCACAACATTCCACCTATGTGTGAGTTTTCCATCCTGTTTAATTTGACTGCAATCTTTATTCTGTGCTGGTGATCCATCACATCAAAGAGGAAAAGGAGACTTTCTGGACAAAACTATACTTTGGCCAGGAATGAGTTTTTAGTACGAATCAGGCATTGAAATATTTCTCCTCCAGATAAGACGTACTACACTACCACCTTCACTCTGTATGGTTATTTCATTTTACAGCCCACTGCCTTGTTGTACAACTACCAAAAATGATTCATGTTTGCAAAGCTTTTCACATGGTCCAAGGGTCAAGCACGAAAAGACAGTCTGACTTCTCGTTGAGATTCATGTTGCTCTTTTGACCATTTGATATATAGTGAGACACTGAGAAGTCAAATCTCATACCAGAGAAGCTTTATTTCAAACATTTGTTTTCCTTACAGAGAGAGTCTGTAAACAAACTATACATCAAACAAAACAGATTCTGATTCTCTACTTGTCACAAGTCCTTCTTGAACAGGATGTTTTGGCTTTAGTTTAGTGTTCTCCTTTGTGTTTGAATATAATTGTACATTTTTTGAGATACAGAAAACTGATCAATAGATGCATTTGGATTTCCTTTTTCTTTTGAAAAATAAATTTGAAGTCACATTGAAGAAATTTTGTAATTGATTAACTGAATGTTTGATGCAGTATTGTATTTTATACTCTCTGATCATTG
>JARVJO010000365.1:11244675-11298941 GCA_031762555.1 Cynodonichthys magdalenae
TACGTCTGACGTAAAAGGTACCACCTTCAGGGTTGTAACCAGGAAGAGACAGAAGAGGGTATAAGGTTGATGTTTTTTAGTAGGAGAGGGAGTGTTTTGCAGAGTCTCTGTTCAGATCCAGTCTGGACAGACTGGGATGTTTTGTTTTGGCTGAAGGTCACTGAGGCCTGTGTTGTGTTGTGTTGTGTACTGCTAAACTGATTGGAGTCAGAAAGACTAGAATAAACCTTTTGAGAGAAATCCAGTGGATTCCTGCAATTATTCAGACTTACCATTTTGGATCATACAATTTTTCTACAACATCATAACAGACACATCTAAACACCTTGAAATTGGCCTCTGAACACTTCAGCACATCTTCACAAAAATGTTTCATGCCGTTTACAACCTTCTGTAGGAGCGTTAAGAGGGTAGTCTCCTTGGCATCCAAAAATACATTTCCTTGATGAAGGCCTTTTTTAACCCAAAACGGACTGGACTGGGTAGTAGTTAGTAGTACAAGCTGTGTGGGGGAGGAGGCATTTGTGAGGTGGGAGCTCAGCTGCAAACTGAGCTCCAGGGAGGAGCTTTGGGTAAACAGGCGACGCTTTGTATAAGCAAGCGTTTAGGTACCTCAAAATGGCTAACAGAGGAAACTCAAGGATTTCTCAAAAATGCAAGAATGAGTTGAAGCAACACTCACTGGGTATATTCTTAATGAAGGAATGACATTATAGCATAAAATAAAGCTTGAAAAAGTCCATTTTGCATAATACCCCCGCCTTTAAGACAATTTTGAATCAAGATCCTAATTGTCTATTTTTATTTTGTGCCCTGTAGTTTTGCATTTAAACACTGCTTACAAAATATTAAAGATACATTTTCTGGTTGAATTTGGACATTCATAATTTTCAGCTTTGAAAACAGTTTTTTAGAATCGTTTTCTGTTGAAATGAGCCTAAGAAGGCACTAAACAAGGCGCTATAGTATGGGTATTAAATGGGTTATGGAGGTCATAACGAAGCTTCAGTGTTTGATGAGATACATACAGGAATAGTTTCCACTTGGGAAAAAGAATAAACCTATTTGTTGTGGACTGAACTGCTTAGCAACTCTGAAGACATTTTCTTCTGGTTCAAAGCACCAGAATCAAGGGAAACCCCATAAAATACAGAGAATGACCTTTTTAAGTTGCTTAAGCTTGGTATATAACCCTCATTATTTTCAACTTTAGAAAGGCAGATTGGACTATTGCTAATTTAGCAAAGGTTTTGAACACAAAGAACCAAACTAATCAAATGATGGTTCACAGAAATAATAAAAGATAGAAAAATATTATTCTGTAAACCTGATTGCATCAACCAAGGTTTATCTAAACAAAATAACCTCTCAAATTATAATGATTAACTACAGTATATCAAGAGCAGGAAAAAAAAAAGTATTGTCACACATTTCTGCACTTAACGTCATCATCTTCTATCGCACATTGTTGTCGGATTCTGCACTATAGAGGTGGATTGACCAGCAATTTCAAGCCAGTTTCTGGTATTGTTGATCAAAAAGCAGCTTGTGCTCATAAAGCTGACCTCACAGCCTGGCTCAGATGTGCCCACTTCTGGTAAATGAAATTTCTCTACAGAGTTTTCTTTAATGCTTTTAGATGACAAATGACAAATTATTCTGGATAGAGAACCCCGGCCAATACAGACATTCGAGTGTGGGGATTTCAGTCCCCGGAGTTTTCTTCCACATGAGACTTTCACGAGAAAGGTCCTTTACTGAAGTATTGTTTTTATATTAAGAATATATTCCTCGAACAAAGGCTAGTCTGTCATCATGGCTGTGCAGAGGTCCATTATTGTACAAGAGTTATTGTTCCTGTCCCTGCTAACACTGCAGTACTCAACAGCTCCTATAAGGATGAGTTATGGTGACCGAGACAGAGAGATATATTACAACCAGACATCACAAGATGGATTGCGGCTTTGCCTGGGCTTATTTTGTTGGTACTTAGGGTTGGCTGTGATATATACCAAAAGCTGTGGCCCAGTACAAAGGTGGTTTGTCTGTCAGGGCAGCTGGCATACAGGCCAGTCAGCTTAGGGTAGGAAGGTGGGGCAGCAAAAAGCAGAACAAAACACTGAGATTTCTGACTGCAGCAGCTGATTCTTTTTTTTTTTTTTTCTTAAACCAGCCACTCACTCATCACTCTATCAGGTTTACAAGTTCTTGGTATAAATCAGAAATAAAACTACTCTACAAAATGAGTAGTTTTATTGTAAGATAATTAAATTTTGTAATGATTAAAAGAAAATTTATTGCAGGAAAACACACATTTCAGTTCTTTCTTTTATTTAAACTCTCAGATGTGTTTTCTATGGAGGCCTGGTGACATTTGGTGTGTTCCCTGGTGCAATTCTGCCAGGTTTGGACTCCAGTTAGTTTCACTCATCTCAAAGTGTCACTCATGTAGGAGTATGAATATTGCCCATTTAAATAAAAATAAATAAACCACAGGAAGATGTAGTTGTTCTGGTAACAGTGCAATTTAAGTCTAAATATTTTTTTGTATATAAAGTGTAGGAAATGAATTTTTAAAAATGTTTGTTCTATTAAAAAATAATTTTAAGCTTCAGTCACAAAATATCTTTACTTGCAGCAACATGTGTTGGCTTTAGATGGCCAAGCCAGAGGTTAGAAATCCTTTCTCTGGTTTTATAATACACATCAAAAACCTGCTGGCTGAGGTGAGGAGAGGTATTTTCTGAGTGTTCCTATTCAAGGCTTGCTTTTTAAAAAGCCTTTTCTCACTTTGATGCCTGAAATCATTTTCTCAGAAGATAGCAAATGTGAATCATTTTAAAAGCGTGCTGTGGGGTAATTCAGAATGTGGTCCTTTGTTAGATAACACATTAAGGTGAATGCATGACTTCACCTGAGCTTTTTTGCATACCATCTTTGCTGTAGAAGCCTTATGTCCCTGACTGTCTTCTCTCTTTGAAGCATTGTGCTTGAAAATGTTGCTGCAAAAAACAAAACAAAAAAACACGACACAAATGCATATAAAACCTTGACATAAAGTCACATATGGGGTCATAATAGTTATAATTACCACTTTGTTACTTTAGTGGTCAGGATATAGATTTAAAGCTACATGATTTGTATTAATAAATGTGGTCTTGTCCTCCAAGAATATATTAAAAGTTAGGATTAAAATGTCTTTTCAGTAAGAGCTGGAATTCTTCGATTTTAATTTGCAAACCGTATTTGTACTTGCAAGTATCAATACAAAATGCGTTGCAGATGCATAAAACCCCACAGTAATTCATACGGCACTTTTTTGACATAACACGCTTCTATATGTTAAGAAAAACATGATTAATAAGACCTAATGATCTATTTTAATACATTTTTGGATACATTTAACAATAAATTTTCTCTAAGTATTTTGTTTTTTACAATCCAAGTCATTTTTCATGGTCACACAGTGCTGTAACAGTAAGAGGTGAGTTTTAAACTAACATGTATTTCAGGAGTTATAAATACTGACTGCTGTGCTTCAGATGACCCCTCAGCCTAAAATTTTTATAGTGTTAAAAGTTATCCCTTACTCAGTGGGAGGCCTGCCCATAGAGGGAGGTGCTACACTGTAAAGTATGACAATGCCATCTAGTGGCAGCAGCTCCCACAATAAACAGTCGAAGAAATCTTACCAGGTTTGATTTTCTGAATACTCATATATTCCTTATAAGTAACAAACTTTTATCAGCTGAAGTTACTTTACTTCAGGTTTTAGTCCTTAATGTGATTCCAAAATGCTGACAGTGTCCTTTATGACTTGGCCTCAACGGGAATCTGATCGGTGGGATTTTTGCTGCTGCTCAGCACTGACTATCAATTACCAAAGGACTATTTTAAACCTTGCTGGCCCCACACAAAACTGAAGATTTCATGTGATTCTAACTGTCTGCAGCACTGAAAATGTGTGTTATTCATTACATTTTATTTAATAAACACTGTTAAATAAGTTAATACGTTTATAAACTGTGACTCTTTCTAATAAAATATTATGCAGGTAGTATTCCAACTGTTAAAATGTTTAAAACCCTATATGCTTTAGACAAAAAAATATACATATAAAAATATTGTTTATGTTATATGAACTCCTAAGGATTCTGTCTTTAGCCGTGACAGTTTATTAGAAACTATAACAAGAGGACGAGAGTCAATGTGAGTGTGTGCAGGCAGCAGATCAGATGTCAAAAAGCGCCTCTGTTTACCGTTACAGAGGAATTAAGATGAAATGGGTCACACGCGTTGAAGCAGAGTATTATCCATCATCTGCTGGGCAGAGAACGACAAGGGGAAACTGGTGACACAGATCCACTTGATGATAAAACATCATCACGACGCTGAAAGATTAATCAATTTACACCTGGCTGTTTGAAAACTCCAGGTCAGTGAAGGAAACCTTTACTCATTCAACCAACAATCATCATTCCTACATTCAAAGATCCTTGAAGACAATGAACATATATCATAAATCACTGAGCAAAGAACTAATATTTCTCCATATTTGCTTAGTAGCTGTGTGAGAAGTGCACTCCCATGTCTCAGAGTTAAATCTGTCTTCTGTGTTAGCAGTAGATTTAGTAGCATTAATTGGACTCATGTCACCTGCAAAACGATACTGCAGTGGGAGGAGTAAATGAGCAGTGCCAAGTTTGCAGTATTCCCAAGTTAAGTGTCCCGGCATGCACCCGAAACAGGTGGCGCCTTTACGAGTGCCAAAGTGTTGCATGACAGAAACAGCTCAGGGTTTACTGCCATGAAGGGAGACAGAAGAGAAAACATATTCTCTTGGAGTAAACAAGGTGCTAAAAAAAAAAAGAGCACAAAAAAAAAACAAGGACAACTGTGAATAAATCTTCCAGAGTTTTAGTTACATGACTTATTTTTCTGATGCTGTTTATCACAGTTACCCTGAACTTCTTCAGGAGTTGCATCATGTGATGAACAGAGAATTCAGAGCAGCCAGGCTGACCTCGACCTCCGACACCAGAAAGCTAAAACAGCCTCTGATTGTGACTCAAGCCAGAAGAATTCCAAGTCTAAATCCTTGCCAGCTACATTAAGCTACTCTGTTAGTTGGTGTGACATCAATCTTTGGCAGCCAGCATGAGTAAAAAAAAAAACTTTTTCTGACCAAATAAGTCAAGAACTGGATCATTGGAACATATTAACCTTTGAGCGTGTTTGTAATAAAGGAGACAAAACCAACACAAGCACTTCTTAACTGCAGGTTTAAGCTAATCCACGGCCATTATGGGTTTCTTTACTGTTGATGAACTTAAGCTCAAACATATGGAGGATTAGCTAATATGTCAAACACACACTGACACCTCACTGCACAGCATACACAGCTTCAGACCAATAAACCAACTTAAACCTTTAACTATCCTAATTGGTATCTAATACCAACAATGTTGCGCTCCCACAAAACCCTTTAGTTAAATGTGGTGTAATAACAGCCTAACACCAGTTTCTCTCAGGCACCAGCAACACATCAAGATGCGACACTTCACAGTCCTGCTATACTGCCAGTTAACATGTATGTAGGTGGTGTCAACTCTCATTTCACATTCCTACTCATGCATGTTGATTCATATGTTGACAAACAATGTATGTTCCAGGGAATCTAATGTTTACTAAATATAATTTACATAAATTTGTTCAAAAATGCTTACATTAATGAAGTATTTACGTTTTCACCAGTTTTGTGTTATTATGCTCATGGTGGAATCTTTAGTATTCAACTGTAATAGAAAAGCAGATTTGTATCTTCCACACAAAACACAATTTAAAGAACATACTTTGCACACTTACAGGGTTAGAAGCTTATCTCAGAGCAGTTGTAGTTTCCTTACAGCATCATCACAACACATTTAATAATTTGTGATTGGTCCAGTACAAGGCAAAAACTAATTTTGTTTCAGATGCATCAAAGCAGCTGTGTTGCATGTCTTATCCAAGTATGTTTGATGGTAATGCCTTCAAACAGGAAATTGGAATATTTAACCATAAGAAAATTTTGTTTTTATAAACATGTATTTTGACTTGTGATATTTTTAGTTTTTCTTTTCTCTTTTATTATAAATTGAGAAGAAACTGTTCCAGGGTGAGCAGAACATGTTTATATTAAAGTAAAAGACTTTGTGTACTTCTTTTAGAAATGTTAGTTTTGTGGATCTGGAACGGGGGGGGATAAAAAATGGGTACTGAACTCAATACATTTTCACATTCATTTAGGACTGAACATCATGTTCCATTCTGCACCACTGACTATAATAATCTTACAACACAGGAGTAACCAGATTAGGATTCTGATCTGAAAATGTCAACCAGAAGTCGCCTCCCAAACTTTCTGAATGTCTGTTTCTGTCACCTGGTAGATGTTCAGGAAGTAGTCCTTTAAGAGCAGTTTCTCAATTTGAATTTTCTGTGTTGTTGAGTTCATGTCAACAACATGAAGACTGCTGGTTTAAGAACAGAGATGTGTCAAAAAGCAAGCATTAAATCATTTTGATTCTGTAGTATGGTGTTTACCAGCTTCTTCTTCCTCACTGGTTGAAGATGTGAAAGGCTGAAAGTTATTTAAAATGTTATAAGGTGTTGGTTCAGAGATGAGGCAGAGACTCGGTGCAGCCAAAGATAAAATATTGTATTCATGCATCATATTTTGTCATTAAACTAAACTTAAAGAATTTAGTGAAATGTTTTATACTTGAGACTACATTGTTTTACAGTAAGTCCAAAAATAACAGATGTGTGAAAATCTATAAATTCAGTAACAGTTTGAATTATTTAACAACAAAAGGAATCAAAAAGACCTCCTGATTTCCCCACATGCTGCTGTGGCCTGGTCCTGAACTAGTTGTTTCAGCACAGCAAAGCTAGCAGAGCAGTAAATCAAACTCATGGTGGGACCTCATCAGCCTCTTGCCTCTTACAAGGATTGGAGAGTGTGTGTGTGTGCGAGGGGGCATCAATTTTCCTGACCGCATAATGCACTCCTTGAAGCTTTAAAACATGTTGCCTGGTTGATAAAAAAAAGTGCCTCTCTGATTATGACACTATTAAAATTATCCAGATAAAAGTACTGCTGCAACACACAGAAGGAGAGTCTGTGACCGGAGCTGTTGCCTGGGAAACTTAATGTTTCAAGTCAAGCTGGCCTTAATTTAAATGAACACTGTGTTTCAATAGGCAGCTTGAAAACAGACTCACAAACCAATGAAACATTGAAAGTTTGAAAGGCAAAGATTACAACTTACATTATTTCATTAAACTATGCGTTATTACATAATAGAACTAAATAGACTAGAATGTTAAAAATTAAAATGCTAAAAGATTTAGATGGTTAAAGAGGTGCAAAGAATGAAACAGTAATGACTGAACTAATTTTATTCTATTAAGAAAGGCTTGTAAAATTGTAGTTCATGAAATTTGGAATTTATTAAAGCATAACTGTTGACATTATGCTCATTTTAAGTCTGAATGTATTAGTTGGGAGTAGTGGGGGAAAATTAAAATCTGCACAAAACTGCAAATAAGACTGTTTAAGATGAAACTTGGAGAAGTAATTCATAATCTTCAGAAATTATGTTTTATTTTATTTTTTTTCCCCCACAAACAGATCTTGACCTCTGTGGGCTTCCATCATCATGGCAGAAGTTTGGCACATGTTCTGATGACAAGCCAAAAATCATGAAATAAAATAAAATGTAAAAAGCTGTGAAAATGCCAAGATAAAACTGATACAATTTATCTCTAGAGTTAAAATAAACTTAGCAGAAGTTTAAAATCAAATGTTTTCACAGATTTTTTTTTACCTCCTAATGGGAAAGTGCTAATTAACATCTCCTCTTCATGGAAGAAATGGTAAATTAGTTTCAGTTGTCATTCTGAGTAGGATGCTTTTTAGACTTTAGCTAAGTATGAAATGAGGAAAATGAAGGTTGAGTCAGACAAAAACCAGATTTCAGCAGATCAATCAGTTTTTCAAAGTTGGAATCCATCTTTGTACCATCCCTACTCTGCAGCTCAGTGTTGTTTTATATAATAACCAATCTGAAACTTCCACCTTAGCACATAAGTGCAAAAACTTGATACTTAAATGCATAAATGACTGAAATGGTCACACTTTTGCAAACTGTCTGCACTAAACTCAATTTTTTTACTACTCTCTAGAACCACGCATATGTGAATCCCTCTTAAAAACAGCAGAGGTTTCTAATTTTGCTTTTCATCTTTTCCTTTCCAGTTAATAACATACTTTTGTTAAATTGTTAATGTAGTAATGAGCATGTCAGAATATTCTAGCGCTTGAAATAGTATCAGGACTGTAAGGCCACCCCTGAGATGATGACATCTGTAAGTAGAATTCTTTATGTACAGTGTGTCAGATTTATGGTTGTTGTTGTATAATAAAGTCAAGGTTTACAGCTTAGTATGTAAAGGGTTTTGGTATGCAGTAAGACAGGCATGTGGTTAAAAAAACACTTTTCAGGGGTGGTATGGTAAACTCTGCTTCTTAGGCAGTTGTTGGGTAATATATGTGGCCTGTTCTCTAACTATTTATAATAAAACAAAGACAAAAAAGTTTAGAAATGTAAAATCTTTAAATATCTGTCATAGTACAGATCAGATGTTGGTCAATAAAAAATGTTGCTAAAGATACATTTGAGTTAAATATGGTTTTGTGATAAAACAACTGTTTAAAAATAATTTTGATAAGATTTTAGTGGTTTATAAAACAAACACCGAAAAGCTGCCTGGCAGTTGACAGAACTCCCAACAGGACAGAACAATGTGAGACACTTCTTTATTTAAGTCTCTGCAGACAGTGGCTGGCAACATTCATCTTCTCTTAAAATAAAACTACCACAGACAAGACATCTAAATGTAATACCAGAGAGAGTAACATCAGACGGGAGAAGAAAGCAGCCTTGAACTTTTATTTAAATCTAGGTCCAACTCTGTTAGTTTTCTTTAAACACAGACTGACATTAGAACTATTGTTACCTTATTGCATGAACCCTCAGTTTTAGGTGTCAAATAATTCACTTTGCCCCAATTTCAAACTTCATCTAACAAACATTATCATCATTATTTCCACTCCAGTTAATCAAATCCATACTGGCCATTGAGAAAGTCCTTATTTTGTTAATTGAAGTTGGCAGGGTAGTAATTACTAAGTCCTAACCATCAAGAATTGATTTTCTAAGGTGAATGCGAAAATCAGTTTGTGAACTTCTAACTGCATTTGACATCAGAAAAAAAACGTAATTCCTGCACAATTTGTGTTAATATTCAAGACTCATTCAATGCAGTTTGTTTTACATGTGCACAAGAAAAATATATAAATAAAAAAGTTCAGAAACAATATATAAATCATAATGTTACACTTGAAAAGGTCACAGCTCGTGTGATTTATTCCAGGTTGTTCCCATGCCACACCCTCACACTTGTTCATGTCACTTCCTTCAGTTTATGTGAACAAACAATCATTTAGAAGGTATTTACCCTGCTCTTTGACCCACCCTTTACAGTCACCCCCCTCTGCTTTACCGCCCACTCAACCCTCCCAATGTCTTTGGAGTCATCAGTAATTTGAAAAACCCTAAACAGCTTTTGGACGTCGCTGAGGCCGAGCAGAGGAGAAGCATCAAGCGCACACTTGCTTGCTGGTGGAAGGATCTGTTACGTTGTAAAAATTAGTTGAAGGCACAGAGTGACTGCACTCCTGTCTGAAAGGAAGAGAGCTGAAAGCACTGAGGATTGGGAGCAGGTAGGTAGCCCTCAAACTGAAGGCTGGATGATAAAACAAAAAAAAAAGATGCTCTGAGCAGAGCAGAAAAAAGGGCTAGAAAGCCAATTATTTAATGTTTTCACTTGCTAGCATAATCTAGATAAATGCATCATGTGTCATCATGATTTAATCAAAAAGATGATGACACTTGGTGAACAAAAGGTGCAAAGAAATAAACAAATAAAAACATGCTTTGGTATGCAATTGCAGATTTTTTACCCCCCTAAATGCATAAGCTTAATGCTGCAGTGAAATTTAAATATTTACAGAAAATGTAATTATTATTTGGCATCTAAATTTAGCTGCTCAAATTACACAGTGTGTCACAGCATTCATTATTGGAGCATAGGGTAAACACTGCAGATAATTTATTTACAAAAAGGACACAGATTTAGCAGTAGTGCATAAAATCACCTTTGCAAGGCATGGAAATTCTCATTTTTATTTTACACTTAAACCTGGGAAGCTGGATCACAGCTGAAGGACCAGAGCTGTGGGGCTGCTGGTGAGAACTAACTTTAGATGGAGGTATCAAATCAATATGTAACCTGAGATTTAGGGACCTGCAAGGAGGGAGTGGGTTGTAGTTTGGCAGAAGATCAATTTATTTTTACATGAAAACCTCAGCAGTTGATGCTGTCTGCTCTACATTGTACACACATGCATGCACATGTTTAGATCACGTTTTGAGAACTAAAAAAGTACGTTTTTATGAAGAAATTTGGGGGAGCAAAAATAAAGAATCTGGAAGTATCACAAAATGCACAGGTCAGCATTTTTAAGTTTTCTCGTTATAAATGACAAAAGCATCAAATTGTCAACACTTTTACAGAAACCGAGCACATAAGCAAATCCACTGGGAAGTTCATGTAACACCATTAGCACTCATTTGACACCAAAAAACCTCATCATCAAGACTGGTTTTGTGTGAGTTACACTGCTAAAGCCGCTTTCTGTCTTGTTCGCTCAGCTGCAGTCCATGTTGTGTGGAAAAAAGGCAGTGAGCGACATTTGAGAAGCTACCAGATGCCATTTTCTGAGTATGTGGTCAGTGGTGCAGTCAGCTGCAGTGGGTTGAAGGCTCTGAAACATGTCACGTACTACTAAGACATGAGGCAAATTCAGACTGAGTTCTGCAGTGCCTTCGGGATCTTTTTCTGCAAAATTTTCTTTTCTAAAAGATTGTATCTCATTTTGTGAAGAAAAAAGGCAAAGATATTAAGTGTTGTAAACAATATACTGGTAATTACGTAGCCACATCCGAAAATAGTAATCTATTTAAAGTTTTTTTTTCCTACTTGTGTAAATGACATACTGTATCTCTCTTTGATGCCATCTCTTGTGTCCCACCCTCTTTATTGACTGTCAGCAACACGTGTTTGCAGTTGGGTTGATAATTTTTTACACCACCTGACTCTGTTCAGAATTGGCTCCATAAATTCTATGTTTGATTGACTGCGACTGAGGTTGGGTCGGGTCTGTTCTCCTCACACACTTGCAGAGTTTGCGTTGTTACCCTGTCACATAACAGATTTTGGTGACAACTAATCATGCCAACTGTCCCCAACTATTGCAGATGGTTCAGACTTTGTCCAACAAGGGATCATGGGTAAAATCTGGTGTATCCTCAGCTGATTGAGCTATTAGCCAAAGATCTGGCATGTCTTGGTATGGTGGGCAGTGTGCTCATAGCAAGGAAACAAGTGCAACAGAAAGGGTCTACATTATGTGTCAAACTCAAGACCCACGGGTGGCTTCCATCCCCTGAGCAATTTTGTTGAAAAGGCCTGAATTAATATCGCAAAATAACCATAAACTACATCTCCTATAATTCATGTTGATTATGTATGGAAATCTCTGTCGGAAAGTGGGAAAGTTCAGAATTCAAGACTTACTTTTTCCACATTTAGTCAGCTGTACATACATAGTATGTTTTAGTGTTTAAAAGAGGATGCATTAAGATACTGTTTCTATGCAGGAAATACCATGTAGAGCTCAGTTATTGTTTGCTAGCAGCACTCTGCCAGAGCAATGAGACGAGGATCAAGACATTTCATGCTTAGCTCTTTGTGGGCCACAATAACACTCATGTGGCCCTCAGTAAAAATGAGTTTTACATCCATGGGCTACATGGAGGGGGCTGGGTCATTTGGTTTAAGAAATCTTGTAAAAACTGATAACGATTAATACTGATTTTCAATCGAACACAGAGTATAATAAGGTCAACATCTCATTTATTTTTCATGAAGATGATCTCAAACACAGGATTAAAAAAACATAACAGAACACTTTGTCTGAGATCGGTCCCCCCCAGGGCCCAGGTGTAAGATCTGAAGGAGAACTGATCAAAAGGCAGAAAAAAAAAACAATCCAAAGCAGGACTTTTCAATGCCCTTCAAGGACCCTGGAAACATTCCTGATGACTGCTGAAAGAAACTGCAAATAAAGATTTTAAAAATAAAAATAAATTACATATATTTTGTAGCTTTTAAAACAGTACAAATCTGGGTTTTGACTTTCAGTTTGAATTGATATTAATGTATATGTTTTTCAGTAAATGGCTATAACCATTTCTTATTTTCCAATCAAAATGTTAAATTAAAAGCGGCAGCTCAAAAACATTTTCACGGTAATACATAATCATGTTAGTAAACCCAAACAGCAGCAAAAATTTAGTCTGAGCAAAATGCTAAAAGTGGTCCAACATTTCAGCAAACCCGTCCTATTTTAATCTTAGTGACTTGTCACGCTGCCTGCAGTGACAACCTGCTTTCCCATTTAATAGTTTTATGTAATGATGTTATGATTTTTTTTAAGCAACAGACATATCCACTGAAATGTCGCCTGCAGCCCAAATCTCAGAGTGACAGAGGTAGATGAGCAAGGTGTATTAAAAGCTGTTTTGTCTTCAGTACCTCTCCCCCACATGTCAGGATTCATTAAAACGCCAAGCCGAAGCCAAGCATTAAAGTAAACATGTAATGAGCTAAAACAGTAAAACTATTCACTGAATGCAAAGTGGAGTGAATCCTCTTCAATGCATAGAATCGCTCGCCAAGAACTCAACACTTGCAGATTGTTTTGCTTTTACCATATGTGTTGCAGAGAACATTTCCAAGAGCCAAGATTGCTGTATGAGCCCAGAACCTTTTCAAACATATGCTGGAGCATGTGCAGAACATGAAAATAAAAAAAAAAAATAAAAAAAGATGCTTGGTTTGATGTTTAGAGAGGTTTTAGTGACACATTTTAATTTATACGCAAACCTTTTAGTAAGATTTTAGTGTTAATAACCACAGCAGTAAAGAAACACAACTCACCCAATATCCTTCTTGTGATTAGAAGCAAAGGAATAATGATGACATTTAAACATTTCTCTTCATAACCACACCTACTTCAAACCCCTGCCCACTGAGGAATTAAGGACCCTTTAACATGAGAGGCTTTAGGTCGAGTTTTACAAGAATAAATTATAGTAATAGCTTTAAGAACATGGCCTTTTCATAAGTATGCAGAGCTGTGACTCAGGTAGCAGTTAGGAGTCACACAAGTCAGTCAGCAATCATTGCAAATATCATACTGCACCAAGAGTTTCTATAACCAAGAGATATATATATGGCATCTTAAATTTAAACATTTATAAAAACTGAAAATGACTTAGCAATAACAAACAAACAAACAAACAAATAAATAAATAAATAAATAAATAAATAAACCTAAAGATAAACTACTGGTCCAACAGACAATTTTGGTTTGCATTTAAATAAGGTTATAAATCAAAGATCTTTAGTGCACCATGGCTTTGAGTAAACTCTAATGCCAACCAATTTAAATCCCCAAACAAATTGCATCCATAAATATTATGATAATTAAAGTTTGCAGAGAGGGAAGGAAGTGCACAGAGGTGTCTGACGTTTTACCCAGTAACAAAGATGAGAAGAGGAGAGTTTCTGAAACACATTTTAAGGTCTAGAAAAACGTCACCACCATCCATCAGAGTGATGCAAGAGATCCGTCATTGACTGAGAGCGAAATGGCACAACCCGGATGGGAGGCCAGCCCATCAGGTCACCATTATAAAACTGATAAACATGTAGTGTAGTCAAAGCACTTAGTGACATAATAGTTGCACTAGATACCAAATGGGTGCAATAGTATGATTACTTGTCAGACAGTTTTAGTTAGTCATAAAGTACTCTACCCAAATTTCATTAAATGTTGTCAACAATTAATGTCAGCACTGATTATTTTAAACAAAAAAGTGCATGCAAAACTGGTTCATGATATATAAAATATACAGTTTGCAAAAATGTATGGTGCAATATAATTAGTGCACTTCACCTCATATATCCCTTAAGATCAAGTCACGCAATCCATTTTAAGCAATTAGAGAAAAAGAGATTTCTGCAACAGGAAGTATTATGTTTGTACTTTCTAAATCTGACATCCCAAAGTTTAGGATTACATGAAGAAACAGAAACCACAGAGACAAAACTGTGTGTTCTGCACAACTCCTGAAAACAATCTAACTGCAAAACTCCCAGGTCAGATTTGTCAAAGTCATTTTCTTTTACTTTTAGAATCTAAACCTTTGTACGGTGCTGTATATTTTTCAGATTAAACCATAAATTACTGATATTTGTATTGGGAGGCCAGGCAGTGCTGTTTTGTGCAGCAGTTTAATACTAAACCCAAGTTTTCCTCCAGTTCATATAAGGCTTCACAGTGAGATCTGTGTTTATGCATACCTGAAGATGATTCATGGGTCAGGAATCCAGATCAAGTTAAGACCAACGGTTACTGTAAATAACACTGGCTGCTGCCTCTTACTGACCGGTCAGAGTAACTGCAGAGCTGGAGAGGAAGAGTGTGACTAAATTAAGGCACATGAGCAACCAAGGATTACTAAAATCTCTCTAAAGGTTTTAAATGTTATTGTGAACATCTTCAACTGATCTATGCTTAGATTTTCATAGAAAAAAATGAACTAATAAAAATACAACTAATTCCAATGCTAGCAATGTTACCTCAAATTCTGAAGAGAATTTCTACCACATATATATAAGGTGCTACATTTTTTTATAGTTTCATCTTCTATCTTTTGTGCAGAACCCCCTGAATCAACAGACAAGAAGAAATAAAGATGTGGAGGAAGACAAAGGAGGCTGAGCCAACTGCCGTTGGGCAGGCGGGTAAGTGGGGAAGTCAGTCAAAGGTTTGTATTCCAGCTGCCTCTACCTGTCTTTTCCTTTATTCCAGAGATGATTCTCATCAAGATTCTATTGAGACACAGTTTACAAACTCTTTACAAAAAATCCAGAGTCACATACTAAAACCTACAAAGAAGGAGAACATGTGACAAGAAATGTACCAAGAACGTCACTGACGTGCAACAATCATCTTTGAAGATGTTGAAGCATCTGAATATTACTGTTCAGATAATTTTAATGTCTGAACAGGTCAAACTGTGTTTTTTGTTCTTTTCAACACTTAAAGCAGCCATACATTTTTTTTACATTGAGGAGAATGCTGCTACCTTGTTGTCACACTTCTTATTCTTAAGAAATAAATCAAGAGGACATCGGTTGAAGGAAGTATCTGAAAAGCAAAGATGGTAGAAGACAAGCTCCAAATAGGTTTTATGAACTGGACAACAGAATGCTGGGGAAACCTCTTCCTGAAGAAATCAAAGACAATCCAATACAACACATTTGCAGCTTATGGTTACTGCAACACAAACTTATATTCTTGCTTGTAAAAATAAAAAACTTGGGATTAAAAAAAAAAAAGAATATCCCTGCAAACTTTTTTTGTTCCTAAGTCTTTCCAAAATTTCTCAAGCACCGTGCAAGAATCATCCTGAGATGTCTGCTCTGAGAAAATGCGTAAGCAAGCTTTGCGTTGAGTCTTAGTTGCCATCATGTCTTTTTTTCAAGCAACACAGTGCTAACATGCTGTATTATATGTTGTCTTTCACTAACATTTTTGTCATGTTTTGTCTTTTAAAGCATTTGGTCTGCAAATGTCTGCATTTGTCCATCCCGCTCAGGGGTCTTTTGTGTTTATTATGTGTCCATAATCCTGTCAAAGTTCCAATCTGCCATGGTGCTTTTGTCAGGATTAATATTTTTCTGTGCTGTGCCCTCTCCTGATGTCATGTTACGTGTTAAACCGGCGGTTCTGAGGGAGTTCACCCCAACGACAAAGGTATGCGTACAGAAAAAGAAATCAGATTCCACAAGAGATTTAGCTTTATAAGTGCATGATGCCTTGTTGGGTTTAGTTGGTTGCATGATGTGATCTTCATCGCTTCTTGAAAGGTGTCATCCAACGCAGATGATACAACTTTCAGTGTCACAACGGATGCAATCTGTTGGGACATTTTCATCAAACTCCATACTGTATGAACACTACATGCTGTTGCTTACACTGGTTATGACTGCCAAACCTTTTCGTTAGCTGGCAATTTTAAGGGAAAATGCCACTTTTCTTTACAAACAAGTCTAAAAGTGTACTAGCCCCATACAAGATGGCACCACTGATAAATCTCAATAAATAGACTTACACCAATGAAACAGCTGGGGTGATCATTTAAAAATGCAACTGTTCAAAAAGAAAAAAGGCTGAAACAGAACTAACTTGTTTATTTGAGTTGACTTAATCTTTTTTTTCTCAAACTAAGTTTAACAATAAATTATGTATGAGTTTTTTTAACATAAAGAATACTGAAAGAACAGATTCCAGGTTTTACATTTACCTCTATTTTCTCCCTGAGGTTTGACCATTTCATGTTTTCTTGCATGCAGCTGTCACATAATTGTAATGTCAATGTATGAGATCCAAAAAGAGCTCTAAGAGAACCATGTATGTCATGTTAACTCAGAACATTTAGGGTCTTAAGTTAACCAGCTTGAAAGACACGCATGGCTTCTAAAAACCCTGAAGCCTCGCCAAACTCATTCTATTCCTGACAAGTGTTCTGGAATACCACAAGTTCACAAAGCTCTGCAAGGACCAAACTCAAATAAAATCAGAAATAAAACTATAAAATCTACAAGAACAACTATTTGAGTTTTATACACAGAGACTAAATTACTGAGGAACCAGGGTTTGATCTGAATTGGAAACATAAAATTCTCTGACCCAAAATGTTGAGATGAAAAACTGTTAGTTTCACAAACAACTGGGTTAGTTCAATTTTGATTATGTATAAAGTGCACCCATAAAAAATACATCTTGATAAGCAAAGTGACACCAATCCAGTATGTCTGTATTGTGTGAATATGAATACATTTCTGTAGCCATTTCAACATGATTGTTCCCACTTCTTTGTGATAAATTTGTGATAAAAAAATAAATAAATAAATAAATAAATAAAGGGCTTCCTGATACTGTAACAGTACAGTATTAAATACCAGAAGCACCCAAGCCAGGAATGTTGAAGTAAATCTGCAGATTTAGGCTGAAAATGTCAGCTGACAAACAGAATTTACCTGATGTCTTTAGAAATAACTTTGGCAGCAGCGGTTGGCAAAAACTGATGTGGGAAATGGTGACCTCAGATCTTATAACACAATGAAATAATAATGCAGTTATATCCTACAGCAAACACTGTTTAATGTTTGATTATAACTATATTTATTGCCGATACATTTATGCAACGTGCCGATAAATAAAGCTTTATCAGTGTGAACAATGTCAAGATCAGAAATATTTACTAAAGTGAGTTAAGTCTAAAGGGATTATCTTAAGATGACTGTATAACAATTATGTTTTACATGCAGTTGTCAGGACATCTTAACAGAATATATTTATCTAGAAAGAATTGAACACCTTCTGTTCTCTGACAAAACAGAGAAAGACTAAAAAGACTGCTATACAACTGTGATTTTGATCTTTTTCTCTAGACAAACCTTCCCAACTTCCCAAAACTGCTGTTTTATGCACTTTGACATGAAGGAAATGAAAAGACAGCAGGCAGCTCGGCAGGAGTAAAAACTCAAAGTTTGTTACATGTTTCTTTAAGACAGGGTTAAGACACTCTAATTTCCAATAAACCGGCTTTTATGAAACCACCCCAGTGCAGCGCTCCATCTGCGCTGGGACACCGATTAGTGTTTTAGGAATAATTACTGTTCATGTTTTAGCTATGTATTAACCAGCTGAGGTCTTGCTGATTCCCACAAGCAAGCAGGAGAAAGTCAAATCTTTTCATCTGCAGGCATTTGACCTGAAGACTGAATAAAAACCTTCTGCTCTCCAGTGATAATAGGCTTACTCATCTTACTGCTGGGAACCAAAATCTCCTAAAACATCCTTTCTGGAAATGTTGCTTAAATATAATTATAACATTTACATCAATAAAATACATTTACATGTTTCTTAGCAAATCAGCCCCAGAATAACCCTATAGACTGCTTTTGCAAAGATTTTGATAATTATAACTGCTTTGGCTGACTAACTTATAATATTGTCTGATTTTCATTATGTTTCTTTTCTCTTTTGAAGGCACTGAAGATCAATACATTTGTGCAAACATGTGATTTCATTATTATCCTTGAAATGTGGAAAATCAGCTTGTTAAAGGCAGTGAAACCAGCCTATTATTATTATTGTTATTAAGCTACCTTTAGTAATTGCTACAGTAGTTCTTGCTACAAGTTTACATTCATTCTGCTAGACTGCATAATGCTGGAGTGCTCTAATCATCAGCTTTATTGCAACAAAATCTACATTTAACACAACAAAAGCAGAGTAGGTGGAGTTAATTATTTAAAAGCAAAATATTAAACCAAAAAACTTTAGGAAACTCTAAACCCCTGTGACCAACGTTCAGGGATGCAGCTTCGCAAATTGCTGACGGGTAATTCTGTTTCAATACTTTAAGTGTGCACCAATAACCTGCTAAAATGTCTTATTTAAAAAATTTCACTATGTGACCTATGTTTAAGTGGCACTATTACACCTCATACAACTATGCTTAGAGTATCCTTTCTTACATTCATAAATTAAACAATCTAGCTATTTCTTAATTATAATGAATTACGATACACCTTTTGGTATATACTTTAGTTAGTTAAGCCAGATCAAGACAGCCCAGTGAACAATCCTTAATACTGTCTGAATATTTTAACTAAATTAAATAAAAATAACTAAAATGAAATAAACGTTTACCCTGCGTTCCTCACTACCATTTCCCATTATGAGTGTTTTGCCTTAAAGGTTTTGTGAGGGAGTAAGGTCACAGCAAAGCAAATGCAAAAAAGAAGCAAAGTAGGTGGGAATGCAAATTAACCAGCTTAAATATTTTGTTTGTTGAAAAAAAAAAACAGCTCTTTGTGAGCAAGTTCAGCAAACTATTATCAGGGTCAAAAACTCCCAACATGATAAATATTTGCTTTAATTCAAAGTCGAGGTAGCTGTCAGTAGTATTTGGTGGAATGTACACTTGCAGCCAATACAATTACGTAAAATAACGTAAAAAGCTAATTTTGAGAGTTTTGAGTATGGGTTAGAGTTTTGATTTGATAGAGTGGCATTTTCCCATTCAAATAACGCTTATTTTATGGATAAACACATCACATTACAAGGGCCAGTGTTTCCTAGTTACAACTGATCATTTTTTACATTTTTAAATTAATCTGAATTTAGCTTTAATTAACACTTCTTTAAACATTGTTCATGTTTAAAAGCATTCATATTAGCTAAACAAATCCCTGCGTATGTGGACTCTTTGCTCATAAGCTTTGTCTTTTTCTGGCCCTCAAACATTACGCAGTTGTAATTAATAATATGTTTCAATTCAATTAGGCATCAGGAAGAAATCGAAAGTGCCTGGTGTTATGATAACGCAGTTTAAGGAGGAACTTCCAGAAGGAAAGACGACTCCAGATTTTACCAGAAAACCCATCGCTCTAACTATTCAGGAGGGTAAGTGTCTGTATGATGGATGCAGGCTGTCACAGAACTGTAAGTAAATAAGAACCTACATTTTAAAATGAATGAATTTAAATAACAGGTGACTAATGTTAAATTATATTTTCACAATAAAAGCATGGTAAATTTATCTTTTAGAATACAGTGTGTATATACAGATCATTTCAATTTGGACACTCTGTTTTTCATTTCTGTGTTTTATAGAGATGAGCTGCTGTTAATGGGGTTTTGAGATATATCTAAACATCATATAATAAAATGAAAAACTTGGATCAGCTGTTTTTTTAAATTTTTTTTATTTTAGATATGAGGAACTCCTATAAGCCGGTGGATCCTCGTTTATAAAAAGCTGTGTTTTGACTGCAGGCACTTTCTTCGTGATTTTAAATTTTTTTTTCTAACCCAGCAGAGGACAGGGTAAATCAGGGTGTCACATATTATCACTTTAAAATGCCCTAAAGCAATTTTACCTTTTTAAACACTAAACTCAGTTTTGTTCTTTCATTCATTTTAGTGTCAACTTCTACTTTTGCAGATAAAATGTGTTGACTTTAATGAAAGCACTAGGATATATTGTGTTTTGTTTTCGCTGCATTTAAATGTAACAAAAAAATAAATAATCTATCACCAGAAATAGAAGAACACTAAAAGTAGACTGGCAGAAATCAGGGTTATGACTACAGTTCAGCTTTAACCAGATGATAGCCCAAAATGTTTCAGTTCAATAAGTAATTTAATCAATAAATACAGAAACAACTTTCTGCATAAAGATTTTGAATATTTTGATGTTCTCTTGAGTAACTTCCCCATAGCTCATATTTCCTGCTTTTAACCTTTCTGCTTTTATTGTCTCTTTTGCACATTTTTAGCTTCTCATCAAAAGAATGAACCATACATTTTCAAAACTCTCAAACAGAGAAGGGTGCAGTCAGGATTCAAGCATTTGTTGTTTGTTATTTTTTATACACACTGTAAATATATTGATGGGCTCCAGCAGACTGTTTAGGGGGAAAAAAGTTTTATGTTATATTTTACTTAAGTACTTGGCTCGTTCAGTTCTGGAGTTATGCACTCAAAAAAATGAAAATGTTTTAATCTACTCAACTGAAATAAGTAAATCTAAAACAATTACTTCATGTTAACTTATTAAGTAAGTAAAACAATTCCTTTAGATTTACTTAATTCAGCTGAGTAGAACCTGTTGACATAATATATTTAAGTAAATCCAACGCAAACTTTTTTTGAGTGTGATGTGACAAAAAGTGTTTACCAATTTGTGCATGTAAATACAGCAATAAAATGTTTGATGCACTAATATATATTAAAGGTTTCTACATAAACGGTCTGTCACTAACAAGGAATTTTCTGTTGCAGGTAAATTTGCAGTCTTTAAAGCCATCGTGGTGGGCGATCCTACAGCCACCGTGACGTGGAGCAGAGCAAACGGAGAAATAATTTTTCACCCTGATGTGTGCTTGCAAAAATATAATGAAGCAAGTTGTGAACACACCCTTGAAGTAAGCTTGAAAAAAAAAAACTGAAAATCAGCAGTAAACATTTTAGGAAGCAACATTAAGATGATGTCATAAAAACAACAACAGAACTTTTATCCTGTTTTCATTTCATCAGTTTCCTAAAGTGGCTCCAGAAGACGCAGACACCTACAAGTGTTACGCAACAAATGAATATGGGAGAGCAGTTTGCACTGTTGTCCTGAATGTTATTGAGAGTAAGAATTACTGGAAATTCTATAAATCTGCTTCCATCAACGTAATCTCATGAGATAGCTGTAAAATTACATGATACCAAGACAAGCTTTGTTTGTTGACAGTGGGATTCTCCAAGACAAAAGAACTTCAAAAATTACAAGTGGAAGGTGAGGTTGAAACAACAAGTTGACATTGTGGCTGTTCTTTAGTTTGCATTTGTTCAAGCTACAAGTTACCCATGAAAACAAATTATGATTATTAAATACTCAAAATTACAAAATAGCTTTTTTAATGTCTTTTCAGATCCAACAGACCTGAGAAAAAATCTTAAAAAACGGTAAATATATTCCTTTATTTCACAGCAAAATAAACCAGTTACATTAACTTTATAGTAGTGATTGCTATAGTGTTAGCAATATCATAAAAATAAATAAAACATCTGTTTCAGTGGAGCTTCATGCAGTTTTTCGTTTTGCAGTAATTCAGATGGAACACGCGAGCAGAAGCCAATGGAACCAGATGAAAAAGTCTGGGAAATCCTGCTTAGTGCAGACAAGAAAGATTACGAGAGGATCTGTGCAGAGTATGGCATCACAGACTTCCGCAGGATGCTGAAGAAACTTACTGAAATGAAAAAGGAGCGAGAAGAGGAGATTGCGCAGGTATAAGGCCGACAGACAAAACTTTTACTTATTGAGTTATAACAATCTCCAAAAAGAAGCTTATTTGTATAAATCAAAATTTTGTCAAACTGCTTTCTTTAATTTAGATAAACAATACTTTTTCCCCCTTATTTTGCATAATAACATGTTGTTTTCACAGTTTATTACACATATCGGGACATTAAAACCTATCGAGGTCAAAGATGATGACTGTGCAACAATTGAGTTGGACATGGATCTTTTGGATTCTGGCAGCAAAATTTACTTGTACAAAGTGAGACATAAACTACTGTTTGTGTTATATTTTATTGTTGCTGTTTATTTCATTTTTAGAAAAACAATATATGTTTATGTTCCAATATTCTACAGGATGGTGTCATGGTTCCATTCACCAAAGAAGGGGGTGAAGGAATGAGGCATAGTTTAAAACAAGTCGGCAAAAAATACATCTTTTCAATTAAAAACTTAAGTAAAGAAGATGCTGGGCTTTATTCAGTGGATGTTGAGGGAGTCAATGTATTCTCCACAGATTTTAAAGGTATGTCTTTAGGAACAATTACATTTCAATAATCGAACAATGTTTTAAAATGTTATGCTTGCAGTATGTACTGTAAATACCAGATTAAAATCCTACATTAGTTTGACATTTTTGACTTTTTAAATATATTACCCTTATCTAAAATAATAAATTGAAACATCTGACACTTTGTTTCTTACATTGAATAAACTCTAAGTATACTAATTGCACACATTGAAACTACAAATGACCCTAAACCACTGAAAGTAAATGGAAAAGATTGATGGAAAGATCTGTAATTATTTTTTTTTTTTTTAACGCTGCAGTGACTGAAGTCGACTTTGCTGTCAAAATAAAAGAGGTCAAAGCAGAAGAAAGAGAAGATGCCCTCTTTCAATGTGTCCTAACTGCACCAATAGATGAGATTAAATGGTATGGCAAAAACACTATATTGTCCAATAGTGAGAAACATGAGATAACTGTATCAGAAGATAAGCTCATCCACAAGCTGATGGTGAAAGACTGTATGCCTTTGGATGCTGGTATTTATGCTGCTGTGGCAGGAATCAAGTCGTGCAATGCCTGGCTTATTGTTGACGGTAAGAAACATGAATTTCTTTATTTTTGGGTTTATGAAATGTCACATTATGGGACGATATGCAAAAAATAGATAAAAAGTACAGTTTGAATTAATATTACATTTTTTTTTCTTTCATAGCTGACAAAGATCCAGCCAAAAAGGCCAAAAGAGGAGAACGCAAAACTACTATTGCTGGTGCAGGCAATGATGAGGAGCTGTTGAGAATAGCCAAAGAACAGCAGGCAAGATATCAAAAAGAAATGGAGGAAAAAATGGAACTTGCAAAAAAAGCTCAAGCAGAAAAGGAAGCTGCAGAAGCTGCAGCCCGAGCTGAGAAGGAAGCAGCTCAAAAGGCAAAGGCTGAAGCTAAAGCTGCAGCAAAGGAGGCAGCAAGAGCTGCTGCAAAGGCAAAAAGGGCTGCAGCTGGAAAAGATGGTGCTATTAGAAAAACAAAGAAAAAAGTAGCTAGCGCTGATGGTGGGGTAGGAACTTCTGCTGACAGAGCTAGAGGAGCTGGAACTGCTGGTGATGGCACAGGTGGTGCTGCAGCTACTGGTGCAGCTGGTGTTGGAGGTAGTGTAGCTGTTGGTGCAGGTGGTGCTGCTGGTTCAGGTGGGACTATTGGTACCGGTGGGGGTGCTGCTGCTGATGCAAGTGGAGCTGCTGGTGCAGGTGGTACAGGTGCTGGTAGCACTATTGGTATTGGTGGTGTGGATGGCACAGCTGGAGCTGCCATTGGTGTGACTGGTGCTGGTGGAGCTGCTGGTGCTGGTCATGTTGGTGGTGCTGGTGGAGCTGCTGGTGCTGGTCATGTTGGTGGTGCTGGTGGAGCTGCTGGTGCTGGTCATGTTGGTGGTGCTGGTGGAGCTGCTGGTGCTGGTGGAGCTGTAGGTGACACTGCTGGTGCAGGTAATGCTGCAAACAAATTAAATGGTGGCACAAATGGGGCTACAGATGGAGGCGATGAGGCTGAAGAATTGGATGAGTTTTCGGAGGAAGAAGAGGAGGATTCATTTGACGATTCTGATGAGGACACGGAGGGGGAGGGAGAGGAGGAGGATGTGGAGGGAAGAAAAGGAGGTATGAGAGGAGAAAGAATAAACGACGATGGAGGAGATGAAGGAGAAGGAGGAGGACAGACAGGAGGGAAACACAAGAAACGAATAAGAGCTGGTCCATTGGTTCCTGACACCGTTATAGGTAAGTAATTAAATTTTTATGTGTTGCTACATGAGTTAGGCTAAAAAGAATATCTCCAAAAACTACAAAAGGAAAACTATTTGGTTACAGTTTGAAGTGTGTCTGTGGTAAAGGTCAGATTATTGAACTTGTAACAAAGTTGTCATACGTTTCTATCAAACTAACAATAAAGTTACAAGGTTTTTCATGTAAGATAAAACTAAGAGTTTTGTTTAAAAGGCATTAGGTTAAACAGCACGTTCATTGCATCACATTATCATCAATTTGCAAATTGCAAAGTTTATTTAAAATATGTACAGATCCTGATGAACATTTCACTAAATTAAGTTGGTAAATTTTGACATATAATTATAATGTGATGCAATTTAAACCAATATCTATATAACACAATAGAACCACAGACAGACAAAGATGATGAACAGAGTTAAATTATATTAAAATAGAGATTTTTGGCTGAAAATGATTTGAAGTTTTTATACCAGTCATTTTTTGTTTTTTTTACACTTTAACTTATGCTTTTCATACTACTGTTTTTCTCTGTTTCCATCAGTTTTCAACGTTCGGGTAAATATAATAAGAAAATCACGATACATTCATCATAAATGTTTTCATGCCATAACTGGGGATACTACAGGTGACATTATATGTTACTTAAAATGCAATTTTCTTCTCTCTGATATCAAACATGAAAATAGATTTGTTTGTTTATGTGTTGTGCATAATTGTTTTTGTGTTCATAGATCTGCATTTCTTAAATGATAATGAAATTGTTGATTTCCGGTGTTGAATAGTAATACTGACAGTGAATTGAGAAAGTGAAAAACCAACACAATCACTTTCAGTCTTATGGTGTAGCTGAAAACCTAAGAGATCTTGAAGTTTGTCACTATCTGTGCCACAGCACAGCATATTCAAACAGGAGATGCAGACTAAATGTAAGCTAGACACCATATTTCCTTCAACAATGTTCTACTCAAATAAATGCCATGATACTGATTTTAAATTGTCGTCCTTACTGTAACAGCAAATTGGAAGCATTGGATTGCTGATATTTATGGTGATTTTCCTTAAAACTGGAAAAAAGCAGAGAAAACAGTACCAGCAGTAAAGCCAGGGGTGAACGTGGCTCTGGGCCAGCAGCATGCTGTGATGAATCTCCTGAAAGTGGTGAGGGTGCTGATGGAGGTGAGCCAGCAGCAGCTGGCAAACGTTCAGGCCATGCATGGTCAGGCCTGTTGATCGAGGAGACAGTTGGTGGTAAGACTTCAGGACAATGGTTCAACTGCTACATGGGAGGAATCGTCACAACATAAGTTCATTTGATGAGTCATTGTTTTTTCCAGTGAAAGCTTATTTGTCTTACTGCAAAAGTGTTTAGATTTAACCCTAGGTGTGACTAATTACATCTGATGTACCACTGCAAATTATTTATTTTTAATAATGTTGGTTAATAACAGAATCACATTTGTTATTTAAAATGTTTTTTTTTTATCCAAAAATTGGTTATCATTTAAACATTGCTGTATGTGTCAACCTAGTGTTCTGTGTGCGTAATGTGCAGATCCATCTGTGCTTTGTGTGCATCTGTATTAACACTGTCGCTTGCCGTTTTAAGCATTACTTCAGGATGAGTCGGTGCATTGAGGTAAATTATTCGTATGCAGAGCAGTGGATGAAATGATGCTACAACAGGAACACTTGTGTTTCAGTGTTAGATGAATTCTAACACAAGGAAGATTCTTGAGGACAACTTGAACTGACCTTGAGCAATCTCTATACTTTAAACCAATTTTTCTCCTTCTTTTTTAATTTCACTGAAGACTGAATTCATGTCAGACAAAAAAGAAATAAATTCTTCAGATGGCCAAGGAACTGCCAGCACAGAGGGAAATTTCATTTCTTAATAGCCTGTCTTTCTGTCAAGACTAAGTGAACGGAGGCAAATGAATTCCATTGGGACTTTCTTTTCGGAGTTATCAGGAGTTCAGGATTGTTAAGTTGAAGAAGACCTTCTAAAAACAGGACTTTAAGCTGCATCTTAATAAAGATGTACATATGAAGTGGACATAAAGGCAAATGCTTCCTTACATCTGTTTAACAACTTGAACAATACACATAGGAGATATTTTTTGATGACCTCACTTTTGAATTCTATTAAATAACACATTTACACAAATTTAAAAACAAGATGCAAATAGCTGATGTTTAAAAAAATGAGGTAAATGTGTAAACACAGTAAATCAAAACAAGAAGTAAAACACATATCCATGTGTTTCTTTATTGTGGTTATTAGTTCCCACTTAGAAACTCCTATATGGATGGTAAGCTGGACAGGAGAGGGGAGTGGTAGATCACTTTAACTTGTTTGTTAACCTCTCAGAGCCTGGAGTTCACTTTCAAGCTGGCCTTTCTGACTGCAAGGCCATTATTGGAGAAACAGCAGAGCTGGAGTGTAAAGTTAGCAGTGAAGAATGTGCCGGAATCTGGTACAAAGATGGAGCCGAAGTAAGTACGGAATCTCATGATCAAATCCATCTGCCTAAACTTTACTGAAACAGTAAAGCAAAATGATAGTTTTGTTTGTTTACTTTGCTTTGCTTCTTCTCACAGATTAAATCATCTGATAATATAACCATTTCAAAAGAGGGATGCTTCCACAGGCTGAAAATTCTTAAAGTTTCAGAGGAAAATGCTGGAAAATATAAATTTGAAGCAGAAGGGCGAAAAACAGAGGCCGAAATAGTTGTTGAGGGTAAAAAAAAATAAAAAAAAATAGTGGTTCTTATTCTATCAACATCAAACATCAATTTGTATCATAAACAACCTTTGAATGTTTCTGTTTTTCACCCAGATCCACCCCGATTTAATACTGAAGACCTAGAAGCATTTAAAACTCCTGTAACTGTGAAAAAGGGACACAAGGCTACTTTCAACTTGTCCTTCGTTGGAAGGGAACCTATAAAAGTTCAGTGGTACCGTGAAGGTGAAGAACTTTCAGAAGAAGGCAGTATCAAGATTGAGACCTCAGAGGGAAATAGCCGCCTGCTTCTACTGAAGCTGCAACGTAAAGACAGCGGTGAAATTAAAATCAAACTCAAAAATGAGTTTGGAACTGTTGAGGCCATCAGCCAGCTCAATGTGCTGGGTAGGTAATGAACGATTCTGAGGAAATGTGCATCTCTAATATAAAACTAAAGTAGAAGACGTTATAATCAGTTTAATTAATGTTCTTCATGTCATAATTCTGACAGATAAACCTACACCTCCAATGGGACCTCTTGAGATCGTCGAAGCCGGCTCCTCTTCAATTGAATTCAAGTGGAGACCTCCAAAAGACAGCGGTGGCTGCAAGATCCAAAACTATTTACTTGAACGACAACAAATTGGACGGAACACCTGGAAGAAGGTGGGACCAATCGGTCCAAATGCCAATTACAAAGACAGTGACGTGGATCATGGCAGAAGATACTGCTATCGCATCAGAGTGGAGACTGAAATAGGTTTCAGTGAGCTGATGGAAACAGAGGACATTCAAGCAGGAACAAAAGGTAACCTCAGCTCAAACAGATCAAGTTATCCTG
The DNA here is from genome assembly GCA_031762555.1 of Cynodonichthys magdalenae. Taxonomy (NCBI): domain Eukaryota; kingdom Metazoa; phylum Chordata; class Actinopteri; order Cyprinodontiformes; family Rivulidae; genus Cynodonichthys; species Cynodonichthys magdalenae. The sequence goes on from JARVJO010000365.1 coordinate 11,272,711, forward strand.
CCTTCCTAAAAATACCACTCTCCTTTAAGGTTCTGAACAGGGTCATTCTGGGAAAATCTTTTCTGGGGGCATATACCCCTGGACATCCCTGGGACTACGATTCAAGCACATGCACAAATAATCAGGTCATAAAGACAAAAGTTTAAAAAAAATTGGACAAGGAATTATTTACAATCTTAAGGGAAGCATTAACACTGCACATCTTATAAACAAACAGATTCCTTAAGCAACCCATATTCTTCAATTTGATCAAATAGCGTACATTACTAAAGCGGAAAAAAAAAAACTTTAATACTGGCAAAAGAAAAATGTATCTAAATGCCTTTTCATACAGGGTTACCTATTTTATTTGTTGTGTAAACAGCATACCCTGGACCTCCATCAGCACCAAAGGTTGTCAGTGCGTTCAAGAACTGCATCAGCCTCACCTGGGCTCCACCTGCTGACACCGGAGGAACCAATATTCTGGGATACAACCTTGAGAAACGGAAGAAAGGCAGCAACCTCTGGGGCTTAGTCAACCCACCAAATGATATGATCAAAAGTAATCCATAATTGATCTGCCTTTTCAGTTTATTTGTAATAAAGCTATAAGGAACTAATCAAATATTCACATTGCTGTGATCTAGGTAAAGGATTTGCAGTTAAAGATGTGGTTGAAGGCATGGAGTATGAATTCCGTGTGTCTGCAATCAACAATTCTGGAGCCGGTGAATTTAGTACACCATCTGAGTTTGTGTTTGCCAGAGACCCGAAAAGTAGGTCATTTTTTAACAAACATTATGACACAGCTGTCATTTTTTTAACTGTCAGAGGTATTAGTGTGACAGAATAAAAGCTGACATTGAATTATGTGTTACAGAGCCTCCTGGTAAAGTCCTTGACTTGAAAGTGACAGACTCCTCCTACACAACCCTGTCCTTGTCTTGGACCAAACCCAAGGATATTAAGGATGTTGCAGATGAAGCAAAGGGATATTTTGTGGAGATCAGACCTGCAGAAAACACAGATTGGGATCGATGCAATTCTAATGCAATATCTATGACTACATATACAGTAAAGGGCATGAAGTCATTGGCCATGTACTGGGTGAGAGTCATTGCCACTAATGATGGAGGACAGGGACAGCCTCAGGAGTTAGACAATTACATTCTCGCCATGCCTCCTCCTGGTAAGTAAATTTACAGTTCAAGCTGGAAAATATAATAACCACATTCACTGTGTGCAAAATTATAAACAAAAACAACCTAATTCAGGTTTAGTTTAATTATTACAGAGATCTGTAACATACTTTAACTTAGGAATTGTTTGCATTTTAGTTTTAATTTATCAATTCAGCACTTGTACAATATAGTTGGTATTTAAGAAACTTAAGAAGACTTGTGAACAGATCTCCAAAGCCTTAATAATGCAGGAAAAAATGTCTGTGAATTGCTGATAAGTTAAAAGCAGGATAACAAATAAATATAGATAAAATATCACAAAGAGAGTAAAGAATAAATAATGTTTAAAAGTTAGTGAAAATGGCAACAGAAGCTTTTGAGCATAATATTTTATTTCAGCTAATCAAATGGAAAATGTTTGTCCAACATGACTGTAGGGCTGGAAGATCACCACAGCTTATACCCAGTTTATAAATCAGAATCTACCAGATAGTCCTGCCCCCTAGTGGCAACAACTGCCCATGACATGTAGATGTATGTTTGATGAAATCAGAGTGTACACAAAGACTTGTTATCCTTTTGGTCTGTCAACAATTAACTTAAAAATAATAAAATAATAAAAGGGTTTAACTAGTCCTCTGTAGAATTACATTCAACTGAAAAAAGTGACAAGCTCTTCATTTCATTTGAAATGTTTACACCTTTTAAAAGGGGTCCAAGTTGTGGCTTCTTTGATGGTGGGAGTGATTTTGACAATTTTCCTGGTACACACAGCCTGGTGAGGACCAACTGCTCCTAATGGGGACAAAAGCCCAGTCCCCAGTGGGGGAAATACCATTGGGTGGGTCAGAGGCTTTGTTTAGAACTAACATGTGATGTCAGTTTTCGGTCAGGTATGCACCTGTGAGGTTAGGTTTAGGGGTCAGGTTAGGGAAGTATTCACTCAGAGTCCCACCTACCACCTGATGGCTCCGCAGTGTTGGTAAATCCCTTATGAAGCACATGCTTGCTCGACAGGCCCAGTCCTTGGCCACTGGGTCCTATCTTTATGGGAAGTGCATGGTGGGGTCGGCTGTTCCAAGAGGCCATTGGAGACAGCCTATTGATTTGTATGTGCTGTGTAAGATGTAGTGAAATATGGCTGGCATATTCCAGTCAGTGTAGGTGTACTGTTTGAGTAGAACTCAGCTCGTACATTGAGTGTTTGTCATGTGCTCTGCTTTGCAGAGAGAGGGAGTAGAGTTCAAAGGAGGGATGAATAAACAGAGGAGGGTGAGAGTGAGGGGAGGGGTCAGGAATGGTTGAGGGTGTGGTCCAGTAAGTATATATAGGATATTTGCGCTGGGGCTAATCTAATCAAAAGAAAGGTTTAGATTAAAATTTAGAATAACAATTCCTTTTAGTGACTGTTTACAGTTCACTGAGGTTAGGTTTAGTATTATTTTCTAGTTTAGATGTGTATTTTTGAGTTATTAATATAGTGTTGGTCTGTCAGTTGGGGGGGCTAGTCTAACTGTGGTAATACCCTCCCCTCCTATCTGGTGCTGTGTTATGTAGGTGACCCATGATGCTTTGCGGTTGGGTAGGGGGTGCAGTTATTGTGGTGGAGGGCCCAGATTGGTGGATTGTTTTGTGGTTTGCTGGGGATTGGTTTTAATGTTGGTGCTCCATTTTGGTAATAGTTATTTTGTTGTTTTAAATAGGGTTTATGACCATTTTGACATCTGGAATTTAAAAAAGCTGGGTCTTTTAGGACTAGCTGCTTCAGGGTAATAAGGATTTGTTTGGTTTAGGGTTCTTTAAGGAGGAATATTTTAATATATGTAGAAACCTCTGTGGTTAGGGTTAGGTAAGTGCCTGTGTAGAAGCTACATAGGGTTAGGATATAGAAATGACCAGTAAATAAATGGAAGTCAATGCAAAATCCCCATGGGGATAGAAGAACAAACGTGTGTGTGCATGGAAAAAAAAAAAAAAAAAGATAATGCATGTTTTTTTGTTGTCGTCAAAAACAATAAAACTTTTATTTTGCTGTTTAATAGTAAGGCCACGATTCACGGATGCTAAAATCAAGAGTTTTATGATTGTGATAGCAGGAAACTCTGCACGATTCAACATTAACTTTGAGGTAATTAAGAAAAAAAAATCTAGATAAGTCAAATTCCTGACTTTGCTTTTATTTTGTATACATGCAAAGTAAAAAAAAAAATTTTTTTTTTGTAGGCTTCGCCTTGGCCAGATGTAATCTGGCTGAAAGATGGGGTACCTGTGTCTAAAAAAGTGACCATCAGCAATGCCGAGGGTACATCTCAGCTTTTGATTCCTTCGGCTGAGCGTTCAGATACCGGAATTTACACCATCATTGTCAAGAATATTGTGGGCCAAGAAACAGTCAGCGTTGAAATTCGAGTCACAGGTGACTTGCATGCAGCAGCTCTGTGATTTCTTACTGCATTAACTTGACTCTTCGTGTAAAAAAAAAATTTAAAATGTGCGTTTACCTCCAGATGAGCCAAAGCCACCGGGTCCTGTGGAGCTTGATGAAAACGTGCCCGGCACCGTGACCATTTCATGGACCCAGTCTCCTGATGAGAAACGAGATGACAGGTTACACTACATGGTGACAAAGCGTGATTCAGTCAAAAGATCTTGGCACACTATAGGAGATCGAATCTTCAACAACAGATTCACGGCCTGTAACATCATGCCAGGCCGAGAATACCAGTTCAGAGTTTATGCAAAGAATGACATGGGCTCCTCCAAGCATTCAGAATCACAAAAGTGGCTGATTCCTGCCAAAAAAGGTATTCAGAACTGGTTGTACTTTTAGGCTTTTACTAAAAACTGAATAGTTTAATTTATAGAAACACTGCATTTTTTTTAACCTGACACTGCTTTTTTTTTAAAGCATCAAATGGTAACCAGTACATCATCGGCTTTGGCATTAATTTTAGACTGGAACTACACTTCAGTTACAAATTAGAAGTCCATTCATTATATTTTTCAACTGTCTTTTGGATTTATCATGTCATGGATGACTGAAATGCTACATCTGAAATGCAGCATCAGTCAGAGAACATAGAGTATGAAGGGCAGAAGTCTTCCTCCAGGCTAATAACTAATCCAACCAGGAGTCATTTTATATTGTTTTTTAAAGGCTTAAAAACAAGTCGTTTTCAAAATAATGTCATAAACTTGTAAACAGAAGGCTACATTAGCTGATAACAAAACTCTTTAATTTTCATGGTGCATTTCTTCAGTTAGTTAGTTTCATCAACCAGAAAATGTCCATGTTACTACACAAACGTATTTGTGATGAGCATAGATTATGTAAATGTGCTGTGACATGCTGATCAGACAAACTGATACATTCAGCAGCCTCAGCACCAACAACATGATATACATGGTCTGTACTCAGCAAACACATTTGCACAATAACAAGGATACATCCTTGTGTGTGTGTGTCTGAGAAACTAATATTAATATCAATATTAATATTAGCTTATTCAGAGTTTTTGTTTTTTACACCAGTATGACATACAATGTAACCATGCATATTGTTCTTACAGAAAAATTCACTCTGAAAATGCCAAAGTCAAAGGTCTGCGATCTACAGAGTCCTCCCAAATTCTTTGTTCCGCTGAAAACGCACACCGCTCCTCAAGGATATGAATGCTACATGAGTTGTGCTGTGAAAGGAGACCCAACCCCTCACGTAACATGGCTCCGCAACAACATCAGCCTAAATACCAACACTAACTACCTAATCACCAACACCTGCGGAGTCTGTTCTATGCTCATTTTGACGGTCGGAACTAAAGATACCGGGGAATACAAGGTTGTTGCAGAAAACCATTTGGGGAGGGCGGAGAGTTCGACTAAACTCACAGTCAGAGGTAAGTCTTTCCCATATTGCACCTGAGCTTTATATTATATTTTGCATAAGTATACATGCACATCAACGATCTGATTTTCTTTTTTACTAACTGTTGCTGTTGTCTGTCATTGCAGAGTACGCATAAGATGGCACAAACCAGGAAGTTGGGAATTCACAAACCATGTTTTTAAGAGCTGAGCAGACCTGAACAAATCCCAACATCTGTAGACTGCAATATTAATAATACTGGTTCAAACTTCTATTAATAAATGTTTGTTTTACAGCCACAGCCATCTTGGCAGTCCTGAGCTACAAAAAACATTGGGCTTACATTATTTACATTAAAACGTACTAGCTTTGCTCAACCTTGTTTTTGATTGTATCGTGCTAATTCATGCAACAGAAGCTTAAAAGCCATTTAAAGGTGTAATGTTGGAATGGTGCAAAAATCTGCTTTCGTGTCTGAGCTGTGTTTTAGATGGAAGATAATTTTAAATGCACAATAAATATCTAGTTACGATGTTTTTATGTTTTTGCTAAAGCAGTTTTGTTTTTGGTGCTCCTGTATTTAGTCTTTTTTTTTGTCTGTCAGTAAAATAATACAAGTTTGTAATAAATCCTGCTCCAACAGCAAGTTTTTTTTAAAAACGAAGTACAACTCTAAGAACCTAATCCAGGAAGATATTCTTTATTATAATTGTCATAATGCAAGCGCAGATAATGAGCAAGCATGCCAGGTTTTTAGTTGGCTGTGGAGAAGCTTTATCTCTTCGTCTTAGATGGTATGCAACGACATCTAAGTAAGAAAAAGAGGCCTCGTTTGGTTGTAGAGCTGATCAGTGCTGAGGTCATATTATATGTAACTGGTTTTCAAAATTCTGCTGTTCTTTGCATGGAAGGTGTTTTGCATTTTTAAAAATGTGACTGATTAAAATCACTGATGGCTTTCTTTGTTTTCCAAAGTGCCCTTCTTAATTTACAACTAGATATGTGATTTTCACAATTTAAGAATAATTTAAATCAGAAAGGGATTTTAATTAAAAAGCAATAAGACACTATTGTGTGTCTATTTGTGTGTCACTGGTAAATAAATGTTTAAACTGCTGTTTGATGTAAACTTTTTTTCAGCTACTCTATAAATGACTTGATCATTTTGGTACTTGATAAAACAACTCCAAATACTATTTTTAATTGCTTCTTAAACAAATGTAAATAAGAAATCTGAAGCAAGTCTTGATTCAGCAAGCCTCAAAATTCATACCATTTGTCAAGGCTCATGAAATTTTATGTTAGTGATTTATGCTCACGCTTCTCACGTTACTTATCTGAGCGGGTTTCTGAGACTCCCAAATTATTCCCTGTATTACAAAGAAAAAAAAGGAACACCTAGAACAAAAAAGTGACTGACAAGAGCAGGGGTGTCATTTCTCAGGTTTAGCATAAAAGAGAGATTAAAGTGTAAAGTTGTGCTCAGTTTTTGAGCTACAATTAGAATTTCTCATCTCAAGAAGATTTGGTAAGTATTTTTTAGATTAAAATGAGAATGTATTAAACATGTGTTGCTTGTAATATTATGGAATAAACATCCCAAAGATTGCATGTTTCAGTTCATGTCACAACAGCTCAACTTGCACCTCTTGAAACTTTCATTTTATGACCCCATCACACTTTAGGACCACAGATCATGTCAGTAAACCTATATCCATAACTGTGGTCAAAAAGCAGTGGGGTGGAGGCAGGAGTGTCATGAAAACTTTTCTGGCCTCTTAAAATGAAGAGCCCATGCTGAAGAATCATCTGGAACCTGGCTGACAGACCGCAAAGAACAGAAGGTTACTGGGGGAAAAAATAGTAAGTACGTTAAAAAGGCTAGATTCGCAGGTCCTAGGACGTGGTTGGATATCTTATGTCCAATCCTTTTCGCTTTGTCTATTTAACATTCTTATAAACTTTATATTACCTATAAAAACCTTTACAGTGCATAACAAAATTGTTTTTTTAATGTTAAAATACTAAGAATGAAAAATAAATCAATGTTTTGGAGAATTCAAATAATTTTAGCCTGATTGCAAAATGCTAAAACCATGTAATTCATAAGGGTGTAATAATAATACCCTGTTATTGAAGAAAATTGCTTTAACTTAGCAAATTGTACACACTTCACAGACGAACACTAATTCAAAGTGTCACAATTTCAAATTCTTCCACACTTTCCTTCTGAAAGTCACAGCATTTGGCAAAAAAATGTAACTATTGTGAAGCATTTAATCACCCACAAAAAAATAAGAAAAAATTGCATGTGCTTGTATTAAAGAGAGCTGTGAAATTTAAGTGACAAAACTGGCATTCATAAATCAGTTCACTCATAACACCCTGGGCAAAGCTATTTTCTCTCTCAGACAAATTTAGCTTCACAGCAATTCGGCGTGTGTACAAAACTGTAAAATATGCAGGCTCTTCATTAACTGTGAGAACTCTGCTTAATCATTTATATTTATTTGTAATAGTTTAAGTAGCTAATATGTATAATCAAGGACCACAAGGATTGTGCCATTAGACTAATGTGATTAGAAAAAAATTAAAGTAAAACCTAATGAGAACTGAGCACAGTTTACCTAAGAAAATGTGTCATACAGGATGTTGTTCATATCATGTTTGGACATGTATGTTCATTCATGTTGCTCTAATTAAATCTTGACATCTTCAAATACAACCTAAAACTAATAATTGCATAAAATATCAATGAAGATTCTTGTAATTAAGACACAATTACGATGCTTTAATATGACATGTCAGTTTATATGCTGACACTTTCAGACCTAAAGAAGTTATAATATTGGATTATTTTTACAACTATATATAAAAAAAAGAAATCAGATTTGTTTAAATATACAGCAATCTTGTATTTCATTGATATAACTAATGGCCACCAAAGTGGGACCATTTAATGTCTAAGATGGACATAAACAAGTTTACATCTACAGTCAGAGTTATAACACTTGGTATCTACTTATGCTGCAATACAGATTAAATGATAAACTCATAAATTAATAAAACAATTATGTTGCTTATCAATTTTTCATGACCAAACTCAAAACATCAGTTTTTATTTTATTATATGTAATAGTGTGTCAAAAAGGGTAAGAGCTTCCACCTACATCCCTTCGGCTAAAAATGTATCCCATCTTAAAACTTAAGTTTCCTAAATGATAAGTGATACCCGGTGTAAATTCCAACCATCTGGAGAACATAAATTACTTGTAAGACACATGGAATATATATGATCACAAAACATTGGCCAAGGAAACCTTCAAACTTCACAAAACTAAAACAGAATGGCATGCTCTTTTTTTAGGTATTTATGCTAACAAAAGAAACATTTTATTTATTCATTTATTGTTTGTATAAACAGAAAAACTGGTGTCAAAATGTTTAAGATTTGCAAAGCTAAAGAGGAGCAACAAACTGCGTCAGGGCAGGGTAAGTCACTAAAAACATATCTGTTAAGGACAAGTTATCAAGCTAGGGAGATTTGTACAATGCAAACCTATTGCTTGTTCCATGACAGTAAAAATTAAAAAGAAATCAAGGGTGCCTGGAGTTATGATCACTCAATACGTAGAAGAACTGCCCCAGGGAATGACCACTCCTGATTTCACTCGGAAACCAATCGCGCTTACTATTCAAGAAGGTAATACATTTCTGATCACACGCATTTTCTTTATAGTGAGTTCACCTGATATACGGACACTGCCTTCTATTTTGTTTCTACCATTTTTGAAGGAAAACTGGCCATCTTCAGAGCTATTGTTACTGGGAACCCAACCCCAGCTGTCACCTGGGTGAGGAATAATGGAGAAATTGATGAAGAAAGAGACAAAGCTGTATTTGATAAGATTTCTGGTGAACATCAACTGCAGGTATAACAAATATGTCTTAATTGTTTAAAGCATTGTATAACTTGTTTAAATGAAGTTTTGAAAAAAACAGAATATTCTCTTTCTTGATAGATGCCTGATGTGTGTGTGGATCAAGCTGATACCTACAAGTGTTATGCAAGAAATGAGTATGGAAAAGCACTTGTAACTGTTACACTCAACGTCATTGAAGGTTAGATTAATGTTGTCTTTTATTATAGAGGTCAAATGAGTGTATTAGGAAAAATATCTAATTGATTTCACATTTGCTCTATTCAGTTGGCTATAAAAAGAACAAAGCAATGCAACAATCAAGAACAGGTAAAAAGCCTGTATTTATTCCTTGCTTAAAAAACTGTTAGTCCCTTAAGAAATAATGAAATTAAGAAATGATATTATGAAAATAACTCATGGTGTTGGTTGCGTTATAGCTATACGAGAGTTACCCGAAGATTTTAAAAAGACTTTGAGAAGCACGTGAGTAGGATAAAGTTTACAAAAAAAATGTATATTTTTTTTATTCAAAATTTGATTTTGTTTTACCATTTTTGTATTTTTTTAAGGGTGTACTCAGAACCAAAAGAAGAAGCAAAGCCAGAAATCGATGACAAGTTCTGGGAGCTGCTATTGAGTGCAGAAAAGAAAGATTATGAAAACATTTGTGCACAATATGGTATCACTGATTTTCGTTGGATGCTAAAGAAACTAAATGAAAAGAAGCTAGAAAGGGAGCAGGAACAAGAGAAGGTTTGTTTTCATGTTACAGGTTTGTGTAAAGCAGCTTCACATCCTGGGATCAATAAAGTATTTTATCTGACACCCAGTTAATAAATGCAGCATTTATCTTGTTTCCCTAATAATACCATAGGTTGTTGAAAAACTCTGTAACCTGAAGCCCATCGAACTGAAACCAAGTGGGGCTGCAGAGTTTGAACTTGAAATGTCACTCAAAGACATCAACAGCAAAATATTCTTGTTTAAGGTGGGATGCTTACTTTTTGACATTGATATAATTTAAAGAAACCTTACTAACACATAACTGTATGTTTCATATTGACAAATTTAATGGTAACTTGTGTTTGAAAAGGATGGAGTAATGATTCCTTTCGATGTGGACACAGAAGATAAACATGGCCTTAAGAGAGTGGGAAAGAGATTTGTTTTCAGCATAAATGGTGTTAATCCTGAAGATGCAGGATTGTACCAGCTGGAAGTTGATGGAATTAAAGTATTTTCAACTGAATTAAAAAGTAGGTTTGTGCAAAAAGCAAACTGCTTTCAGACTAAATATTTGCGTCAATATGTTGTGAGACTTTTGCTGTGTGATTTGATGCTAAATCACAAATTCAAACTGTATTTTTAATGCTTTTTTTCTCTCCTTTGTTTAGTTCCAGTAGTAGACTTCTTGGTTAAGATTCAAGACGTGAACGCACAGGAACGAGAGGATGCTGTGTTTCAGTGTGTACTCTCACATCCAATGAAAAACATCTCCTGGATGGGGAAGAACAACTCACTGGAGCAAGGAGACAAATATGATATCACTGTATCAGAAGACATGTTGATTCACACTTTGGTGGTGAAGGACTGCCTGCTACTGGACAAAGGAATCTATGCAGCCGTGGCTGGAATTAAATCCTGCAACGCTTGGCTTATAGTGGAGGGTAAGGTTTTCATTTTGTTCCAATCAATAAAATAAATATATATAGCTCACTTGTGAGATAGATTATTGAAAATTTGTCAAACAATACCCATTTTTTCAGCCACTGTGTATTGCTTTAATAGCTGACAAGGATCCAAGCACAGTTGGAAAGAAGAAAGCTCGTAAGACAACTCGTGCAGGTGGTGGTGGAGAAGATCTTCTCAGGATAGCCCAGGAGCAACAGGAAAAGTTACAAAAAGAGAGAGATGAGATGCTTGCAAAGGTGAAGGCAAGAGCTGCTGAGGAGGAGGAGGAAGAGGAGGAGCAGGAGAAGGAGTACGAGAAAGAAGAGGAGGCAGCAGCCACTGAAGTAAGAGATGAAACACTGGAACGTGAGCCTAAGCCAGAACCACAAGTTCAACCTGAAGTTCGACCAAAGGAATCGGCTCCAGTAGAGGCAGAACCAAAAGTAGAAGTGGCAGCAGATTCAGAAAAGGTTACATCAGAACCTCAGTTTGTAAAACAAGAAGAGAAGAAAGAATCAAAAGCAGAAGAATCTGTACCAGTAAACGAGGAAGAAGCTCCTGCTGAGGAAGAGGAGCCTGTTCAAGTAAAAAGACAAAGAGAGAGAAAAGGTCCACTTGTTCCAGAAACTGTTGTTGGTGAGATGCAAAAAAAACCCACAGATTTCCCTTTTAATAGTATTCATTTTTAAAATCCTGATTAGTGTTGTGTATACTGCATGCTCTTGTACATTTCCAATACACAGCAGGGTTACATTTTTTTGTTTTTTAGACCCAGTGGTTTACTTCACCAGTGGTCTGTCAGATGTAAATGCTATTATTGGCACTGATGCAGAACTGCTCTGCAAGCTCAGCAGTGAAAACTGTGATGCTGTCTGGTACAAAGATGGGAAAGAGGTAAAGTAAATAAGAGTTACCAAATGATCTCCCTCGTGAAATAATAGATTGTTTACATCTGCATGTCCATTTCAGATAACAGATGCAGACAATATTAATATTGTTAAAGACGGAACTTATCGCAAACTAATCATCAAAGATTGCAAAGAGGAGGATTCTGGAAAGTATAAATGTGAAGCTGATGGGCGTAAAACTGAAGCAGTGCTAAATGTTGAAGGTAATGCCATGATTATAATTCAAGTAAGCCACAGAAACATTGTGGGAGGGCAGCCAAGATGAAACTGTCAGCCATTCATATAATTTGTTTCTGCTTTGGTGTCTTTTCAACTAGATCCTCCAAGAATCAACCCAGATGACCTTGCTGAGTTTATGAAACCCGTTAAGATCAAAACTGGAAAAGACGCAGCCTTCAAGCTGTCATTTGTTGGTCGTGAACCCATGAAAATCCAGTGGTACAACGATGGTGAAGAACTAATGGACGAGACCAATATCAAGATTGAGAAATCGTCCTCACATAGTCGACTGCTTCTAACCAAATGCCAACGCAGAACCAGTGGAGAAATCAAGATTAAAATTAAAAATGAATGTGGAACAATTGAGGCCATCACACAGCTTATCGTATTAGGTAATGTTTTGCAATTGCATTTTAAAAACAAAATCTACCAATCCATCAAAAGGTCAGATAAACTGAGTCGTTACAAATAACTTTTCCGTCTATACAACAGATAAACCGACACCACCTCTGGGTCCAGTGGACATAATCGAAAGCTCTTCTTCTTGCATTGAGTTCAAATGGAGACCTTCCAAAGACAGTGGTGGATGTCCTGTAACGAACTACATCCTCGAGCGCCAGCAAATTGGTCGTAACAGCTGGACAAAGCTGGGCAAGATTGGCTCAGAATCTAAATACAGAGACACAGATGTGGATCATGGCAGAAAATACTGCTACCACATCAGAGCAGAAACAGATCATGGCATCAGTGAAATGATGGAGACGGACGACATTCAGGCAGGGACAAAGGGTGAGTCATCTCACAAGTGAAAAACACAGTAGGTCTGGAGAAACATTTTTGTTTGTGACTGCATTATTCGTTTGATCAATTCTTAAGCTTACCCTGGACCACCATCTACACCAAAAATTGTTAGCGCTTTCAAAGACTGCATCAACCTTGCTTGGACTGCACCGACTAACACAGGGGGAACAAACATTTTGGGATACAATGTGGAGAAACGCAAGAATGGAAGTAATCTGTGGAACATTGTCAACCCACCTGATGAGCCCATCAAAGGTTAGATCATGTTTATTTACCATTTAACACAGACATAGGGATATGAGAAACAAGTCTGTATTTATGTTTATCATGCAAACAGGAAAACAGTATGGTGTAAAAGATGTTGTTGAAGGTATTGAGTATGAGTTCAGAGTATCAGCCATAAACACATCTGGTGTTGGGGAGCCAAGCGTACCCTCTGACTTTGTGATTGCAAGAGATCCAAAGAGTGAGTAACATTTAAAATATAAGATAAATTTTCTTTGCATCTGATTATTGCTTTAGTTTTAACATACTGCATATCTCCCACACTGTTTCTACTCTAAGAACCTCCTGGTAAAGTTACTGACCTAAAGGTGACAGACTCTACATACACTACCTTGTCACTGAGCTGGACAAAACCCCCTGAAGAAGAAGGTGTCCAAGATGAGGCCAAGGGATACTTTGTGGAACTCAGACCAGCAGAAAACCCAGAATGGGATCGGTGTACCTCCAGCCCCATCGTCATGACCTCATTCAATATTGTGGGACTGAAATCTATGGCGATGTATTGGGTAAGAGTTATAGCTACCAATGAGGGTGGAGATGGTGAGCCTCAAGAGTTAGACAACTACATCATTGCAATGCCTCCTCCTGGTGAGTCAATAAAACTCCAGACTTCATTTCTATAATTTCTCTAATTGTCTTTCTAAAGATTTGCCTTTATTTTCAGTGAGACCTCAATTCACTGACAAGAAAATGACAAACTTTATGGTAATAAGGGCAGGAAACGCTGCACGAATCAACTTTAACTTTAAGGTTTGTCAACAGAGTTACAGTTAGATACAAGGATGCTGATGTCAAAATAAAAGAAACATATTTGGTTATAATTGGCTAAAATTAATTTTGTTGAACAAATGTAAAAAAAAATAAGCATAATTGTGAACTTAAAATTGATAATCAAATCCAATCAAGGCTTGAGTGAATCATTACATCCCTACTTGTTTTCAGTTCTAATTTTCTACATGTACTGTATGTATTATGCAAGTATGTTTACACAAAGTGGCACAAGCTTATGTTTATTGTTTTTAACATGCATTGTAGAGGTCCAGAAAATAAACTGATCAGCAACTCAGACACTTAAACCTCATATTAAACCTAGAGACAAACATCTATACAGAAAGTAGCCTCTACATTCATGTCTCATTATGTTGACAGGCATCTCCAATGCCAACAATAACTTGGCTAAAAGATGGCTTACCAGTGTCCAAACATGTGACAGTGAGCAACACGGATTCATCATCACAGTTGATGATACCCTCCTCAGAGCGCCATGACACAGGAATTTACACCATCATTGTCAAGAACATTGTTGGTCAGGAGACCTCCAGTGTTGAGATAAGAGTCACAGGTACAGTGAAAATCACAACTTGTCCATCAAATCAATCCACCAATTCACTTAAAATGAAACATTTCCCCAAATATATTTAAATTATTGTATAGGAGATACAACAAATGTTACATTCAAACACAAGAACCTGTTTACCAATTGGACAGAACTTTTAAAATTCAAACCGATTTTAGTAAACCACAAACAATTTCCAGCCAAACAGACTTTTGAATTCACTCTTTGACATGTGACATCATAATATTCCTAATAATTTCCTACTTGCTTCATAGATGACCCAAAGCCTCCTGGCCCTGTAGAACTGGAGGAGAATGTGTCAGGAACAGTCACAGTTTCATGGACTCCCTCTCCAGATGAAAAGAAGGACAACAGATTGCACTACATGGTCACCAAACATGATTCTTTTAAGTGCACTTGGCAAACTGTGGCTGACCATCTCTTCAACAACAAGTTCACTGCCATAAATATCATGCCAGGACGGCAGTATAAGTTCCGCATCTATGCCAAGAATGACATGGGTCTTTCTAAACATTCTGAATCAGCAACCTGGGAAGTGCACAGGAAGAAAGGTATGTTTCAAAATAAAACTAAAATGTAGGAGCTTCTAATTTATCATTAACAGCTTTAAGACATTGAGGCAACATATGTTGGTAACCGTTAAGCCCGGAAAAAAATAAAATAAGATAAAAATTGAGAAAAGGGAGATTTTTTTAATACTTGGTCAAATTAAAATCGCACATTGGAACTAAATATGTGCTAAATAAAGCACTGACATTTGTGTATTACTAAAAAAAATTCTGGTAATCAAACGTGTATCTATATTTGTCTTACACATTTTTATTCTATGCTTCCAGAGAAGTTTTCTGTGACACTTCCCACCTCCAAAAGTTGCAGTTTTGAGATGCCTCCATCGTTTTCTGTTCCCCTAAAACTGCACAAAAGTCCTGCAAGATACGAGTGCTACATGAGTTGTGCGGTGACAGGAAACCCCAGACCCCATGTTACCTGGTACAAAAACAACATTGGCCTAAACACCAACCCTAACTACTACATCACCAACACATGTGGCGTCTGCTCCATGCTGATACTCAACGTGGGGCTCAAGGACAAAGGGGATTACACTGTTACTGCAGAAAATCCTCTGGGTCGAGTGGAGTGTTCAACAAAACTTGTTGTTGGAGGTAAAGACAGGTTCACAGCTTGTTTTTTTTTTTTGTTAAAGTTTGCTTAATCGAAAACCTAATTTAACATTTATCTCTCTGATTTTTTTTACTTAGATTAACCTGATGAAGTGATACTGAGCTCTTCAAGATGTCTTCTACATTTGTTTGAATGGATCATTTACCAGTTTAAGTGTCTGTGTTTATTTCATTTATTTTATTTATTTGGCAGGGGTTATAGTAATGTGTTTGAACTGATATGATGAAATAATAAAGCATGACAAGAAATGAAGAAATCTAGACCTTTTTTTTTGTTTTTTTTGTTTTTTTTTAAGAGTTGGGTGTTCCAATATCTGAGATATATATAAGTGGGTGGGTGTGTGACTTGTATTTAGTGGATTTGGGAATATTTGGGAATTGGCACCAAAGCCTCAACAACAGCAACATTAACACTGTGGCTTATGTAATTTCTCAGTTAATATTGTTTAATAGACAACAAAAGCTCAAATATTTTTAAGCAGGTAAAAGTGGGTGGATGGATGGATTTTTTTTCCTGAATGTCTAAGTCAAACTTTCAGGGTAAATAAAGCATCCTGTTTTATTGTCCATCTTAAATTTAAAGCAATTTGCAATTATTAGCTCATTCCCTTTAGTAAAAATCTGGAAAATCAGTGGATTTCAGAAACAATACTTTTATTTATATTCAGAAATTCAGATGCATAATAATGCCAAACAATCTAATCTGTGATATTTAGACTTCTGACATATTGTAGCCAGTTTTTAACTCAGTTAAAATCTTGAGTAAATATACAAGCCCTTTCATTAGAACACCAGATTTAGCCACCTTACAGAACAGGGTTCACTTACCCAGTCATAAAGTCAGCAGTGATTTACGGACATATTAAGATGTTTCAGAAGACAGTTCAGTTTTATGTTGCATGTGACCTATCATATGGCAATCCAGCTTACTCATCTTCCAGCAGCTGTAAACCATTGGAACACTAGAATGTCACGTTTACATCAGGCAGTGCCAACTTTAAACAAGCGAGGATGTAAGAGGTCAACATATCTGTATTATACTTTAATCTGAGATCCATCACTTTTTTTAAAGCAACACAAAGCTCTGCAGGCAGTTAATCAGCTTATTAATCAGTTGCTTTGCTTGTTCAATTTGGGGTATTAGCAGGCTTACAGCTTGAGCTGAATACTACAGGTTTCCACATGAGTAGTGTAGCTCCCAGCCCTGCTGTTAGATCAGGTTAGGTACATTATTTTAGTAATGGACTGACACACCATTGGTATTAAAAGCTGCACAATTCATTGTGTTTGATGCATCTCAGTTTTCCAATTGGTCTCCATGTCCAATTGTCCCTCTCTTATAACGCTGTTGCATGTATTATTCAGCCTTCTGTGAACAATAGAGATAATCAGGGCCCTAACCCATGTGAACAAACAGTTTTGATATTGTTAACTTGTTTGTTCACCATGTGGAAGCACTGCTTATAAAGCTGAGTTTACCTGTAACTTCTTAGACTAAAAAGTTGAAATGTTTTTTTCGTTTTTTTTTTTTTTTCAACAAAGAACTCATTTACCAACACAATTCATTGTGTTAATCTGCTGTTAGTCACAGTTCTGCTGTGGTAAGGAAAAATATTTAGAAAAAAAGAAAGAACATCACTACATAAATCTGTCCTCAGGATGAATTTTGGACACAGATTCTAACTTATCACTAATATTTCATCATCCCTCCCAACAATAAAAATATCTATATAAAAAAAAATAATAATAATAATAATAAAATCCAAGGTCCCTGGGGTGATGTTCATACAATTTACAGCGACTCTGCCAAAAGAGAATGAGATCCAGATTTCACCTGCAGGCTGATTGCTTTGACCATCCAAGAAGCCAACAGAGAGAGAAGGGAAAAAAAAAGACTAATTTTGGAGATTTGTGTCAAAATAATTTTCAAAAAAGTAATGATGATGTCAACGAACCCAAACACAAAAAGCCCTGCATCAGTCATACAGAAATGAACAATAACTTATTCAAAATCAGAACAAATGGTAGGATTGCTAAAATGTCACAAAAAATAAATAAAGTTTGCTGCATGTTGGCGCCTTAAAGGCCCCAGTTGCTCTATGCATTGATACCCTGTGGAGGATATACCACTGTGTATTTGTGACAGATCAATAATCAACCTGAATACTTGTGTCCACACTCTTGTTTGTACTAACCACCATTTCACTTGAATTTTTTTCTCTTTTTCAAACAGGAATTTTGTTTTTTTTTTAAGTCATTGCCATTTGAGATTCAAAGCCAACAGACGTGAAACTTTAAAGAAGTAATGGAGATGAGCCTAAAACATCCAAATAACAGGGTAAAGATGATCCTAATGCTAATGTGGATGGGACTATCAAATTGCAGCAACATTCTTATATAGGCAGTGGTATTGTAAAAATAGCTTAGAAAATCTCTAAATGGAGACCAGAGGAAGGGGTGTAATTACATGAAGGTAATTTTGTCTACAGTTATATAATTTTGCTTTCCGAGTTACTTTAAAGGACAGAGAAATGCAGTGTTTTTTTTTTCTCTAGTCAATAAACAACTAATTGTAATAAAGTTCAACAACCAATTCAGCACCATTTACAACTGGTTTGAAAGGAAGCCATTATAAATTGGTCATCCATAACTGTAATGCAAATATATAAGTTTCGTTTTGCTTTTGTTTTATTGTTTGACTTTTAGCCAAACTCAGGTGCTGGGTTCGGCAAAAACAAAAATGGAACTTCTCACAATCTGACAGCTCAAAGCTACAGAAATGACATCTGGGCAATTTACAGATCAGGAACTGAGAACACAGGAAACACACAGGATGCTTTCTCCCTGAAGGACTTAAAAGAAGAAATGTAAAGATGCAGTTAACTAATGTGTGGTTCGTGTTTCTTATACGCCTGAAGCAAACAAAACTGACCTTCACATGTTCCTTAACACGTCATTAAGTCAGTAGGAGTGAACCAAAACTCCACTTTATAGAAGCCCTCTGAACCTCAGGGTTCTCTGGTGGTCAGCTGGTTTAAGGATGGGACAGAGATCAAAAACTGAGAAGATGAGATTGGGAGAGAGCCTAATCACAGTCTCTGCTGCTCAGAAACAGCCTGCAGGCAAACACAGGTGAAATATATATATCAAACTCCTCAACTCATTTGGTGCTATAGAAGCCAAATCTTAACCTTCTATTCTTAGTTTAAAAACTGAGAAATGTTCGTTTTTTTTACTTGAAATGTGCAAAAGCTGAACTAAACATTAAAGTTTCATTATTGCCAACATTCACTGACTTTAAAACACTGCAAAGATAATTTTAACATTAGCACCAAGAAAGTTCATTTCAGCAATAATTCATCATGTTTCTCAAAAATGTAAGCAGGTCCACCAGAGGGTTCAGTGGAGATGATTAAACTGCATCTTCAAGAACTGAGATCCAATGTGAATGCTACCAAAACCAATCCAGGCACAGCCATGCAACTAAATTATAAAATGACAGCAAACAAGTCTGTGGACAACAGTTTGGGATGGCTCAGCTGATGAGTTCCCTTTTAGAGAAAAGCATCTGAGTCATGAAAAAAAATACAACTATAGTATTGATGCAGAAATTCCCAAGTGCATCAGTGACACCCTGGAGCCCACTGATAGCATTATGGCTGCCATAATGAGTGACTGTAGGGAAATTAAGTCTCATTAAGTACTCCTCAGCAAATGTTAATTTCCATCAGGTTGTTATTGTGCCAATAGATAAATTGTCTGATTGCTTCTGATCACACATCTGTGACATTTTATAGCAATTCCTTCAGAATTTCTGACTAAGTGCTATTTGGTTAATTGTTAGCTCATATTCAGACATGAAATACAAATAATATACCAGCAGGTATGTACTGCACTGTGCTATTATTTATTTTTTCCAAAAACTAGATAGAAATTAAATAATTATTGAATAATTAGCCATTATGCATTTGAGTAAATATCTTAATCTAAATTATTAAATGTTCATTTTTTGTCATCTTAATATTGTGTACTGTAGAGTAATACCATAAAGTATATATTACAAACAAGGTCATCATCACCATACATTGGAAACAAAGATAATAAAATGATTCCATAACAATGTAAACAGCTTTTTCCTGCTTCTTTTAACAAACTGCATCCTGTTTATTATCAGACTTGTTTTTTTATGAACCAATTCCTGAGCAGCTAGGCCAGTTTTTAAAATATATAAAAACAGTCAAGACAAGTTTGCTTATTTTATCATTTGATTTAAAATAATAAATGTTTTTGGTGCTCCTGCAAAACTTGTCCATCTAACCAAGTCATATCTAGCCACAAATTAAGAAGTCTTACTGCACTGACAGATTATTTCACTTAATTTGAAAAGTTTCAGACTATATTCTAGTATTTTTAAATTTATTTTTAGATGACTATTTTTGCAGTGTATTGGTGATGTAGAACAGTGCTTACTTAATGTTTTTACCTAGGTCAGAGGTGATATCAGTGTTTATCTTCAGACATGTCATCAGGTTTTTCTCACACCTGTGTCTCCTTCTTTAACAACCTCTGAGTGACTATTCACACTGTCCAGAAATGTCATGCGTATCTAACCTCTGACTATATAGACTGAAAAACCCTGCTCAGTACGCCGTGTCCAGCGCATCACAGCCTCTATGAGTAACCAGCTTTTTATAATGCAACACCAGGTCCAGTGAGATAAACTAAATCCCACAGGCATGCTGTGAAATTTTCAGCTGATTCATATGCAAGCTAATAGGAACAGCCAACCATTAATATCAATATAGGATCATTTTGCTACATAAAATGTCTCGCATTAATGTTTACTGACCAGTAAAACTCATACTTGGGTGATCATGTTACTAGAAAACTTGCAAAGCTGCTGTAAAAAGATTTTGGCTGGGTTTTTCTCCTGTAAAACTTGAAAACTTGTAGCATTAGGTTCTCAACCTTGAAACGAGCATATCCATCAAACTATCAATGTCATTTATGATAATTTAGATTTCATCACAATTTTATATTTTTGATATGTTATGCTGATGTTTCCCATTACAATGTCAACAAGTGGTGGAAAAAAAAAAGTTGTCTCAATATGTCTAATACCAGATTGAATGAACAGCCATGAAATATTTCCGGTGCCAACTGCAAAGCGATCACTTGATGCGTAAGAGGAACCTTCACCCATCATCACGGTGGTAACACGGGTTTTCACCAACTACCCATGAAAGGTACTTAAATAGGTTCAAACTTTTATCGCTGAACAAAAAGGAGGGATCACATTTGAAATACAGTGCAGAGAGAAGACGTGTCGCTGAGCAACGCTGACAGATAACCATTAGTAAGTATGATTCGTTTTTTTTTTCTTTCAGTCTGTGTGTCATTGAGTTAAACAAAATTAATCAAATAAAAACAAAAGTGTCATTAATTGAAACAGGAGAATGTTAGAAACAACAGAAACTAAGCTGGATTATTTGCAAAAGTGCATAATTCTATAAAGAATAACATTTAT
This sequence comes from Cynodonichthys magdalenae, assembly GCA_031762555.1. Taxonomy (NCBI): domain Eukaryota; kingdom Metazoa; phylum Chordata; class Actinopteri; order Cyprinodontiformes; family Rivulidae; genus Cynodonichthys; species Cynodonichthys magdalenae. The sequence goes on from JARVJO010000365.1 coordinate 11,293,611, forward strand.
CAAGACTGACAATTGTTAAAAACATGTTTTTGGCTACATGTTAATCTATTTTAGGTCACACAATGTCATTAGTATTAACTATTAGGCAGACTTGCTTTTAAATGGTTAAAAATTGAAGATGTGATTGGATTTTTTGTGATAAAATTTGTTGCAGTTGAAAATACAAATGTGTTGACAAGTTTAACAAATGTTTGCACTTCACTTTGCATTGTAGTTACAAGAAATATGGAGAAAAAAAATGTACTCTTAAAAAACATACCTCCATTTTTATTCAGCCCAAAAACTAACAGAAAAGATTACAATGTTAATGGATGGTAGGAGGCTTTTAAAAGATCACATATTCCTGTAATTAGCATTTTAAATATCTCTAAATGACAAAAAATGGCAAAATATGATCTTTACATATCAGCAGAAACCTGTGATCATTTTGCACAACAAACTGTCATACACTAAAATTTAAATATTTTGTATTCTCTTTTTTTTTCAATTTGGTAGATGTTGAAAGGCAGATATACTGTATATTTACTCAGAATATGTTCAGTTTTTCTAAAAATTATCAAAAAATTAAAAGGTTCATCAGGAAAAATTGACCACATTGTCTTAATTTTTTTTTTGTGTGTGGAGAACAATTTTTAGTTTTTATTGATGAAAAGTGGCTTATCTTGAATACTATATTTAATTACCATCTCAAAAGATGTTTAGTTTTTTTTAAGGTTGTCAAGTTTAAAATATTGTACATAAACACAAATCTACTCAATGTAGGTGTAAAATATAGTCAAGAACAACTCTTATCTTGATGGTAATTAAAAACAAAATTAAAAAGATATACATTAACTTGAGTGTTACCCAACATGTGCATCAACCCAACAGTTCGATGAGAAGATATTTGTTCCCTGTCTATGTTTGGATCCTGAGCAGTTAAATTACTGGCAGCCAATTGACTCCACAGACAGTTTGGAGGAGTGAGCCACTCGGTGGGATTTCACATTCCTCATTTACAGCGTCCCAAACACGTCTCCAAGTGTCTGCAGGAGTCACGACTTCACCGTTTGACAGACTGATGTCATCTGGAAGCATGTCACATGAGAAGCTCCAAGGCAGTATTCCCTAACGTTTCCTGTTTAAGTGTTTTAGGTTCTCATGAACATAAATAATGTGACTTTATTGATGACTAATAGGAAAGATCTAAAGAAATCACAGGAAGATAATTTTGTCTAAATATTTTATTTTCAGGTTTATTTCCACTCTTATAGGTATAGAAATTATCATTGTCACGATCTTAAAAGTGGATATTCTGTTTGATTTAACAATACCTAAATGATTCAAATACTATGATGATGCCACTTAGATCCTGCACTATAATCTAATATAAAATGTACACATTTTAGATAATTTTACTGATTTTATTTAAATTTAAAACACTTTAGCTTCTGTTTGGATGGAATCGTAAAATATAACTATATGACCAAATGTAAAGATAACATGAAAATGTAATGACAAGAGTTACAAAACTGTAATTTTATTCCTCAAATTTTAGTGTCAAATCAATTACAAATCTGACCTGAAGAGAACAAACAAAAGCAACGATGAGTTCGAAATTTCCTCAGGACCCACCAACTTCTGGTAAGTCAAACAGTCTGCATGTTGTGTTTGTAATATGTGCAAATTTTACATTTTTATATTTGGTATTTTCACAAGTCTCCATTGATAAATCAAAAATAGATTGACCTATTAAAAGAATTAGTGATGTAAAACATTTAGTTTATCACTTTTTTTGTGCACTTTTCTTGCCCTAATGAATTGTCAGAATGGGGCAGTTAAAGTTGAGCTGCTGCAGATATACCTCTGAGCCAGTGTCGGAGATAGCCACTGAGCCAACTTCGTGTGTATTAAATAAAGGATAAAAGGATGCAACATTATATCCAACACATCTCTAAGCACCGGCACCATCACACAGATTTTTCTAGATCTGAGAACACAATATGTTGCTGAGCTTATGTTTGTCTGGCTTGAACAAAGACACTTCCATCAGAATTAGTTTTTAAATCAATAAGGTGCTACAGGCAAAACAGTCTGAATCGTTTCATTTTTGTAAAGTTGCTAAATTTATTTTGATCTCAACTTAAATATCAATAACTTTTTTTGCATTAACCTTATTTTTCTTCCCCAAAAAATATTTGTGATCGACAGCAAAACAGATTAGACTTTTGAATCCTACATATTTCTGCACTTGAAATGAGTCAAAACGGAATGATGTGCGTTTCCCAAAGAACGAGAAGTGTACGGTCCCATTTTTTTACAGCAGGAAACACTACGTCAAGTGTCTGAAGTGTCTTGGAGTGGTTTATGGCAAGGATATCTCCTTTTACAGCCAACATTTAAATTTTTTATTTTTTTTTCTTGAAGATGTTCTCAAGTTAGCTGCTGCCCAAATCCAGCAGTTCTTCCAGGAGCAATTGGTATGCAGCAGGAAAATACCAGAGTGCTATCCAAACAGACTTGGATAATGTGTGAATCAATGCTTCAGGAACAAGGTTACAAGAATCCTGCCTGCATTCAGATGATATAAAAATATAAACCAACCCTAGAGAGATGACACACACAATTTGATGAATATTCAATGCATGCCCTTAAGCTGCAGTAAGACTGCTGGAATACAATTATCCAGAATAGAGCTTTGAAAAGCAGCTCGCAGAGGACAGTATACAGAAATAAGTTCACTCTAAACTTAAGTGGATGTTTGTGTAAATGTTAGTTTAAAGTAATTAAATTATTTCTATTGACATCTTTATTTTCGTAGATATGTCTAAAGCCTAAGAAATTGCCTATTTGAATGGGATTTTGCATCTATCCTGGGAATTGGTTGGAATAAATATGAGGTATAAGTGAGCAGATGTTTGTTGGCAGGTCTGATTCTGCACACAGCAACACTGAATGGTAATTAGATGTTTGACCGGTCTATAAAAGGTCTCAGTAAAGTCATACTTAATACACAAACTCCAGGATAACAGAAGCAGCTCTGAGCCATTACAACATATGATGCTTGTACAGAAAAAAAAGGAAACAGATGGTGGGTTCATGCTTGTGATTCCAACCGCTCTTAGGTCAACTTATTGTTGCTCACGAAGTCATAATGCAGTAAAAATGTCAGAGGATGAACAACAATCTCAAAAACGCATTACCTCATTTTTTCCCTCTCACATTAACAATTTTGAATATTTGGGTAAAAGAGCATAAACTTTACATTTGTTTGTTTAGAATAAATTGGTAATATAACTTCAAATGCTTTTAAAATAATTGTATAACTTTTTCAATAAAAAATTTCATTAAATAAAACTTTGCCAGTGATTAAAATGCAAAAAGGATGGACAAAAATAAGAGAGGAAAGAGTGACCTCTGGTGACATTCTGATGTGAAACTTCACCCGACAGTGATGACACCCAGTTAAAATGCAAAACATTTATGGTGAATTGAGTTCTATAAATGATATTTTAAAAATCATGTTGAAATTAACTGTATTGTATATGAAAAAACAAAAAGGCTGGTGTGGCAGCAAAAAGTACTTGCAAAAAGAAAACAGAAACAGACTTGGGTAAGAGGAAACAAAACTCACTGACTGTGGAGAACACGAAACAACAAAGCATTGACACTAGACTGAAGACAGAGAACAGAATATAAAGGGGAACTAACGAGCCACAATGAGAAACACCTGGGAGAGAAACATGAGCAGGTGAAAGTGGGCGGAGCTGGAGCAGAGACAGGCAGGATGACGTAAACAGAAAAAAATGACAGAAACAAGAAGAGGAACCAAAAACACACACAGTACACAGACTGTGACAAATGTAGATGCTCTACATTAAAATTGATAAATTTTGCAGCATTTTTCTGTGTGCACTCTCATTTACTGGGAATGTTTGAACTTTTAAATAAATCTGAACTTTGCTGGCACATGTTTGTGTAGGATTCCTGTCCATGTTTAAAACCTTAACGGGATGCATTATCAAGTTTTGCACTATTTAACACTACTTCTGATCTTAACAGTGGGGATAAAGAAAAGATCCAGAGTCGCTGGAGTTGTGATCACTCAGTTTGTGGAGATACTCCCGGCAGGAAAATCAACACCCGACTTTACCCGGAAACTGATGGCCTCAACTGTTCAAGAGGGTAAAAACGCAAGCACGTTGAAACACAAGTAAAAGAATGGAGTAAAGTTTACAATTTTTTCTGTTCTCTCTCTGGCTGTTTGTTTCCCATTTTCAGGGAAAAAAGGCTTTTTTAAAGCAATGGTGAGTGGAGAGCCAGGACCGACTGTTACATGGGGTCGCAACAAAGGGGAAGTAGATGATCCAGGAAAGTACAAAACTAGATATGATGAAAGAACTCGAGAACATATTCTTGAGGTGAGAAAGGAAACTGTGGATAAAAATGTGTTTCATGTGTTTTTGTCATAAAGATCGGATGAACCCATTATGAGGGGTGACCTAAGATTTGGTTGATTAGAATGTTTGCCACAAGAATCCATCAGACCATGTGCTGCATATTCTTCTTCTTATTTTTGTTTTAAATAAATATACATTTCCAATATGCATTTACTTTCAGTTTTTATTTCTTTTTCAGATACCAAATGCAAACCTTGATCAAGCTGACACCTACACGTGCTTTGCAACCAATGAGTTCGGAAAAGCTGTCTGTACAGCCACTCTGACTGTGATTGAAGGTACGATTTATTTATAGGTTTTAATAACAATTTCAACAATTTAATATTGAAAAACTATTAAATTATTCTTACTTGTCGGTTGTTGTGGGTCCTTCCAGGAGGCCAAAAGAAGAAATCACAAGATGGTATGAAATTGTGTTTGGTCAATCATGCATCTATCATTCAAAGACTTCTTTCCTTCCTTCCTTATTTATTTATTTATTTATGCTGGGAAACATAATTTACTTATTAAAATAATTCATATTTATCTTGCGGAGTTCCATTTTTTTAGGACACAAATTACTGTGATTCAGTTATTATATTTGATAACTACGGAAGCCGAGAGCGGCCATTCCCCACTTATAATTATTTTCCACGGTTTTCTCGTGATACCGACACGTCGTTATCACAAAATAACAAAGATCGTTTTCTCGTGATAACGAGTTAATTATGTCGTTATCACGAAATAACAACGAGTGTTTTCTCGAAATAACGAGTTATGGTTTTCCTTGTGTATCATTCGGTAACCATGGAGACGGCCCGATCCTCTCAGCTGGAGACCGATAAAGTTTATTATATCATCAAGATCACTGTGTAAACACCTGCTGATCTCCAGTCGGGCCAGCCGTCTCCTT
>JARVJO010000365.1:11306338-11354923 GCA_031762555.1 Cynodonichthys magdalenae
GGAGCTTCAGGTTGTGCAGGGGCGTCAAACAGCAGCTGGCTATGTGGAGATGTTGCAGCGGGCATCCCTCATGACTGTATTACATACTGACATAATTACATGAAAGTTTCATTTATTCAGTGGTGTTCATGATATATTTTGCTAACAGACAGACAGAGTTGACTTCAAATGAAGATCTTCTGCAATCTGTTAGTGCTCAGAATATGTATTGAGAACTAGTCTCAACTACTGCCACATCAAATGTTAGTTTATCTGCAAAATTATCAGAATTATAACCATCTTTGTGTTTGTAAAGGTCAGCTGGCTGAGTTGGGTCGACTCTAAAAGTTAATCGGTTACAGTCGTAAAGCCAATGAATTCTTTCTGCAAATTTCATTCAAAATGTGAGCAGTGTTTCAGGAGATGTTTTGGTCACACATAATCACACAAGCACAGGCAAAAACATCATTGCTCTTTGATGGCAGGTAGTAAAATTAAAATTCCCAAATTACACACTACAGACCTGAACTTCATAATATTTTACTTTTTTGGAGGAGCAGGGTAAGAGAACATCAAGTGTCATATTAGGTATTCAAATATGACAAAATACCTGTTGTTTTACCCAAAATGACGATGTTTACGAAAAGGAAATGAACGAATCCTTTAACCTTTAACACCACTGGTAAAATGAAAAACACAAAATAAACATAATATTTTGTCACTAACAAACTTTGCTATGATTCCAAAATTGAATTTTGCACAAACAGAATGGGTTTCTCAAAATTATATGTTAATTTGTTTATTATTGTTTATTATACACATTTATACCCTTCTGGCAGTATCTGAATCATTCTACACTAATAGTAATAATGAGTTTACACACGTTTTAATGTACGAAACAAGTAAATGTGTCATTAAATCACTCCATCACAGGTCTTCTGAAATGTTTCCCAGCAAACTGAGCCTTGTCTCCCAACTCCTCTTCAATTCTACAAAGAACAAGATTCATAAAAAAATATTTCAAGTTACTTTTGCTTTTGTTTTTATTGAGTAATTTCAAGCAGGTAAAACTTAAGATCCAACTCTGTTTTGTTTGGCCAGTGAAGTAAAGTTTTTTCAGAATGTTGAAATACTCAGACTTTAAGGTTTTTGTCTTAATTTCAACACAGTAATAGCAAGACACCAAAGCTGAAAAGGAAACTTTTAATCAAACAGTGACAACAGTTAATTATATATAAATATTAAAGATTGTTGGGTTTATCCATGGCTAAGACTCACCTCAGGATCTGATTGTATTTAGCCAACCGCTCAGAGCGGCACGGAGCGCCAGTTTTGATCTGGGTGAGTAAAAAACAAGTTTTTTGAATTTAACACAATTTCAGTTTTATACACAGAAAATGTGTTTAGTGATAGGTATTCAGTCTAATTTATCTATTTTTTTCCAAACATAGAAGTTGACATTGAAGACAGCTAAATGTTCAGGTGTGTTACCTGTCCGGTGCATAGTCCAACCACCAGATCTGCTATGAAGGTGTCCTCAGTTTCTCCTGAGCGGTGACTTACCATCACCCCCCAGCCACTCTCCTGAGCCATCTTACATCTGCAGGGTGTAAAGAAAATGTCCCTGAGACATCCACCAACATACTGATAGATTCAAATAGACCATCTGGTTTAGTCTCCTTGAGTTCTGTTGATGAAATGACAAGAAGTGCTGACTCACGCTTTCATAGACTCGGTGACTGTGCCAATCTGGTTGACTTTGAGCAGCAGGCAGTTGCAGGCCTTTTCTTCCACAGCTTTGCAGATGCGATTAGGATTGGTCACCGTCAAATCATCTCCCACTACCTGGATGTCGGTGCTGTTGGTGAAGTTGGTCCAGGCCGCCCAGTCGTCCTGGTCAAAGGGATCCTCAATGGACACCACTGAATAAATGGAGAAACAGGTTCTAACAGGTTTAGCATCTTGTCTGTATGAAGAGAAGACTTCATGCTGTAAACAACATTAACTCTGTTTACTTTGTGCTGAATGATGAGTAAAAAAACGTGTCAGGTGTAGGCTATACCTGGATAATCCTTCACAAAGCTCCTGTAGAGATCAGCCAGCTCATCGGCAGTGATGTAACGACTCGGGTCATCAGGTGACTTGAAGTCCAGGTCGTATTTTCCGTCCCGGTAAAACTCTGATGCAGCCACATCCATACCGATCACAACCTCATCGGTATAACCCGCCTTTGCAATGGCCTCCTTCAGTAACTCCAAAGCTTTCAAATTTAATATTGTTCATAATAATTAGGGAACGAAAAATGAACAACATATCAGCTGATTTTCTTGACTTTTACTACAGATTTGATTGAGACCTTTATTTTTATATTAAACATGTCCAATCCAAGTGACCAGACGTAAAGAATTACAGCAAAATTACATATTTTCTTAGTCATTTAGTTTTTAGTTTTAGTGTGTTTCTTTAGCCATTTAGATTGGTTAATTTTGTTTTTTTAATGTTGTAAAGTGTCCTTGGGTGACTTGAAAGGCACTAACAAATAAAATGCATTATTATTATTATTATTATTATTATTGTTATTATTTGGAAATATAATTTTATACATTTCTAAATCGTAAAAGTGTCAAAGTTGTTTGAACTGATTCATCACTCTTGCATACTTTGGGCTGTTTTAGCCACTTTTATATAAAAATGTTCAGCTCATTCAGGAGACAGATGCCTTGTCATTTGTATCTCAAGATTCTTAACTTTGTTTACAAATATTATTCCCAAGTACATAAATTTAAAGGTTTTTGATTGCTACACAAACATTCTTTTGTTTTGAATCTGATTCTGTAATCTTGCTCTGTTTTTGTTTTATTATGTTACTTTAGCCATAGCCACTGTTCTACTATTATTTTAGCTTCCATTCTGCTACTTTCAGCTACTCTACTGCTACCTTTAGCTACAATTCTGTCACTTTTAAATAGCTTTTAGCTAGCATTTTGCTACTCTAAGCGAATGTTTTACTACTTTTAGCTTTTAGCTAGCATTTTGCTTCTTTAATCTTTAAGTTAATTTAGCTTTTAGCTAAACTTAAAAACTGCCTTTTTGCAGAAAATGTTTTCTTTTTATTGGTTTAAACTCTTTATTTTGCGGTGTTAATAAGAGGGATAAAACGCTAGAAACACACTTTAAAAAGAGTTGGAAGTTAAAAAGGAAGTGTCTTGAGTCTAAAGTTGATACAAAGCTAAAAAAGACAACTTACCCTCCATATTTTCTAGTATGTTTGGAGCAAATCCACCTTCATCGCCCACATTTGTGGCATCCTGCCCGTACTTCTTCTTGATGACATTTTTCAGATTGTGGTAAACTTCAGCTCCAATGCGCATGGCTTCTTTAAAGGTACTGGCGCCAATGGGCAGAATCATGAACTCCTGCATGGCGAGCTTGTTGCCTGCGTGGGAGCCACCATTGATCACATTGAAGGCCTGTTGGAGGGAGAAACAAGACCTGTGAAGAAATGTTTGAGATCAAAGCAGTAAATACAGTCTGAGCGTAGTGCTGGCATACCGGTACAGGTAAGATGACCTCTGGGTTTTCTGCCAGGTCAGCAATATGACGATACAAAGGCACTCCTTTCTCCGCAGCACCGGCTTTACAAACAGCCAGAGAAACACCCAGAATGGCATTTGCTCCAAATTTGGCTGTTTGCAGTAAAGACAATCAGATTCCAACACATACTGATCTCTCATAATGAACGTATAAAATTATACATATGAAAAGAATTCAGATGCTCCATACTGTAACGTAGGAAATTTTAGACATTCAGACAATGAGCAAATTCTTGGGGGTCAAAAATTAAAAAGATCTGAAAAAGATTGTGTGATTGTTTCTTACATTTGTTCTCTGTGCCATCCATGTCAATCATAATCTGATCGATTCTCTCCTGTTCAACCACAGATATGTCCTGAGAAAACGCCAAGATTCACATTTGTATAACAGTATAAATAAATATAAATATGATGCAACAAAAAAACTAAACACTGAGTGCAGAAGGCGTTACCTGACCAACAAGTGCAGGTGCAATTGATGAATTAATGTGTTCTACAGCCTGTGAGACTCCTGTATGAAAAACAGTTACATTTATTCTTTCATAATGTAAAAATCTTAAGCAATCAATTCAAAAAACCATGATGCTTTTTATGCAACTTACATAATCAAATTATAAATTTAGCTTTTTAAAGTCTTACTTTATTGATGTAATGCTTTACCAAAAACACTCAATAATCACATTTTATTTCAAATGATGGAATTTTTGGTTTTGGTTTGTCCAAGGGAGAAAAGGTTAAAAAAAATTACAAAAGAAAAACAAAAAAAAGTAATAAAAAAGAAACAATGGCTTTTGTGTTAAAAAATAAACTATATTGCCACAAAATGAGCAAATTCTTTCCTGTGTAAATAAACACAATGATGCACAAACCTTTTCCGAGGAAGCGAGATTTGTCATTATCTCTGAGCTCCAGAGCTTCATAGATTCCAGTGGAAGCACCGCTCGGTACAGCAGCTCGAAACAAGCCTGGAAATATACAACACGGCAAAAACATTTTCTTTAACTATTCAGAAAACAACAAAAACAATAGTGAAATTTTAGTTTCATAAAGTTACATAATTTTACTTACTGATTTAAGAATTTTTTTCAATAAACAAGCTGAATTTCATAACTTGTTTCAGTATTTTCCCTCAATTTTAACATTTGGTGTCATAAATATGTCATTTATTCCCATTTCCTGAACTGAGCTCTTGTACAGATCGATCAAACTACAGCAGGTAGATCCAATAAAGACATGAGAAAAGTTGAAAACAAGTTCATAAACTTTTAAAGTGAAAAGATCAATACAAAGTCAACACATTTCACTTTATGATATATGCTTTTTTAAACTACACAATAACTAATGTTGGAGACACACACATAACTACCTTTGTTGGTGTAAAGGTCAACCTCCACCGTGGGGTTTCCACGAGAATCAAAGATCTCTCTGGCGTGGATCTTAACGATGGACATGGTTCAACACCTGAAGACAAAACAAGTCAACTCAAACAAACAAACAAAAAAAAAACTAATCACTTTTTTATAGTCGCAAAAACAATTAAAAATACAAACAGAAATCATATAAATGTTTTTTGATCTACTAATAAAACATGACTGCTGTACCTTTTTTACTTTTCTGTGCAGCTGTAGTTCTCAAAAATATCCTGACCTGACTGGAAGCTTAGGAGAGCTGACAGGGAAGCTACTGCCCTTATTGGATTATTCCCCCTCAGCTGATTAATCACATGGGTGGCAGGATAATAAACTTAGTGCATCTGCCAGAGCATTGTTAAGCTTGTCTTTACAGTACAGTAAAGTTTGTCAATCTGCATTTTAGTTTATGAAAAGTTAAAGCATTTAGCAACAAATGCATGTTTGAGCTCATATCCTTTATCTTTTCCATTCACATACTCAACAATCATACAGCTAACTAAACAGTGAAACAGTGATAGTTAGTTTGTCACTTTTGTTTGTCTGAACTTGTTTTTAAGGATGTGCTTGGTAAAGCGTGATACCAATAAAGTGTTTTTAGTTAATAAAAAAATGTGATTCAATTTTAGTATATTCTGTTATGTAGAATGGTCTGTTTCTCCCCATCCCTCATCACATCCCTCCACCCTCTCCATTTCAGCTCCACTCATAAGGCTTTGGGTTGCAGGTGTCTTACAAGGAGCAATTATTTTACATCTCCATTTGCCATAGCCACCTGGGCCCCAATATTATTGTACACCTTAGACATTCACTTATAACATTTCTCATGACCGCTGGAGTCCAGCGGGTGGTCGGCCGGGGGTATTCACTTGGCAGTGCGTGGGGGTGGTTGGGGGTGTGGCTTCGCTGCGGCGGGGGGGCTGGCCGGTCTGCCCGGTGCAGCCCGGGTCGAGCTTTGGCTGTCTACTCCTCTCCACCCCAGAATGAATGGGTCTACCTCCTGGGTTCGAATGTGGGCTGCCCCCTGCAGGGAGTGGGTACATGTCCTGGACCTGGGGGGTAGAGAGTGTGTATGGGGAGTGTGAGTGGAATATGGCGTCCATCTTGTGTGTTTGTAAATGAGAGGGTGTGAGAATGAGGGTGGGAATGTGTGATTGTGTCTGTGTGTGCCTGGATATTTGTCAGGCTGGGACTGGAGCTGCCCCCTTTTCTGGTTCATCTGGGGTCCCACTGCTAGTGGTGGGGCCTCACCCCCCTGTTACACTAACCTCTATTGGGTTGTGCCTTGTGTCTGGGGTTGGGTGCTCGGGCATTTGCCATCTCAGCCTGGTGACTGCCTGGTGGGGCTTGGGTCCTCTGGCCCTGTCTCACTCCCTTTCAAATACAAAAGTAGCAGATGATCCAGGACAACAACAGGCACAAGGAAAGATCCCATCGTAGACTTCCCAAAGTCTCGATGCCAGCAGATATATTTAACACCCGTCGCCTGGAAGATAACAAACTCTTGCAAACATTCATTTCAACAAAAAGGTACCATCTGTACTTTATGTTTAAACTCAACAAAATCTGCACTACAAGTAGCTCAAAGCTTTGAAGGATTTAACAATATTAATAGAAGACATTCCCTAAAGGATGTGCCTGGATGTGTAACTTAAAGATCTTTGTGGTTTAATCAAATTTGGTGTTTTCTGTTGTTCTATCAGATGACATCCATTCTCAAAGTGACATTTTTGGAAAGCTTGTGTTGCATGTGCAAAGTCCCACCCTGACATGTGAGAATGGTTGATGGAGACATCAATTTAAGCCTATAGATGCCCAAATACTAAAAATCCTTACTGCCAGTACTCCATAATAGACGATGACACATTCACAGGTGAGGTCCAGTTAGCCATAGAGTTATGGTTGTTTATTACCACACAGCTTTCTGAAATACACGAAAATATTATTTGACAGTTTTAGTAAAATAACATGCAGATGTTATGGTAAGAGTTTTAAAAGAAGATATTTTCTTTTTCTTTTTATCTCTAAATTGAATATATGTGAGATTTTCTTCCTGATGGTTCTTGCAGAGATCACCCTGAATTGTCTGTTGCAGGTGAGATACTGATTGTTTACACGTTTGCATAGCATGGTATTTATTCTCCTATGATGTCTCATTATACGTTCTCCTGTGTTCCAGACGTAATCACAGATGGTCCATGGCAACTCTCCAGAGAAGGAGGAGAAGTAGAAGAAAGCCCAGGCTAAAACCACGATGTAGCTGATGCTGGCGTAAAAAACTATTATTTGGCTGGCAAATCCCAAACCTGGAAATAACATAAATCATCAGAATTTGAAATTATGTTGAACACCCCCTCTGGTCTGTGTCCCGCTGTCTTACCTTCAAACAAGGGACATATTTTCCTCCAGCACCTGATTCCCCCCTGCCTGGTGTACTGACCCAGTGCTTTTTCCAGTATAAACATGGGGATTCCACTGGTAACAAGGAAGAGGATGTAGGGAATGAAGAATGCCCCTGCATATGCCAATAAAACATGTAAATATATTACATGTTATATTTTGCTCAAATAAACTTGTAGAGGTTTTCAAAGCAGTGACTTCTAGACTACAAAATAATGATTGTTCTTAAAAGGCTTTAAAATGTAGGTTGTCACTTTTCTGCAAAGCTGTCTGTATGTGATGTTTGACCTTTTTTAGCATCATGCAGCTCTGAGTGTGAAACACATTCACCACTTTTGCCATGCTTTCTACCAATCCTGCAAAATGACTCTGCCCATTTCACAGCTTAATGACAATGCAACAAATGTTCAGCTAAAAAGTGTTGTTAAAGTTACTTCTCACAGTAGAGCAGTAGCTCTCAAATTGTGGGGTGGGCCACATTAGAGAGACAACGGGTCCTGCTGATGAGGGTGGGTTGCTTGATTGGTGTTTTTTTTTAATTTAAAGAAAACATTGAACAACCAGTTATTCATAGAAATAGAGAAGCACGGTTATAATTTTTCATTTTCTTTCTTAAACATGTTTATACTTGTTCTAGGGGCCAGTTTTGTGTGGGTTATTGAAAATTTTCAGCCCAACAGGAAATTTTGAAACATTGCAAACTCAAACTATATAAAAAAAGCTGTTGGAAAAAAAAATTAATGATCTAATCATTATCAGAAACCAGAATAATTTTAGATATTATAAATAAATTATAAACACATTGATTAGACACCAACACCGTTTATGATCATGAATTAAATGAGATAAAATAGGTTTGGGTGTTTGTTTTGGTCAAATCCTTGATTTTTACCCAAAAGAAAAGAAAAGAAAAGAAAGGAAAAGAAAAGACAAGACAAGAAAAGAAAAGAAAAGAAAAGAAAAGAAAAGAAAAGAAAAGAAAAGAAAAGAAAAGAAAAGAAAAGACTCACCACCACCATTCTTGTAGCAAAGATAAGGAAATCTCCACATTGCCAAGTATAATGGTGGCTCCGGCCACAGACAGGATGAACTCCTTCTTGTTGCTCCACTCGCCTCGCTCCTCAGCAGCCTGTGGTGATGAGGGGGGGTTTGTCTGGAGACGACACAGCTTGCACAGAGATTCTCCCAGCGTCCTGTCTGTGTTTTACAACTGCAGACCTGATGGGTGTAGATCTTCAAGTTTTGGAAACACATTTGGTACATCTGTCCAACCCTCCAGTGGATGAGCTTTTCTAGATGTTGCAGTTTGGATCAGAGAAGGGGTTCTTATTGTGAACTTAATCCCACTCTGCCTGTTTTTCTCAAGGAAGGAAAAAGGGAAACCATTTTAAAAACTAAAACGAAGCCAAATCCAGCAGTTTTAATAAAGCTCTAGTGAAGCCAGTAGCTTACAGACCAAGCAGAGCTGAGACTTTCCTTTTAGTGGGAATTTTGTAACTAATGCAGTGAGAACCCTGGAGGACCAGGATCACACTTTGACAAAAACAAAACAGCAAATTTATATTTAAATAAATTATTGATGCATATGGTTCTTATTTTTCGGATGACACATTTGTAAGACAATGTTCTGGTTTTACCACAGTGTAGAATGCTTGAAATGACTCTAATTTCTCTCAAGTCTTATGAAACGTTTTCTAAAACTTTTCAAACTTGTGCAGTTTTACAGTCTGAGGAGTGTTTAATGATGTCAGGTAGTTTTCTTTGTGATCGTGACAATAATAGTTGCTCTTTGGAGCCAATAAACTAAGCGAACAACTTTCAAAGCTTTAAAAATAAATTTAGTTGTGACATTATGACTCACTTAAACTGCCTTTGTTCAGATGAAAAGATTGGTTTAAGCAGATTTTTTCCTGAATAACAACCTTTTTGTTGTTGTTTTATCTCATTATTCAGTTTACACCAAGTCAACTATTTTGTTTTAACACAGTTGAAATTAACCTCAAACCTAGTTCTTTCCCACATCTGGATATCAACTCAACCATTATCTATTCGTGACTGTTTATAATAAAAATGTTGTTACAAGAAGTGCACCTCTGTAGTTTTGCATTTTGATGATATGCAAACCAGAACTTGTTGATTTATAAGTTCTTGCAGCTGCAGGCCTTAAAAGTGAGTCTTACATATCCCTATCAGTTTTCCAGGGATCATCTGGATGATGTATTTTTTCATGCTTGCAAACATCTCTCTATTAAAATTTTGTTCTGTTTTTCTTTTTTTTTTTCTCAGCACGAACTGGTCAGTTATTGATAATGTGTTCTGTCTTGAAATTTTGTTTAGTTTCTGTGCGGATTTAGTACCTTTGTTTTATAATTACTGGTTTGAATATAAAAAAGTAAATTAGTTTTATTTGCTGTGTTCTTTGTGCTGGTAAAAATTCTAATGTGAAAAGTACGGTGTTAAATTACATACTGTAAATTCGACTCCACTCCGTACAGTTCCTGTGTTGACCAGCAGAGGGAGTAAACGTCCTCCAACAAGCAGAAGACGATTAAAAACCGTAGAAGAAGAATTCGCTTCGTCGGAAACGAGTTGAATGAATTTGATTGAGTACGTTTTAAAATACACTTTAATTTAAAATGAACTAATTTTTGCTGAATCCTGCTGTTTATTATAATAATGTCGGGAATACCTCCAGACACATGGCAGCCGCCCACCGTGGGTTTGGAAACGACGTAAGTTCTATTTAAGCGCTAAATGCTAACTTTGTTAGCTTTCATTTATTTATGCTAACTCCACGTTTTAATACATTAAGTCTAAATTGATTTTGTTTTGGATAGTTCACAAGAATTAATAAAGCAGAGCTTTTACTGCTCATTTTGACGTCTCTCCGATGGTTGAAATCTTGCTTTGCAGGATGGGTACAGTTGTTTTAGAGCTGTATTGGAACCATGCTCCAAAAACCTGCAAGAACTTTGCTGAACTGTGCAGAAGAGGCTACTACAACAACACCAGGTTCCACCGGATTATTAAAGACTTCATGGTGCAGGGGGGAGATCCTACAGGGACAGGTGGGTCACCCGCTATATATGCTTTTATCAATAAATAAATATTTTAAAATTTTAATTTCATGTTTTACTTAATTGGTTATATATGAAAATTATTCTTATTAGAAATCAGCATCTTTGCAGATATAAAACATTGGATTTCCTTAATGACATTTTAATACCCAATTTTTTTTACTCATTTATATTTTGGGATATTCAGACTTGTATATGCCAAAGTTACATAATATAATAGTTCTTAGAAATCTAACAACTTGTGCTGCCAAACCACAATTTAAATAATGAATTATATATTGGTTTCTTGTTCATGCCTCACCTAAATCTGAAGTTTATGATCTTTCTTTTCTGCACAGGTCGAGGTGGTGCCTCCATTTACGGCAAACAGTTTGAAGATGAGCTGCACCCAGAGCTAAAGTTCACAGGTAATCACTGTGGTTGTTCATTAAAAGGAAATAAACAGAGGAAAACAATAAATATCTAATTTGATTTTGTGTGTTTGTATATGCAAGGAGGCGGAATTCTTGCCATGGCCAATGCTGGGCCCGACACCAACGGCAGTCAGTTCTTCCTCACACTTGGACCCACCCAGTGGCTGGACGGAAAGCACAGTATTTTTGGAAGAGTGTGTCAGGGCATCGGAGTGCTGAACCGAATTGGGATGGTGGAAACAAACAGTCAAGATCGTCCAGCTGATGACATCAAAATAGTCAGAGCCATTGTACCTAATTAGACAAATGTTTGCTTTTCTCTCATGTTTTATACTTGTCATATACTTTTGTAAAATAAACACGATCAGTGTCTCAAGATGTCCTGACCTCATTTATTCATGAGTCCCATTAGGAAACAATCCACAGCAAACACCACATTCAAACATAGAAGAAGACTAAGTTCAAGTTTAGGCTGCAAGTTGTTGACTGGTTTTTATCAGTTTTATTTAATAAACACTAAAATAAGACCCTAAAATCTAGAAACAAAATGAACATTTTTGTCATAGCTTTAACAAAATAAACGATCATGCATAAATTAGTAAACATGACTAAAACTATGTTTACACAACATTTTGTACAGGTTATAGGTCCTGTTTATTGCACATCATAATTCAGAAAGGGTTTTTTTTTTTACCTAAAAGAAAAAATAAAACATCAGTCATGTGTCACACTTTCATCCACTACTGCTCCATCACTTCCGTTGTATTTATTAGTAACAGGTGTGTTCGTGCTGGTTGAGGTCAAAGGGCACTGCTCAGGTTGCTCTGATCTGCTGTTCATCTGGTTTTCAGGACGACAAAGCTGCCTGAGTTTCTGTGGAAGCAAAATCAGTTCAGTCAGTGGAGAAAATCAGTCAACAGGTACTAGAAAAGAAAACCACAGGGTTCACTTTTAAAACTACAATATAACATTTATGACAGAACAACTTTTCTATGATGTTCTCTTTGAACCAGATACCCTGACCTCTTGCCTCTTAACCTGGAATGAACTTTATTTTTAGTTTTAATAAAAAGTGTCTTAACAGCTTATGGTGAGATTTGGTGCAGCTATTATGTCCCTTCCTCAGGATGACATCTAAGATCTTATTATCCTTTTTCATTAATTTTGTATGTTTATGTAAAGATTTTGAGTGAAATATATTTCTCCTCTTCATGTAATCAGTCCTAACTACCAAGATAAATGATTTCTTAGCCTGTTAGACCAACATCTATACACTGAAGATGAGATGAATTTACCAGATGTTTATCTTTGTCTGATTAACCAGCACAGAGTTCATTAATAGATAATAGTCCAGCCAAGAGTGAGAGTCCATTTTTTGCTGATTCTCTGGTGTTCTATTGCTGTAAAAGAGACATATCATGCTATTAAATCCTTCTAATTCACATTTAAATCAGTTAGTTGGGGTGTACTGTATATAAAGTAAAACTACAATGCTTTGGTTTGAATTCCTCCTTATTGTAACTCCACAAGCCCCTCTTTCACCCCTTTTCTGAGGTGTGTCTCAGATCAACTCGTTTTGAAGCTGTCTCTTTAAATCCAAACAAAGCTCCGCCCTCTCCAGTTTTCAGATGGGTCTATTCCAGTTTGATAGAGTGGTTTATGATAGCGGCGCAGAAACATTTTATTTACAACTTAATTAAAAGATATCAGCAACAGAAGAACGGAGCAAACTGAATGGATTGAACAACATGACCCAGACAGAATATAAAGATATCTACGCTGCACCGGGAGAGACTAAATTTCAATTTTCTGCACTTCTAGGAGACTCCAAGTACAAAACAAAATGTATTTAATGGCTAAAAAAGTGAATTTTGCATGATATTTCCTCTTTAACACAGTGGTTGGGTTTAAAAAGAAGGCTGAAATTTATTACTCTATATGTAAAAAAAATATGAAAATGATCAGAAGCAAAGTGGTTAGAATTTGTATTTTTGTTGAGTTTGTTTTGAATGAGATTAAAGCTCTGAAAAAAGTAAAAAAAAAAAAAAAAAAACATGATAATTGTATTTACTAATTACATACCTGCCAAATCGTTCCTTGAGTCTGGGTTATCTTAAAGAAGATCCACAGAGGAATCAAGAGAACACAGAAGATTCCGATGAACCAACCCAAAGCATAAGCCCAGGTTGGATAAATGTAGGTTTTGTTAAACTTGAGGGGCTCGTATCTCACCACAGAAAAGATGAATGTACCCTCACAGAAACAAAAATCAAAACAAACACTGGTTAAATTCTTATAGATGAATTGCACTTTTGCCCTTTTAACATGTTTAAGTTTCTCCTGCTATTTACTGACACATATTTTGCACCTTCTTACAAATTAGCACTAATTAAGTTGCAGCCAGTTCCACTGTGAAATGTAAGGAAAGAAGATTTGTAGGAGACTCCAAACATTGTTTATAGCTTAAGACATAAAAAAAATAACAAGCTCACATTGTGTTTTCACTAAGCGTTGTTGTTTTTCAGATAAAACCCTCTTTTCTCTCCATACATTCAGATAAAATAATGTCTGTGTTTATATATACTCACAAGACAGACAGCAGGGGTGATGTAAAGCCAGCAAACCTTCATCAGAGGCCATGGACGATAACCTATCATGTCTTCAATATTGTCATAGAAAAGATCTGAACCTGTTTCAGAAAATAAAAAAAAAGCAACAAATTTCATATTTAATTTAAAGAAATAACAAGAACTTCTGCAGAATATGGAACAAAATGGGGCCAAACTTAAATTAGTAAAGTTTAGAATAAAAAGTTACAAATTAGATTTTTAAATAAGAAAGAGACAATCATAAAGTTGTAAATGTGGCCCAGTGAAATAAAGAGAAAATGTTATGGATGACTAACAGTTCTGATTTGAAAATTTATTTTTAAAAACTCATTGTTTGACGATTCCCTGTCATAAAAAGATTCCCTGTCGCCTCTGCATGAATGTGGAAAAGGTAGGAGTTAGAAAAAAGAGGTGAATGTGAGTTATTTATTTTTGGATTATCATTAAGAATTAAAGCAGAAAAAATAATCTTGTAATGCTCTGATCATTTCATATTTGTGTCAATACACATTTTGGCTTATAGTAAATCTTGGCTAGCGTCAGTTGCAGGCGGGAAAGCTAATGACACATATGGACACGACAACGTTACAACTATTTTTCCATCCATCCATTTTCTTCTGGTCGTTTCTCAAAAGCAAACCCAAACATTTCTTTCCCCAGCACCGCCCTCCAGCTCCTCCCAGAGGATCCCAAGCCAGCGAGGACACATCATAACTAATCATAATGTAATAACTTTAATTTAAAGAGGGTCTGCTTTAAAAAAGAAAATACATTTAAAGTGAAGCAAGAGTTTTTCTGTGACAACTCACCATATATCCATCCAATTGCTATCGACTGACAGATTGAAAGGAAGAGAAGAGTGTTGCCACTGCAAACATAGTAATCAAAGAGCTGAAGGAAATACAGCCCCCCCTGCAGGAAGGTAGCAGTTACTGAATATTAGGAACAAATAAACTCACATGAACAAATTCATTGATGCTATTTTAGACTGGGACTCTTTAACAGAGTGCTTCGGTTTTGATTTTAAATTTTTTTAAAAACACAAACAGGATATGGAGCTATTACCACAACGTGCTGTAAGGACTCACACTTCTTACCTCTGTGACAAGAAGTAGGCCAAGAAGAAAGCAAACGGTGCAGAGACATAGCAGAAGCAGTTCTCTGCGATGAGCTTTTCGAAACGTAGTGGGGAACATATCTGTGACTGAAGTCATCAAACATTCCAGACTCACAAACTGTAGAGAGAAATAAACGCCGTGTGTAGATGATCAGTCTGATGCTTTTTTTCCATCAGTTGTAACTAAGATTCTAAACTTTAGAATCTAAATTAACTATTTAAAATTAAAACGTTAATGTGGTTTAAAAGTTGTTTAATCGGTTTGTTTACTGCAAGTCAGATACTAACTACTCATAACTATGTAACACAACCCCAGTTTAAAACAAGACAATATTCCTTTTAATTTCCGATTCAAAACTGATCAAACATGTAAGTCATCATGGTTGTCTCATCTATCCATTCACAACGTGATGTTTTGAGTGAAGAAGAAATAATTGAAATTTCCACCCAACATGCTGAATAACGTGTGGGGGGCTAAAAATAGACCTGAAAATTGAGCAAATGCAAAGAGACGAGTCTCTTATCATACCTGTGTATCTGCGCCCAACAAGATGACCATGATGAAAAAGCACACAGCCCATATCTGAGGTAAAGGCATCATGGCGACTGCGCGTGGATATGCAATAAACGCCAAACCAGGTCCTGAGGAAATGATGCAACAAGTTCATTGTAGAGCAAAAGCTTTAAGTTTTATGTTGCAATTCAAAAACAGATAGGGATACAATATAGTCTGAACAATCACATTTTACTTTTCTCTTTTTTTTATTTATACATCTATTTTTAGATAAAGATTTATTATATTCAGTTCTATTCTTATAAGTATGTAATGTGATTATTAAACAATGATAAATGCATTAGTGAAGTTTTTGCAAAGACAAAAATGATTAATTAGGTTTGTCTAAATAAACCAAACAAAAAAGAAACACATTTATAAATGAAATTTAAAAATCAGCATGTGCATGTTAACCATTTTAGATTAAAAAAAATCTCTAAACAGGTGTTACTGTAATCTATGTTGAATATGAAAACATGAAGCAGTCGTCTCACCAGAAGCAGCCACCTGAGATACAGGCAGCCCTTGCTCGTAAGACATGAAGCCCAAAACGGAGAAGATTGCAAACCCTGCAACAAAACTGGTGCCAGCGTTTACAAGACACAGAACAAATGTGTCCCTGAGGAGACAAACAGAGAAAACTCATAGCAAAACAAATCAGCTATATGTAAAATCAACTGAGTTGTAAGCATAATGTAAAATAAAAATTATCTGATTGATGTTTTTAATAAAAAACAGAATGCACTTACTTGTAACAATCATTGTTGAACTTATTATAACTGCCCAGAGCTGTCAAACTCCCCTGACAAATCCCAAAAGAGAAAAAGACTTGAGTGCCTGCATCCATCCAGACCTGAAGCACAAACCAGCAGATCAGATCAGATTTATCAGCTAACATGTGTTCCTTTGTGCAGCATCATTTTGACACTTTATCACTCACTTGAGGGTCCAGCAACCTTGTGGGGTCTGGGTACAGGTAGAACACTAACCCGTCCAGGGCTCCGGGCAGCGTGAGTCCTCGAACCAACAGAATGATCAACATCACGTAGGGAAATGTGGCTGTAAAGTAAACTACCTGCCAACACAAAGCAAAGGCAGAAACAACACATTATTACACCCTTAAAAGGAGAGTTTTTAGATAATCCACTTTATGAAATCAATACAGATTTATAGAGTTAAATGAACTAAAGAAACTAATTTGTTAGAGTCTAAATACAGTTTTTTAATAATTAAAATGTAACTGTAAAGTTTTGAGTCCATTTAGGTGATGAATAAGTAATTAAGATTAAGTTAAAATGATAAAAGGCCTATGTGTGATATTTGGTTTATTTTGTAATAATAGAGAGATTAAAATTTTTGATTTATCAGAGATTTAGTGTTATGTTGTTTTCCAGTAGCAGTGTAAAATTAAGTGTTTTGATGGTTATTGTGGTGGGCGTGGTTTACAGATTTGTGCGATCAGACAGGTGGTCAGTTACTCTAGTGAGCCACAAAGATTTTTTGACCTCTCTCTTTATGTCTCTCTCTCACTTTCCTTGTCTTTGCAATTTTGTGATGTTTGCATACTTTTGTACAAATTCTGATTTTTGCAACAGAAGTAAAGTGTTCAAGTTTATGAAGGAATCTGGTGATTTTGTTATGATGATAAAGATGAGGTCAGAGTGTCGGGCTAATGGCTTCAGTCTATGGAAACCTACAGAACTAAAACAGCAAACAGTATTTGTTTCTTTCTAATTTAAGACATGAGCCACTAATATTGTACAGCTCTACAGAAAACTAAATAATGGCATTTCTGTCTAAGACTGTGACCTATAATGAATAAATAAAAGCACATAGTGTTAGCAGCATATGTGTTACAAAAACAAACAACAAAAGTGCTGATTTGTGCCTCATCAGACCTTTTTATTCAGGTCTTGTGCACTTAAGTCAGATAAGATTGATGCTTTTTATTATTTTAGTGAAAGTTGTTAATCTGTGGTCCAGGTGGGTCCACAGAGGTGATCGGGTCTTTTTAGTTGTAGTTCCAGAACCTTGGAACCAGCTGCTTCCACCTTTTTGCATAATCTTAATGGTTTTATTTTATGTATTGTTTTTGTTTGTTTCTATTGTCTTTTGAGTTTTTTTATTTTATTTTTAATATTAGTTCATTTGTGTGCAGCACGTTGGCTGAAGATTTCTTTTTAATTGTGCAATAAAAAATACATTTGAATAAACATATTTTGAAAGAGCTGCACTTTGTTCCATTTGAATAAAATCGACAAAAAACACAAATTTAGTGAGGTAG
Organism: Cynodonichthys magdalenae; assembly: GCA_031762555.1. Classification (NCBI taxonomy): domain Eukaryota; kingdom Metazoa; phylum Chordata; class Actinopteri; order Cyprinodontiformes; family Rivulidae; genus Cynodonichthys; species Cynodonichthys magdalenae. The sequence goes on from JARVJO010000365.1 coordinate 11,323,773, forward strand.
TCGCTCAAACTCATTCCAAAAACACAAGCTCTAAGAAGATTTTTGTTTAAAACTTTGGTTAACCGTTGGAGTCAACCCTGTCTGTTAATAAAATATCTCCTGAACCACTGGATGAATTATAATGAAACAGAATCAACCTGATTCAAGATGACAACCACGGCTTATCACTTTTAGCAAATCGAAAAATACCTGTAACTGTGGATGTGAGGCTAAAATTCTGTGTGGTAGTAGCTGAGAGTCATTCTCAAGACATACAGTAAGCACTATCATTTAAAACACTGGCATGAAAATCAGTGGGAGATATTACTTCAATGAAAATTACTTTTAATTGAAATCATAAATCTTCTGAGTGATCATCCTCACTGCTGAGTCAACATAAAAACACAGCTCAAGGCGAAGTCAAAGAAAGGATGCAGTTTTTACAGCAGCTGTTTTCACTTTTTCTCATTTGTTGTCTTTTCAGCCATAAGCATGAGTTTAATCAAGAACATTCCACACATGTTCCATCAAATACTTCTAAGGCAATCCTCCAACAATAACTGATCATAACACGCAAACAGAAAACAAGTCAAACAATAAAACCTTCTTGTCCGAGGGTCATTTAGTTTAAAAAACTTAACTCACACAGAAAAAAATTAAAGGATTTCTCTACTTTTGACTAAAAATGTTTTATAAGTGAACGGTTTAATCACATTTAGTCTCTAAAACTTAAAAAGCTAAACTTTCTTTAACATTTAATGTGAAAACTGTACAAATAATTTGGATAGAAAGAAGTCAAAATTAACAAAAAGTAGTGTAATTTAGTGTAAATTTAAGAAGCTTATACCTTTCCAGTGGATCTCACTCCCTTCCAAACACAGAAGTAACAAATGACCCAAGCCAGTAGCAAACACAAAACCAGCTCCCATCTTAAGGAACCGATTTCCTCAATTCCCTGAGAAATACCCAGCACTCGTCTCCTGAAAAAACAAAAACACAAAACAGAAAAAGCACATAAACTTTATAGGATCTAATAAAACTGAACATTTTTTCTGGAATAAATTACTTTTAACTGAAAATATTTGGATGCAATAGAACAAAAAGGGATGAACTGATTGTCAAAACGAAGGCAGTGTGAGCTCCACTCACTCCCAGAATTCTGTAGCAGGAGTCGTTGCGTTTGGAGCCGCTGTCCAGTTGGATGAGACGTTTGTTTGACCCAACTCCACGCAGAACTCTGTATTGACAGAAACAAAGTCATCGTGAAAAGCAAACGAACAACGAACACCTAAAATACCAACTCATCCTCACTCCCAACTCATCACATGTTGACACATCAGGTCCGGTTTTGACGCATCGGGTAACCCTGTCACATCAGTTACTGATGAGATTAGATGGAGAAGGAGGAGTCCGTTGTCATGTTTTTGAAAAGAGACCCTAAATTGAACGTCTATTAGCCCTATACATCCTATCCCTGACCTCAGTACCCAAAATTAACCAGTAACCCGAAGCCCTCATATTAATCATGGACCTCAACCCAAAGACCCCTATGTGGCGCGAACCCGGAAAAGCCGTGTGTGTCAATAACTAACACAAGGGGGTTACCCAATGTGTCAAAACCGGACGCAGACAGTACTTGATCAAGTGAGTGAGAATGTGGGGGGGGACTGGCCATTGGGAGTACCGGGACATTTCCTGGTGGGCCGGTGCATCACTGGGCCAGCGCAGGCAGCGAAGAATAACACCAAATAAAGTTGTGTAGTTGGGCTGAATACTAGTAGACGGTGATAATGCACCAATTCATTGTTTACCAACCACCAACAAAGACCGAAGAAAAATAAACGAAAAGAAAAGTTTGTTGGGGGGTAGATGTAAAGGTAAAATCAAAATTAGTCCAAAATGATCATATACACTGGAACCCTGAGGGTTAACGCCTGCAAGCTAAATGCTGCTCTGCTATCTTAATAACTTTACTAATTCCTCAACATTACATCCTTAGATTGATAGTCTTTTGTACAGTGCCCTGAGATGACGTTTGTTTTTTCCGCCTCCAGAATTCACTAACTTCATCAGCCAGCACGGACCTTGAAAGGGCCAGTCAAGTACTAAATTCCAGGGCCACTTTTTTTGCCCCAGTCCGCCCCTGACCCCAGGTACATGTACCTGTGTTCCAGGTGTTCCTGCAGCTGGCCCAGGGAACCTCAGCACTGAAGGAGGAGAAGAGGTAGAAGTAGGCCCACGCCTGGATGACGATGTACAACACACACGCGTACGCAGTCACTATCTGGGTGGCAAATCCGACTCCTGAGGACAGATTGTAGATTATTGCTTAATAATTAACAAAATGATACAGCATATATTACAGTTCATTTAAACAAAGTAACATTCAATTTGTCTCTTTTTATTAAAGAAAACATTGTTTCCATCACTATTAAACTTTTATTATGTTTTTTTTTTTACTGTAACTGCTTCAACTTTTTATGCAACAAAAGCTTATTCAGGGCATCACAGCTATGACGTTTTTTTTTTATTTTTCACTATATTTACCATTTTTTTCTAATTAAAATGCATTGAGACCTCTTTAAATCCACAATAAACTTTGCTTTTTGAAATTTACTTGAACATACTCGCTTCATTTGTATTTCCTTACACTTCTGTTTCACTGCATGCTATTTGTCTTCTTTTGTGTCATTTTGTTTTTTTCAGATTGTTACTTTCAAAGGATGTGCATACAGAAAACAAATTACCACAAAACCCAATAAAATGAAGACATGCTTTCATACATCATGAAAGTTTGTTGCAGTGCCTTAAGATAATTTTTTTAAATGACCTTCAAACAAGGGGCAGAAGTGTCTCCAGCAGGTGATACACCCCTGAGACGTGAACTGTCCCATGGCTGTCTCCAGTAGGAACATCGGGACACCACAGACAAGAAGAAACAGGATGTATGGAACCAGAAACACACCTGAGAGAGAAAAAAAATGAAACACTGAAATATTAGAGATAATTAAGTGCTAATCTTTGAACATATTGTTGGAAGAGGAACTTGGTTGACCAAAATGCCTTCATTAGTTAAATAAGACAAGGTCAGATCGTTTTAACTGAAAGCAAGTGAAATAAACAAAAAATAAAAACAAAATAAAATCAAAAGGATGAAAAACAGTAAAAAGAATAACTGTTGGCATTGTTGGCCACTGTCCTGCATCTTTTATGTTTCCCTGCTCCAACACCTCTGACTCGGTTCTTTACCTCTTCAAGTTCTGCAGAAGCCTGTCAATCACTCATTTATTCAAACCAGGTGTTGGAGCAGGAGACATGATAGATAGTGGCTCTTGATTGGACCGACAGATGTGTGGCCATTTTATTACATATCAGGCTTTTTGATTATTTTTGATTGGGGAGTACCGACATGTAAATAATTTTGGGCCACAATCCTGCTCACCTCCTCCATTTTTGTAGCACAAATATGGGAACCTCCAGAGGTTTCCCAGTCCAACCATTGTTCCTGCTATGGCTAGCAGGAACTCCAGCTTGCTCGCCCACTGGCCTCGGTCCTGGAGCTTCTCTCCAGAGCTGTCCTCTTGACTGAGCATCTCCCCAGCTCCTTTGGGAAGCTCCCTAACAGGTTCAGTTATTTAAGAAAAAAATAACCAAAAGTGCCCCCACTGTACCTTTATAGCAAGGGTTGTCAAACTTTGTTCTTGAGGTTAGACCGAGCTCTTCATCATTTAAGACTTCAGAGGTATTTGATTAGCTTGAATAGAAACCACTTACCCCTCCATCATAACGCTCCTCAATCTGCTCAGAATTAAACTTGATTTCTCCAAACTGAGGTCCAATCTGCAACAGGTAAGATGTTGATTGTTCATACCCTTTTTGTATGACCCCCACATTCGAACAATTCCTTAAAACTTAAAAAAAGACTCATCGGTCCACAATAAGATATTTTCATAGCTTCATTTTAATATTAGAATTACATTTACATTTACATTTTCTGAACAATTCCACAGTCTAATTGATAAAATCCAGGGTAAAAGTCACTAAATGTCAGGCTCACTTTATTTTTATTCTTTTTTTTTTTTTTTAGATGAAGCAGAGTTCAGATAAGCACACAACAAATCTTTGTGTGGAATGATTCAAGAAGAAAAATGACCCAAACCTGTTTTGTCCCCCATTTGAGTCCAATAGTAATAATAATAATTAATAATAAGTTAATCGGTTTCCTTCCAGGTCTAATGACGTATGATAAAACCATCACTGACTGCATTTAAAAGCCATGGATGGACACAGAAACATACAACAAATATCTTGAAGAAACCTTTTTTTTTTTTTTTCAAAACAAGACAAAAAAGTTAAAAGCTCTCCCACTTTCAGCAAAAATATTGAGCGTTGCTAAACCCTTCAGTTGTGAATTCAGTGTTTACATCAGCAGCAGAGTGTCTCTCAGCGCGTCGAGGTTACCTGCCGTTCCTCTCAGGTAACAGATTTTATCATGCTCAGGCATATTTGGCACTCATTCCACTCGTTAATTCATATAATAGTCACAAAGTTTTATTCCTGACTGCACAAAAATACACAAAATCTGTCACAAACATAAAATAAATAAATAAGTAAATAAAATGTACAGCTCAGACCCGTACATGTTACATCACCTTCTGGTGGCAAATACAGCCTGTACCAGAAAAAAAAAAAAGATTAAAAAGGAAAATACACAGTAATAACATGAGATATTACAGTTTTCTGATACTTTCAGTATGTGACAGATTTATCTCACAGCGTGGACAGAAAGTTGAGGTTTTACAATATGGAGATTATAACGATCTGTGGCAGATATTTCTTTTTAGAAACGATGCACAAAAATCACTGAAGTGATGATGATTAGAAACCTTCCCAGAGGATGATGATGATGGTCGTGGTGGTGTGTAGCACTAACTGCTGGCCCTCGTCTTTCTGAGCTCACTGTATTCTTAGAATCAGACTTTCTGCATGTGGTTTTATCGTAAACGTTGATTAGATATAAACTGAAAAAGACCCACAAAAGGTTTTTTTTACATTCCTAATCATAATGAAAGCAAATATCAGATGTAAAATCAGATTGTCATGGACTTTCATCATGACAACAAACAGCTCTCTTTTTTTTCTTTTTTTTTAATTTCAAGGAATATTTACCATTTAGAAAACACTTTTTGTATTTTTGCCAAAAGTTAAAGCAGATACGACTCTCAAGTCTTGTTTCAAAGAAATAAACAAACAGAAAAAAAACACCAGAAAAATCTTTGCAGTTGGCTGGTTCCAGTAAAACAAATAAACCAGCACACCGACTCCTGCTGGCATCAATTCCCAGCAGCAAAAGAAGGAAAGGGCCTTTGGTCTGTTAGTAAAATATTTTTCCAGACTGGACACTTTGAGGTGTTCCCCTGCAGAGAAAATCCCACCGATCTGAGTTTTCACAGCTTTCAGATGGGTTAAATACAAATTATTGGTCTTTGTCTTCATAAATTTACACAAAAAGTCAAAGTTGGTGTTAATGAGCTCTGTTTATATCAGTATAACAGTTTCCAAGTGGCTGAATATGAGAGTTCTCTGAATATGTTCTTACAAAATTAGATAAACCTTGTATTCAGTGGTTTTAGCTGATAAAAACAAGTCAACTGAATACATTAATTTTAGCAGTGATGACTGTATCAGTCAGTAGGGTTAATGACTAAATAAAGGACTTGATTAAACATTTTCTCTTAGATTTTGAAGGTGGTACGCCAGAAAAAAGAACATTAAATTTTGTTTTAACAACAATAAGCCCATACTACACTGACAAGAGAGTGATATCTTGATCTTATCTTTTAACTTAGAGCAAGACAAAAAAAACAGTTGTTAGACTTTCTTTTATTTTATTTAAATGACTTTTAAATCTGGAATTGGCACATTTTTAAATCTTCAAGTAAAAAGTGATTCTCTTTGAATCCCCTTTCAGACTTCAAACTTTAGCCAGGCACTGATTTTCTTTTTTTTTTTAAACAAACTTCCTCATATTAAAAAAAAAAAGTCCAAAACTATCTCATCTTTAACTTATCCCTTTTGAATACACAAGGCACAGTGATAAGATTTCTCTAAAATGAAGAAGATACACATTTAAAACGATAAACATAGAGCAAGACAAAAAAAACCAAACTTTTTTTTTAAACATCCCGCTTCGGTAAATTGACCCCAGGGAAAGTTTTTAACAGGAGTTGATCACTGAGCTTGTGGCTGCTAACTCTCAGCAGAACCCATCATGATTTGAGCAAAACAACCTCCTCAACAGATGAAACAGAAACACTGAGCGTCGCATCGTTCCAGACACAAAGAGGTGAGAGCTGCACTTCGACTGACTCAGGTTATATCTCAGTAAACACAGAAGCTGGTTGGCAAAAATGCTGTAAAAGCTGGTCTGGGTAGCGTGAGGTTACAATTTGATAAAACTCATTTTAAATGCTTTTAAAACTACAATAATCTAGAAAACTTACTCGAACTACCTGCTGATTCCCGTGAGATGTTATCAGATTAAAATACAGAATCTAATAAAGAGTAGTTACTTTTTGTATGGCACTTGTAATGTGAGTTGAAAAGGAGTTAAAAAGTAAACATTGGACCTTCAATAATAAGACTGCTGGTTTAAAGAGAAAGAGGAGGGGGAAAAAATACATCACAGATCCAGAAAACTATTTCACATTTCGGTTCATTTTAAACATAACAATGGTTCTACTTTTATTGCAAAAATGTAAACATCCCTCCTTCCTACAGAGAGTCCGTCGCAAATGTTAACTGAGTTGGTCATTTTTTAAATGCTTTTATTTTAAATAAAACATTCAACTTCTGACTTCAGTTATTTGAGGCTTTTTAGTAATAAAAATACAAATTCATAATATTACTTCATAATATAACTGAATTAACAATTGATTTACAATCAATTAAATGTACTTAAAATTTTGTTCAAAGTTTTTCCTAAAAGGTTTTCATCTACAATTGATTAACTTGTGAAGTCAGTCCAAATCAAGATGACTGCCACAGCTAATTGACCACAGTCGGCACAAAACTTATAGAACTCAGTAGTTTTGCAGATATTGAGTGAAAATTTGGCATAGCGGCAGTTAGAGCTGGGCGATAAAATAACAATACAGCTTACACAAGTTTACTAAATTTTTTAAAGGAAATAAAACATACAGATGGACCGGAACCAGAGATTGTGACAACACAACAGCTATTGGGTCTGTAAAATCACTACCAACCTCCTCTATCCACACCAGTACAATTTATGTTTTATGCGTCTTCCTCTGGCTTCATAAAATGACTGCGACCAGCTCAACGCTGCTTTTGAAGTATACAGAAATCTACAAAATTTATGTAGAAAAATTAAAAAGAACGACGTAGAGGAGAAGGAGAAAATGAGTACAACGACTTGAGAGTAGATTGTGGATAAGAAGAAAAAAGGTAACCTTCTCAGAGAGACAACAGCTTTACCAACTGAGCCACCATGCTGCCCTGAAACTAATATAAATACATAGTTTTTAATTTTAAAAAAGCCAAAAAGATATTAACCTTTGACAGAAGTTGAAAAAAGACCAACTTGAGCAAACATTTTTGACGTCTGTCTTGAGAAAATCTAAAACCTCTCTCGTGTTCTTTAAAAAGACGAGATCATCCGTGGATCTGTGCTTCCCTTCTGTCTCCTGCCACACAGTTCAGTGGTAAAATGATGCGATGGAGGTGAAACTGTATCTGAAATGGTCCATGAAATTTCTGCTGCTCCCCCCCACCCCCAAAATATGAAAGAAAAGAAAAAATGAGAAGACAACAACATGGTTTTATAGCAACAACATGGTAAAAAGTCTGACATCACATTATTTTTCATTTTGACGAATACCTGTAGCTTCCACGGGCTACTATTAGTATGTACAAGTAGCAGCAAAAAACCACCATAACAGTGATTATCAGACAGAAAGATTCTCCTTTTTTTTTTTACATTTTCCCTTCAAAATGGCTATAAATGCAGATGAGGTGGAATGTGCAGTTTTTATTATTTTAGTTTATATCTTATAAAGCTGGATTTCTTTTATTTTCAGTTTGTCCCGCCCCCATTAGTTTTCACTTTGTGCCTTTCTGTACTTCATTTTTCCAAAATAAACAAAAAAATCTTATGGCACACTTGATTTTATTTATCCTACAGTTAGCAATAAGATTTTGGCACTTAAAATATAAATACGATTGTTGTTTTTAAAAATATATCTATAAAATTAAGCACAGTAAAACCCCAGCTTACAGCGATAATTTGAGGTGAAACTTTGGTTTCCGGATTATCGACTGGACTACAAAACGCTGGTCATCGGATGGACAGAGGAAAAATAAATATCTTTAAAAAGAAAAAAAAAAGAATGAATAAATATAAAATAAATAAATATTTTCACTGAGATGGCTAATAAAAAGCCTGAACGAAAATTCATGATGGCGTGAAGCAACGACATCTTTTAAAACAAAGTCTTTACACCTGACAAATATTATAAAATCAGCGCATTTCCTGTAACGGTCTCTTTTAAGTGACAGTTCGGATCTTTTAAAGTGGAGTTAGGAGGAGAAAGTTATGAACAATAATATCTTACCTGTTGCAGAAAGCTCTTTGATCAATCTCAGTTTGGAGGAATTGTGAGCTAACAGTTGCCCGGAGAGCAGCTAAGAACAGTGCTGTATTTCCAAATGTTCACAGCAGTTTATGTAAAGAACCTTGCACATTTACATAAATTTTTCTTATTTGCAAGCAAAAATAACAATAGCGGTTGAACTTCCTGTGAAGACTGTGGTGCTTATTAAAATAAAAGAAATTAAAAAAAAACTCAAGTGTGCCTCTTTATCTGAAACTATTATAAACAGAATTAAAAATAAATTAATGTATGCCTTATTATTTTATTTTCAAATGGGAAAATATGACTTATTGTCTTCTTTTCCCCCCACCCTTCCAACTTGAACTTGGCATTTCCTGTTATGTTTTATGTCTTCTTGTGCAGCGTTAAGAGAAGCCAATCAGAAAATTTAAAAAGCCATCATTAAAATTTGCTTATATAAGCTACAGTTCTTAATGTGAGCCTGTAAAAATGTAAAGAAAACACCCACGGTGAAGCCGAAGGTTGGTGCAGTCAAAGCGTGCAAGCAAAAATAAGAATAGCAGTTGAACTTCCTGTGAAGACTGTGGTGCTTAGTAAAAATATTTTCATAATATTTCTGCTAAAATAACAGTTTAATGCAAAACTGACTGGTATTAAAATTTTAATATTCTTTTGCATAAACCTCAATAAAATATTTTTGATTAAAGTTGCTTTCTGACAGACCAGTTATTTTTTTCAATTTTATTTTCCTTTTTATTATTTGTCTTAAAAAAAATAGATCAGTCAGAGCAGCGTTAGCTTGCCAATCTGGTCAGAATAAAACTCTGTTTCTCTAAAATCAAGTAGTTTAAAGAGCCATCCACAACAGGTAAGGTATTAACTGTTCATAACTACTCCACAGAAGCCCACCTCATAAAATCAGGACTCTCTGTTAAATGCCACTATTTGAGGTTCCACTTCTTTTAATTCTATCTACATTGCTGAGTTAAGAATGTCCATTTGTCCCCAATGTTGGATTTTCTTAATAAAAAAACACATCCTGTGGCTCCAGTGGTGTGGGGGAGGTGACAAAGTGGCCGCGGTCAAAAGTGCAACGTGACAAACGTGAACCCCCTCTATTCCCTCAAGTCTGGGGTGATATTCAAGAGGACGGTGAGTGAGGATGATATGCTACAATTTCAATTTGTACATATTGACAAAACAGATCTAAAGCCAATTAATTCACATGTGCTACTTTTTTTTTTCCACTATAACACAATCCTCCAAATATCTCAATCTGTTCAATTCACATAATTCCCTTTTTCTGCTTGGATTGGAAAAAACAACTCCTACAGTAGGATTTAATACAATTCCATTGGATTGTGTGCAAAATGCTCTTCAGGTATACAGTAACAAATGTACAAGCCACAACATTAAACTTAAGTGCTTGTGATGAGGTATGAAAACTGGCCTTTGTCTGGGAGGAGCCACAACCTTTCCTTCAACTACACTTCTGTTATGTTGATAATTAGAAAAGCAAAAGCAAAACATGAATGTATCGTGAGTAAAATTGCTAATTACTGAATGGCAATGACCACCTTCACTGAAAGAAAAAGATCTCTGCTGGATCATGATCGAGCATGAAGTGTCACATATACATATACATGATATATATGAGGCTCAATGCTGTTAGGAGAATTAACGCCAAATATCTGATCAATTAAGACAAAATAAAGTCGCAAATTCTCCTCAGAGGTTTTCAATTTCTTTGTACAAATTGTGAGTTTCTAATGAGGTACCTGTACCGGTTTCTTCGGCCCAACAGATGAATAGGAGGATGACAGTGAAGGGTCCAGTGTGCTAACGTGAGGATAAGCCTTCATCTCTCTTCATCGTCCCCCTTCAGTTTGAGATTCGTTTACAGAGGCAGGTCTGTGCTGTTGTGGCGAGTCTTTCTGGAAGTCCCATCATCCCTGGGCAGCGCTTTCTGCAGGTTGGACATGGCAGCCGTCTTCTTAAGGTCGATGACCGCGTAGCACTCGCTGCGTCGGGGTGCTGGCGGCCCACATTTTTTGGGTGGTAGGCGCTGGTGCTGTGGCTGGGCGCCCCCACTGCCAAGGGCCTGGCAGGGAGGTTCCCCCTCCAGGTCCACCTGGATGTAATTCAGCTGCCGCGACGGAGGCATGTGGCCGTGCTCGCAGCCTCCGGCCCCTGAACGGGACCGTCTGCGGAAATCAAAGCTAAAAATTCGCCCCCCGCTGTCCGGTCGACACGGCTGAGGGTGAGGGGGGCAGGCGTGTCGAAGCCGGGGAGGCTGGACCTGCTCTGTGTTCACATAGTTCTGAAGGGCGTCTCTGTGGATCCCCCGACTGTCCTGGTGGTACCCATTGGGTGTCCCTGGGCCTTCTGAGAACTCGTACTCATCAAAGTCATCCTCTTCCTCTTCGTAATCGTCCTCATCCTGATCTTCGTCGTCCTCCTCCTGCTCATCGTCCCGTTGCAACGCGCTGTACTCCCACACGGGTGGCAGAGACGGCAGGTTCTCGTAGTTCAGAAGAGCTGTCCGACGGTGACCTACGCCCATCCCCCTGTCGCAGGCGTAGCCCTGCAGAGGGAGCGACGACGGGCCGTGGGACAGCGAGTGCATGAGGGAGTGGGGGTGACTGTCGCAGGTGCTGCTGCTGCTGCTCGAACCCACCGACTGCGACACGCTGCTGGGGCTCAGGCGCTGCTTCCTGCCGCTCCTCAGGCCATTGATGTTCTCATAGGTGAGCTCGCCGCTCTGGCAGCTGTCCGATTGCTCGTGGCTCGGGTGCCGGTGCAGGTGGTGATGGAAATGGTGGTAGGAGTGAGAGTTGCACAGGTGCATGGTGGGCTCGTCTCCCTCCGTCTCTGAGCCCGTTGCGCCCTCTGCCGGCTGATGGGCGTGAGGATTGTGTCCGAGTCGCTCCCTCTCCAGCAGATGGCGCTGCGCAGGAGTGGGGCCCAGCATGAATTTCACTTCCTGTGAGGACGGCTGTAGGAACACCTGAGGGTCTTTGCGCTCTTCAAGCGGACAGCATCGCAGGGTGGGCTGTGGATTCCCTTGGCCTCCGACAGGCATGGCTCCCCTTGTTGTTTCGGGCAAAGCGCTGGGCCGCACTTCAGGCAGAGAGTGCACACAGTGACGCATGGAAAGGTCCCCCTCCATACTCACAGTGTTGACGTAGGTGTGAGTCTGTTGAGAGAAACGGCAGGTTCAAACTGTGAACCTTCACGGATCAAGCCAACAAACAAACAGGTCTCACCTGGTCTTCCAAAGCCATGAGGCTGTGCCGATGATCGTCAGAAAGAGAGGGCTGGGAGGAATCACCTCTGATTGGATAACCGGGGTATCCGTTGGGAAAAGACTGGACGGGAAAGGCTGGCGCTGCAAACATAACATACAAACTCAACTCTGTTTGGCTTTCTGCCAGTTAAAAACCATCTTCACTCAGTATTCAGCACATTTATTCAAATTAATCAATCACAAGGTGGGCAATCCTTGTGCTTAACGGCTGCTACCCTGCATGTTTTACTTGCTTCTCTGCTCAAACACACCTGATCTGAATAAATGGATGACTACCAGGCTTCTGCAGAACTTCAATCAGGTGTGTTGAAGCAAAGAAACAAGTCAAACATTAGGATCAGTACCCTAGAGGACCAGGATTTCCAAGCCCCTGATCTATACACTGAACATCATGGAAATAGTTTAGCTTAGAAGTATGCCAGTATTATCAAGATACCAAGACCCCAAAAACAGTTTAACTGCGGATCTTTCCTGCTGCTTTTAAAATGAAGAACCCTAACCAAAATGAGAAGTCAGAAGACGTCTGATCTGATGTGTAAAACTTGCAGACTGTGATTCATTTCTGCCACTTGGGGGCGCTGGAGAGCGTTAGTCGTGATGTGTGGGGAACCTGTCAAACTGTTTACACACCCAGCTGCTGTTGCTCACTTTTAGTCAGGTGCCTTGTGTATTAATATTTCAATGTGTGACAAACACCTGCTTTGGATGTGTTAGTGTTATCACCCACTTATGAGAGAAATATTAAGCTTTTTGAGCAAAAAATAGACCTAAAACGTCAGTTACAGTTTACCTTCAGTTGTCATGATCAGACCAAGAAAATAAAAAAAACTCAAGTGTGCCTCTTTATCTGAAACTATTATAAACAGAATTAAAAATAAATAAATGTATGTATGCCTTATTATTTTATTTTCAAATGGGAAAATATGACTTATTGTCTTCTTTTCCCTCCACCCTTCCAACTTGAACTTGGCATTTCCTGTTAGGTTTTATGTCTTGTCGTGCAGCGTTAAGAGAAGCCAATCAGAAATTTTAAAAAGCCATCATTAGAAGTTGTATATATAAGCTACAGTTCTTAATGTGAGCCTGTAAAAATGTAAAGAAAACACCCACGGTGAAGCCGAAGGTTGGTGCAGTCAAAGCGTGAGACAGAACAACGATGACAAAGTGTGACCGGCGTGTTAACCAGCAACGGCTCATCTTGGTTGAGCATTTGAGGAGTTTTATTTAACTTGGACCAGTACAACTCAGAACTCAAGGTCAGGTTGTTTTTAAAAGGATGAATCATTACCAACTATTATTGGCTGAACTGCAGGAAAAAAAAGGGAAAGCTGTTTTATTCAGAGTGTGTGAAAACAACACCGAGCTGCTCTATACATTTGAGGAGTTGAAACTGATGTGGGGGCTAAATTGTGCATAATTTGTAAGGAGATCACCACTTCCCAAAAAAAAAAAAAAGTCACAACCTGCAGAACGATTCAAAATAAAGCCCCTAAAATCCTGTTATTTGGTTCCTCTCATTGTGCTTGCGTGTGACTCACTGTTGGGAGTCTGCGGCGTGCGAGACATGTCCATTTCTGGTGTGTGACCACTGCGACTCATCATCATCGACTCCTCCACCACGTTGATGCTGTTGCATTGCATCAGCTCCTGGAGCAGGTTGAAGATTTCCTCTGCCCGGGGGCACTTGAATGCAAAGATTCCTGACCAAAAACAAACAAACAAAAATGACGACAAGCTCATAAAAGCAGAATATGCATCGTGCTGTCAGGTTGCTGCTCGTAGGAATCTTGCCCACCCTGCCCTGTCTGACAGCGGCGTCCGCTCTCGAAGGAGAACAGGTTGGAGTCGTAGCCGTAGCGCCGCAGGCAGAGGTACGGCCACCGGATGGCGTCTCTCTTGCGCGTGTGGAGAATGAGCTCAGTCTGAGTGAGCTCCATGATCCCAGAGCCCAGCTCGTTGCCCTCATCGTCCACATTGATAACCTGGAGCAAAGGGTGGCTGCTTTTACTACATTTAAACACACTTAAGTGTCAAGCGCTTATTGTTGATGCTATATTACTTTTGTATGTCCTCAGAACTGTTTTCTCTAGTGTTTCTCATTCAAATTGCTTCTTTGTCATCCACTTTCCTCATTTTTAAGCTCACACTGCTGCCACACACAGGTACAAGGACTGCACAGAAAATAAGTACAAAAAACTTCAGGAAGCTGGGAGAACTATTGAGCCAGACTACTTTAAAAGATAACAAAAATGTCTGGTTGCTGGGAAGCAAATCATAAAGACATGAGAAGTTTAAACCATGGAAATATTGTACATGTAAAAATAATATCTTCATGTTTCTGTGGTTCCTAACATAAAGGTCATTCAGTGCTTTTGGTGCATTGATTTGTCTTGTTTTTAAAGCATCTTAATGTTGGCAGATGATAAAACCCTTTTTCAACAAGTTGTTCACACAGTTTTTCACAGAGTGGTTAACACCTTCATATCATTTCTGCAGAAAGATAATTTTTTTATATGTTTCTTTTGGACCTGATGTGTAAAAAAGAACCTGATTACTTGGAAGTTGGGTTTGGGTTTTTCCTTTAAACGTGACAATTTCCAGATGTCAGCATCAGCATCTGGATGGCATCACGTTCAGCATGTTGTCTTTCAGAGATTAATTGTTGTTTACTGACCTTAAATTTTGTGAGATGGTTGTCTCGGATGGGTTCTCTGTAGAGACAGCTCCAGCAGCTCCCCATAGTTTCAGCAGGCCTGCTGAAACCTGTCCAGAACAAAGTTTGACTCAGCTCTGAACAAAATGCTCAAATTCAAGGTACATATTTACATAAATGAGCAACATAGACAAAACCAAGTAAAAAAAAAAAAAACAGTTCTTACTCAGTCCAGGCCATCAGTGTAAAGAGATCCAAGTCTCAGTCCCAGGATGGTCTACTGGGCAGCTGCTTCACGAGCCGGTGGGTTTGCTGGACTGACATCTTCAAGGGAAGATGAGCGTTTTGTCCCCTGAAAACACGAGGAAAGCTCAGGTTTGGACACAGAATTTACAAATTATTACTGCAACCGAAATCAGACGTGAATAATAAACGTGACGTATAGATCAATATAATGTGAAGAAGAGGGGATTTTAAAACGGGCTGACTTTATGAATGTCAATTCCCTGTCAAATATTTAGATTTAATAGACAATAACAAAAATTCTAGGAGAAAAATACAAAAATAAATGTTATATAATTTTTGATTTTTGACAAACAATAGCGAACTTCTGAGTGCTAAAGATTGCTACCATTTCTGAGACATATATATATTATTCTAGTACATTTCACCCGGTACTTCTTACCATCTTCTTTAATTAACCGATGAAGATGGTGAGAAGTACCAGCACTGAAACAGAACTTAAAGCCAGGGGATTTCAGAACATCAGACACCACCAGAGCATTGGATTTTATTATTATTAGCTGTGTGAAACCCTACGAGTAAATATTTATCTGAGACTTCTCACCATCTTCATCGGATCTTTAACTAGCTGGTTAACTATCAACTCAAAGCTGAAATAAATGTAATTTTCTGATCTTTCGGGGGAACATTTATCAAGATTTTCTAAGCATTTTTTTTTTACCATAGATTTATATAAGACAACTTGTCTTGTATAACTATGATTTTTCCTGGCTGTAAGAAACCAATTGGTAAATATTTAATCTGGGACATCTCACCATCTTCATCAGTCCTTTAATTAGCTGATGGAGATGGTGAGAAGTGCCAGAAACCATACAAATTTGAAAACCTAAATATTTCTACTCTGATTTTACAGGAATGCTGAGCAGTAAGGATCTTGAGCATCTGAATCTTATACTGTCTGCGGGACACCGGTTTAAAAATTAATAATCTGGGACTTCTCACCATCACTCTAAAACTCTGAATTAGTGGATTGGGATGGTGAGAAGCAACAGCATCAATACAAACCTGAAAAAACAAAAGATTTAAACTCTATTTGTTGACATAAATCAAGTAGTAATGACTCCTAAGCATCAATCATAAAATTTTAATTAAAAACACGGTACTTCTCACCATCGTTTTAGATACCGAATTAGCTGATGAAGATGGTGAGAAGTACCATTTTCAATTCTAATTTTCAGAGACATTCAACAACAAGAAATCCTCAATGCATAACATTGTTATAGACTGTAACAAATGTATTTATCAAGTAATAAATCTGTTAATTCGCCATTATCATCAGTGCTTTAATTAGCTGAAGATGGTGAGAAGTACCAGCATGCTTTAAAGCCCTAAGATTAAAACTTAAACACTTGATTTCTGAGTTTGGCTACAAATTCCCCCCAAAATATCTGACAACATAAATGACTACATTCTCTGCTTAATGTCAACAATTATAAAACCCTGAAAACTTACTAAGGGGTGAATCGCTTGGGGTAGAAACCCAACAACACCTCAAAACCCCCAAAACATTGCAGGAACATCATTTCTGATTCAGAAAGTACAGTGAGTTCTGATCTCATACAGGAAAATCCCAAACAAAAAAGTGAGTCCACTGTCCTCCAGCTGTGCATCCGGATACCCAGCAATGACAACACTCCGCAGAAGACAACAGCACCAATGTTTTCTTGGGATGACAGGAGGCATCTGTGTGATTTCTGCTCGTGGCAGCACAGATTTCACATCACCGCATCGTGTGTGTATGTGTGCTCTAACCTGGGCCTCCACATCTGACTGACTGGAGACACCAAATTATCCCAGCTGCTTCACACACACACACACACACACACACACACACACACACACACACACACACACCACACGTTCATCAGACAGACACTAAGTGGATGAGCTTTATGAGCCACTAACAGCTGAAAAGCACACCTTCCTCTTCTTCTTTTTCTGCCTCAATTTGCCCACCGGACTCGGAGACCCCCTCAGAAAACAGGCTGACTTTACCTCCTCTGACTGACTGAGCAGATCGACAGCAAACACACCACGGCACGGTTCAATGAGCATTTACTGGAGAGAGAGAGAGGCAGTCAAAGTGGAGGACGACAGCGATGGTTTGCTACTCACATGTCTGGCACGGGTTATTTTTTTATATATGTATTAGCCCTAATGCGAAATGAGCATTAGGACTGCGGTTAGTTATCAGCTCCTGCTCCTGATGCTGATGCTGCTGCTGCTGGTAGTGGGATGTGGCACTTGCAAAACGGCAAGAGACTCGAGTAAATGATGCGCTGCCAGCGGTTCAAAAAAAGGTTGTTTTTTTTTTTCTTCCTCTTACCGCCCCCCTCCTCCTCCTCCTCCTCCGCCTCTCACTGCAGCACGGGCCTGTGTGACATTTCCCAAGCAGCAGCTGGGGTGAGAGTTCACAGCCAGACAACGAGGCTGAGAGAGGCGGCAAAGAAGGTAAAGAAACGCTGGAGGACCGCGGAGAGAGAGTGGGGGGAGAGGGAGAAAAAAAGGTGTGTCTGCCTGGCAGACAAGGACGAGGGGCGAAAAACCCGGTCACAGCCACTCTCCCTTAAATAGGATGAATATCAGTCAAATTAAGTGTTTTTCTTTTATGTTAAATCTTGTTGTTGTTTTTTTTTGTTTGTTTTTTTGTTTGTTTTTTTAGATACAATCAAGGGTGCCACAAAGGGTAGAGGCAATGGCCACTCCCATTGCTACAGGTAAATCTTACAATAGAAATAAGCATTAAGTTGTACAGATTTTCCGTAAATTAAATGGATTTTCCCGATTTTGCATGAACATAAACATATTTGCCACTTACAGATTTTTTTTCAAAGACTGCTTCAAATTTCTATGTAGATGACATGCTTTTAAATCCTTCCTTTTCACATTCAAATCATCACATTGGGGTTTATATAAAGTTGGACTGCAGTGCTTTGGTCTGAATTCCTCCTTAATGTAACTCCACAATCCCCCCCTCTCATCCCTTTCCTAAGGTGTGTCAGAGTAACTCGTTTAAATTCAGCTTCCAGAGAGGCCCATTGATAAAGGGGTTAGATTATATAGCAGCAGAAACTTTTTTTTTTTTTTTACAAACTAATTTAAAAAATGTCCATTTATCCTTACATGTTGCAGCCAGAGTCTGACTCAGAGCAAGAGGAGAATGAAGACAACGGAACAGAACTTTTTTTTGGCAATTCCATCGCAAAACCTGTGATGTAATAGTTCAGTAAACATCACAGAAAATAGAGAAAAGTGAACGAGTTGAAAAATAGAACCTAAACAGAACATATACAGTATCTATGCAGAATCAGGAGAGACCAGATTAAACTTTTTTCAAAGTTCACAACAAAATGCATTTAAGGAGTAAAAATGTGAATTTTGCATGAAATGTCTTTTTTAACTTTCAGAGTTATCAGATAGGAAAATGTTTGCCACCTCCTTTTCCTCCCCTCCCGCTGACATTGTTACAGTGTAACAAAAGTGTACAAAAGTGAGTATAACCCTCACATTCCTGCAGATATTTAAATATATCTTTTCATGGTACAACACTGACAAAATGACACTTTGACACAATGAAAAGTAGTCTATGTGCAGCTTATATAAGTGTAAATTTATTCTTCCCTCTAAATTACTCAGTCTGTCAGCGTTCAGACCCTACGCCACACACTACATCAAATTGGTCTGCATGGCTGTCACGCCAGAAGGAAGCGTCTTCTGAAGTACACAAGAAAACGCACAGTTTGCTGAAGACATGTCAACAAAGGACATGGATTACTGGAACCATGTCCTCTGGTCTTATGAAACCAAGATTAATTTATTTGGTTCAGATGGTCTCAAGCATGTGTGGCAGCAATCAGGTGAGGAGTACAAAGATAAGTGTGTGATGCCTACAGTCAAGCATGGTGGTGGGAATGCCATGGTCTGGGGCTGCATTAGTGAAGCAGGTGTTGGGGAGTTACATTTCATTTATGGACACATGAACTCTAATATATACTGTGAATTACTGAAGCAGACCATGATCCTCTCCCTCCAGAAACTGGGTCTCAGGGCAGCGTTCCAACATGATGATGACCCCAAACACATCTCTAAGATGACCACTGCTTTATTGAAGAGGCTGAGGGTAAAGGTGATGGACTGGCCAAGCATGTCTCCAGACCTAAACCCAAAAAAAAACATCTTTGGGGCATCCTCAAGTGGAGGAGCGCAAAGTCTCAAATATACTGTACGCCAGCTCCATGAGGTCATCATGGAGGAGTGGAAAAGCATACCAGTGGCAACCTGTGATGCTCTGGTAAACTCCATTAGAGGTGTGCAATACCGGGAATTTTGGTATTGATCCAATACCAAGTAAATACAGGGCCAATATCACCAATATCGCCGATATCGATATTGATATCGATACCGATACTTTTTCATATTTAAGCTTCATAGATCCAAAAGACCTAGTGTAGAATTACGCCAAATATTGCACGTGATAACAAAATACTTTAATATCACAATCAACATTTTTGTTTAGAAACAATGGAACAGCAACAAAACAAAGTTTCCCTTAACATTAGGAAGATCTTTTTTGAGGTAGAAAAGGAGAATCCACAATACAAAAAAAAAAAAAATTCTCCCTTCACTAGACGTCTTTTCTAGTTCTTTCTTTGTTTCTTTTTTCAGGTAGAATTGTTCTTAGGGAAAAACAATAAAAAAATCAATGAATTTTCTTCCTTTCAGGGCAATTCAGTTTTTTTCTTAAAACAGAGTATAAAAAATATCACTCAACACAACTTAAAGCAAAATCTCCTGAGGTAGAGGGCTGAAAAACCACAATACAACTAAATTAACACATGTGCTATGTGACATAGCGCAGCGCTACTCAGACACAGAGTGCACAGCAGTCAGTGTATGTGGGAAAGAAAAAAAAAGCTTGAGTATCGATCTTTTTACACAAGTATCATTCAATATCAATACCAGCGTTGGTATCAATATTATTGATATTGGGATCGATCCGCCCACTTCTAGTTGAAATGTATGAATAATCAACCAAATATTGTGAATGCCAACTACCAACAACTGGAAATGGTTGGAATGTTTCCTACAACAAGCCAGAGGGGAGTCTTCGCCTCAAGTGGAGGTCGAGGATCTGGGCATCTTGTTCATGTGTGATGGTAGGATGGAGCCTCATCCTCAGGAATGAGGGCATTGCTTCGGTCGGTCACAGTGAAGAAAGAGTTGAGTTGAAAGGCAAAGTAAGTGATCTGTTCGTTTCAACTCTGGTCACTATGATCCAAAACTCCACATAGCAAGATTTGTCTGGCCCAGTCCTGGCCCACACAATGCTCAGCCCAGATACCACAAAGAATGGCAGCACTTTAGGTGGTCCACCTGGGCCAGCTCCACATAAACCAGTAAGTTGTGTCATCTTAAAACAGTGTGATCATTGCCAGACCTGGCCTACAACTGATTAACAAATCACTTGCCATGTTGGTCAGCAGTGCCTGCTTCATCGGGAACATACCTGTTTGCTGGGATATATTAGCTTCTTTTTGCTAATTTCAGTGATTTTTCCCCACTTACTCAGCGTAGTTCAGCTATTTTCAGCTTTTTTAGCAGCTTTCACAAAAAAATAATTCAGAGATAAGCATCCACACTGCATTTTCTTAAGAAATGCAGTTCCTCTAGTTTACTATATTAAGGTTTGAATAAAGACCAGTGTCTTTTGGGGAGAGCAATGAGCCCACTTATGAGGCCCCCGCTCATATGGATTATTTATCCATCCCCACTCACCATAACCATAACCATACTCTATTTTGCAAATTTTAAACCATCAAATGCAAGCTTTTTTATGTTTTGCTTTAAATTTGACAGTTTTGTATGTTTCTCAATTAATTACTATTATGATCTGACTGTCTTTCAACATTTGCTGTTTTGCTAAGGAATCTGTTATGTGTCAACACAACTTACCCCAGTGAGTTGATGTAACCATTTATTTACAAAATGGTCAAGTATTTGTATATTTTTATGGTATTACACATTTCTCACTGTGAAGAAATGAAGACTGACTTTTTCCATAACACTGTAGGAATCACATGACTTTTGAAAGCAAGGGCAGAGGAGGCTCTAATGTGATTATTTCACCTTCAGAGCCTCCTTTAAAAATAATATATATATATATAAAGCAACAATATGTGATTATTTTAACTTATTGTTGCTTTCAAAACTGTGCAAAGTTAACTATTACATTGTAATACAAAGCCATGAATAAACTTTCATTATGTTTTAAATTTAACATTAGGTCAGTTAAATGTGGTTTCAAGTTAATCTTCATTTGAAGCCTGAATGAAGGTTTTCCCAAGATAAATGTTTTAAAACGAGCAGCTTAACTTGTCAGTGCAAAGTGTTATCACTAATAACAAACACCTGCCTTATCAGCAGCAGCCTATACAAATTAGATGTTTGTTTTTTATTTTACTTTTAAACATGCCACAACTAAATAGGGCCAGGACTTTTGCGACAATACACACACTTTGAGGGGGAAAAATTAGTAAACTTTATCTATTTAGTTGAACTGTGGCTGACTTTTAAAATATTTAATGTTTAACAAGCTAGAAATATGTTGGAAAGTGATGTAACGATCCAAGTTTTGTGTCGTAAAACCATACAGGTTGACTTGACCGCAGTCACGTACTAATGGGCGGGAACTATCTTGATCGTTTTGTAATCTTTGTTGTCACGTTTCCGTGTTTTTATTTTTTTATTTTTGGGTATACCACTGTGGCAAACGAAGATTATTTTTAAATAACTGAACCGGAAGCAACAATACAATATATTGTTTGTTTTTTCAGACAGACTTTGGACACCCTGCTGTGCTCTAAAACCTCCAATCGTGGATTGAGTTGTTTTTACGTGACCAGTCGTTGGTCCGTACGCGGTGACGTCAAGTTGTTTGGCTCTGCTGCCTGGGAGTGTCGTGGGACTGACTACTTTGATAAGACTGCTCTAGGCGTTCGGTTACGTTATCACTTTCTTTTATCAGTGTGCCAGAGGAGTTAGTTGTGTGTTTGGAGCTTTCTGTTCTTAAACAGACAAAACCAAGAAACTTTACGAGCTGCAGAAAACTGAGAAAGGGTAAGTGAGGATCTCCGTTCACCTCAAGATGACCCGAACTGTCAGGAAATTTATTTTGTTCTCTTTAAAATTTTCTGTGCGGTTGCTTTGTTTTGTAAGCTAGTATGCACACGTTTCCTTTACAAAAATAGCAATAAATAAACCCACCTAAATAATTTTTTTAAAAAAAAGCACAACTTTATGTCATGCATTTTCATTCAGTAATTCAATTTAATCAAAAATAGGAATATAAATGTACAAGAATATATTATATTGGACATTTTAGGTTGGATTAAAGCTGCTGAAAATGGTTGTGTGTTAAAAACGAATCAGGCCACTCAAGTTGACTCTTGATAATTTATTTTTAAGCTTAGTTAACTTGTATGAAGTTGTTAAACTACATCAGCTACTTCCTGTCTGACAGATTACACAACATAAGTGCTGACACCTAGTGGTTACCATGACTACACCTGATCATTAAACTCACACACTTAATATATTAAATGGCTTTTTATGTTCATTGCTGAACTCATATTTACACCAGTGTCAAGAAGCGTTCAGTAATGTTGTTTTTGTGGAAATATTTGTGTCACTAAAAAGACTACAATAAAGCCACATGATTTTTCATTATACTACAGTACTCCTAATTACAAAAATATGTTTGATGCAAAGCAATGATTTGGGGTCATGAATAAAATTATGTATTCCATAATGTGGTTTTTTTTTAAACATATTTGTGAAGTTTTAATTTGCCATTTTAGACATGTTGGCAGAAAACTTATATTTATGATTGTTGCAAGATTGCAAAATGTCATGCTCAGCGTACGTGTTGTGAACAACTCAGCTTTTACCACATCAAATTTAGCTTGATACCATTTTTTTATGTCGCTAATGTTGATTTAGCCTTATAGTCCAGCTTGGATTAACTCCAAACTGGATTACATTTAAC
The DNA here is from genome assembly GCA_031762555.1 of Cynodonichthys magdalenae. NCBI lineage: Eukaryota > Metazoa > Chordata > Actinopteri > Cyprinodontiformes > Rivulidae > Cynodonichthys > Cynodonichthys magdalenae. Next base: position 11,346,692 of record JARVJO010000365.1, read on the forward strand.
TGTATTTAATATTTCCTGAAAGCTGAACTAAAGGAATTTTGCTGCACATTATGCAGTTTAAAAAAAAAACTTTTGGGAAAGGTGTGTCTTTTCAAAACATTTTGTAATAAGTGAAACTTCTCACTTATTAAGTGATGCTACAAACATTTACATTTAAATCAGGAATAATAGTGTTGCAGTTTTATCAGATCAAACACCTGTAACCTGACCTGTACCCGTTTCTCAGACCATGTGGCTGCCTTTGATCGGGATGACGGCACTGCCGCACGTCGGCGGGATCTATGGTGGTATTATTACACGCAGACAAGTGAAGACCTGGTACACGACCCTTAATAAACCCTCGTGGCGTCCACCAAATGCAGCGTTCCCTGTGGTGTGGACGAGTCTGTACACTGGGATGGGGTAGGTGTTGCACTGACTTGAGTCTCTGCCACATGATGCTCCCTCCTTCAGCTGAGGTTTTCATTTTGGATTCTGTCATCCAGGTACGGTTCCTACCTGATCTGGAAGGAGCTCGGAGGTTTCACCGAGGATGCCCTGGTTCCACTGGGACTGTATGGGCTGCAGCTAGCTCTAAACTGGGCCTGGACTCCCATTTTCTTTGGTGCACACAAGATAAAATTGGTAAGTGTGACAGATGAATGCTTAAGTATTATTGGGTGGGGAAATATACAAATCTTTGTTAAACGTGTTTTTCTGTTACGTTTAGGGCCTGATTGAGCTTGTTATTCTCACGGGGACTGTTGGCGCCACCATGGTGTCTTGGTATCCCATCAGCCGCACCGCCACTTGGCTCCTGGCACCTTATCTGTCCTGGTTGTGCCTCGCCACTACCCTCAACTACTGCATATGGAGAGACAACCCTGAGACGAAAGAAGAATAAAGAGCAGTGATCTCTGTGTGCTTCCCCTTTTTCTTAAAAATTCTGATTCTTTACAATAAATGTTTATAACATCCAGCTCAGCGTCCCAGTTAAGCTTTTGGACTTAATGATTCAACTGATATCAAAGAGTTGAGGATGTCATAGACCTGTCAGTTTGTTTTTGTTTGATAATACACAGTGAGTTATTCAGAAACAGTCTCAGCTTGTGCTGTAGGTCACTATCCTCTGTTTGCTGCATTTTAAAACCTGACCAAGTGGCATTTTGGCCAATCTCTAAGAAATAATCAATTTATTATTAAACGGATTAATTTGAATATACAAATATTGTTAATAAAATGATCCAAACTTTAGCTCTAATGTAAGACCAGACTTCTTTAATAGCCTTGCTCAATGTGAAAATGGTTCAGGCTAATTAATGAAGTTGTACTTCTTGAGCTTTTTATGATAATGTGAACAAATTAAAAAATTGTGTTGTTTTAACTGACATTAATCATCTTGATTACACATATTTTTTATACACACCTAATCCCAAACAGGACTGGTGTTCATCATCAGGGAGATAAAAAAAACATGTTTATTGCTTCCTGGTTTAGTTTTCACAATGCAACTATAGCTCTTTTGTGTTTGTGAAGGCATAATGTATAATAAAAAATACAACTCACAGTTATAGCAATGATAAGCTTTATTTCTATACACGCAACAATAAAAAGGGAGAAAGTTATTTTTCAGGAGCTTTTTCTGGAACACCTTCTGGTGACTTGAAGGAGAATCTGTTTATTAAAGTTTTCCACAAACCCTTCTTTTCTTCGTCCGTGCTTTGCTGCATACTTTCTGTTAAAAACAAACATCGTGTAATAAGCAGCAGCTCATTTTAATATTTTCATTCGACTGGTATAGAGGAAGAAAGTTTTGGAAGGTGCATACCTGACAAAAGCATTCGACACTCTTCAGTTGTGATTCCAGTGAAACTTGTGTCTCGTGCACGAGGAAACTGAAACACAAATTAACATTTTTCTTCCACTTTATGCATATATTAGGAAAAAAATATAATCTGTCTTGTGTACTTACTCTTTGTCTGTATACATTTCCATTAATACGGGCCAAACTTTCATACATCTGGTCACATTTCTCTGGATCTGCAATCTGAAGGGAAAATATGTTAATTGAATAAATGGTGAAAAATATGATAACCACTAAATCATTTTGTTTATTTGTCTGGACCAAGATTAGACAAAGACAAAAATCTCAGTAAATTGTAACAAAATGACAACAGCACACCAGATTGTTTTCCATATGACATTAGCTCAGGTTAGCTGCTGCTTAAGGCTTGCACAGTTTGACCTCCTTACCTGCGTGTTTTCACCCTCGCGGAATGCAGAAGCGACTCTCTGCCGGAGAAACGTTCCCAAATCACGACCTTTCTTGGTCTCGTCCCGGGGCCATTCCTCACACAGCTTCAGAAACCGACGATACCTGGTAGCAGACATATTTGGTGATGTAATATTTATATGTGCGAGCAAAGACGTTGACAAGTTTGAGCTTTCTCGCGCACCGTACTTGTGTCACATCTAAACTTTTCCCCTTTTCCATTCCTCGACCTCGCGGTCCGCGTGTGATCTGTTCCCCCTCTCTCCGGTTTATCTCCTCACAACGTTAGCACGATGAGCGGCTCAAACGTGAAAAAAGGCTCTTCTTCCAGGGCGGTGGAGTGGATCAGCTCTGCCTGTCGGTTTGCAACAGACAGAAATGACTTCAGAAGGTTAAATAAATTGTATTTTTTATTTATTCGTTGTTTTTACGTGAGGATTAGCAGCTAGCTAGCATCAGCACACCGCTCGGATTTGCCCTTGTTGGCTGTCTCACAGATTTTCATTGTAGAAAGCTGAAACCTCGAGTAATTCCACACAATAATTTCTATTGTAAATTACTGTACACGTTAAAATAACAGCATTTAACATTTGTTGTGTTTACACCGGCTTACCTGTTGTTTATGGTTAGAAAAAACTCATATCTTTCATAAAAGAGATGACCTGTTCACACTTACCTACAAATACACAGTGATAGATGTTTAGAAAAATTAAGTTTTAATACCGAACACATAGGTAAGTAGTTGTACATAATATTTCAGCTCATTTTCTTCACTTTCAGGATACTCAAAGTCAAACTAAAGTCTATTAGGTAAATGTATGTTCTTATATATTATTGTAACTAACAACGTACATGAGCGTAGTTGAGAGGTAGTGTGTTAATGAGGCTGTACAAACTGTTCCTATAAGAAGAGTATTGTAAAATCCCTATTTGTTTTCTTTCTTTAGGAATCTCCTGATGAACTTAGGTTTATTCGCTGCTGGTGTTTGGGTAGCAAGAAATCTCTCAGATTTTGACTTGATGTCTCCTCAGCCGGTGACATAACGTGGGCCACGCATTGAAAACAAAACCAGGATGAAGGTGAGATGACCTAAATAGGAGCTTCTTAAAATCAGTGGTGACCAGGCAGCTCAGATATGACCTACAGCTGATATGTTCAGGCAAATTGTTTTATTTGTGTCTGATGATGTGTTTTTCATCCTTTCAGGTCTTGGACGAACACGGAAGAAATAAGGGACACCAATACTCAAATATTTCTAACTGTTTATAGTTGTGGAAAAAGATCCATCTGATTTACAGAAGTTATTTTGTTTTTATTTTATCTGAAAATTATTACATTAGAAACATCTTTATTATTGTGGTTTTTGAGTCCCAGATTTACTTTGCTTTTAGTCCCCCCCCCAGTTTTTGCAGCCATGTCTGTTCAGGAGCTCTTTGTTACTGCAGCTCGCAAGTATCTGACTGTTGGTAGGAAGTCTCTCTCTGTTTCTCAGAGTCTGGATCTTGCTGCTCAGGTCTCAGCTGTTAATGTGGGCTTGAAACCTGCTCTTCTTTACGACAGTAACGGCGCCAGCGCAGCGCAGATCCAGCAGTATCTGAGCTCCTTGCAGTCTCTCCAGCTTGCGTCTAAATCCCTTCTTGTGCTGAACCTGAATGGAAACAGCATCGTCGTCAACGCAGGTGCAGTCGGGTCACATCTTGAGCAGGCGCTTCACAATTACAGCGTGGCTGTCATCGATGTTCGCCACACGCTGGACAAAGCTGCTGTTGCTGATGTTCAGAGTAAAGAGCTGAAGAGCACGATGGAGGGTTTGCTGCTGCTTCTGGAAAGATTTCAGCGACTTCAAGAGGCTGAGGAATCTCTTCGTATTGAGGAGAAATGTGAGTGGAACCTGTGCACAGTTTTTGGTGTTTTACTGGGTTTCCCCGTCACCTACTGGTTTGATCAAACAGAGAGCTTCGAAAACTGCCTGTCTATGACTCCCCTGATGGTGACTACAGCTTCAGCCACGTGGCAGGTGGGCGGCGCCGGTCACAGATCTTGTCTGTATTCTTTCAGCATCCCCACTGCTCTGCAGGAAAAGACGCAGTCCGAGCTGGAGAACTGGAAGCTTCATCTGCTGGAGAGATTTGAGCAGCAAAACGTCCTGAAGGATCTCAGTATCAGTCAGTCCACAGTCACTCTGCCCTCTGTCACTTTGTGATGCAAATAAAAAATTGTCTTTTAAAGAAAAATGATGTGGGATGAATTACATCGTCTGAATCAAATCTAGTGATCACATGAGAAAACACAACCAGCCCTTTAGAAGTAAAAAAACACTTGGCTAGTTTATTTTATCTGACTTTTAAAATATACAGGAAAATAAGTACAATGTAATCATTTGAACAGTTTTTACCAGTTTAAGCACTTTGTATATAAAGTTCAGTATTTTCTAAAAATATGTCAGTTTGACATTTTAAACAGTTTCTCATAACTCGTTTTATTAAAAAGCAGCATCAATATTCTGTCGTAAAATTAGAATTAGTTCATCCTGAAAACATTCTCCAGTTGACTCAGATTTCATCGCAGCATCAGAGAGGCTGAAGGGCTGACAGCACTTCGCCACAGCGACCACTCACTTTGAGTTCAGCCAGGTGGTCTGCTCTGGTGGGTCCGATGTTCAGAATGGCCACTGGCATCTTTCTGTCACTCGCTGCCAGTAAAAACCTGAATCCCGAGTACACCTGATGGACAAGGAGAAGCTCACCTAAATGCAAAGATCCAGATTAAAAAGTGTTGCAATCCAGTGACGGCTGTTTTTCGTCTACCTGTAAGGATGATCCTACAACCAGCACAGAGTCTGACTCCGCCAGTCTGTCGTGGACGAACTGGACAGTTGCTCTGTTGACGGTGTCGCCAAAAAATGTAACGTCTGGTTTCAGTATCCCGCCACACTGCTCGCAGGAGGGGACTCTGAAGCTGAGGACCTGCTCGTCTTCTAGGAGGACGTCACCGTCTGGAGCCACAACACCCGCCTGAGCTCTCCACTCCGGGTTTTGAGAGACGAATCGTCTCTGCAGATCCTCCCTCGCTGTGATGGCACCACAACCCAGACACATCACTCTTAAAAAAATGAATAAATATTTTAATAAAAATCACTTTCATTTATGAAAAGGAAAAACAAAGCCAAATTTACAGATTCTAACAGATTTTGTGTGGTGGTAACTGATCCTCACCACACATTGTGAGCACAAGTTCTTTATTTAAAATTCTGTCAGTAACTATTCGCAGTCAACCCTATCTGTTAGCAAAATATCATCTGAACAGCTAGATGGAATTTATTTAAACTTCCAGGAAATAATCATTGGATGTATATCTAAAAATGATTAACTTTTGGAGCCAAACCAATTCAAGATGACCACCCTACCCAACTAAATTTGGAAAACAGAACAATGGCTACAGCTCAGTCAGTTTTGCATATTTTGAGCCAATATTTGCTGTGGTAGTAGTTGAGAGTCGTCCACTATGTTCTCACCTATGGGAGCAGCCGTGGAGCTCCGTGAGCCGCTTCTGTCCTGCTTTTGAATGCAGAGAATCCACATTCTGAGTGACCAGCCAGTGCAGCTTCCCTCCGTCCTCCCAGCTCCGCAGCACCCTGTGGCCCCGGTTCGGCTGGTGGGAGGAGAACTGCGGCCACCCGACAAAGTTCCTGGCCCAGTACCGCTGGCGGGACTTCGCGCTGCGAATGAACTCCGCGTGCTGCATGGGTCGCCTGTCCGTGCGGGCGTAGAGCCCGACGCCTTCCGAGCGGTAGTCCGGGATGCCCGACTCGGTGGAGAGACCCGCTCCGGTGATGACGAACAGTCGACGGGCTCGAGCCACGAAGTCCTGCAACAGCTCCAGAGAGGGGGCGTCCGTGGTGCTGCAGGCGGGAACGAAGTTCGGTGTCTCCGCAGGGACCGAGGAAGCTTTCCTCACAGGAGGAGGAACGGTCCGCCACGGCAGTCTCATCTACGCCAGGACAAACGGTGTTACTAAAAACTGACACATAATTTACGTTAGACAAGGACATTAAAATATCAACTCACTGCAAGGCGGAAGTTGTACGTTTCAACTGGTCTCAGCAGTCTAATTTACTTCAGTACTCTGTCAACATAGTTATCACTTTCTTTATGACTACATCAATTTAAAATTAGTTTATAATATTACAAAATGATAAAAGCTACGAGGTACTAACATATATCGGCTGATATAACACGGAACCTTTATTAGCCTAACAGGAAGGACCTGCTTCAATGCAACACCAAACTTAGCCGGGCTGCAGTCTGGGAGTTGTAGTTAACTTGTTTTTTTCCCCACTAAAAATTGTGTACAACTCTGTAACACTGAATACTAAAATATTTTTAAAAGTATTTACACCCTATGTATACAACACTGCGATATATTTTTAAAAAGGTGAAAAAAATAAAGCAATATTGTAAAATATGTATAAAAAAATACTTCTACGATATGTTTTCTCGTTAAGTGTGTAACAATTTTAAACAGGATTTCTAGTTATTCTTAGTAAAACATATGACTAATTTCATTCCTTTAAAGTTTTTAATTATTTACTTCATATTATTTTTTACCTTTGAAGGACACAAAGGTTATACATGTCAGATGAAAACAGGGAAAACAGAAACCACAGCTTCATTCAGTTCAGATTTTCATGATAGTGAAGGTCTTTAGAAACGTGTGTGTGTGGATGACGAGCTAACTGATCCGAGAAGCGTTGATGGAAATGGAGTTATTTTTCTTCCTCTTTAGAATATGCTGCACACGTCTTTGTTACAAAACTCCAAGATATCTGTTGTTAGGGAAAATGAACAAATAGAAGTTAGAAATCCAACGTGCACAACAATCATCTGGAGCGTCCCGATTATGGTCGTACCAGAGAATGTGCAGTTGAAGACAGTTTCCAGATGAGTGTGATACTCCTCTCCCAAGATGGAGCGGTAGTCCATGTGGCTCGTGTGAACAAAACACTGTGATGCATCTTTAAACAGCAGATCACTTTCTCCGTACTGATGAGACTCAAACAGCTTGAACTCTGTGTTTGGGTTGGCTGCCAGTGTTTCCTATGCCAAGTTTTAAATAGTCAAATTTTATTTCATACCTGAACAATACATTAACAAATATAATAAAAAGGAATAAAAGGGTAAACAAATGATCAAACATTGAGCAGAAGATATTTTGAGTAGGAGCTAATAAACTGTTGATCTCAGCAGGATTTAAATGAATACTAATATAATTCAAACATAGCTGACCTGTGATTTCATGAGGAAGTCATACACTCGTGCAGCAAGCACCGGCCGCGTCATGACGGTGTTTGGTGGTATGGCTCCCAGGTTACAAGTCTCCCACTCTGACAAGGCAGCACGACGTCCGTCTGAGCATAGCAGTTCAAAATCAGACAACGTCCAGCCCTCTGCCCACCTGGTGGAATTCAAACCTAAGTGGAAACAACACAAAATGACCACTGGCGACTCAAGATGTATCAACAATGTGTCTTGTATGCGTTTCCTCACTGAGGATGTTGGTGTGGAGGTTGTGCTGTTCCAGGAAGGCCACGTCACCATAGCTTTTCCCACTTGGATCTCCAACCAGACATCTGAATATTGAAAATAGGATTAAAAAGAAAAGAGGATTAAAATGCTCAGTTTATTCCCTGCAAACATCATAAAATCATAAATATGTGACCTTTGCTGGCAAAATGAGTCAGTGAGAAATTTATAAATATTGAGTTCTTATCTCAAAATTCTCCATTTTAAAAGCTTCAAAATTATATATGTACAAAAAACAAGGAAATGTGTGTTTGATAGATTATTTCTTTGTTGTAACAATGCTTCTTGGCAATAAATCTTACACCAGGCGCCTGACTGGCGGCACCTGGGGGTACCAGAAGCTCAAAACAAGTGTCAATAGCAACAGCAAAATAAGCTGTTTGGCAGAGAAGATTTGG
>JARVJO010000365.1:11355023-11372970 GCA_031762555.1 Cynodonichthys magdalenae
TTACACCTTTTGAATGCAATTACTGAAATAAATCAAGTTTTTCAAAATATTCTAATTTACTGGCTTTTACCTGTATTGCCAAGAAGCATTGTTACAACAAAAAAAAATGTACCAAACACAAATTTCCTTACTTTTGTGTTAAGTATAGTAGGTTGAAATTTGGCAATTTCCCACCTGAATAGCAACAAGCTAGTTTTATTTATGAGAGTGCTGGTTTGAAAACTTGATTTCTGATAGGGCTAAAGTGATGTCATTGGGAATTGCAGCCATTAATATAAAAACAGTAATCTCAAAGCGTCACAATGAAGAGATAATGGCAGATAAAAATGGTTAAGTACAAAACAAATTATAAGGGTTATAAGATAACTGCTTCTTTCTGAAGACCTACCTGTTAGAAAACTTTGATTTAAAAAGGTAGATTAGGAATAATATAGGATCATCAGTAATTGGTGTCATTATAGAGTTTTACTTGAATCTCAATTATGGCAAAAAGCAAAATTTTGACTTTTTTTTTTGCATTGGATTCTGTGTTCAATCATTTTGCCAGCACAGATTACATCTTTTCTTTGTTGAACTATCTGTTTAACTGAACAAAACAACAAAAAGACCCTGTACCTTAAGGCGCCCATGTTGCCATAGTAACGCTCATTGTGATTGTCCGTGCAGCGTTTGGTTGCAGCCTCCCCCGTTCCTCCCATACACACCTTGCACAGATTCCCCGTAGAGCCAGGAAGACAGCCTTTCCAAAACACTTCATTGTACACTAGCAAAAACCAAAACAGTGTAAAAAGCTAAAGATGAAATGACAACAAACCACCAGAATGAGTAGCAACAATTAAACGTTTGAGAACCCAGATGAGATCTGATATTCCTGTTGAACTGTGATGTTTTAGAGTCCGTACCTTGGTTTGGATCACAGAGGGTGCTGACGTTGTGCTCCAGGCTCAGTGTGTGTCTGTACGGCAGCAGCCAGCCTGCAGGGCTGTACATGTGGCCGTGACACGAGCGCCGGCCTCCCAGATTCCCCAGGACCACGCTCCTACTGGAGCGCTTCGCTACCGCTACACCCACGACCGAGGGGAAGACTGGGAGGAGACAAACAGCGGGGGGGTTCCACGTAAAGACAACAGCAGCAACAAACACTGTCAATTCAACACGTTACTGCTGTTCGTCTTCACCTCACCGTCTGTCTCTAGATGAGCTGATTCTTCGGCAAAAACACACCTTCCTGATGGAAGCAAAAAGAGGAAAACCACAAGTTAATGAAACATCTAAAAACAAAGTTTTAAAACACAAGACTCCACCAGCAGAGACAATGTGGGATCAAACAGTTGAGCAGTGCTTAAAGAAACATGAACAGACATGGTTCCAACATCCAGCTACAATCAGAGGTAATTTTTATGTCATACAAAAAAAATGAATAGCATGAGCCAAAACTCCCAACATTAGCAGGATGGAGTCTCATTTGGGAAAATGCATCAAATCTGAATTGAAAACAGTAGCACCAATAAAAATAATTTTTGTTGAGTTCTTATAAAGCCGTATAGAATGTCAACAAACCAAAAACATTAGCCTCACAATGAGCTATAAACAGAAAAAAATAACTCAAATTGCAAATAATGAATAGTCAAATGTAAATGTGTTTATTGAGCCTTCTTACCATAATATTCTGTTACTACTGGGATGAGACCACATTTTCCCGCGATGAATGAGTGAGTTGCATCCAGCGAGACAGCGTCCACCTCATCCCTCTGGGGACAAAAAAACAAAACAAGATCCAGGTTACTGCAGCTTGCATGATATGTTTCGTTGATCTGAATGACTCACCTTGATCTTCTCGATACAGTCACGCATCGAGGCAGCGCGGATGCACACCAGAGGGTCGGACTTTATGCTGAGAGCCCACTGCTCACACTTCTTCTGCTCAGCGTGGCTGATGCAGCACCAACGCACGACGCTGTCCTCCAGAGAACTTCCTGCACAAGCCATAAAAGTCACATTCTGCCTATTTTCGTTTTTTAAAATGAAGATTCTATAGTACCAAAAGCATAAGCACCTTCATGACCAAGACCTTTGAGAAGAGCAACATAGTCCAGCCCCATCACCTGACTGACGTCTGTGTCGTCGGCCACAACAACCAGTTTATCTGTCGCGTCTCTGAAGAGCAGGTCGCTCTCTCCAAAAGTTGATGAGTTGAAGATTTGGAAACGCTGTCTCTCTTTTCCTTGTCGACCAAACAGCAGCTAATATTTATATATATATAAAAAGATAATCCTTGTGATTCAAAGACAACTGTGACCAAGAAGGTAATTCAAACTTGAGAGCAAAAATGGGGAGTCATTTTTACCTGCACCGTTGTTACAAACTTGCGGACGACTTTGCGAAAATTGTGTCTGGAGACCACTCCCCCTCCAGGACCACGGCCCAGATTGCAGCTCCTGAAGTGGATCAGAGGTGCTTGTGTTCCATCAGGACAAAGTAACCTGAACTGATCTTGATCACTGGCTGACAAAAAAGTAAAAGTAAAAAAGGTTAACATACCCACCCACCCATACACAATTGTTTATTTTTTTGTCCAGTTGTATCTAAATTGAGTAGGTCCTCTAGATGGGTTCTTCTACTTATAAGGTTGAGTTTACCTGCAACTCCTCAGACTAAAGAAACGTTTCCAACAAAGAAGAACCTGCCCAGGGGACGTACTCAATTGTTTTTGCTTCTTTTTTTAAATCTAATTTGGTCAATCTTTTAGTTGTCCATTTGTCCCTTAAAATACTAATTCTTGTTAAATAAAAAAAAAGAGTCAATGTAAAAGACTTTAAAGTTTACCATCAATAGCTTCAATAGCTAAATGATCCACAAATGCAACATCACCCGCCCCACTCCTGAGACACCTGAAGAGCAAAAGAAAAGTGTTACACTGAATGGAAGTGAATCAAAAAAGTGCTCTGATCTTCTGTTCATCCTGACCTCAGAGCCCCCTGGTTGCTGTGGAAAGGCTCGCTGTGTGAAGTCTCACAGTGATGATTTTTTTGTTGAAGGAAAGATTTTTGTCCTCGACACAGAGAGCACAAAGCGGGAGCCATGGCAGCAGCTCCAGGAACACAGCTGGCAGCAAAAAAGGTGCCGACATCTGTTTGAGAACAAACAGGAAGAGGGCAAATAAAAAAAAAAACAGAGCAAAAACATGCAGACAGCTGACCACTGCGTCATCATTACCCTGGCCCAGAGGGCGCTCCTTAGACCAGCTCAGGTAGTTTCTGGACAGCAGGAAGCCGAGCGGGAGGCTCCATCCAGCTGTCCATCGAAACCCGCTGTGACAACTCCTGTGGCCCCGCAGGGACCGAACATCCAAGCTGCTGTTTGTCACCACAGCCACAGCCAGAATGCAGCCTCCTGCAGACAATCAAAGAAAAAAAACAAAACTGTTTCACATTTCTGTGAGGAAGAGGCATAAGTGTCTCAGGAAGCAAACCTACCATCGCTGTACAGCTCCTGAGCAACGGCGACGAGGTCAAACTGCTTCACCGCAGAATAAACCTCTCCTGCATCCAAGGTCACAATATCAGCTCGATTAGCCTGAAACCAAAGAAGTAGGAAAGTTATTGTTTTACAGCTTAAACTTGGTGCAGATATCATACTTTTCACATTTTCGCATGTTGTCCTGCAAACTTGTTCAACCTTTCATAGAGTTGAACTGCAGATGTTCAGTCAAAGCTGCTAGAAACATTTGAAATTTGTATTTTATTAGTTTAATCAACTATTAATTATCCAATCATAAATTGATGCAACTTTTCTAACTGCATTCTTTTTTGTTTTATTCTTACAGATAATTAGCAGAAACTTGTGTTCACAAAAAGTTCCCTCACCTCTCAGCGCTAAAATTGTTCATTTTGAAAAGTTCGCTCACCTTGATTTTACTGATGCAGTCGGCCGTGCCGGACGCTGGTACGCACGAGAGTCTGGCGAAAGCAGCGACGGCAGCTGGCGGTAGCACTGCCACCAGAGCTTTGGCGAGCTCTGCACACTTCCTCTGCTCTGGATCCGAGACTGTGCACCAGCGCATCTTCTTGGCTGAGAGTTTTAATGATCGGCACGAGGCAGCCAAAAGAAGTTATGTCGGTCAGTTTCAAGCATGTTTGTGCTTCAGGAAGATGGCTTTAGGAAATGTTTGTGCATGCAAAGAAACTCACAAAAAAATGTAAACAACAAAACAGTAAACAAATAAAAAGTATTTTACATCACATTGCACCTAATCAGCAACAGAAATTAAAAATAAAGATTTTTGAACCAAAACTCACCCCTGATGCAGCAAACAAAAATGACAAACAGTAAAATCTGACAGAATCCTCTCATTTTTAGGTTGCTGTGGATCCAAAAGTTCAGGTTAAGATGTTCCGTGCAGTCTCTTTGAGTCTGAAACGTTTGATTTTCTTGCACAGATTTATCTAAAATATCAGAGGCTGCCGTGCGTACGAAGGAGAAAACTCATTGCGTAAGATCAAGTCCTTTGAAAACAGCTAAGTCACTTTTTACACACATATGGAAAATGTTTAGCACCATCTGCCACAAGGAGGACCCCTAGCCAACCGTTTATAAATTAAGTGCAAACGCAGCTTTAAAAAAGTTGGATGGTTGGATTATAATGTTTGTAAATGTGATGAACCTTTTTAGAGTTTTAAAAATTAATATGTAGAGAATAATCAGTTTTGTATGAATGTTAGGATTAAGAGTTGGAAAGAAAAGGCAGCTAGCTGCAGTTCAGCAAGCCTGATAAGAAATATGCATCAGCTGAAGCTATTTTGCTTTTACTTCGGAGTTCGTTCCTTTTAGAAAATGTGACAGAGGTGTAACAGTCCAAAAAATAACCAGGCGAGTGAGTTATTTCCTGTCACATCGTAAACACAGCTACTGGTTTCCTTAGTTTTTCGCATTTGAGCGATGAGCTTCTGCGGTGTGGAGGGCAGAACGTAACTGTCGGATTCTCTCAGTGTGAAGCAGCATCGTCGGTTTCTGTTTTTCCAGCTCGGCGGACAATCTGTTAATGCGCTCCTCCAGCTGTTAAACACAGAATCAGGTTTATTCATTTATGGTGGGTAGTGGTTTTGAGGTTTTTAAAAGGAATGTAAACATTTTTTTAGTTACATAAACTAACATGATCACTTATGTCTTTACCTCCTTCAGCTCTTCACAAACAGCAGTTTTTTCTGTTTGTTCTTCCTGTGCGCTCATCTGCAGCCACCTCTGCAACACCTCTCTCAGTTTTTGCCATGCCCTGAGCAAACAAACACCATCAAACCTCAATCACTGACTGCACATATGATTATAAAAAATATATTGTTTTTTTTTTTACCGGAGCTGCTTTCTGCTCTGCTGGAAGCTCTTCATATCTCGCTGGATGCTGAGAAGCTCTTGTGTCAGAGCTGATTCTGCAGAAGTCCATTCATCTTCTTGACGAGGATCATTAGACGTTCTCCTGATGGCTCTCAGATTTGAGTCTTAAGAAAAGGTATCACAACAGATACACTGACTGCATTGTTTGAGGTTGATTTTATTAAAATATGTTTAATAAATATGTTTGTTATTTAAAAAAAAATCAACTGAGAAAGACAAAAAAATCCACCTGTATTAGCTGATATGGGGTGTATAAAAGGAAGAGTAGACTGATAAACTGCAAGTGGACCCTCTCTGAAACCTGGGCAGCTGGATTCACCAAACTTGAAAAAAAGAAAGAAATTTATGAAAGACTTAAGTTATATAACAAAAAAAGATAAAAGCCTGCTTTCACGCATTGAGGTCAAATAGAAGATAAATACGTCTCTCTGAGTCCTTGATGTCATAAACGCAGCAGGAGGCAGAAGAACGTCCTGTTTTTCAGGCTCTAGAGGTGAGAGAGCGGTGGATGTCTGAGGTTCAGGAGGTGTCACAGTAAATATGAGTGGACCTGAGGATGGGGCAGGGTTTTGGTGTGAAGGACAGCTAAATTTAAAGGGTTTCAGAGCTGCTTCAGCGATGTGAAGGCCCAGTTCACTTTTGGCACTAAAAGGGGAAAAATAGAAAAGCATTTAGGTCAGACTGCAAACATCAAAAATGACAATGCAGCATTTATGTCAGAAAGCTGCAGAATTGTCTCTCAACACACTCACTGTCTGCTCAGAGCTCCATCTCTCTGCTCCTCTGAGCCAGACGTGGAGACGCTGCCAAGTGTCGGCTCGGTCAAACAGAAGGTCACACTTTTTTTACGCGTTCTGACCTCCTGCTCTTTTGGTTGTCTGCACAGCACCCGCTCTTTCCACCTCAGGGCGCAACGTTTAACAACTCTCTGGAGACGCTGTGATCTCTGCAGGACACAGGCAGACCGACTGAAATGACACTCAGATCTACAATTCACAAGCAGCGTACACAAAACCACCCACTTGCTCCTGGCTGAACTGCGTTAGGCTCGCTGTGAGATCATTCATATGCACCGCATATGTGAGGATGCGTGACACGCCCTCCCTCAGCAGCCGGTCTCTGTAGACCTGAGCTGCTCTGGCTGCCTGTTCTCGCCTGCTGCGCTGCTCTGCAGCCCACAACCTCCACCCAGATAACACCTGTGAAGAGTTCACGAAGCAAAATCGAGACACAATCAACGATGGGAGGCTGATTTCTGCAGAGCATTCAGAGTTTAGTTCTGCTGGGAGACAAAAATGTGGAGGCGGGTGTTACCTTGGCTTGAAGGGTGAGGGACCAGAGCCAGAGAGCTCTCTCCGTCTGCCTGGCCTCTCTCCGCCTGTGCTGCAGCTGGTTGCAGGAGAAAGAGCACAAACCCTGCCAGTTTGACTGCACTAAATTAAATGTAGGAATCCTCAGATACTTCTGTCTCTTCCAAGGTCATATGGGAAACAACTCATAACTCTTAAATACATAGTTATAGTGATAAGAAACATGCTTTGCATACAGAGGAACCCAAGAGTTCTGCAGACCATAAATCCCCCACAGACCCCTCTACTCTACATAATATCAAGAGTCTCAGTATTAGATTAAACAGATTTTGCATATTTTTCCCACCCTTCAGTTGCCTAAATTCATCTGAATCAATCTGCTGATTCAAAATGTAAAACAAAAACAAACCTTTTGTTTCCACAGCCCAAAGTACTTCTGGTACATCTTCAGTCTCAACAGAACAACTTCTTGTTGCTTCATTACCTGAAGAATAACAACATTTATGTGTTTTAATGCTGCAGCACAAAGTCAGCAGAACTTTAAGCAGCTGTTTAGAGATAATGAAGTAACCTTTTCTCTCTGGTGCTGCTGCTGATATCTGCTCCACGTTTTTAAAGTTTTAGACAGAAGTTTGGAGCAGTAATGCTGCCTGGCTTTCTCCAGGTTTCTCCTTTGCCTGCGACTCTCTCTGGTTTGTTTCCTCCAGCGTCTGAGCAACCGCAGCAGACGAACTGAACACGGAAAACAAAAAGGCAAGAAAGTGCAGAACGATTTGAGATCTCGATAAGATTTTACAACCAGTGGTTACAAATGTGAATGACTTTAAAGTGTGGAGTGTGTTTTTACTTTTTAAGCCTTCACTTACTGCACAAAAACTTATTTAAAAACACATAAAACATTTTAAAATCATTAATATGAGATCAAAATCAGTAATTTCATATAAAAGCAGGTTTAACATTTGTTTTCACATGATTAGAAATATTTTGTTTACATAGTATTGGGATATTCAAAGTCTTTTGCCTTGATTTACTGTCCGCTGAAGTCGTCTGAGTGCTTCACTCTGCTGGTGGCGCTGCGACACTGCACGTGTTGTTGCTTCCCTCCAAATAACAAACACCTTTAACAGATAAAGTCAGCAGTTAACAATGTGCTTAAAAATATTTTATTAATATTTTACAGGATGAAGGCACATAATTTAAACCTTAAGCTGAAGAAATCGTTGAAAGTGCTTCTGGGCTTGCTGCTCTGCGACCAGCAGCGCCACTTTTTCTCTCCACAGACTTAAAACTTTCCTGAGGATATATGACTGAAAGTGATGATTCCGAAATCCCCTTGTGGTTTCTAAATTGCAGAAATAAAAGCCCATATCGTAAATGTTTGAGTTTATTACCTGAGAAAACGCTTCGTTCGCTGCCTGTAAAGTTCTTCTGCTTGTTCGTTCGTCTGAATCACGTGTGTGTGATGTTTCTGTGAAAACAGTCATCCATGAAATCACTTTATCATTATTTTATCACTACTATTCTTTCAAAACATACAGTTTAATCTCCAGAAACTAATGATTATTTACCTTCCAGGCCTCGAAGGAGAGTTTGAGGAGTTTAACTTCGTGGTAACTTTGAATCTCTTTCAGCCTGACTTTCTTCTCTCTCTGCTTCTGGACGAACTGATCACACACACATACACACACTGAAACACACGGCAACGAAAGACAACTGCTCCCCTGATTTTAGGATTGTAAGAATGAACAAATTAGAATTAATAACATCTATCAGCATCAGGGATGGGCAACTGGCAGCCCCCAGGTGACTTCTGTCCAGCTCCTCAGTGTGCTCCCCCAAATATATACTGTAATGATAATAATAATAATAATAATAATAATAATAATAATACATTTGAATCCCCTTCCATCATTTAAGTTGCCCATCCCTGGCTTTTATGCTGACACCTCAAAACAATTTTTTTGAAGTTGCACAGATGCAGACCAAAGGTCCATGACCAACAGCTTTTTGTCTGATAATCTGATGCCTCACAGTCTACTGACTGAATAAACAAGTGACAAAAAGCACCTCTTTCCATTTCTCCACAGCTGATTTCATGCAGCACAAGTCACCCTGACGACAGGCCTGTTGCTCTCTGTTTTTCCTGAAACTCAAACACATCAGCAACATTAGAGACCAGCTCAGGTGGATCAAGAAGCTTCGACACCCCCACCTTTCCTCACCTATCTCGTATCTCTGTAGTGTTCTTCTTCCACTGCGTCATTGTGTTGTGGAGGAGTCTGTGAGCGTAAAGACAGCGTGACGCCTCCCGTTTCTCTGCCTCCTCCTTCGGTTGCTGTGTGCGCTGCCTCCACTGAACCCAGGCTCTCTGCAGGCGATGTCGCTCCTCGTCGAGAATTGCCTGAAACACAACGTGACGAGTCTGGTGCACAACACTGAGCTGAGTCAACAATAAACTGTAGTTTCTTTCTGCTGCTGATATACCATCCGCTCAGAGAGCATCTCCTCCGTGTGCTTCTTTGTTTGTGCCCACCAGGTGTAAAACACCCAGGTGTACAGACGCTGGCTGCAAACACAACAAAACAAGCAATGAAGGATTTCTAAATCATCCTGCCTGGTTTGGACTTTATTCAGCAGCTCACCGATTAAAAGCATCAGCTTTCTGTTCTCTCTGTTTTTGCAGTCGTCTCTGGAGAGTAAACTCCACCCATGACTTGAAATATTGAGGTAATTTACACTCAACAAACAACATGTCCGCTCGATGCTCCAGTTCCTGTGTAAAAGCAGGAGATTCACAAGTTTAATGACATATCTGATCATTTTAATGAAAATTTTCAAACCTCCTACATGTTTTCCCAGCTTAAAGAATTTTCCATCTATTTCTACAGAGAATTTGAGATATCTCTGTGATTAAACAGTCTGGGTAGATGCATGGTGTGGTGATGGAACAAATCTATTTGTCTTTGTCGAGATCTGGGTCTGATGGCCCTGATGTCTCCTCCTATTGCCACCAAGTTAAATATCTACTAAAAGAAGAATTAACTTCACAATTACATGTGACTTAAAAGCTTTTTAACGTGTTTACTTGGTTCTACCAAACCTGGAGTTTCATTTATTTTGTTCACACAAATTACTTTGTGGACAACACTAACTTTAAACCATCTCAAGCTGTGTTAAGACAAAATGATCTATCTTGGCATAATGTGCTGTATTTGTACACTTTTAAAAACACATTTTAACTGATTGGCAGGTCACTGCATTTCTATTTTACCAGCATCCCAGGCAGCATGTGGGACGCAAAGAAGTGAAATCACCTGCATATGTCTCTGTTGGGCAACTTTATCTTTCCAGAGGTGAAAACAGCTCCTCAATAAAGAAACCCTTCAATGAGAAAAGATATTTATGTCAGAATAAATGTTATTTTTTAATCAGATCAAACATTTATTCTTGCTAAAAAAAATTCTAAGTGAAAAATGTAAAAAAAAACACCTGTAGTTTGTCTGAGCCATCCTAATTAGAGGCTGCAAACGCAGATCTTCTGCTTCTTCCAGGTGCTCCTTCCACAGTTTCCAGTATTTTCTCATCGTCTACAACAAACATTAAAGCATCAGAAGCTTTTATATCTTCATTTAAATAACTATAGCAGACACTGTGGTGTGTAGATCATCCAATACTCATCTGTTACCGTTTGCTGACAGTGTTGGACGGCCAGGTTGTTGTTCAGTCTGCGGGCTCTGTTCTGCACCACGTTAAGAAAAAATCCCCACAATCCAGCATACTGCAACAGGAACATACAGTCAAAAATAATTTCATGCTTTTCCTAACATTTTACTTACTTTAATTCTGCTTGTTTTATTACCAATAATCGATGATGGAAATGTTGACATGCTGTCTGGTTTCTTTCAGCCTCTTCTCTGCACAGCTTCACATCTACTAAACAGTTCAAGAAGCAAACAGCTCGGCTGCGTATGAAAATAAAAACATTATCTTCCAGGGTTAGTTGCACGAAAACACCAGGATACAGGCTTTCCAGCACTCCAGAGCTCTGCGCTGGATGCTCCGAACAGTCAAATGACTGACAGCTTGCAAACGGATCTTTTCATTCAGAGCGTTTCTCCATTTATTCCAATACTTTCTCGTCAGGCGCAGGCTCCAGGCACGCTGAGCCACAGCTAAAGGAATCCCACACAAAACTCTGAGATTTTTTTAATGTGAAAACAGGTGAAAGTTCAAGAAATAAAACCACTAATACCTTGGGCTGATTTCTTGGTCTTGCGATGAGACACGTAACTTATCCAACGACTGAACATTTGTTTTTTCAGTTGTGCAGTACAAAAAAACGCCGCTTTAGATTCTTTCGCCCTCTCACTGCAAGCAGCTTTGTGCATCTCTTTCCACACAAGCCAAGCCTTTGACAAAAATAAAAAACAGAAGTAATTCATAAACAAAGAAATATGCAAACATAAGCTTTCATTTGATATGCATGATATGTCTTCACCTTGCTCTGTAACTTCAGTGCCCCCTGCTTAGGTGCTTGATCCTCTAAAACGTGAAGCTCTTCTTGTTGCTGCAGCCTCATCTGCCACAAACACCACGCTGAGCTGAAAAACTCAAGAGTTAACACCAGAAAAACTCAGAAGTGTCTATGTTGGATAACTAAACACAAAAAGGACTCACTTTGAAAGCCTCCTGTGCTCTAGAGCTGATTCAAGCATTCGTCTGTGCGTTCTCCTCAGCTCAGTAAAAACCTTCCATTCGTCCCAAACCCAACGCATTCGTCGCCCGTCAGCTGATCAGACAAACGAAGCAGTTAAAGACACACCTGAGGCTTGTAGAACAGACTCTCACTCTTTATGTAAAATATACCCAATGATTGAGCTCTCTGCATTTTAGTCTTTTTCTTCCTCTGCAAAGATATAAAAACTCTCCATCCATGTAAAGTCTTTGCAAACAGGATAAACCTAAAACACATATAACAGTGAGTTCATGCAGATGTATGCTGTTCCAATCCAGATCAATGTCTTGCAGTGACCTGTAATGGCAGTCTGCCCGCACCATCAGACTCCACTCTCTCCTGGATATCCACCACTCGTCTCTCCATCCTTCAAAAACTCGTCTCAGGACTGTATAGTTATAGTGGAACCTGTGACATAGCATTAAAGAACAGTTGAGGCTTAAGCAAGAAGCAAATGCTTTAACAGACTCTTCTGTGGGCTTCTGAAGTTACTTTGCTTCATGGGGAAGGACTCGTCCAAAAGTCCTGCGTATCCATATCTTCAGGAACTTTCTTGCCAGGTGCCTGCAGGTTTCAAACGTCATAAAAGTTACTCTAAAATACCGCATTAGTAGAAGAGAATGATAAATAAATTCAACATGTTCGCACCTTATCCTCAGCTCCTTGAGTCTCCCTCCTTTGTTCCAGTTGTATCCAACTCTGTAGGGAATCTTTCTGGTTTGGACTTTATTTTTACGCAGTTTTGTTTCACCACCAGAACTGACAACTTGAGGTCTTGATGCTTGGTTTAACTTTCTGACTAAATTAGTTTGCATCATTGTTTTAATAATAACTCAAACCACTGCTACACACCACCACATAAAAGTCATACCTCAAACAGCAACACTTCAATAAACTTTAGGGTCGCTCTTGTCCGACAAATGTTTTATGTAAAAAAAGTTCTGTTCCGTCACAAACTGCCGCGGGTTTTTTTTTTCTTGTCACGTGACCACCAACTGCGGCGGATATGTTCGTTTTTGTTACTGCCGGCGCAGCAGGCTGCTAGAAGTGATGACAAGTGACAAGGGGGCACTAATCAGCGGCAAAGTAATTGTCTAAATTTAAAAGAAAAACGAAAGAAAATAAACAAAATAATAATTAGTAGTGGCTGCTCGTTTGTGCACGGACTGGATTTAAAAATGGCCAATGCTGTTTAATTATTCAATTTATTTAAAACCATATTGTTGCTTGGCCTAAAACAGCCCTCATCAATTTACAGAAACTGTGTAGTCGTGAATACTTGGAATCACGCAAAAAGACCACCTCGACCGAAATGGTGAAGTTTGATAATTTCCAACATTTTCGGGGAAATCCAAATCAAGCAAACCCCAAAGTGAAGTAATAGACGTCCCAAATATTGCCTGTTTGGAATTAAAAATTTTGTATAAATAATATGCCCCACAAAATAATTTTTTTCACATTGTATTTCATAACATTATGTACTGTATCAAGAACTATTGTTTTCACATAGTGTTTTAAATACTTGACGTAAAATATCTTAATCATACGCTGGAATCAATATTTAAAATTCTATTCAGGCACATTGGGCAGAACGTAATCTCTCCCAGGACCTTCTTAAAGCGGTGATTGTAGGAAAATTGTTGCTACGACTTAGAAAACAGAGAAAGAGCAGACAATAATTCGAGGTAGCACAGGCTCTGTGTAGCTTCATTTGTGTTTTGAACCTGTGTTATTGTGTGAATTTATCTCACTATAGTGCGTGTTTACTAAACCCACTACAACAGTTCAACCGCTTTAAGAGTTTACACTCGCTGGGTGGGATTTATCTCCCATTCCCCAGCTAGTTAAGTTAGCTGGCGAAAGGCGCTAATAGGCTAGCTGGCTAACTAACGTGAACTCTCTGCTACTCAAACGTAAGCAGAGAACACTTTATCCATCATTTAAACACAGTAAGTTGGTTCATTTTTATTATATGCATGTGTATGTACATATATCTATTTCCCCCAATCAATTGTTCATTTGTTGTTATCCAAATTTAATCTTTGCGATGATAATTACCATGTGTATACATACATATTTTTAAGACCTAAAGTCAACGAGAATGGCTTGTTCTAAGATCGTTTTATGAACATTAAAGCGGCTTTTTTCGACGTTCAGACGCACTTGTACTTCAATTGACATGTGCCAATTGTCTCTGTCTGGCTGTGATCAATTAACTGTCTAATTGGCCAGCGGCAAGATTAGAACCGTCCTCTGTGAACTTGTATGCTTAAAAAGTCTGTTTTGTTGTTTGTTTAAAATCCGTACTTTTATAATATGCTAAATCCCGTTTTCATTTATGCTAACTACCAATTTGTCTTATTTTCTTTCCAGACAAGATTTGGAACAATAACTAATTGTCGTAAATATAAAACAAAATAAGAATTACTTGCCTTAAACTAGCAGCGTCTTGGCCAGTACCGGTTTCACCTAAAGTTAATTCATTTCTAAAAAGTGTTTACTATTGCTTGCTTTGGGTTTTTGTTTCAGGAATAATTTATTAGTGAGCAAGAAGATTTCATTTTTTCTGTGCTCAGTCATGGAAAAAGATGTTGGTGAACAACAGAAGCATGGTGATGCTGCTGTGAACCAACCCAAGAAACAACCATATAGATACACAAAGGTGAAAATCTGTTGAAATTTGACATGGAAACAAACTATACACATTTCTTCTTTTTAATGCATCATAATCATTGTCATTTACAGGAAGAGCTTCTGGAGATAAAAGAACTGCCAATTTCCAATGAAAGGCCTGATTGTCTCTCAGAGAAATATGACAGGTAGGATAAATTTTATTTTCTTGTGTAGGTTAACACTAAAAGAAATGAAGCAAAATGTGTAATGTGTGTCAGTTGACTAGGCAACTTACAGATTTGGCATTGAAAGCATGTCAAGGCATCACTGTTCTCCATATCTGTCTACTGATGACTATTTTAACAATTCTAACAGGTTTGTTTTTTTCTTTTATTGGAAGCTACACTAAAACATGGATCTAATGATTTGAATTCTGTCTTGCAAAGCTTTTTTTTTTTTTTGACACTAGACTTTTTTTTCTTTTTTTTTTTTTTTAATGTACTACTTTTAAATTTATTGGAGTTTTACAAAGTTTTCATTCACATTATTTCTCCTAACTCTGAGTGTCGTTATTTGGAGTTTGACTCAAATATTTAAAAATTTTCAATATTCCAGAAGGTCATCTGCAGATTATCTTTGAAGGCTAGTAAACAAAGTACAGAAACATTCTGACATTTTGTCAAGTTAAGCTGAATAGAGCTACTTACTTGCAGACAGCATATACATTGAGTTCATACTCATTTCAGCTTAGCAGGTTTTGGTTTTCAGATTAATAAACACCAAATATAAATGCTGACCACATTACTCTTGTGAAAATCATCCTATTAGATATTTATTATATGGATTAGATAGGAAATCATGCTTTGTATTTGTTAGGGCATGTACTATATGGCGCAGTGGTGCTTATTTTGGAGGGATGAATTACTAATGAGAATAACTTGTGTTACGTGTATTTAATGCCTTTTCCAATCTGGTCCTCCTTTTAACCCACTTCTGAAATGAGTTGTATCCTGTTCTGTATAGCAGTCGGCCCTGCTCATCTTTGTATTCAGATGTCTCACTCATTCCTAAAGCCTTGTGTTGGTCCTTGTTCTGAATAAATAACACTCATGTGCAATAAATTGAAAAAAGTGCAAATAACCTGATGATTTTTACAAAGTCTAGACATTATCTGTTAATTTAAAGACATTATTCATTCAAAACCAAATTTCAATCTTAAAGTTAAAACAATTTTGTATCAATGGTCTGTGTGTGTACTCTGCTACTGTTGGATTTTTGTGCAGAGCTTTCACTTTACAACTATATATGCCTGATTCATTTAGGTAGTGTGGCTTTTATACTCCACATTAAACTGATCAATAACTAGTTTTGATACAAAGTTTAACCACATGGATTGTTTTTTTTTTTTTTGCCATCCCTATGTATTGTTTCTTCTGGGAGGAGAAAGAAAAAGTTCTTCCTCAACAAAAAAATGTTCACAGCATGTCTTCAGAAAACCTTCTGCTGCTCTGTTGTAATATTCTAATGATGATTTTGAATTTAAAATTTAATTTAGCTTTGAATGTTTTACAATTTAATCATTTACTCAGTTGACTTGGTCTGTGACCTGCTACAATGTTTTAAGTTGGAATATGTTGGGGTTTTTTCCCCAGTGATGGTGTGTGGGACCCAGAGAAATGGCATGCTTCCCTGTACCCTACATCAGAACGAAGCTCTCCTGTAGAAGGTTTTAAGAAGGACCATGGGGATGACAGGGCTCCTTTAAAACGAAGAATCCCCGGTAAATGAATTTTGGCCAATTGAGTGATGTTAAACATTTTTCCCATTTTGTGCAGGAAATCCTCTAAAGTTATATTAGGAAAAGATTACAGTTTCTCTTGCAAATTTTGAATGTCTGTGTATATAAAATACATCTGAAATAATTGTATTTTTAATATAAAAATTGATTCAGATCCTCGTGAGCGGTTAAAGGAAGATGACATGGATGTCATACTGAGCCCACAGCGACGCAGCTTTGGAGGTGGCTGTCAAGGCAATGCAGCACCTGTGGTCCACTCCCGTCGACCAGTCAGTCCTCTGGAAAATAAGGAAAATGAGTCACTCCGTCTTGGAGGAGCTCGCAGAATTGGCAGTGGACGAATTATAGCTTCTCGTGCTTTTGAGAGAGAAGCCCGTGTAGAGAAGGAAAGAGAACGGGAGAGAGACTTTAAAGATAAAAGATTCAGGGTTTGTGTTTTCTCCTTTCAGTCTAATCCAATAGCATTTCCAGTAGTTGTATGACTTGTCTATTTAAGAGTTTTATTTTTAATGTCATTATTTTAAATGAAAACTTCCATAAAAGGTCTTGCTTGTCTTACAAAGTTTGATGTACTCATTTGTAGAGAGATTTTGGTGACAAACGTGTGTTCAGTGAGAGAAGAAGAAATGACTCCTATGCAGAGGAGGAACCAGAGTGGTTCTCAGGGGGTCCCACCAGCCAGTCTGAGACAATTGAGCTCATTGGGTTTGACGACAAGATCTTGGAGGAGGATAAACGCAAATCCAAGCGATCGAGAAAGAGGACTGACTCTGTTAAAGAAGGCATGTCATAAGTTTTTTTTTTTTTTTTTTTTTTTTTTTAATAAATTTTGCTGCTTCTAGCTAACTGACTTTAAAAATGCTGCTTCTATATTGTGCAGCAGTTGAATACAATGGTGGACTAGTTGAGGAACAAGATGTGGGCTTGCAGTCTACGGCTGATCAAGAGGTTCCCCATCCTGATGTTCTTCCAGACCAGTCAACTGGGGACTTTGACTTCAATGAATTCTTCAATCTAGAGAAAACTATGCCAGGACTGGCTTCTGTAAGTACTTGGGTGCACAGCTTTGTTTTATTTTAAGGTATTAACATCACAAAAATGGGTGCAATCTATAAATTCTGCCACCTTTTTTGTGCATTTTCCTGTGTGCAGATTGTAATCAGTTGAAGTTTTTGTGTTGCCAAGCCAGACTTGCAGGGGTTTTTAGTTGAAACCAGAACAGTATTATTCTAGTTAAATGATCCTCCATAGACATCCTACATTATAAAACAAAACAAGCCTTTCAGATTTTTTTTAATCTTAAGTGAATGAATATGGTGAACACCAGATTTCATCTGCTGCACTGGCTTGACCTCTCAGATTTTGGTCTTTAGTGGTGAACACTGTCACTAATGGTGCACTTGCAGTATTTTGTGGGCTCATGCACGGTGTATTGAAAAGGTTGGTTTTGGCATCCAAAATTTATGCCCATCCCACTTGAGTTAGACCCTGGTACAGTCTGGAGACAAATGAACCAGGCTCCAAACTAAAGCAGGTTTGTGGTGATTAAATAAAATACATTATCAAATGGCAGTGCATTCAAAGCCACTGCCTGCAATCTTCTTGCACGTTTTGTGCTAAAATGCTGGGAAAACGCTCTAAACGTAAGTGCCAACTTTTGATCTTGCACTCCTCAGTATATGTGATTGTTTTACAGTGTCTCATGTGTTCGTTTTTCTTTTTCCCCAGATGATAGAGGATGTTTTGGGAGAGGGTCCGGTATCAGCCAGTCGCTTCAGCCAGTTTTTTACAAGAAACATGAGCCCGTCAGGCAGCCAGTCTAGCAGTATGAGGTCCACTCCTTACGAAGAGCTAGAGAAACTTGGAGGCAAGTGGTTTGATTTTTGGTCCCCCCGTGTGGCGCTTTAACAATATAGTTGTAAACAAAGTGCGTTATTCAACCGTGATTCGGGACCAACTTGAAGCGGGTAAATGTACGTCAACACAACATCAATATTGCAGTAATGAAATAAGAGTTCATTTAACCCAGTACTGGACAGAAAAAGCTGGTTTATTCTCAAACCTCGCACAGTTCTGCCTCGATTTCCGGTCCACAGCTTT
>JARVJO010000365.1:11378694-11395544 GCA_031762555.1 Cynodonichthys magdalenae
TGTTTTTTTTAGGGAACGTTAACAACTCTGCGCATGTCAGTGCTTTTATTCTGAATAAAAGTCCGGTGCATGTAAACGCGTCTCATGATCGGATTGTGTTCATGTAAACGATACATTCGGATCTTTTAATCGGAATACATTTCAATCCGATCAAAGAATTTTGTGCATGTAAACATAGCTACTGTGCCTCTACAATTCGTATTAAAATATTGAAAATCCTCATGAATGTTTCAAGATCTTTTTGGAAACTCTCCTGTGACTACGTTTTGCCAGAAGTCAGTCTGAGAGATTACCTGAAGGCTTTCACACTGACAGAGTGGCCAAGCTGTGCTACCAAAACCTCTGGCTGTTTTTCATGTCTATTTTATTTTTTATTTATTGTACTGTAGTACTGGTAAGTCTTTTTTTAAAAATGGAAAACTTAATAATTCTAATGTATTCATCCAGATGAGGGTGCTCTCTATACCTGTGAATCATTCTGAACTGGAAGCCCTGGCACTTCAGCAGGACCTTGCTCTACATGGCCACCCCTCATTTCAATCGGGCTACAACAAACACCCACAGGACAGGTCTTTTCGAAACAGGCAAGTATTTATTGTTTAGTTTCTGTTGCATCTACCCATTGTCTAGATACTCTTTTTAAAACAATTGGGATTACAGTGAAAATAGTGTAAACACTAAAGCTAAAATTAGAGATGCACAGATATGAACATTGCAGCCGAAATCCTATACAATTATTGCTGTTATGGCCGATAACCGATATTTATCGATATTACACAAATTATATTATACATATACGCACAAACACACTTGGGTCTTTTTTTTTTTTTTGGGATATCGTAAATAAACAACCAGACCGCTGATATGGCTCCCTACCTCAATTATTCCTGGCTACACAGCGTCAATACCACTATCCTGATCAAAAGGATGACTCAACCAACCATCTCCCATCCAAAAACACAAACTTAAAAAGTGGGCAATCAATATCGGACGTTAACATCGGCCCAGTTTTACATATTTGACCAGAATTCTAAAAAATGACCAATATCTGCAGATACAGATATTAATGCCAATACATCGTGCATCCCTAGCTACAATTAAGTTTTTATTTTACCATAGCAAAAATGTGTTTGGTATTTTAAAGATATAGTGTGTTTCCCAACGGGATGAGATGATTCGGTGTATTTTAGTGCGCTCTCTGTGTGTGATCAATAGACCCCAGCGTGTTAATCGTTCCCCTGGACCTCAGTCTGCTGGAAGAACCTCTCCAGGAAATGCAGTCACCAGCATGGTGAGGACTACTTAGCCCCTCCTTGAGTGGAATCATCCTGCAGGAACAAAACCTTAGTTGCTGACCATCATAGTAATACTGATGTGTGTGTGTGTGTGTGTGTGTTTTTGTGTTTTTTTTTTTTTTTTTTTTTTTTTTTTTTTTTTGTCTAATTACAGTTGTCCCCATCATTCACGCCTACATCTGTGATTCGCAAAATGTACGCAACAAAAGAGAAAAGCAAAGATGACCCGTTAGGTCGTTCAGAGACCAAGGAGGAGGCAGCAGCAAACTCGCAAGATGGTAACTTATTTACTCACACTTTATTAACCACAGACTGTGTAAATAATGCCCTATAATGCTAAATGTTTGGTTTGTGTGCTTACAGGCAGCAGCTCTCCAAATCTGTTCATGGAATTAATGGATGGAAATGTTGCACAGTCAGGAGTAAAGGCCAGCTCTCAAACCCTGCAAAGCAAAGACCAAGAGCGTCTGAGACCTGGCAATACTGCAAACCAAATGCCCAATATGGTACCTCCTGGACAGTCTTCATCTTTCCCTCGTCCCATCTATCCAGTACCACTTCTATCTCATGTTCCAATGGTGCGCCCACCCCCTCAGCTCCATCCTAATGTTGTTCAGCGAATGCTGGCACAAGGGATCCAGCCTCAGCAGATTGGACCTGCTCTTATGCAAGCAGGTTAGATGTTAATTACTGGTGATTTTTGTCTTCTGTTAAACTTTTCTACAATGCTTTCAAAGTATGTTGTGACCATGTTTAAACCCCTGACCTGGATGTTTCTAATGGACTGTTAATTGTACTCACAAGGTGTTTTTCCACCACATGACCTTGCACAACTTCAAGGCTTGCCTCCTGCACTGCTAGGACAGCCACTATACCCACTGACTGCAACAGGGCATCCACTTCTACCTCCCAGAGCCAATACTCCGATGCAGATAGCAGTTATGCAGCAGCAGCTTCAGCAGCAAAGACCAAGTAAGCCAGTTGTAGCTCGGTGTGACCATGTGGTGGTCTTCATTGATAGTTTGTGCAATATAAACTGAAAATGTTTAAACTACTGTGTAGTTTTTACCTTTTCACAAACTGAGCCTCTGATTAAGATTTGTTTTCCTTGTAGTACATCCCAGCACACCAGGCACTCGGTCACAGATTCATGGCCCCCATCGGACAAATGGCACTCAGCGTCATGGAGGAAGCCCACCTCCAGGCCTCGCCAAGTGGTTTGGATCAGATGTGCTTGAACAGCCACTGCCCTCTATGCCAGCTAAAGTCATCAGTGTAGATGAATTGGAGTTTAGGCCATAAGTAAAATGCTTTGCTGGAATTTTCTTTTCCTCCCCTCTGCCTATCTCCTCCTCCTGGTTACAGTAAATGTGAACTTTAATTTGAAAGACAGTGCATCATGGGACATTCTAACCATGCCATGCTTTTTCAAGAAGCAAGTAATGGAGATTTATTTTGCCAGCTGAGTGTTTTTGTTTTTGTATTAGACAGTAAATAATGTAAAGGATTAATTGTACAGACCATTGGGAAAAAATCTTTTTCTCTGTATATAGCAGTGTTTTCTTTTTGTTTATTTTTTTGTTTTTTCTCCCTTCATCTTTATTGTGGGAAGTTGAAGCAGGAGAAAGAGGTAAAAGTCACAAAGAGCAGATAGCATTCCTTAATTGCCTCCCTGACAAGAAGAATGCGCCACTGTAAATGGTAGGTTGAGTTAGTTCAGTGTACACTCCACCTTTTTCGTTCGTGGCTTTTCTTCAAGGTTGAGTCATAAGACACCACTGGAGGATGCAGCAAGCTGGTTGTGCCTTTTTTGTTGTTCCTCAACTGTATCCTCTCCAGTTCTGTATCATTAGAGGGATTGCACTGTTCACACTGTCATTTGAGGGTGCTTGGGATTCAGTTGATGTGCTATTAAGTTATAAGAAGCACAAATGGAATTAATAAATAAAACATTGAGAATAACACTTGTTTTTTTTTTTGTTTTTTCAACTTATTTTTTTACTGGCTGTAACATTGGAATTGAACTAAAATGTGTCTGACTTGCAACTACCCATTAA
The DNA here is from genome assembly GCA_031762555.1 of Cynodonichthys magdalenae. Taxonomy (NCBI): domain Eukaryota; kingdom Metazoa; phylum Chordata; class Actinopteri; order Cyprinodontiformes; family Rivulidae; genus Cynodonichthys; species Cynodonichthys magdalenae. The sequence goes on from JARVJO010000365.1 coordinate 11,382,047, forward strand.
TTTAGGTAAGTCTGGCATTCTTTAATGGAATAATTACATCATGGAGAATTTATTTTTGGAGTACAAGTGTGGATTTATTCAAAGTGGAATGTAAATTAATGACTGCATACAAAATACAGTAACATCATTATAAATGGATAACACAATAATGCTCATTTCCATTGTGGTCCAACACAATCATCACACACAATCACTTGCATAACAAACACCATCAAATACAATAAAAACATCTAGAGGAAAAAAAATGTTTGTAGTTTGATAAAACGACTATTTTGACTGGAAGAACCAGTCAATTTAATATTTCGTAAGAATAGTTATTGTTTACATTATTTTTGATCTTTGCTTATGGGTTGCATAATATACCTACTTAAATGTCATTCTTTGTGCAAAACATTTGGGAATGAATACTTTGTAAACTTGGAAACTTTAAATTTTAGAGAAAAAAGTTACCTGTGTACTAGTAATGGAAGTATATAAAACAAGCCATATAAAAAGCAAATAAAAACATTAAATACAGCTTGAAACTAAAGATGTTCATTGCAAGGCCATGGAGACGGGACAAAACCTATTAAAATATCTGCAATATTTTCCTCAATGCTTGTATGTCCTTTAAAAGCTTGCCAACTACCACTTGTTTAGTTTACCTACAGAAAAAGATGAAGGGATTTTTTAAAGTTTGATTTCATACTTTGAAATTAATAACTAATGCAAAAAGAAAAAAAAAATGTAACCAATTAAGCTGTTTAAATCTCTACAAATTACGATCTTTATTTGTGGTTGGATTAAATTCCAGTAAACTTTTATTTTTTATTTATTTTTTTTAGATGTGCCAGATCTCACCTTAAATGACTTGCAGTGTCGTGTTTCACGTATTTTTGATCGATTAGATTAGACTGCGCCTAAAGAGAAAAGGGGGTTTTCAGTTTGGTTGGGGGAGGGGTTTCAACACAAGCAGGAAGAGAGACCTGCGTGTTCACGTTCAGCTACTAACATGAAATTCCTCCGCTGTGGTCGTGCTACTCTCTCAAGTGGCCGCCTTTAGGGTCATTTAATATTAAAATAAGCAGTTCATTTACTGTCAAATTACAGAGGAACCGTTTTCAACGAAACAACGACCCCCACCCTTCAAGAAAGCAGGGTTAAAGTTCACAGGACGCTGGGGGGCTGCCATTTTTCCCCTGCTGCTGCTAGCGTTTACCGGTAGATGCTAAAATCGACGGGAGGGGCGGCTGGTTTGTGGGGTCTTTGAGCTACGCACAATCTGTCATTTCTCCGACGTCGACGCCAACAACCATTGTTATTTGATGAATTCGGTATGGAGAAGGTAGCGGAGCCGTCTTGGACTTCTTCGTACACCTACCAGGTGAGCAAGCACAGTGCGGAGATGCTACACAACCTCAACGTACAGAGGAAAGATGGAGGCAGGTTCTGCGACGTGATCCTACGCGTCGGCGAGGAGAGCTTCCCCGCTCACAAAGCGGTGCTAGCCGCGTGCAGCGAGTACTTCGAGTCGGTGTTTAGCCGTCAGACGGAGGGGGACGGCGACGCCAAAGAGCTCGAGATGCACACGATCAGCCCGAAAGTTTTTAAAGACATCTTGGACTTTGCCTATACCTCAAGGATCGTGGTTCGACTGGAGTGTTTCCCGGAGTTAATGACAGCTGCCAAGTTTCTGTTGATGCGGTCAGTCATCGAGATATGTCAGGAGGTTATTAAACAATCCAATGTGCAAATCCTGGTCCCGACTGCCCGTGGAGGAGACGCCAGCCTCTTTCAGGCCGCGGCCGCTACGGAGCTGGGCTTCCCTGTGGCTCAGCAGGATTTATTCAACGGAACGGGTATACTACTGAACGGCCAAAGCTTTGCTAACAGTACGCAGATGCATATGGACGGTGGTGTGGACACGACTGCCGTGTTGTTGGAGGACGGTGGCGAATCTTCGGTGCCGATGTTGGAGCCCGTGGAAGGACTGTCTGTCTCCCCACCAACGGAAATAACAGGGAACACGTTTCATCATCATGACGCCGGATCCCCTGGTTCGAAAAGGGGAAGGGGGAGACCAAAGAAGGCCGGGGGGATCGTGGAGGCTGTCCACTTTAATCACGGCACCCAGAAAGACAATGGCCTGTTTCCTTGCGGATCCTGCGGGAAAGCCTTCACAGAGGCTTCGCGCCTGAAGAATCACGAAGCGCAACACGGAGCCTCCTCCGGGGGCGTCAACAGCCTCGGCGGCGGCCTGTCGGCACCGGGCGGTTTGTCTTTACTGGCGCAGTCCGGTCTCCTGGAGAACGGCATACAGCTGCCCGGAGGGCTGACGCTCGTCGACAACAGCCGCAAACGAGAGCGGACCAGGCGGCACGTGGGTTGTGACATTTGCGGGAAAGTTTTTCGTGACGTGTACCATCTGAACCGACACAAGCTCTCCCACTCCGGGGAGAAGCCGTACGCGTGCCCCGTGTGCGGGCTGCGGTTCAAACGGAAGGACAGGATGTCTTACCATGTCCGCTCCCACGATGGATCAGTCGGCAAGCCTTATGTGTGCCAAAGCTGTGGGAAAGGCTTTTCAAGGTGAGTTCAACCTAAACAGCAGGTGTTGTGTTTTGGATCTAAATAATTCGTGCTTGTTGGGTTTTTAATATTATTACAGACTAATAAACTAAACAAAGTTTCTAAAGTAGTTTTCCTGAAATGCAGGTATTCACTCAATGTAAACAAAACTCTAGGCTGAACACCACGTGGAAGCTTGAGTCACGTGATTGACCTACATTATGTTGGCTGTAGATTTTAAATGCTAATTTTAGACGGTCATGGTGTTGTGAGCATTGAAATGAGAAAAGAGAACGAGGTGCAATAAAAATGTGACAAGTGTCACAAGCCACGTTGGAATATTCAACAATGTGTATTGTGTATATATGCTCACATAATGCAGTGCCATTTTCAAACAAATGTTTGGGTGTAAAAACTAGCACATTTGGAAAGCATTGGGTTTCAGTGTTTACTTATAGCAGGTTGGACCCAAAATTGAGAATTTTGTTCTACTGTAAAGTGAATGACACTACACTAATATAATTTACCATTCAGTGTAGGCATCTGTAGAGAATTACTTCAACACTTACCACAAAATATACATGTGATTGCTCAAGAATAATCTAATGGACTTTGGATCAGCACATACTATTCTCGTTTAAGATATCAAATACAAAAGTAATAGAATTCTACTTTTTGTCTTTGCAGACCAGACCATCTGAATGGACACATAAAACAAGTACACACAACAGAAAGACCCCACAAGTGCCAGGTAACCTTGTTTGGTCCAGCATTTTATTTTAATGTTTAAAAACACTTCTGGTGATCGTTTTAACAGTGACATGGTAGAAAAGTGTTACTGCGTGGTTTTCTGTGTTTCAGATTTGTAATGCCTCCTTCGCTACGAGAGACCGCCTCCGGTCCCACCTCGCGTGTCACGAGGACAAGATTCCCTGCAAAGTTTGTGGCAAGTTCCTGCGAGCGGCCTACATGACGGACCACCTAAAGAAACACAGCGAAGGAACGCACAACTACTGCGGCATTTGCAATAAAGGTAATTCTTATAGCCAAGCATTTCTGAATTGAATCATTTCTGCACCGTATCTCATGAAAGTTTAATGGGCAAACGTTTGGCATCATTGTGTTTAGTATTATTTAACTTCTGGTTTGTGGATTCAGGAAAAAAATGTTGTAGAGTTTTGTCTGGGATTATAATATGTGACCTGTCATATCAAATCGAAGAGAAGTCTGATTCGGTCAAACTAAACTAAATTTGCTACTAGTTGCATAGAAATTGACTTGATTCTAAAAATTTGCACAGCACTTGGGTAGAGTGTGGGACTTCCATAATTTGTGTTGACTTTTTAAGCTGCATTTGAACCCAGTTGTCTGTATTAAGAGCTCAATAATGTTGAAATGCTTGTTCCAGAAATAACGTCTGTGCTGTGTCTTCACTTCAGCATTACTAAAGTTGCAGTTTCCGTTACAGAGAAAATGAAAATGTCATCAGACATATCAGGCCTAGTGTTCCTTGAAGAAATGCATATCACCTGCTGCGTTTCATGATTTGGGTTGAAAAATGACGGAGTTGTAGCTGTTTTTGGTCAAATCTGTGGAAGCCATCTTAAATTGAGTTGACTCCAAATGTTAATCAGTTGTAAATTTTCAATAATGAAGTTTCATTCATATCTGTCCTGTGGATCACAGAATACTTTACTAACAGATGGGCGGAGTTGACTACAACTAGTTAATGATAACATATTAAACACAGGTCTTGTGCATTCTGTAAGTGCTCAGAATATGTGTCTGGGATTGATCTCCACTGCTACCACATCAATTTTTTTTGGTCAGTATCTTTAAAATTGGCTGATTTATAGCCATTTTGGATTTGATTTTTTTTAAGTCTGTTGGCTGTGGTGTCTGTCTTGAATTAAGCTCACTGTGAAAGCTAATCGACATCCAGTGATAACTTTATGCAAGTTCCAGTAAAATTTGTCTACTGGTTCATGAAATATTTTGCTCACAGACACACACACAAAAAACAATATTGTTCATCTAATGAAACAAACTTTACTTTAAGCAAAAAGTACTGAAACAAAACAAAACCCAGAGGGATGATGGGCTGTCGTCAGAGGCAAAATGAAAGGATGTGAGTCGATTCCTCGTCAGCTGACTGCTAATTAATCTTTGCTCCATTAGGGAGCTCTCCTGTCCTCTTTATCTTTCAGCCAGCCCATAAAACTCAGAAAGTGCTCGTAGCCTTACAGCCAAGCTTTTTTCCCAGGGAGTAATACATTGTTTTGTTCTGTCAGTTGACTTTTATTTGCACAAAGAAATACAGTTTAGGATTTACTCTTCTGTCGGGACTTCATAAGGAGGATAGATCTACATCGCGTCGTCATGACAGACAAATAAGATGAACGTAAAGTAGCCTGTGCTGGTTTCAGAGCGCCTCTCGCAGCAAAGGCTTTGAGTGTGTCAAGCAACTGCACTGTTCTTTGTTCTTCTGGTCTCAGGTTTCTCCACCGCATCCTACCTTAAGGTGCATATAAAGACACATCATGGCTCAGCGCTGCCCCCCTCTGCCTCAATTCACACCTTCCCTGAGGGAAGGGGGGAACTGCAGATGCACAACGGCACCCCTTACCATATGGGACGCCAGTGCTCAGTGGAAGGCAAGCAGCCGTCCGGCCCGTCCCAAGCGTTCATGTTGCTGGCTGTCATTTTCTCTGCTGCTTTTTTACATGCTGCCACATCTCTGTATGTTATAAACAGGCATACATCGGTTTTCAGCTTCCATGCTTGAGCCTAAACTATTTGTTGGGCACGTTTATGAGGATGTTGTTCAAAATTAATTTTTAAGTGAATTCATAAGGATTTGCATGTATTCAGTTTTAATGGGCTATATATCTGTTTTTATAGAGTTAAAAAAAACATACAGGCAGTTATATTTTCTGTAAATAATGACTTGACACGTGGAAAAACTGAATTTCATGACTTAAAATTCTTTGGTTGCTTTAAATTACTTTTTAGTTTTTTGTTAGCTCTACTCTAACACTGGTTGTTCGGTGCTGTGTCTGAGAACATTTTGGTTGTTTTAGACACATTTTCTGGTGTCTTTTGTTTGTGAGGATGTGAACTTTAGAGTGCCGTGTCACTCCTGCCTGTTTGTGTGCCTGTCCAGCATGGCTATGGCTGTTCAGTAAAGTATCTGTTTCTGCTTGGCTGGTTCATCAGCAGCTGTTCACACTGATGCATGATCGCTCAAATGTGTGCTCCATTTGCCCCGGATTCATCAAAACCTTTACAGAGGTGCCAGTATTGTTAGACCTACAGGAGCTTGTCTGTGGTGAACTTTGAAGTGTAAGCTCCACTAAATTAATTTTTTTTTTAATGAAGGGAGAGAGTTTATCACCAGTGACGGGCAAAATGTGCTTCAGAAACAAATCAGTGAAAATAACTATGTAGTTCATGCAACAAGATGGCATATTTTATCTGTTAATAAATTAATGTGATTTAAAAAATATTTTTTTCCATAGAAGCTGTTTTTTTCCCTTCAGTCATAGCTGTCAAAATATGAGATTTTCACTGATTTTGATTAGAATGTTTTTGTATACGTGTATCATCTATGATCAGAATATCCACTAAATTTGCATATATATTACAAAAAGTCTACAACATAATTTTTACTAAATGAGTCTTGTTGCCAATAATTATGAGTCCTTTGAAAACAATCTGACATTGTCGAGTACACTTTGGACAGTCTCGGCTTGTGAAGGATATTGAGTCAATAAAATAATCCCTTAATGTAAATACTTGTCAAACAACAATAAAATCAGAGACGCCAGGTCGAAAGTGAAAAGGTAAAGTTCATCTGTCTTTGAAAAGGGAAAAAAAGGCAACTAAAAGCTGTGATGATGAGAGTTAACAGAAGCAGACTCATTTGGGGAAGAAAATTGAGTGATGGGGGGAGTTGAAGCAAAAACCTGGGCTACAATCAAATACAAATGACATCAGAGTCTTTCATGTAGCCAGTTCTTGATGCTTCATTCTTTCAATTTGATGGTTTGTATTTTGTTTAACTCTGATTAAAACATCATGTCATAATTCCAGTGGTTACATTTTTGGCATATAACTCAGGGTTTTGAATTTCCTTTAAATGGAAATAAGAAGCAAACAAAACTTGAATTAGTGTGCTGCCTCACCTTGAAGTCATTCATGCACTCATCTAATGTCCTGTATTCACAGGAACATTCATGATGATAGTAATGAGATGAATGTAACTGTTTGGTTTCTGCCTTAAATTATGTAACTTTTTTTGCGCTTGGTGCCATCTGATTTTGCAGCTGCAATTTTATACTTTGTGGACGGACACTAATGAACTATAAGCTTATTGTTATATTTTGTCAAAACTGTTTTTATTTTTATTACTCCATAACTTGTTCGTCTTTTCTCCTCTTCTTCCTTTCTCTTCCCCATCTTCTTCTCTCCTTTAATCTCAGATGGGCTGGAAAATGCTGGAAGTTGTCCTCATCTGGAGTCCGAGGAATCGGATACTACTTTAAGGGAATTGTCCAACGTCGACGAGCTCAAGTCTCCACACAAATCTGATGCGCCGGAGCTAGAGATGCCCTCTTTAGGCTGCAACGGAGCTTCTGCCGGGGTCCTGGGGTCTCCAGGGAGCTCTAAAACCAAGACAGACCCTGAGAAGAAGTTTATCTGTGGGATCTGTGGTCAGGCCTTTCGCACCAAGTCCTACCTCAACAAACACCAGCACAGAGTTCATAAAGTCCAGAGGGCCCACGGAGTGTCAGGGTCCAGTTTAAGCGAAATGGCGCCCTCCTTGACTTCTCCTTTCTCTCCCCAGCAGAACATGTCTCTCCTCGAGTCGTTTGGCTTTCAGATAGTCCAGTCTGCTTTTGCCTCTTCGCTTGTGGAGCCTGAGGCAGGTCAGAGTGGACTCGACTTCGGAGGGAAGTGACATTTTGTTTTCGAGGCTTCAGTCGAGTTTAGCCTCTAACTCTTAGGACAAAGCCAGGTTACCCACAGAAGATGCTCTGTGTTTGGGAATAAGTTTGCCTCAACTTTGAACTCATTTATTTTCCTGTTTGTCTTGTTGCCAAATGTGCATCCAGTGAGTTTTTGGTCAAACAGAAAAAACCTGCCATTTATTTCCTATTTTTCCTACTTTTTCAGAGTAAACAAAGCGGTGTGTTCAGTATATCATTCATTATAAATATGAAGTTTAATTTGGTTAAACTGATGTCAATCTGTTGAATTTATCTCACTTTTCTCTTTTCCTGTCAAGTTTGAGCTCACTGCTGCATAAATGTTTTTCATGAAATAACCTGTTAACTACTTATAACTGCTCTGGTGAAGTTAGTAAACATTTGTTTACTGTTTATGTTCTTCTTATACACTGATGTCTTTACCTCAAACAACACGGGGGGCTTAAATCTATATTTATGTAATTTTATTTTTTTTATAAGCAGGGATGGAAATTGACAGTTTTAAAACAAGACTACTTTAAATTATTAAGTTGATGTACCTACCAGGCTTGTGCCACTTTCTATGGCACACGTTAGCAGGTTTCGTCTATTTTTTTAGGCCTCTATAATCTTTTTGATCATTTGGGTAACAAATAGTTCATACGAAAATAAAATATGCAAGGAGAGTCAAGTCATTGATTATTGGGACTTGAGTCTGTTTTTCAAAATACTTATTTAAATTTGAACATGAAACATGCCTAGAGCTTGTTGGGATTGAAATTATTATTCCTGCAACAAAGGCAATGGTCTAATCTCAATTTAGTGCCATTTCTACTATATACTTGGTTCTTTTGCCCTCCAAACCAGATATCATTAACTGTAGGCTCAATCCAAACATTGGACTTATAATGAAGCTTTGTCTGACGTCACGTTTAATACGAGAAATGTATTATTTCCTGCATTTTCTTTGTTAATGCTCAAATCAGTTGTGTGCATAAAATGGGGACCAAGATCAGGTATATTTTCATTTTATATATATATATATATATATATTTTGGGAAAAAAATGTAATTATATTTTATTAACTTATTTATTCCCTAAGTTTAGTCTTTATTTCCATTCTATTGTCAAACAAAAATCTTATGATTTGCTTGCTTTTGTGAATTTTGTCAGCATAAGTTAAGTTAAATGGGATTTTTTCTGTGTTGTGAAACAGAGGAGAGACTTTCAGAATGATTTGTGGCTGACAAAAACAGCTTTTACAGTCAACTTACTGTGATGTAGTCAACTTTTTATTTCAATCATTTGGACCTTTTTCAATTGCTCTTCATTCTCCTCTTATTGTTTTGTGTTGTCATAAGTTTATTTTAACTAGTAGTCACTTTGTTACAGTGGAAGTTAGTGATATTTTTTATTGCAAAGCATTCCTGTGAACAGTTTATTAAAATTCTTATTCAGTAGGAGCATCACATTTACAATTTCTCAGATTTATTCTCAGCTGTATTTGCAGATCAACAACTTAGTCTTATATAATTCAATACGATCTCAAGTTTATTTGATAAGTTATGCAAAAAACACAATTTTAAGTATTTAATTACATTTACAGCAAGGAAGCGGTTTCCTAATTCTTGGATAATTTTGTTATTTAATAAAGATGTTTGAAATGTCACTCTTTTTAAAAATTTATTCTTTTTTTTTCTCTGACTGATAATCAACAAAAAAAAACACAATTGTATGTAAATATTTAAAAGGGAATATAAAGTTCCAATATAGTTTGCGAGCACAGAAATCCACTTAATTATTTAGCATCTCATGGACCAAATGTTTATACATCAATATTCATAAATTAATTTCTTTTTCTGTAAATCATGTATCATGATTCAAATCAGGCTTGGAGTCACAGTGAAGGGGTGTATATGTGCGTGTTGGTAGGATGACAATGACATTGGGTGTTTTCTGGTTGGTTTTTGTATTTTACTACATTCCTATATTATTTATGGCTATATTGTGATTGTAACAAGTGTATATACCTACCATATATGCACACACTTTAACTAAATATATAAATAAATATGAACCAACCTATTTGCTAAGTGTTTGTCAGTGGCGAGTCTTGTACATATTAATTTTTTTTCTATTAGTCCCGTCTTATGTTGGGTTAAGGCCATCTGAAGTGTAAAGTTCATGTTCTGGCATGCAGGCTGAGCTCGGGACTGAATGTCGAACACTGGTTTGTGACAGGAAACATTTTGCTCACTGTACGACCACTCTGCTGTGGTGATGCTCACACTGCCAGCTGCTCGACTTTTTGACCAATTCTGTTTTGTTTTCAATCTCTGCACTCGTGTTTGCGCATTTAAAAGGTTTTGTTCTACAGCTTGAAGACGTGGAATATTCTGTAAGAAAATGATAAATAACAAACCTTTGTGTTTATTCTGATTTTTAAGGCCTAAATGTTTTAGCTTTTTGTTTTTGGTCTGTTGCAAAGTGCCTTCTAAGTACTGATTGTGCACAGCAGTGGATTTAAAAAAAAAAAAAGCTTTTTTTTTTCTCCCTAAAAGTTAAGAACTGTACAGAGTGACTTGCATTGACACTTTTGTATAAAAAGCCCAAAATGTACAATATGCTAACTTGGTATTTTATCATTGTACTCAACAAGGTTGCTCTTTAAAAAACACTTGAACTGCGTGTTTTTGTTATGACGTCTTTGGACACGTTTCATTATTATAAGCTTACTTTTCTATAAATATTTGTTTTTGTACCCTCCTATTGAGTCTCATTTCTCTTCTTGGTTTAGAGATGAGAATCAAATAAATTTCCGCTGAAAGATCATTTGTCCTGTAGTTCTTAGAGATGAGTGATGGTGTGGTCAAGCCATCCCAAACAGGTGAAAGCACAAACTGGAAAATCAGAGTTTAATTGTTCTAATCTTAAAGTCCAATAGTTCTCTGATGTGTTTTAAGGTTAGAAGGAGCAACTCCTCCATTGCAGCACCACAACGTTCCTAAACTGGCTGTGAAATATCTGCTGCAGCTCGAGACATTCAAATGGCATCTTGGCCAGATTCTCAAATTATTGTCTTTTTCATCTTCCCAGAGTCTATGATTGATGTAGGTGAGGCTTGCTGAATTATCTGTTTCTCTAAATGGAGTCTTTTCAAAGAGCTACAACAGGTAAGATATGAACACAACACTAATTCAACATATCTGAAATATCAAGAACAAATTTAATTTTGCATCATAGCCTAGATAAGCACCCTGAAAGAGCTCTTTAAGAACCTCCTACTGTTTCAGACACTCCCACTTCAGCACGTCTTCACAACAATGCTTAAGGGGACGGGAGGTTGGCTGTGTCTTAAGATCCAGGGTGGAGCTTTGTACAAATAGGCGGTGCTTTGTACCAGCAAGTGTTTAGGCAGCTCTACATGGCCACCACAGGAGATTCGAGGGTTTCTTGAATGAGTCAAAGCAACACTGGGTTAGTTTTTGATGAGGAAATGATATAAATATCTAAAACATCCTTTTGCATACCCCTTCCCTCCCCCCAACACAAAGTACATTCAAACAAAATGCATTTTTTTCAAGTGTTTATTTTATAATAAGACTTTAATCATTTTTAATAACAAATACCACCCAGCTTTGATCCTGCTATTTAAAGGGAAACAACAAATTTATATTATTCAGTAAAACAAAACACTACAGGGACATTAGTGTGACTTCAGCATGTTAGCATGTATTGTTTGTTTACTGTTATTATTGGAGTTGTGTAGAAAGAAAAGGGCAACAGTCTTCAGTTAGTCAATGGGAAAGTCCTTTTGTGTATCTGTATGACTCTAAGCCTTGTAAATTGTAAATGGACTGAACTTATATAGCGCTTTATCAAGTTCCTCCGGACCCCAAAGTGCTTTACACTTACAGACATTCACCCATTCACACACTGATACAGTGTGATAACAGCTGCCTTGGGGCACACTGACAGAGGCGGGGCTGCCATGCACCACCGGACCCTATGACCACCATCAGTAAGCAAGACAGGTGAAGTGTCTTGCCCAAGGACACAACGACTGAGACGGCTGGAACAGGGGATCGAACTGTCAACCTTCCAGTTACAGGTCAACTCCCCTAACCACTCCGCCACAGCCGCCCCAATCAACAAGCTGTCGTGTGTTATGGAAGATACTGATGTCATCTTTCTGCACTACCTTACTAAAAGTAGACATTTACAATTTAAAGAAACAATACTAAATACATCTATTCTGTGGAAAATTATGCTACGCTCCTTGGCAAATTATTTCCCAATGTCTAGATATAAAAGATCACTTCTTGACACAACCACAAATCAAACTTCAGCCGCTACTGAAATTTCCATCTCTTGTAAATGTGATGGACAGCAAAGTTATCTTATCTGACTGTTTAGTTGCAACTGCAATGTTGTCTACATCACTTCTCACAATTTTGTAGTTCAGTTTGTTAAAATCCTCTGTAATCTCTATAGCAGTTTTTCCTTTGGTCACTGGGACAAAATAAAGCATGAAAACACCGCCCAGAAAGCAATAAGTCATAAAAAACAGGAAGCAGAACTATCCGAGTGCCTCCTGTGTGGAGACAAGAAAAATAAATGACTGAGTTTCATGAACAAATACTGATACATAAAAAATACTGAAACATAAGGGATATGGACACTCTGTTGATGTCTCACCACAATATATCCAAACATCATTCCAATCACATATATGCTGAACCAGCAGATGGATCCACTGATCATTAAAGGAGAAAGACGCCAGGCTTGGAGAAATAGGTCAACATGGAGAACCTTGGATGCTCCAGAAGGTTTTAAATATTTCATCAATTTTCAAATAGATGAGCTTAAATATCTACAACACTGTGACTCACCAGGCCCAAGTCCATAAATGCAAATGACAGTGAAGATCAGGGTGACGTTCACATACAGTATCTATGGATTCAGATCAGTTTTTGTTGCAAATGACAGAAAACTTGGTAGAAGACTGGTTACTGGAATAAAAATGTGTTAAAATACTTGATATAACAAGATTAACACAACATATCTGACCCGAACCTAACAGTCTTATCGGATGTTAGGTGGTTTAATCATTATTTGGGCTTGTGCTGAGGTGTGGTATAGGTAAAAAGAAAAGAGTGACCGATGGAGAAGGAAGTCATTTCAGTTACGTAAATTATTGCCTTGTATAAATCTGTACACAGCAATAGACCATCTGGAGGTTCCCAGTTACAGTATTTATATTCAGTTACATATTTGATCCAAACAAACAGACCATGACTCATCAAGCTGTGATGAATAGAGATTTTATAGCAAGTGAGAACTCTGTTTCCAAATATGCAATTGCAGTATAATACAAAAACGAGAGCTGTGATCTTTAATCACCTTCTTTGCTTCCTTCAATGTCTCCTTTATAGATGTGAAGATATCTAGGTGCCTCATGAAAGAAAAAAAGCGTCACAAACTGCAGGATGGCTGGAATACCACTAACAGCTAAGAGATACGGCCACATTTCTTCTGTTCCCATTATTTCCCTAAATGTAGCATAAAGACAGTTAAGTCACAAAAAATGTTGGGTGGGAAAACTGAAGGAAAAAAAAACAGTAAAATTATATTTTGAGGTGGATTTACTGTGACTGTTTTTGGGTTTTAAAGTTTAAATTGTGAGGTCTTACTTGATGCTAATTATCTGGCCTGTGACTTTCCCCAAGCAGATGAAGGTCTGGTGAGGGTCAGGAAACCTCTGAGCTCTGTGGGCGAGCTCTCCCCAAGATACAGGTCCTTCTCAAAAAATTAGCATAATGTGATAAAATTCATTATTTTTCACAATGTAATGATAAAAATTAAACTGTCATATATTTTAGATTCATTGCACACCAACTGAAATAATTCAGGTCTTTTAGTGTTTTAATACTGATGATTTTGGCATACAGCTCATGAAAACCCAAAATTCCTATCTCAAAAAA
>JARVJO010000365.1:11403053-11419933 GCA_031762555.1 Cynodonichthys magdalenae
GATGACCGAGCTTCTCACCCTATCTCTAAGGGAGAGCCCTGCCACCCTACGGAGGAAACTCATTTCGGCCGCTTGTATCCGCGAAATATAAATGACGCTTTTAAAAAGATAAAAAAGATAAGTCAGTTTTGGATCACTGTACCTGAGTCCGACCACCTGTCCCAACACGACCCCGAACGCTGTGAAAACAGCCGAGGACAGCGAGATGGCTCCTCTTAGGTGCTTCGGTGCACTTTCTCCAAAATACATGGGCTGCACGTTCATGCTAATCCCTGCACAACACATATCACAACACAACACAACACTCAGCGCTCATCTCATTCTGCTGTACGCAGGAAGGGTTTTATAAATTGAGAGGGAAATATTAATGTTTGCTGACATACCAGCGTTTATCCCGATGAGGACACGTGAGATAATGATCATCTCAAAAGACTTGGCAGCTCGACTCGTCAACGCGAAGAGAGCACCGCTCATGAGGAAAATATTGTTCAGCAGCAGGCATTTTTTTCTTGTGGAGGGAAAACACAGCAGAGAATTTTGTGATTCTGTTGAAACATACAGATCAAGCTAAAATACGGACATTTATTGAGAGAATGTCTTTTTTAATAGTAAGAAACTCTGACAATAACAGTGCCCTTAAAAAAGTTTTCACTTTACATTTTACTCCTACAGGAGCAGGATTTTGTTTGTGTACTTTTAAAATAAGTAAAAGAACAGTTTATCATTCACCATCTTCATTTGCCATTACCTCCCAAAGCGAATGGTCATAGGCCCAGCAATGAGAGCCCCTGCAAACCCCCCCAATGAGAAGATGGAGACAATAATTGTCCACACCAGCGTCACCTGGTAGTCCTCCAACTGGATGTCCCATCGCTGCAGGAAAGTCTCATTGACAAAAGTTTGAATAAACTGCAGAGAAAAAGAGACAAGGGTCAACCTTTTGAAGTTAACTCGAGTCCAGACTGTGGTTAAAACTGACACTTATTACCTCTGTCTTAATCACATTTTGACTTCTTGTGTCCAGACACAAAAATAAAATGTGCTTTTTTTATTTTGGAGTTAGGTTTTAACTTTCCTAATTTGTATTTCCAGCTGTTTTTAAAGGTAGCACGACCCAAGTTGCTGCATGACCTGTTCACCTGTTCTCCCATGTTTTGTCAAGTGTGTGTTTTTTTCTTGAATGGGTGTTCTTAACTCAATCTCGTTCTACATTGCATCCCTGATGTTGTGTTGAAAGACAAATAAAGCAACTTTAACTCTAACTCTAATTGATGAAAATGTGTGTTTCTTAAAACATCAGCACAGCTGCTCCATTTCATAAAACTCTGAGGAAGACTTCAGCCTTCAGAATTAGCCCAAAAAATCTAATACTGGAGGCTTTACAACAAGACCGTTAATCTCTGACCCAATAAACCTAATTCTCATTTGAACAAAAAAAAAAAACAAAAACAAAACACTGACCCAAATTATGAATTCGCAGAAGTCTGCACAGTTCTTACAGGCAGCACTGAACTTTCCCAAGCAGCGAGGTAAAGACAAATTAATTTTGTAAATGAGGCAGCTGTGGCAGAGTGCTTAGGGGAGTCCTCCTGTAACCAGTGGGTTGCTGGTTCAATCCTCCGTTCCAGCTGTCTCAGTTGTTGTGTTTTTGGGTAAGATACTTCACAATACCTCTGATGTGTGTCCCATCACTGATTAGTCTCCATAGGATGATTTGTACATGTTAGCTTTGTGTGAATGAGGGCACAGATTGTAGTGTAAAGCGCTTTAAGTATCCTGGTTGGACAGAAAGGCACTATATAAGTAAAACCCATTTACCATTTAATTCCCCACACCGTGAGACATTGTAAATAAGTATTTGAGCTGCCAGATGTCTGGTTTATAAAGTCCACTGCTGAAAGGTGAAGGTGAAACCATTGGAAACATTGATTTCAACTTCTAGAAATTGAAGGATGGATGCAAGCCTACATCTCCTATCACATCATTAGATAGTGGATAAAGTCATTTTTAAATGTCATTTTCAACACAAGATGATCTCAGTCTGAAACTTTGGCTTTAAAAGTGGTTGGTTATAAGGATTCTTTTTCCATTTATTTTAGCATTCAACTCTGCAACTTTAAGTAATAACTTACAGTGGTGGGAGCGTTCATTATAGCCAGGTTGTATCCATACTGAAGAGTCCCTCCAATGGCTGCAGAGGCAACCATCAACACCAGAGTCAGAGGACTGCTCTGTCAGCACAAAATTCAGACAGAACATGTTTGATTGATCCTCCAATAACAGTTATGTTAGGTAATGTTGCTAAAACTTATTTAAATCAGGACTGTAACATTATTGACCTAAAATAACCAAATACATGTCACAGTGCACATAAACGTTAACAAGCTCTACAAGCCAAACAAGAGTAATAAAAAGATTAATTTACCTTTTGCGACATAGTTCAGTGAAGATAAATGTACCTGATGGTGTATGAACGAGCAGCAGAGGTCAGTCCATCTCAAATATGCATCCCACAAAGCCTTAACACGTGCACGCGCGTACTGAGAGGTTGTCAGATTTATGGCCTTCTGTAATTGGCTGAAACAACTCGTTTTTTCCTCAACGCCACTGCAATGATTTACTTTAACACTTTTCTTCCAGTGAAACGGTGTGAAATTTGGGTGGGAGGAAGAAGAACCGACGTCACCGACGGTGCTTAAAAATTAATTAAAGAGCTGAGGCGCATGCGCAGGTAGGTCAAGTGCAAAGGTGTGGATGATCTGCCACGTGAAGAAAACTTTTAATCTGGGTGCTACAAAAAACACAGAATATAATGTTTTTGTACTTTTTTGCCTTTTAACTAACTTTTAGTTATAACAATTAACACACCCTGTTTTTAACGCATTTAGTGCAAAAGTTAAATAAACTGACATCCCTCAGCAAGAATGGTACCTTACTAACGTTATACTCAATGATGTAATAAAACCTTAATTTGCTTTTACTAGTTACGTTGATAAACTTTCATTATAAAGTCACAGATGTCCTCAGTGACATAACGTCTTGTGTCCAGCAGATGACGCTCGTCTGTTTCACTCCCACACTCAGCTGCAGTTACTTCAGGTGCTCATTTAGTTTCGATAAACTGGTTTGAAAATTTCCAAAAGTTACTGTATCACCAGTCGAAGGGTCAGTTTTAGTTTCATATGTAGGCTCAGATCAATTGCACCCAAATAAAACTTCATAATCATTAGTTCAAATATAGCCCCCAAAATTAATATGTGATAAATGTATAGAGCTCAGATAATGTGTTGTGAACGACTTTCAGCTACTCCAACAACAAACTTCAGATCAATATAGGTAAAACTGTTTTATTAGTTGTGATGGCCAGAAATTGGGTTGATAAGCGTTTATCAGTTGTAGCTGTGATTACTTTGTGAGTTTGTATTTATTTATTTATTTAGTTAGTTAGTTTTAGAATTTGTCTGCTGATTTGTGACGTATTTTACTAACAGACAATATGCCAAAGCTGTAAAGCTCCAGAGATCTAAGTTTCTCCATGAGTTTTACCAAAATCCTATTGATCTTCGTTGTGTTTATCTCTGCATATTAAAAATGCCTGAAATTTTGTTATGCGTTCAGGTTATAGATTGTCACCCCAAAAATATCAGTGCCACCCTCAAACCAAATTCCACAATGACAGTTTTTTGAGAATTTTTTAGGAGGATTATATATATATATATATATATATATATATATTGTCTATATAGGGGTGCTGCAACGATACAGAAAATTCACGATTTGGTTCGATATTTTAGTCTCACGATTTAATATTTTAAAAAAAAATAAATTTCCATGCCCTTCTTAACTTGTGATTTATTGAAATTAATAATGAGCATTTGTTTAACCTCAAAAGTACAGTTTTGCTGAAACAAGCAAGTTTGTCAGTGGATCTGTGCTCGACTATGCAGTCTAGGTGGAGTAGAATTCAGATCCACTGAGCCTTCAACACAGAGCATCTTCAGAAGACAAGACAAGACAAGACAATACATTTTAAAAATCTGTATTGTTCCATACAAGTACATATTGAACCTAAAGCTCTGTATTGAACGGTTCAATATATATACATTTATTGTTGCACGCCATATATATATATATGTATACTGTATGTGTGTGTGTGTGTATAGCCTGAAACCCTGCACCCAAATACAGTATCATACAAATTGAGTTGTATGGATTGTAAATTACACACATTTCTCCCCCATTTTGCAGGTATACAGAAGCATAGGGCAATCTCACTGATTTTTTTTAAATCACACACAAATCACATTCTGTCTTTTCCCGCAGCTGACAAACTGCCTGCACCACTCCTGGTATGTGAGTATGGATTTTTTGTGAAAATTATGAATTTTTGAGGGTCATGTTACAGAAAAATTACAGAAGAAGTTGACATATATGAAATATGTAGACAAAGGGTTTTTACCCCCCCCCACACACACATTTTCAATTCAGCTTATTTATATAGCGCCAAGTCACAACATACGTTGTCTCAGGGCACTGATTTTCTTTGTTCATTTATGTTCATCTTATGTCTCATCTTTTGGGAGACTAGCGATTATGATTTTTATTTTTAAATTAGAATTTGTACAAATTATAGATAAATTAATTTAACATCCACTCTAAACAAAAGTACATGTTGCAGGAGGATAAAATTATCTGGCTAAGGGCAGTCAGCTAATTAGTAGAAGTGGCCCTTGCCCCCCCTACGCCCCCCCAAGTGGCACCCCTGTGCAAAGGCAGCTAAAGTCAAATGAACTCACTTTGAAGAATCTTCAGAAAAGGCTGAACATAATCCTGATGCAGACCGTTTAAAAAGATCATTTTTTCTTGGAAGCAGAAGTGACATAATTATTTAGGTATTAAACAAGCAGCGTGTCATAATGAGGTCACAATAAGCCCCGCCCCCTCTGCCTCTAATTGGTCCTCTCTGACAGGATTACACGAGTTTCCTCAATTGGACCCGTGAAGTGAAACGCTCAGGCATCCAGGCAAGAAAAGAAGACGGGAAAAACTCGGCTGTAGATACTTTTCATCGACTTCATCTCCTTGTTTATTTGTTGTTTTCCTGCCGGAACAGATGTTTGTGTTGGACGGCGGTCGACAGGTCTGTCCTGTGATTAAATGAGTTCTGATGCTGCAACACTCATGTGAAGGCTCCTCAACATTTCACTGAAAACTGCTCCTCAGACCCTCTGACTCCCAGTCGGCACGATGTTTTGGATTCTCTGGGATGCTCTGTTTTTGTTGGGCGGTGAGTTGAATTGAGTTTAGTTTATTTTGGTAAAAGTTTAATTGCTCCTGTTTCCACTGATGATTCATAATTTTCCGGTAGGGATTGGATGACTTCACTGCTGTAATTTCATCCTTTTAATGGATGCTCGAAACTGCAGTCAATATATTGCACAATGAACAGGTCACGTGACAGAACTCCGGTAGTTCACAATGATTTTTCAGTGTATGAAATACGGAAAAAATGGACATAATGACAGCAGTTTGTACATTTTTTTTCATGTTTATCAAGGTATTTTCTTCATTCTCTTTGGTATTTGAGTTGTCTGAATAAATGTCTAGATCATAGGTTCCCAAACTTTCAGCTTCAAACTCACCAAATAACATTACCAGAGAAGCTTGTAACTCCAATTAATGACTATTTAAATGCACAAGCTTAGCTAATAACCTTACTAAACATGACTACACAAACAGCCCAACAATGAAACTATTTTCCATAAAATTTAGTACTACTTTAAATAGTATTTCTAACAATTATTGTGAAAATGTGCATTTATCAGTCATTTGTGCTTTAAGTTTGTTTTCTGAAGTATATTACCACTGGTTCAGATCACACGTGGGCAAAATATGGTCCGAGGGCCAGAATCAGCCGCTTGGTCATGTCGATTTGGTCCTTGATGCAAGCAAAACAACTTGATACAAAATTAAAGACACAATCGTTATCTCAGGGAAAGTTGAGTTGTATTTTGGATTTTTTTTATTTATATAAACTGTCTGTTTTTACTAAAAATAGACCTACACTTTCCTTTGCCTGGCTTTTAACAGGATTAAAGGTTTTGGAGAACTTACTACATGTGGACAGGGCCTAAATCAACTTTCAAGTTTTAGTTCACAGGTTGTATTTTTATAAGGAGATGGTGAACTATTCCCACCAAGCGTGCTACCTTTGCTACAAGCCGACCATAATCTGTAAAACAAAAACTAAAAAATCCTGAAAGGCTTATTTTGATCTGTTTGCTTGAATAATGATTTTACAAAGCAGTCAGTCTAAAAATGTGTAAAAATTGTTCCATTAGAATCAAAATAAAGCAAGCCTTTTTGTCCTGAATGAGTATGTTTGCAGATGATACAATGTTTTGTATAATAGATGCTTTTGGCCATGTTTGAATTCAAGGTGTGGCACTAAATTAAAATGGCCCTCGAGGAATCAACAATGTTGTGTTTCACAGAGAGTGTTTATTTCTCCTCTGCAGGTCCTCTCTTTACGTTTGGAACTGGTCCTGGCAGTTCAACAATAGTTAAAGCCAACATTTCCATTGACTCAAACTCTCCTGCTGCTCCAAACACATCCAGCAGCAACTCTTTGATGACTGCTGGCAAAGATGCTCTCACAACCGATATTCCTACATACGAAAGTAAATTGTTCAAGTGCTCTCTGCAGGACTTTATTCCAATCTTTGTCTGATTATATTTGTGTCCTCTGTCACTAGGTTCACTTGTTTCATCTGAACCTCAGTGGACGCATCAAACAAATATAGATGCTACAGTTTCTGTTAATGTCACGTCCGCTGCTGAAACTTACAATTCAACAAACAGCAGCAGAATGTCCTCCACTAAAACACCTGCTGCGGCGGCCAACGACCATCCAGTTAAAAGTAAGTAGTATTCATTCCCTAGTATTCACACAAAACAAGCTGTTTACCCTCATCATGCCTGCTGTCCCAACGGGAGAGCGCGGCATTGTTTCATGCAGCGTATCAGCATCATGCAGACAGTGTGGTGCGCACTGATAATTGATCCTCTTAGCATCATTGTGGGCAGCTATTATAATAAATCACAGATAATGAGCTGTACATTTAGCGGTTGCGCATATGCCAGGTCGTACAGTGTTGAATTGTTGTCTGGAAAAAAAAAAAAAGAAAAAAGCACCTTACTCTCTCCCCTGAAGGCTGGTTTCTGTGTCAGCGTTCCTTTCGTTCAACTGCCAGCATCACATGGAAAGGGAGAGGGCTCGGTAGATGCCTGAGGGACAACAGAGTGCTTTCACCGAGTCTGAAAGGAGGACAATGCATGTAGGCTGCAATCCAAAGGCTCATTTACCAGTGGAATGGAGTGTTTGACGAGGGCCGTAATGCAGCTATCTGTCTGGATACTCTTCCTCTTCTCACCCTGAATGCCACACTGTGCCGTCTTGTTTTCGGATACTTGTGCAACTCGGATGTTAGTTTGAGTCAGTGACAGAGGAATTTCTCTGACTGTACAGCTTGGGTCTTAAGAAATCATCTGTTTTTGTCCAGATCTAGTTGCCCGGTGTTTTGTCAAGGGTGAAAAGTGAGATGGTTTCTTCAAGGTTTTAATTTCTTCCATAGAAACTGTCATTGCTGCAGGGATGTTCTCTCTCCTAATACAGGCTGATGAACAGAGGGTTTTGTTCCAAGAGTTTTCTTTGACTGTTTAATTGTGCCTCTCAGGTAAAGTGAGATATGTAAGCCATCACAGCAGGGAAGAAGAGGCTTAGCAGGCTGTCTGTAGTGGTGTAGGCATTAGCTTTAGCTTTTAGCATACATCTCTATTTCAGTCTTCCTGAAAGGCTTTTGCTGTTGTGAGGTTTTTGACATTATGTGTAAAAGAAAACCAGTCAGTTGTGACACTTGACCTCATGAACACGCCTTGTTTATTACTTGACCTAAATATTGATGGATAATTTTTTCTCCCACCTTTTAAATTTCACTAAATTTTTAAAACCATTCAGTAGTGAGTGATAATGATCGTGTTTATGTGTGTTTGTGTCTCCTTCATGATCCACTGGACTAGTTTTAATGAAATGTGCAAAAATAATCATTGACTCAACGTTTGCAACTAACTTTCTGAGTCACCATGGTTCAAGACAGCTGCCACAGCCACGACACTTAAAAAAACAACAAAAAATGGCTGCAACTCAGTCAATTTTACATATATTGAGTCAGAAATTGGTGTAATCGCTGAGATTGATTCTTAAGACATGTGGGAGCGAACAGGTGGAGCTAGATGTGTGCTTAAAAATGGGCAATAACTACAGTAACTGGAGTCAGCTATGTTTGTTACCAAAATATTTCACAAACCATTGGACATATTTTATTTAATTTTTCAGGAAATAATCATTAGATGTACCTCTACAACTAATTAACTTTGCAGCCAACCCAATTCAGGATGGCCACCACAGCAGCCAGAAGGTCTGTTCTTCCAAGTTTTAGACAAAGATCTTGCATGGTTCATCAGTGCTCGGAGTGTGTGTTAAGCATCACTTTCAGCTATTCTCAAACCATAAAACCATATTTATGTTGGCTACAGCTGATTAGCTGGTGATAAACACCAGCAGCTGAGGATTTATAATATTCTGTAGACTCACTGATTGTATTTATTAACATAAAACTGCAAATTGATGGTGGGCCTTTAGCTGTGATTACAGCACACATTCGCTGTGACGTTATTTTAATAAGCTTCTGCAATGTCACAACATTTATTTCCATCCAGTGTTGCATTAATTTTTTACCAAGATCTTGCATTGATGATGGTAGTCTGACCTTCTCCAGCTCATCCCAAAGATTCTCATTGGACTCTGTGGAGCCAATCCATGTGTGAAAATGATGTCTCTGCTCCCTGAACCACTCTTTCATAATTCCAGCCCGATGAATCCTGTTACTGTCATCTTAGAATATGTTCGTAGCATCAGGGAATAAACAATCCATTGATGGAATAACCTATTCATTCAGTATATTCAGGTAGTTTGCTGACATCGTGCTTTGAGCACAGACTGTTGCTGAACTTGGACCTGACCAACTGCAGCAACCCCACATCATAGACTTTAGTTACATCCAGGTGGACACTTTTTTTTGGCCAGGCAGTGTATTTGACTTATTTGTCCATTTTTGTCTCATTAAAAATGAATGGAGCTGTCTTCAACATCCTTAAAACCCATGAAAATGTTCATAAATCTTTACTGTACAATTTACCTTTAGTTATGGTCCTGCTTTTTGTGCGCCTTTGTCTTCTATTTGGCTAATTTGAGCTTTTTCTGCTTTATTTTTTATTTTTTGGCTTTGATGTTTCTTTCAGCTGCTTTCTGCCAATTTCAACTGTTTTGTGTTTTAGCAACTTTGTAGCTAATTGGAGTTTTTTCAACTAAATTCAGTTTTTCAAATCTTTCAGAATTTCACACTGGATTTTTGCAAGAAATGCAAATTTTCTAGTTTACAGTAAAGTTCATATTTTCACTCAATTCTACACTTGTCCTGAAATTTCTGATATTGGATTTCTCTCAGAAGTTGTGTACTGGAATCCAAACATTTTGCATGATGTGTTGTCCTCACAGAGTTCGTGGCGGCAGCTGTTCGCTCTCACTTTGACGATTGTCCAGACTCCCACCAACATTTTTGCTTTCACGGCACGTGTCGCTTCCTGATTCTGGAGGAGACGGCTGCATGTGTGTAAGTTAAACCCTGCCGGCGACTCCAAGGTTTCAGCTTTGAAAGAAAAAAAAAAAAAAGACTCTCACCGAAAACAGAGTTATAAGTAATGCTTACAAATTCCACACATGGAAACATTATGTCTCGCTAACTTTATCAGATGTGCCGTGGTTGTTTTGTGTAATCTACGTGAGCTCTTGTGCCCTTTTTTAAAAACCCTAGAACTGTGCTTTATGTTGGAACAAAATGCTGCCATCTGTCCACAGAGGCAAGAATAAAATCTTTAGATCTAAGGGTCTAACTAGTGATTGATGACTTGAGGGGGATACGGTTTGTGAATTTAAAATGCCTCTCAGAATAAAGTGCAGATAAAGATAAGAGACTACACAGGCTGCTTTAATCCAAATGAGCAAAGAACAACATACTATTCCTGTGGAAGCAGCAGAAAACAGTGTTTACAAAATTAAACATGACCCCTTTTCAACCCTTTCAGCATATGAGACTATAATTTCAAGCTGCATTTAACCTGAATGAGCTCCTGATGGATTTTTTTCGGTCCGTGCTGCAGGTGCCACCCAGGTTTCGTCGGGTTGAGGTGCGAGCACGCAGACCTGCTCGCTGTGGTGGCCACCAACCACAGGCAGCAGGCTGTCGCTACCGTCCTGGTGCTGTGTGTGATCGGCTGCGTTCTCATCATGGTGTTGTGTTCCTTCTTACAGTAAGTTGTTGAATTTTAGCGTCACGGCTGGCGATCGGCTGCAGTGTTTTTAGAACATAAGCATGAAGCCCCGGAGGTTCTGCTGCGTTTCCATTTCTCCTCCTTTTCTCTTCTGCAGTTGCTGGTGGAGGCAGGAATGTCGGAGGCGGAGTCGTGCGCATCTCTATGTGACGGAAAAGCACAGCGCATCCTGCTATCCACCGGAGAGTGGTACGCATCTCTGTTTTCGCCAGGGTGAGTCAAAAGCCACAGGACACCCTTTCTTTTGAGAAGGAAAAGGAAAAATGACATCAGAATACTCCAGCAAGTAATGGATGAGGGGGCTTTCTTTTAGTCTATGTCCAGTACATGGCTGCCATATTATAGGGTAAGTTTTTCCAAAGATAAACCCCATCCTATTACTTGGAGTGTTCAGATACATCATTTTCCTGTTATTTTCCAAAATGAAAGGGTGTCCTGTGTCTTTTGACTCGCCCTGTATATTATCATAGACCCGTTTCCTGAAACAATCAATAGTCTGAACAAAATATTGAACTTTTTTTTAATTCTCAGTCAGAAACTAAAATGAAGTCAACTAATTTTAATTATTTGAAATATGTGTGTTTTGAAATATTCAATTAAGAGAAGTTTGAGTTTTTTCTCAGACCTTAAAGAAATAAGACTTTCTATGCATTGCTATGAATGAACTTATTTTTAGACTGATGATTTTTTTTTATTATTATTTTTCAGTGGTTTGACGTGACATTTCATTTGAACTCAAGCTTTTTTGCATCACATCATCGCATATTTATCATCTACGTGGCCCAGCGACCGTCTGGATTGAATCCAAAAAAGACCCCCAAAAAAGACAGAACTCAAAGCAATGTGGTTTTTCTTCAATGTGACCCGGTCGGGCTTCTTAATACAGGAGATGAGATGTTTTGTTACATTTTTTGTCCACAAACTGGGATGTTTTGGACAGCAGCGAACGATGGATGTGTGTACTTTTTGTTTTTTTTTTGTTTTTTTGTGGAAAACTACTCAGAACTGCAACAAACGGTCTGAACCTCTGAAAGTGAAGATGCTGACAAACCCTGCAGTGAAGGAACACTGCGTGTCTGTTTTTTTTTTTTTTTCATTACTCGCTCCAAGGACACGAGGAATTCTCTGCAAGGCCATTAATCCTGTCAAGATGCTTTAAAAAAAATTCTACAATTGTTTGATTTTTGATGACGATCACTCATTTACATATCCCAGAAGATCACAATTCCTATTTTTGTCTTTTATTACCTTTACACATTTTTCTTCTCAGAACCCTGCGAGCACAAAGGACTTTTTTATTACCTGACGGTGGGGAAAACCGATGCTTTAAAAGTATTTTAGTGTCTGTTTATTTTAAACTAGAAGCTCACTTCACCTGATAAAAGTAGGAATTATTGATCTGATCTGACTGCATTTTGCATTTCCTGGACTTTAAACATCATTTATTCTTATATACAAGAACTTGGAACTGTTCTCCATCACTGTGACTGATTTGTCAATTTTTTTTTTTTTACATTTTTTTATTCCTGAGCTGTACTTGAACATGACTTTTTGAATCAGAGGCTTTTGTTTTGGATTTACAAGCTGTAACTTATACATGCACATCCTGGGTGGCCACTTTTACTTAAGATACTTTTTTATTTGTGCACTTTTTTCTAAAAAAAACAAAACAAAAAAAAACATGCTTGCTGCTTAATTGTATAAATATATATTTAATAAAACTGTACACGCTGCACAATGGTGTCACTTGGAAACAGAATGCATCCACGTGTGGAGATGCCAAATCTTAGAACTAACTCTGATGCATGCTCTTAAACTGCAGCTCGTATTTTTTAAAGCGACGACAGAAAATTGAAGAATTGCAGCGAGAACTTTTAAAGTAAACAAACCTCTGATTGCTTAAAAAAATGATCTGGAGTGAAGGAATTGAAAATATTTACTTATATATGCTTTGTGATTTGAAAAAAAGTGTATGGATGTAATCAATTTAATGGTTTTTGCATGCCAAAGAAACTGAGAGGATAAAAGTTTCTGTTTACAGGATCTGGTTTTTGCTTTGCTGACATTATAATACTGATGTGTCAAAACCCTGCGATCTGCTTGGAGTGTTTAAAAAAAATCCCCTAAAAAGACCTTAATGTTCTTTATGTTGTCACAGCTGGAAAGCTTTGACGATTTGTTTGCTTTCCAATGAAAGATTAAAAATGCAAGTGTTTGTGTGTGTTCTTTAAAACTGTGCTCGTTCTTTGCTGCTTCTTTGAATCCTCGCGTGACCCTCTTTTCACTTTCTCGATGCTCCTCTTCCTCTGAATATTTGAAGGGGCAGAAATGATGAGGCGAAACCCTGAACCTCGGGGCACGTTTTCTACAAGAAAAAAAAAGCTAAACTCCTGAGTGCTTTTATAGCTGAAGGAAATGATTTGTCCCTCTTCTTCTTCACGTCACAGTGTCGTTCACACTGAAGAGTTTGTTGTTGGCACGAGGCTGCAGCCCACACTGTCTTCCTGTTTGTGTTTTTTGATGTCTCCCTTTCTAATGTGATGTTCCTCTTGTCTGTCAGAAAGGCTTCGTTGGAAAATCCCATTATGTCAGCAATTGGATTTCTGTGGAGCCCTTTAGAGCCGACTGGCTGAGCGACTAAACCAGCTTTGAATTAAGCAGCTCTTGTGGTTGCATTTCTAAAGATAAACTACATGACAGACAACAGCTCATTGACGGGGAACCAAATTAAATAACGTTTAAAATCAGTCTGTTTGTGTTTAATGGACACAAAGTTGAAGAAAGTTTTAATTTTCACTGTAAAAATCCAGTTTAGTTTTGGAATGAATCTGAAAAAGTGTCAGGCCTGATTCCCCACAACAGTCTGGAGTAATGATTTGGATTTCTAGGCCTTTTAAGACTTTCTGCTTTCTAAACTATACTTTTTTCTTTTTTTGTTCCTTTTGATCCACAGACCAACAACCGCACTATCAGCTTCTGACCAGATGGTTTAAAATAAGCGTATTTACCAAAGCATTAGGCTTAAGCAATCCGGATCTATTCCTACTTCTTAGTACTCAAACAAATCATTAGGAAAGATCAAAGCTGAGTGGCTGCAGTTAAAAGGACAGTTCATCCTGTGATCCTGCAGGAAATGGGACGTCCTGGAGGTAACCAGTCCTGAGAGACACTTTGACATGAGAATTCATACAGATCCTGAGGGTTTGTATTTTGACAATATATGAACCTGTTCAACAATCATTCCAAATTTATCTCTATCTGGCTAAAGTTGCCTTAAGTTGCCATGTTGCCTTTAAGCACAAATTATAAAAACTTATCTTTGGTTAAATGTCATTGGGAATCTTTCATTTCCACTGATTTCCATCTCTAAATTGCATTCAATTATTTTGTCTTTTTCAAGTTGCATTTAAAAAATAAATTTCAAATGACATGCATCACAAAGATTATTTTTTTATGTTACAGCCACCTAATATGTATGGGTTTGATTTGGACCTTTTGACAAAAATACAGTATCTGATGTTCCTGTAATCTCAGTGTTTGTGTAAAAGGTATTTAAAAGGTTCTGCATGTGAGTAGTTAATGTAGTTTGAATGATTCATTGAATACTGTATGTGTTAAGTGACCTAACTTAAAAAAAAACAAAAAAAAAAAAAACAGCATTCCGGACAGAAAATGAATGAAAAATCGGCATCATTTAAATACATTTAGAAATGACTTTGAGACCAATTTAAACAAAAGAGTGGTGGATCAAAAACTGTATTTATTATGTATTGTATATTTGTAAGTTTTTATACTCTGACTCTTATTTGTATATTTTCACTCATTTGTCTCTGATGTGTTCCTTGGTCTTCATGGTGTCTCATTTGGTGGTATCCCTGATTTCTGCTTAGAGATGTTGAACTGGTGCTGACTCAGAGCAGGTGTGCACTGTTTATACTGTGATAACATTAAAACCAGTGGAGGAGCTAGACATTTATGCAAGAGGTGGGCAAACTGTTTCTGTTTCTCTAATCTGGCACTTAAGGAACAGACCTTCTTGACAATATTTATTACCCATATGCATTTCTCTATTTTTCCTCTTTCTTTCTTACACACACTGTCATTATTGTAGTCATCATTAAAACATAGGTCGATCTTATGTGGCTTCTGAAGTTGGTTAGTGTTTCAAAGCAAAAGGTTGAAATATATGCACCAAAACCTTTTTGCTTTATAATCTGTAAAAACTATTCTCGTCTAATTTTTTAATCACTTTGTTCTATTTAAAATATTAGCTGAAACCATTAGATTACAGTCTGTTTTGAAATGAAAAATAATTAAAATCCCAAGTTGTAAGACCAGGGAGGAATGAATACATAAAAACCAAAACACTGTTTTTGCAGTTTTTTTGAATCACATTATGACACAAGTGGTTGAGTTCACATACACCTGCATGTCTAAATACCTGTTAACGTCTGTACCAGGGGCCACCAACCTTTTTCAGACTGCGAGCTACTTCAGGGGTAACACGAGTAACACGAAGGGCTACTTGTTTGATACAAATTTAGATGGCTCACCTTTAATTTTAGTATTAATAATAATAAATTTATACATGTGAATATTTGACTCCCTGATTACATTTCAATGTTAAGACATCTCATGGTAATCATAATTTACTGTAGTAGATATAATTTATTATTAATTTAAACTTTGTGCAGTAGCAGGGGGATCTGATTCCAGAGTTCCCAGTTTGAAACCCTTTTGGAGCTCTTCAGTGTGACTGGAGTGTGGATAGTTGTTTTTGTCTGTGTCCCTGTGATGGTCTGGACACCTGAGAAAGGCTCCAGCCCCCACCTTGACCCTGATTAGAAACAAGGACATAATGGATGGATGATTTTTTTACAGCAGAAAACAGATATTTAAACATAAATAATTTGTTTATTTAATGTCATTTATCATCAGCAGGAGGAGTGAATTAACTGTTCTATGTGTTTAGAACAGGGCTTTAACAGCAGCTCTTGTTGCCATTATTTGGGAGGCATTTTTGTAAAAACTCAAAAGAGCACACGGGTGACTTCTGGTTCCTTTTTTTGGCACAGTCAGGGACATTGCATTTAGAGTGCTGTTTCAATTAAAATCTGTCAATCAGTGCTATTATTTGAATGTGCCCTGCGGGCGAATCAGAAGGTCCCCGTGAGCACCGTGTTGGTGACCCCTGGCCTGTACTGAACTGCCACCATGCTAGTTTCATGTAAACTGATTTTTTTTGCTATTGGTGCATAAGCTGCTGAAGTCGTGAGGGCAATTCTTCCAGTGACACGATCCTCTGCTCCTGAGGAACCTCAGCTTCTTTGTACTTGTTGTGTCGGTCTAAAAGGATCCCGTGAATGCCCGCAGACCGGGATGTGAGGTAATCGTTCACAAAGTGGTCCCCGACGTGAGCCACGTTGTCAGCGGAGGTGCCACATTTTTGCAGTGCCTGAACAAAGATGTCCGGACTTGGCTTCGCAACGCCCGCCTCCTCTGAAGAGATCACAAAGCTGAAGTACGACAGCAGCCCACAGCTACGCAAAATCTCTTCAAGACGGTTGTCAAAGTTTGAGACCACACCCAGCTTCAGTCCAAGAGAGGAACATCTCTCCAGGGCCGGCTTTGCATCGGGATAGATCTGAAATGAAAGAATGTTGCACAGATTAGTAGGATACATTTGGATGTTTCAACAGATGTAAACAATGTGTCAAATGTTGCTTACCTCCCAGTTTGTTGCATCTCTGAAGTTCCAATAAGCATTGTTAGCCACAGTATTTAATACTGTTGGATCCTGGACCCTGCACTGGGACAGCGTGTCTTTTACCACTTTCATCCACCACGTTTGGCCAGTTAGACCCTGAGATTTGCCATAATTAGGATACCTGCATGAATAATCTCGATAAACACGACAGAAAGCAGCATCAACTTCCTTGTGACTGAGGCTCAGGCCCAGTTTCTCAGCCTCCTTGCAGTACTGCTTCCCTGCAGACCCAAGCACTTCCATCAGGGTGTCTTTCACATCCCACAACACCCAGCGCAGAGGACCTTTGGCTAGCATTACAGCTGCAGAAATTAAACCGAAAAAGACACATTAATAGCTGAGCAAAACTAAAGAAAAATGGACAACCGTTTTAAACATTGTCTTAGACAAGTGAAATAGAATATGCAAACATCGGAAAAATACAGTAGAAGATAACTTAATGACTAATCTGATTTTTTTAAATAAATTGCATATAAAAACAAATAGCAGCAAATAAACAAACAAACCTTAAACGTAGTATAGAGTTAGTATGATTAAACATTGATTAAAAGTAATTACAAAGTAAAAAAAAATGATAAGGTAAAAACAATGATAGATTTAAATTTCAGTATTCAAGTGGAAGACGTTTTATGTTGCAAACGCCCTAAATTGATACGTTCTACAG
>JARVJO010000365.1:11420033-11436862 GCA_031762555.1 Cynodonichthys magdalenae
AGATGGTCTGTTTATGCGCATGCGTGGAAATGGAACGCACGCAGCCCTACAAAACTGCTGAAATGTCTGCTGCAACTTGGGTCGTTTCACCCACCACAGTTGATCACTTAAACGTCCAACAACTATATATTTCGATGCTAACATCAACCCTAATTATATGACGTCTCTTAGGTGTTTACGTTGTACTAGTAACTGACTGTGAACCGACGAAAATAGACATGAGCTTTATAAACTTCCGGGTTAGGACAGGACATCTGGCTACATTAAAGCCTTATATTTATTTTTTTACGGTAGTAGGCGACACTGACTGTAACTCGCTAGTTTTCCACACATAACATGACGCTAAAGCCACTCCGAATGACAGCCAAAGAGTAACGTTACCGGTAAGTCCTCACGACTGTCGATGTCAGACTGGTGTCAAGCCAGCCTCCAATCGAAAATAACTGTGAAGCCAGCCTGCAGTCGATTTTTCTTGTGCACAACACATAACATTACGGTATATGTGTATACGAGCACCTTTCAAAATAAAAGCGAATGTCCTGTTCATGTTAAGCGATTATCAAAATAAAATATTTCCAGTTTGTGTTTTACCTTAAATTGACTGAGTAAATGCATTTATTAAAATAAAATAAAAACTATTTTTCAGAACTTTATTTTTAACACTGTTGCAATTTCAAAAAACAAATTAAAATGGATCAGAAAATAGGTGACTCCGTGTGCAATCTGTTTATTAAACTTAAAACCTAAAAAAACATTTTTTAAATTAAAATAGCTACAAAGCCAATTTCAGAAAAGCTTATTCTTTATACAATAAAACCACAATTTAAAGACTATTAAAACTAAAATCTACGAGTACTTCTATGAGACAGGCGCGGGGTCATATACTCACTACTTCTATATTTACCTATGCGCGGTAGTACAGTGTGGCCGACCTAGGCTGTAACCCATAAATTGAGACCGTGTTGCATTGTATCTTTGGTGTAAAAAAAAAAAAAAGCACATAAAGAAAGTGTATTGCAGTATTTGATATTGAAAAAGCGAATGACATGTTGTGGGTTGAAGGATTATTAACTAAAATAAAGAAACTGGATTACAGGAAAAATGTTTAAATGGATTCAAAACTTTCATCAAAAAGAAAAATCCAAGTTATAATAGGAAAAGAGTATTCTGAAAAATATAATGTCGAAAATGGAACACCACAAGGAAGCATAATTAGCCTTTTATTATTTTCTGTAATGATAAAGGATGTTTTTAACGTAATAGAGGAGGGAATGGGTCAATTTTTGCCGATGATGGAACAACCTGGAAAAGAGGTAGAAATGTAGAATTCATCATAAAGAAAATACAAAAAGCTATAAATAATATACAGAAATAGGCATATGAATGGGGGTTTAAATTTTCAGTGGGAAAAACAAAAGCAAGGATATTTACTCAAAAAAGAATTACAGAACTAAAATAGCTTAAAATGTATGGGCAAGAAATAGATTAAAAAAAACATACAATTTTTAGGAATATGGTTTGATGGAAGAGTAATATGGAACATTCACATTCAGAAAATTATTGATAAATGTAAGAAGATCTTAAATATAATGAGATGTTTAGCAGGGAAGGAATGGGGAGCAGATGGAACAGCATTAAATAAAATATACACAGGAATGATAAGATCAAACATAGATTATGGCAGTAAAATTTATGCATCAGCAACAAAAACTCATCTTGAAAAACTGGACAACATACAACACCAAGCACTTAGAATCTGTACAGGAGCAATTAGAACCACACCTACAGCAGCACTTAAAGTAGAAATGGGAGAACAGTCATTAGAGTTGAGAAGAATACAGCTGGATCACATTGAAGGGAAATAACCAGGATCATCTAACATTAGACATTTTAAAACCATGTTGGGAAAAAGAGAAAAAGAAAATAAAAGTTTTGGGTGGGAGATTGAAAAAAAGTAAAGGACTTTCAAATGACAACATAATAAGTCCAGTAGGACCATTACCAACAATACCGCTGTGATATTACTAAATGCAAAAGTAGATTTTACAATAATGAAGAAAAAAATGATAAAGGATTAATTTTAAACTCTTATACAGTTCAGAAATACATAGATAAATAGTTATGTTCAGATTTACACTGATGCATCAAAAGACCTGACAGAAAAAACAGGAATAGCCATCATTATACCAGAATTTCACATAAAATAAGCGAATCACAAACGGACTGTCAGTATACACCAGGGAAATGTTAGCAATATTATTAGCAGTACAGTGGGTAGAGGAAGTAACACTGTTAAAAACATTAGTTTGTTCAGATTCAAGTTCAGCACTTACAAGTTTACAGAACAGTCATTCAGAAAGCAGACCTGACATATTATTAGAAATACATAAACATTGTTTAGAATACAGATGATGAGT
Source organism: Cynodonichthys magdalenae (assembly GCA_031762555.1). Taxonomy (NCBI): domain Eukaryota; kingdom Metazoa; phylum Chordata; class Actinopteri; order Cyprinodontiformes; family Rivulidae; genus Cynodonichthys; species Cynodonichthys magdalenae. The sequence goes on from JARVJO010000365.1 coordinate 11,422,451, forward strand.
TGGGAAGTTATATTCATATGGGCACCAGCACACATTGGGATGGAGGGAAATGAAGCAGCAGACAGGGCAGCCAAAAGGGCAACAACAGGACTAATCAACTTCATTATAACTACAGGTAAATGTGAAGCAAAAAGTTTGGTCAAACAAAAACTCAAGGAAAAGTGAAAGAAAGAATGGAACGAAGAAAACAAAGGAAGATGGCTTTATAAGATCCAAATGAAAGTGGGAGAAATGACAGTAACTAGGTGAAATAGAAATGAAGAGAGATTATTAACTAGATTGGGACACACTGGACTGAACAGCACACTCTTTAAAATAAAACAAAACATGAAACTGGGAACTGTCAATATTCTGGAATAACAGAAACAATAGAACATGTAATATTAATATGTAAAAGATATGAAAGATAGAGAAGAGACATGATGGAGGAATTCAGAACGATTAAAGAAACATTTAATATATCAAACTTTATACAAAAAGATTCAGGAAGCAACAGTATTAATATTTTAATTGGATTTTTCAAGAAAAAAAGTTAATTAACAGAATATGATTATAGAAAATGCTTTTGGATTAAGTAAAGAAATAATTTAACAAATACAATAGATAAGGGTCAGAAAATATAATAATCAATACAGGCAACACTGACCCACACTCCATTCTAGTAGGTGGCTGTAATGCACACCAAGTTGTTTGCCAACAGCCAATAAAATCTATGAAGAAGAAGAACGCGTCACAATGCGCATGCGCAAATGTTCACGCGTTGGTCCAGAAAATGTCAACATTTGACTTTTTCAATTACGGAATAGCAAACGATGTAGTTTATTTTCATTAACGAAGTAATCAATAATAGTTTGTTGGTAGTACAATGGCCACTCCAGCTATTCGGATGTTCCGGAGGTTAGAGGGTCTATTTTGTATCTACAAACCTGTCGGTGTCCACTGGAAACTCGTGCGGGACACCATCGAGACTAATTTGCTCAAAGGTAAGATATCTCATGGTGGTATTACGAACTGTGGCTCTTTTATCATCAATCAAAACAGTCAGAAACACCAGCAAATGTGTTGTTCTCCAGGTGTAAACGCTAAATCTGGGCCTGTTCCTCGCGAAGTCCGCTTCCTGGCGAGCTCGAGCGATGAATCTAAAGCATCCAAAGGACTCACACTGTCTGCAACCTCAGTACCTGTTTTGTCTAGGCATCCTTTAGGTAAGCCAATAGAGCTGGGTAATTGATTTAATCACATTTAACTGAATGTTTGTTTTCAAAACGTTGGTGTTGCGATGAAGTTTTGAAAATTTAGACCTGTATAAATCCCAGGACTTTTTAAAGCAAGTTGTTAAAACTGGAATTTAATAATGTTTTGAATTCTGAAGTATAGTTTGTAATAAATGGATTATAGATAAACAGACAGACTTTGTTAGATCCAGCCAGGAGACAAATTGTTTTATATAAAATATAATGGTTGGTTAAAATTGTACATATCTTCCATGTTTTTTAGTAACTGGACCTGAATTTCAGCACATTCAAGTTGGAGTGGGGCATCGCCTGGATGTTTCATCTTCTGGTGTTTTTGGTACAAGTTCACACTTCATCTTAGAGTGAAAGTGTTTCATTTAATCAAAAAAGTATTTAGAAAATATTCCTTCATTTCTACTCTATAGTTCTTGCTGTTGGGAATGGAAACCGAGCCCTGAATGATCTCTACAACACCCGGATCACAAGGGTAATCTTTATTTCTGCAGGTTTTAAACCAGATCAGCACAATGGAGTTACCATCCTGTAATAATAACTTTACTGCTATTTTTTTTATTATCATTTAAGGATTATACATTGGAATGTGAATTTGGGATGGCAACACATGACTTTTCTCATACGGGTCGAGTTGTGGAAAAATCTACTTATGGTATTTAACTTAGTTTTCTAGTCCTTTTTCAAAGTTAGCTTTTTTCCCTCCTAAAGTTTTGTTTGTCTAAAACATAATCCAGATCACATCACGCTGGACAAACTAGAGAGAGTGATTGCAATGCTGGAGGGAGCCAACCAGAAGGCCTTGAGACTGTACGCTAAGTAGTTTTATTTCTTTACACCAAACACATTTCTCTGTATTTTCCTTTGTAATAAGACCTCTTGCAAGTTCTACAGTTAGATTTTTGTGTGTAGATGTGACATGTTTTGATCTTCTAACAGGTATTCTAATGTCGACATGAGCTCACAGGAGGCATATGAGATGGCTGTGCGAGGTTCACTGGGTCCAGATGGAAAATCGGCTCCTATTTTAACAGGCTTGCGTTGCATTCACTTCCAGCCCCCCAGATTCACTTTAGGTAAACTCAGACAAGCACAAGAAGTGTCTCGTTTACCATTTTAATAAAACATGCTTCTGTTTTCTGCTTTTTCAGAGGTGCAGTGCCTAAATGAAACTCAGAAATATTTACGTAAAGTTGTGCACGAGATGGGACTGGAGCTGCGCAGCACGGCGGTGTGTAAAGGGGTGAGACGGACACGAGACGGACTTTTCACCCTCCAGGACGCGCTGACCCGTGACCACTGGACTGCTGCTGATGTTACGCGGGCCGTCTACAACTACCACTCCATGAAGAGGAGGAGAAAACACCCCCAGTTACTGATCGAGAAACCAACGTTAGAAACATCTGTAGAAAAACTGACAGCCACACAACAAAGCCAAACAAATGAAGACATATCAGAAGGCGGAGTTCAGTGACACATTGGGTGATAAAACAGTAATTATATTCATCATGATAGAAGTGATCAGTATCAATAGAAAATTCAATTTTACTGAACTCCAATCCAGTACTGCATGGCATTCTGGGGAATTTAGCCAAAGGAAAGGCTTTAGCTGAGCAAGGTTGGTGGCATCAGCTAACTCACTCACTCTTTGGTAAGCTAGCAACAACCTGTTGAGTAACGTGCAGTTTCAGTTTCAGGTTTCACCTTGTAACTGCCTAAAAATAAAAGAACGATGTGGAGTGAAAGGAGAAAATGAGGGCAACAGCTCAAGAGAAAATTTTGGATCAGAGGAAAGGTCACGCCCCCAGTTTGGCAGAAATAATCAGCCTTTATTCTCGTAGTCCTTATTTCAAATAGGTAAAACCAAAAAAAACCCTAATCAGTAATTATTAATATCGTCTGATAATAAAAAAACACTGACATGATACACCTTTCAGCTATATCTCTACTCTTTATTGAAACAGCAGCTCCACATTTTTCATTCAGTGAGCACCATCTACTGTAGAGAAAAAAAAAACAAAACTTATTGCAGTTGGTTATATTTTTTCTGGTGCTTCAGTCCATTTGACAGACTTGTTTTTTTATTTTCAGCAAGTTTCAAGAAACAACTTGGTAATTTATCACATTTAATGGATTTTGTTTTGAAACATGTATTTTACTAAAGTCACTCTATCAGATCTGTAATTATCTGTGACCTCTCTTTATGCTCAGTGGTTTTGTATTTTCAGTTTCCAGCATTAAAAAAAAATAATATATATATATATATATATATATATATATATATATATATATATTTTTGCTTTTATTGGTGTGGCGCCATTGTTTTCATGCTCCTCATACTGTAGAAAGGCTTGTTGTCCCTCTGGGAACACCGTTTTCTTTGTTGGGCTGGAAAAACACAACTCACTTCAGGACACAGAGTACGCAAGCAAACAAATTGTTTTCCCGGAGGTCTGTTGAGAGTAAGACACGGCAGAACTAATTTATTGTTCTAGATTATTACACAGTAATGTAATAAAACTTGACACTGAAAAAATGCAAGTCCATTAACTCGGACTGAGTTTAATTATAGGGGCATGAAATACTTTGTTTATCTGACAGACGTGGCAGCTGTGCCAACTGCACAGAGGATGTGTGCCAGTGTGGATTATTTAAAACAAATGGAAAGCACTTGTGCAGAAAAGGGTGGATTGCTCTATCTGGGTTGGGGGTGAAGTTCTGTCTCAAGTGAAGGAGTTCAAGTATCTTGGGGTCTTGTTCACGAGTGAGTGAAGAATGGACCGTGAGATTGATAGACGGATCGGTGCAGCTTCCAGTTTTGCAGACTCTGTACCGGTCAGTTGTGGTGAAGAATGAGCTGAGCTGTAAGGCAAAACTCTGTTTACCGATTAGTCTAAGCTCTTACCCTCATCTATAGTCACAAACTTTAAGTAGTGACCGAAAGAACAAGATCACAGATACAAGCGGTCGAAATGAGTTTTCTCCGTAGGGTAGCTGGACTCTCCCTTAGAGATAGGGTAAGAAGTTCAGTTATTTGGGAGAGACTCAGAGTAGAGCCGCTGCTCCTCCACTTCGAGAAGCCAGTTGAGGTGGTTTGGGCATCTCCTGGACGCCTCCCTAGGGAAGTGCTTCAAGCATGTCCAAATGGGAGGAGACCCCGAGGAAGACACAGGTCACGCTGAAGAGACTATGTCTCCGGGCTGACGTGGGAATGCCTTGGAATCCTCCCAGAAGAGCTGGATGAAGGGGCTGGGGAAAGAGAGGTCTGGGCTTCCCTGCTCAAGCTGCTGCCTCTGCGACTCGACTTTGGATAAAGCGGAAGATGATGGATAGATGGATGGATGGAAAGCACTTAGTTAGGAAACACAGATTTACTTTGTGAAAGTAGTTTATTGCTTTAAACCTGAAACATTGCTTTAGCAGAAAGTGCTTGAGTACTTAACCAAAAGATCTCAGATAAATTATTACAACTACAAAATAAAATATAATTTTTTTAATGAAACAAGAAAATATGCAGAATCCAGTGAAGTGGGTGCCGGACCAAAACCAATATAAGGCAAAACAATAAAATATATGTACTGCACACTAACAGAGCTCCTATGCAGTTTATTTACTTGTGGTTGTTTGTCCCTTTTGTCTCCATGTGTGTGACCATGTGGACCTGTTCAGGGTGTCCTGATGGCTGGATGGAGTAAATGTCACACCTAAACTGTGCAGTGTGAACTCTGTTGATGTGTAGATAATTGTTTTTAATCAAAATATCTTATAGACTTAATATATTGTAAATTGTCATTTTCCACACAAACATAAGCGCACAATGCCAAATAAAATAAATGTGATCTACCCTAAAAGAAAGAAATCTAGTAAACTTTACCAGCTCTTCTTGTCAATAGAAATATTAAAAGTAGCTTACACATTTGCTAAACCAGAAATCATCTTTATGAAAAGGAAAATTATAGGTGTCTGAGTATATAACTGAGTTAAATGTTGGAAAACAATTCCATTCAGGACATCCACTCCACACTTTGTAGGACGCTGCTTTTTGTTGTATTTTCCAAACAAACATCTGTTCAGCAACACCTGGACTGGCTTTTCGGCACAGACCTCTGCTCTAAAACAGTGGCTTCCTCTCTTAAGTCAGAGCGTTGATTCAGCATCCTGTAAACAAGGCAAAACCAAAATCAGCTAATGTTACAGCATTCATCTTTATAGCACTATCAGACTATGTATATTTGTATATATAATCAGATTATTACCTAGCCACTGTTTCCAAGGCTTCAATTACATTTTGACCTGTGGAAGCACTACACTCCATGAAGCCAAAGTTGTATTCCTGTGAAGTAAAAAATAAAAACAGATACTGTCTTTTTGTCTGATTAAGTAAAATATTGCCAAAAACTAAAGAGATTTAATGCATGATATTTATACCTTTGCAAGAATGTCCCCCTGTTCAGTTTTAACTTGTCTCTCAGCGTGATCACTTTTGTTCCCGAGAAGCAGAACTGTCACGTTTTCGGCAGCAGATTCCTGCAACACAGATTTGCTTTGATCTACTGTGCAAACAACAAGTCACGAGTTGTGTGTGATTTGTTTTTCTTAAGGTGCTCTTGAACGCACCCCCTGCAGCTGAGCCACACCTATAGCTTTATTTGAAACACCTGCATGTACTTAAGAGTAAACATGTAAAAAAACAGGGTGGTTCACAAATGCCATTAAACGGCTTTGGTCTGAGAAAATCACAAGCTAAAAGTTTCAAGCTGCTGAAATTAGCAGCTGAAGTCATGACGGCATCTTACCTGGATGCAGTTTGCCCAATAGCTGACTGCAGAAAAACTCTGGGAGGAAGTGATGTCATACATCAGAAGAAATGCCTGGGCTTTGTGGAAAATATGTCTTGTGATGCTGTGAAACCTACAGTTGAAAATATTGTCATAATAACAATACATTAACTTTGCATAAGCTGTTATCAACACAAATGCAGTAAAAAAAGACTCAAAAATCATGTTTTTTGTTTCCACCTAAAGAAAACGAAAAAAAAAAAACTACATTCTTGAAGCCAGTCTTTTGTGTGTAAAGATGCATGATGGATTGGTTTTGTCCAGCTTAGAGTCAACAGAAGAGCTCTGCTAAACCAGTTCTGAAACATGCTGAATTGTGACTTGGAGGTGAATCATCAATTCTCCCAGATGGCTGAAAACGCTTCCACTGTATCTGTATTTACAGGATGCTTTTCACACAAGTAGCTTTGATAGGGCCTGTTTAAATGTTGAGATGTAAACACATAAACACACATGGGGGCAAACCTTCAGGACGAGACAATCTGTCCTCAACCACAAGAGAAACAGAGTTCTCGCTGACAAACCACAGCCATTTCCTAGAAAATATAAACACTCAGCTTCTGTGACAGAACTTTGCACCACAGAACACTGTGTACTTATTATATTGATATTTTGGTATACAACTGACCTTATTACCCATAACCAGCTTCTCTGCCTACCGCCAACACCAAAACTCTTCTGTTTGGAGTTGATCCCTTATCATGCATCTGGTTTTGTATGAATATTCATTTCAAAAACAAAAAATAGGTCTCCATGCAATTTAAGGTCTTAAACATGCCTCAATTTGCTTCTTTAGATGTAGCAGCAGCTCTGCTCTGACCTCCCCACAGTCTATAAGGCTGAACTCAGTCAACCTTCAGAGAAAACTTGTTTTAGCCTCTGGGATCTCTCTTTATTTTGACCAACATCTCAGGTCCATGGGTGGAGTTTGGAATGTAGACAGACCATTAAACCTAGAGCTTTGCCTTTTGACAGAGCTCCTTAATGGTGACAGGCAGGCAGACAAGGGCCCCAGTCACTCATTTCATTACAACATATTCTCCCTAATTCATTTCTTTTTAAAACCGAAACAACTAGTGTGACACTCACCTTTCTTGACCTGCTGTATCCCATAACTGTAGCAGCACAGGTTTTCCATCTATCACCACAGTCCACTTGCAGGAATCCAGGCCTGCAAACCATATCAGAGTGACCTAACTCTGTATTCATAACAACAATCCAAAAAAATCACAGTCTTACCAACAGAGGCAGGTATGTCTAAAGCAAACTTCCCACTTAGAGCTCTTTTCATGAAGGAGGATTTTCCCACAGAGCTCTCTCCAACCAGCACCACATTGTAGCTGTTTGATTTGTTGGTCCCTGCCGACATGACAAAGAAATCACTTTCCTGATCAAAAAACAAAAAAAGAAATAATAAAAAAACCCAGTCTGCAGAGAATGTGTAAATATTGTTTTTTACCAAAAGAGAGCTGCCCTTCACCCTCTTGACCCAAGAGGTTTTCATCAGGATACAGTTTTCTGGGAGCTTCACTGTGAAACAAACATTTCTTAGATGTCTGACAAAGGTTATTTGTCCGACAGAATAAAGAAAATGTTATTAATTTGTGTTTCCATTTTAAAAGTGTTCCATTGTCTGTCGGAAAATAAATAAACCTGGATTAAATGAACAGCTGATTAAAATGTTAAAGAACAACAAGAGACACGCAGGACAAGAATGACATCCAGAGACTTTATTAGTCCACTAATCCCAAATCTATTCTGTTGCCAGAAACAAATCCAAATAAATCTCTCTTAAGTATTGAAATATTTTCACAAAACCAATCATACCCCATGTAAAATCTTCCCACTTATTTTAATTTATTTTTATTTTATTAGCTTTGTTGGCAGGGATAGAACAAATTAATAAACATTACTGTAGATGCACCCAAGTGTATTTTATCTGCTGTCCCTGAAAAAGTGTCACAAATTGACCTTAAAAATAAATATAAAATCAGAACTTTACTGGTAAACATTTCAATAAGCAAATCATTAAATAAGTTAACCTCTTTTAGTGTGAAATGGAAGAACAAAGAACAGGAACTCTTCATTTTTCTTCTAAATGTGTTCAACTGTGTTGTTTCAGTTTCACATTACAAGTTGGGTGGAAAGGTTTTTTTTTTTATACATGAAGTCATTACAAAGCTGAGGCACAGTTAATGGTGCAAACACTGCTGGGAAACAAAGCAGGTGGTGACATCAACCTCAGAGAAAGCTAGGTTAAATATAAAAGCAAAACTTTTTACTTTATTGTCTTGTAAACAATCATACTATTTTTTTTAGACGTGTGGTCATATGGGGGCGTTGGCTTTTGTGCATCATAATAATTTGGATCATTTTTTATTCTGTTCATCCTAAACTTGTTTTTATTTTGGGAACTTACGGTACTTTTAATGACCCCCTTTGGCCACAAAAAGTATTTTTGTGGTGACTATAAAGCCAGAGCAAAATATTTACAATAAATCATCCATTTTCATTAACTGAGCTACAATAGATGTAATTTTGGTGAATTTTGGCTTGTAGTATAAATGTTTGTCACGGTTTGCAGAAGTTGGATTCAGAATTGCAGAAGAGCCAGAAGAAAAAGGACAAGAAAGACCTATTTACCAAAAAGAAAAGAGTGACGTGGCAACAGAAACTACAAATGAACAAAACTCGAGGTGAAAAGGGGCAAAAGCAGACGTGGCATGAAGCACACACAATTACAGACTGGAAGCTGACTCAGCTTTTCAGTCTGCCATTGACACCTGGACTAAATGACAACAGGGAACAGGTGAAAGTGGGCAGGGCAGACATTGACTGAGAAAGAGGGAACTGATAGCACAGGAGGACACTGGGAAAAAACAACTTAAACACAAAGAAAATAAATAAAAAATACAAAAGCTATCAAAACCTAAAACACAAAGATTCTGAAATTCTCTGAGTAATTTAGCAGCTAGTTCACTTTTACACATATCTTCTTCTAACTATAATCCTTTATTTATACAACCCTGGATGCTGCAGTTTTTGTTACATCACCTGTGATAAACTTACCTCAAAGGAACTTTAGTTTCTGGGATGCTGATGTTGACTGACACTTTATCATCATTTTTATCCACCTGCACACAAAAATATGATTATTTGCTTCTAATCATAATCTTGAGCTGACAGCATCAAATCTTCCGGATTTAAGGACTATTATTTATTTGTTTGATCTATTTTTTAAGCTCGTCAATGTCTGATCTCACTTAAAGCCTGTAGGTGTCATGTTTCAGAGAAAAACAGATACAGGTTTATGTTCTCCTTTCTGCTGTGTGAAACATGTAGTGTTGACCACATGTTCCTCATTTTAATACATGGCATCAGAAGTTTGTCACAAACATACAACTAAAGAGCAAAATGTTTTTATGTAAATGAAAAGTAGGGGTTAGGGTACTGTGCCTTTAAACTTAAAAACTTTCTGACATAGTGAAATGCTAATAAATAAGGCAGAATTTTCTGCTGTTTATGTATTTTAATGTATCTTAGTTATTTGTCAGCATAAATTAACATGTGACCAAAATGTGAAACAAAGATAAAGATGTCTGACTTTGCTTCTTACCTTTGTTATTTTCTCCACACCAGATGATTTTACTGTTTGCTGTTCAGCGGTCTCGTGTGGACCCTCTTCTGCGGTTCCTCTTGCATCGTTTTCTTTCTGTGCACCTATCAGTCCAACCTCACTTTCATTTTGGTCTCTGTTTCTTTGCTGTAAGTGTGACTTCCGATTAGATCCGAATTTCTTTCTCCTCCCTCCTGATGCTGGTTCTGACTCGAAGTCATCCTGGCTCGGAGAAACTGGACTTTCTTCAGGTTCTTCTTCTGCCACAGGTTTCAGTAAAGCCTCGCCAATTTGACTGATTGCAGCCGTTTCAAACACTTTTTCTTTTCTTTGATCAGAGTCACTCTTTTTACTCTCTGCCTGTACTTGCAGTTTTTCTTCTATGATTTCTGAGACCTTCTCACTTGTTACATCTCCTCCGGCTGTCTCAATCTCCTGCTCCTCCTCTTGATCCATGTTTTCTCTTTGCTTTCCCGATCCAAGATTCCTGCGAGTGGAACCCATTTTTCTTCTCCTGTTGGTTGAACTGAAATCTGGGCTTTCACTTTTTACCTCTATAGTTTGACTGTGAATCCCCTCACTCATGTTCCCTGGTTTTTGTTCTTCAGTCCCTTGGACATGTTTGTGCTTGTCAGAATCGGTAGTTTTGGCTTCATCAGCTTCTTGTTGCACTAAATCACCATACGATAGTTGAACATTTTCACTTTCTACTCCTGTAGTTGAGGGAAGCTCCTCCACAACCTTTATCTTCTCCAGACTCCTCATCCCATCATCTGCTTTGCTGTCCGTTTTTGTTTCATCTAAGTTGTGAGTCTCTCTCTCTTGTTTTATGACTGGAGTCCTGCGAGAAGAGCCAAACTTTTTCTTCTTCTGTTTAGATTTTGCTTCAAAACTTTCACTAAAATCAGAACTAGTTTTTCCTTGTTGTCTTTGACCAAAATCCATTGTAGAGGCTTCACTTTTGAAGGATACGTCCACAGGTGGCTCCTCTGAAGCAGAAATGGACTCTATTTCTTGGTCTGCATAGACACGTTTTTCTCCCACTACCTCCAGTTGAGGATCTTGTACATTCGTTGAGCTTGATTCTGATGCAACACATACCCCAGTTTCTGTCACTTTCTTAGTCTGCTGCAGCTCAACATCTTCTTCCAGTGTCCCAGCTCCTCTGCTTTGGTGCTGAATGGCTTTGTCTTGCTCAGGCACACTCACATTGCCTGGCTCAGAGCTGATAATGTCATCATGATGTAGGATACTCTCCATATCTAAGGTTCCTTTCGAAACAGAGGCTTCCGGTGATTGCATTAATAAGCTGTTTTTATCTGTGTCACGTCCTGTTAGCTGACTAAAATCATCAAGGTCATGTGCAAGTTTCACATGTTTCTCTTTGGTGTCTTCACTTGGTTTATTATTAGTGTCTTCTTTGTCTGAGCTTGTAATAATATCTGATGTTGTAACTGTTTTGTTGTTCAGGTCTTCACGTGAAAAAAGTGATTTCCCTTCTGGCTCCTTTTCTGCTTTTTTATCCTCATTTGAAGTAATTGTTTCAAAATTCTCAACAGATGTTAAGTCTTTAAACTCTCTTGGTGTAACTGTTTTTGTTGCAAACATTTGTGTTGCTGCATCATTCTCTGAAGTTTCTACATCTTCCTCTTTATGCTCTTGGTTGGCTTCAGTAAACTTGGCATTTTGTCTTCCTTTAATCTTTCGGCTTGACCCCATTTTCCTTCTGCTCCCTGCAGCTCTGAGGCCTGAATGAGTTTCATCTTTGTTGCTTTGATAGTTGTCTTGGGAATCAGAGTCCAAAGCAACATTTGAATGTGGCTGCAATGTTTGCACAGAAAACATGTTCTGTGGAAGTGAGATTAAATCAACGTGATGCATATCTTGCATTTGTCCTGGTTCAATCTCTTCGTGGTCTTTAATGCCAATATTCTCTAAACGGAGAGTTTCTGTAGTTTCATATATTTTATTACTTTCATCTTGTTCCTTATTTGTAGGTAAATTATCATGTGATGAAACTGCTTCTTGCTCAACACTGTATTTGACTTCAGTGTGCTCTTTGTAGCTACTTTTTTCTGTGGTTGTTTCTGGCATGGCAGAAACATCTGAATCCCTCAAACACCTAAACATTTCAGTGTCTTCCTCCTTTTCTTTGCTTTTTGTTGAGTAAAAAATGTTTCTTGACTCTATTTCAGTCTTTTTTACAAGATCATCTGTCTCTTTTTCAGCTGTGTCACAAACCACATCTTCTGTTTGCTCTTGATCAACCTCCTGTTCATGTGCTTTCTCAACTCCATCCTCTGTATGTTGAGGTGATTTGCTGGTGTTGACTTTTGGCAATGTTTTCTTAATCTGGTCTTCATGGTTGATTTCTTCTCTGCTGAAGCTTTTATCTGTATTTATCTCTGACATGACAGGACACACTTCTGGTTCAGGCACGAAAAGGTTTTCTTCGGAACATCTATCCTTTATTGACGGCTCTGTACTTTTGCTGGAAAAGTCGCCATCTGGAATCATTGGCTTGTCAATTACCTTTTCATCTGCCTTTGAGGTTGAATGTACCCCAACAGATACTAACTCAGAAGTCCAATCAAAAGCACCAGGGTGCAGATTATCTTCTTTCTGGCCTGTTGACTCTAACATTAATGTTGTTTCACTAAGTTTGTTGCCACCTACTTTCTCTTCATCTTCTTCAATGGGTTTTTTGTATGTTTCCGTTACAGAATCTTTGACAGCTTGTCTTCCTTTGGTTCTACGGCTTGAGCCCAGTTTTCGTCTGCTGCCACTGTTGTGAAACTCCATGTTGGTTTGCTCATGAACGCTCAAAGAATCGTTTTGAGGCTGTGAGTCAAAAGAAACATTTTCTGACTGAAGGGTTGACAAAACATGCTTAGCCTGCTCCTGATGAAATGTTTGTTCAGATTTAGGGTTTATGTCAACTTCTACTCTGTCTTTGAACTCATGGGCCTGTCGTAAAGCAGGATCTACCTCTTCTAAGTCACTGATTTGAGGTTTATTGGCATTATTCAAATCAGAAATCTCATCTTCTTTTGTGAAGGACTCAGAAATAATATCAAACATTTCTGTGGTATCACCTTTAAACCCTTCAGATGAGGATTCAATTTGTAGACTTCTTTGCATTTGTGTTGGATGTTTTTCTACTTTTTGCACTTCCCTTTGAACATTGTCTAAAAGATCATCACTGTAAAAAGCACCAAATGTATCTATTTCCTGCTGCATGGGACCCACTGATTCTTCAACCATTTTAACATTAATGTCTGGTTCTCTTTCAGTTTTAGCATCTTCAAGATTTTGACTACCAATAATTAAAATCTGTGTTTCAGTTTCAGGATATTTTGTTGCTTTGGAGCTCTGAACCTCAGAAGAATGATCAGGTGAAGGCATTAAAGACATGGAGCTGTCCGGGGAAACAGACAGTAGATTATCATGGTTTTTGTCCTCAGTCAGTTCTTTTTGTTCTGTTGTCTTAATGTCTATTAAAACTGTTGTTTCAAGGGCTGTGTCATCATTGGTATTTTCTAAAACTTCCTTGTTGAATTCTTTAATCTGCTGTCTTCCTTTATTTCTACGACTCAACCCCATTTTTCTTTTGTTTCCATTCTTGCTGAAGTCTGAGTTGGTTTGATCGCCCACAGTTATAGACTCATGACGTGAGTCAGAAGAAACTGTTTCTGATGATAAAGCTGCAGATTTCTCCTCCGTTTTGTCAAGAAATAGGCCTTCCTTTTTCTGATAAAATACGTGTTGTGTTTTGAGTTTTATATTATCCTCTGCTCTGTCATTGGACTCTTTTACCAGACTCACAGAAGATTCTACCTCTTTTAGGTCACTGCATTGTTGTTTAATTGTACTAAATTTAGAATTGTCATGTTTCAGGTCCGAAGCCTCTGAGATGTTTTCTCCTGTAAGATACTCTTGCTGGTTGATGGCAGAATCATCAGTAGCTTTCACTGTGAGCTCAGATATTTCAATAAGGTCAGTCAGAGGTTCAGAAACAACTTCACAGCTTACAGTGCCATCACCTACAACAGTCTGCAATGAAAAATCTATTTGTAGATTTTTTGGCATTTGTGTTGGATGAACTTCATCCTCCTGCCTCTCCAGCTGAACATCAGCTGATAGAACATTTTCTATGTTCAGACTATGACAAGTTTCAGATTGATCCAGGCCTTCCTTTGTGTCATCTACTGATGCTTCTCTTATCCTCATGTTAATCTCTGTCTGTATTGTTTGCTGATCTTTTTGAAGAGTCACATTTTGTGGGTTAGTTTCAGGATGTGTTGTTGGATCTGAGCTTTGAACATCAGAAAAATGACCAGGCAGAGGCATTGGAGACATGGAGCTGTCATGTGAAACAGAAAGAACATCCTGTTTAAAGCCTTCACTATTTTTTTTCATCGTTGTTGGGTTTATTTCTAATGATACCTTCAGTGTTTCAAGGACTTCATCACCCAAAGTATTTTCTGATACATGATCTTTTGATTCTTTACCACGATGCCTTCCTTTATTTCTACGACTTGACCCTAGTTTTCTTCTGCTTCCACTGAAGCTAAGGTTAGCATCAGTTTGTTCCTCTGTGCTTTGAGATTTATCCTGAAGTTGAGGGTCTGGAGGAAACTTTACATCTGTAAGTGGAGACTGAACAAAAACATTGGTTCTCTCAGCTTCAAAGCAAACTCCATCAATAACA
>JARVJO010000365.1:11436962-11484823 GCA_031762555.1 Cynodonichthys magdalenae
TGGCTTTATTTCCGACACCTTCAGTGTTTCAAGGACTTCTTCATCCTTGGTAATTTCTATTTCTTCCTCTTTGGATTTTTTATCATGGTGTCTTCCTTTATTTCTACGACTTGACCCCAGTTTTTTTCTGCTCCCACTAAAGCTAAGGTTAGCATCAGTTTGTTCCTCTGTGCTTTGAGATTTATCCTGAAGTTGAGGGTCTGAAGAAATCAAAAAGTCTGTAAGTGGGATCTGAACAAAAATATTGTTCCTCTCAGCTTCATAGGAAACTCCTTCTAGATGAACATTTTCTTCAGAATTGTGTTTAATGTATTCTTGCAGAGGGGCTCCAGCTTCACCTGTCTGACTGAGAGCTATAACTTTTCTTTCTGTGTTGTTGATCCATGTTTGCTTTGGTTGATGAACACAATCATCCTCATTTTTGTACAATACAGTTTCCAAGCTCTCTTCTACTGTTGGAATAATTATTTGTTCCTGAATGTTAGCAGAATCAGGTGTACTTTTCTCTTTGAAATTTTTATTGTAATTTTCAATTTGCTCATTCAGTCTTCCAATAAGAACTTCTGGGTTGAATGGGGCTTCATCAGCCATCGTGTCAGATGAGTAATCAATCTGTAGATTTTCCAGTATTTGTGTTGTCTGATTAACAATAATCTGTTCTTGTCTTGTGGCAATGACTGGTGTGGTTTCTCCAGATTTATTAGAAATCTCAGCATTACTGTCTGTGTCTTTTTCATCTGTTTTTTCTGGTGGACTTTTACTTTTAGGAACAAAACTCTCATGGCCAGGTTCAGAGTGTTTTGTTGACACAGTGATTTGAATCTCCGAAGAATGAGCAGGTGCATGCTCTGAAAACACAGAGATGTCATGTGACACAGGTAAGGTAATGTCACACTTGATGTCTTGCTTAAATATTTCTTGGCTTGCTTTTGTTTTCAATGTTGATTGTATTGTTTTAGGGGCTTCATCTGCTTGGTTAATCCAAACAATATCTTCTTTCTTTTCTTTAACCAGCTGTCTTCCTTTATTTCTGGACCTATGTTTTTTGCTGTTGCTACTGTTGTTGGTGCCTCTGTTGGTTTGTTCATCCACAGTCTCAGAATCTTTGTGAAGCGTGGAGTCAAACAAAACAGTTTCATACATAAAAGTTGTTGATTCAAAATGTGTTCCCTCTTTTTGGTCGATGTCACTTTTTTCCTCCTGAAATATATTTTCAGGTTTGGGTTCTGTTTCATCCTCAACAGTGTCCTTGAACTCATAGACCTGACTCACAGTGGACTCTCCTTTTTCTACTTGTGTATTCATATCCCATGAATCAGAACTGTCATGCTTCAGTTCCAAAGCTTTTGAGATGTTTACTTCTGTAAGATTCTCTTCATTGTCATCTTTAATAGTTTTCATTTTGAGCTCAGATATTTCAGAGAGGTCAGACAGAGATTCAGAAACACCTTCACATATTTCAGTACCATCACTTGTAACAGCCTGTGATGAAAAATCAATTTGTAGGTTTTCTGGAATTTGTGTCAGATGAACTTTCACCTCATCCCCTACAAGTTGTGCACCGTCGGTTAGAACATTTCTTATGTCCTCACTGTAAGACATATCAGATTTATCCTCATCCTCCTTTGTGTCATCCAATGATTTCTCCACGATGTCAACATCAAGATCTTTCTCTTCATCTTGATCTTTTTGAAGATTTTTACTCTGAAGTATTAAACTCTGAGTATCAGGTTTGGGGTGTGTTTTCGGACCTTCAAGCGTTCTATTATCCTTGGTATTTTTGATACCTACCACTTTAAATTCATTACCAAGCTGTTTTTCTTTATTTTTATGACTTGACCCAAGTTTACTTGTGCTCCCCCTGAAGCTGACATTAACACTAGTTTGTTTATCTATGCTAAGGGATTTTTCTTGAAGTTGAGGCTCTGAAGGAGTTTTTAGGTCTGTCAGTGAAGATTGAACAGAAATATTATTATTCTCAGTTTCAGGGCAGATTTCTTCTTGATTACTCAATTGTTCAATGAAATGTTCAGCATCTTCCTCCACCAGTTTTTCTTCTCCTGCAGACCATAAATTTAATTTTGTGCCTTCAATATCTATTTTATCCACAACATCCTGTGTATACTGCCCATCTCTTACTTTAGATAGTTTGAAAAGTCGATTTTTTTCTTCATTCAGAGCCAACTCCTCATTTGGCAATACATTTACTGCTTGCGCAATACTGTCTTTAGTTTTCCTGTTTGTTATATTAGTGCTATTATTTGCAGTTATCTCTGGTGTGGTTAACTCTGAATCTGTTTTAACATGTGACTCACTCCCTGAGTAATTGCCCTTAAAACTTTCATCTTGTCTGAACAAGTCTGTATCAGCGTTTTTATTGGTTTCTAATTCATCTGAAATATACACATTGAGAAATTCTTTATGCTTGTTTATTGTTTGTTGATCACTGGAAAGACATGCTGAGAAATTGAGCAATTCAGAGAGACATTCATGTGTACTTTGTTTAGTTTCCACAGTTTGAGTAATGTCACTTTTGTCAATTTCTTCCAAGTTGGTTTCATCTTTACTGACTTCATCCTCTGGAAAAGACACTGCACTTGATTTCCTAAACTCAGAAAAATCCCGTGTATAGTCTAAGACTAAGGAAACATCACACCCTGCAGATGTACTGTATTGACTCTCGTCTTCTTCCTGCGTTTCAAGCTGTGTTGCTTCTGAGGCTTGTGCTTGCAGATTTTTAATACAGCTGCTCTCTTCCTGGATCTCTTTTCTAGGTTCCTGATCTTGCTCAATTTCTGAATCTTGTACACGTTGTCTTCCTTTACGTCCTCGTCTAGACCCCAGTTTTCTTGTGTTTCCACTGAGGCTGAAGTTAGCACCAGTTTTCTCATCCATACTTAGAGATTTGTCTTGGTGTTGGGGGTTTGAAGGATAATTTAGGTCTGACAAGGGAGACTGAACACAGATGTCGTTCCTCTCAGCTTCAGAGATGGCTCCTTTGTCCTTTCCAGTAACAACTTTTAGATTTTCTGAGGCATCATTAGTCACAGTGTCATATATGTTATCAATTTGCAAACTTTCTTGCACTTGTGTTTTCAGATCTGCAAGAACCTTAAGTCCTACAGCATTTACTGAATCATGAGGAGTTATCACTTTTTTATTCAGAAAACTGTCAGATTCATCCACTGGTGCAGTGTCTCTGAGTTTAACAGACTCAGAATTATTGTATGTGTCTATTCCATTTAGATTTTCTGAAGCATTTTTTCTTTTCGAATTAAAAATCTCCACGTCAAGATCAGAATATTCTTTTGCCCCAGAAATGTGAATCTTTGCAGAATGCTCAGGTGAAGGCATTAAATTCATAGAGCTGTCATGGGACATAGCATGGCTAATGTCACAGTCTGTGTCTTGCTTTAACAGTTTCTGTGTTACTACTGTTGTTTCTAATGATATTGGTGTTGCTTCAGGGGATACATTAGGTTTGATATTTACAAATAAGTCTTGCTTGGATTCGTTCAAACTTCTTAGTCTTTTCCTTTGTTTCGATCCAAGTCTTTTTCTTTTGCCCTTTTTGTCGAAGCCTGTGTTTATTTGCTCATCTACAGTTTTGGGATCATTGTCGTTTGTGTCAACAAAAACAGTTTCTGACTGAAGTGTTGATAAATTTAATTCGTCCCCCTCCCCTGCCGTCTCTTGGTAAAATGTTTGATCATCAGTTGTTAAATTCTTCTCCTGCTTGGTGGCAGAATCACTCATGTTTTTCTCTGTAGGCTGGGACATAGCATTTAAATGACTTTCATTTTCAATATCTGCATCATCTGAGAGGTCTTCTTTTGTAGGACACACATGTTTGATTGTTGATTGTTCCATACTTTTTACAGTGAGCTCAGAAATTTTAGCATAGCCGGGAAGAGTTTCACAAACCATTTCACAAGGTTTAACACCATCACCGGTACCCATTGAGTGATCAGTTTGCAAATTTTCTTGCATTTGAACTAGATGAAAGTCTTCTTCTTGCATTTCCCTCAGAGTGCCTTCTGAAATAACACCTTTGGTATCCTCACTGTGTAGAGTGTCACTTTCGTTTACTTTTTCTTGTGTAATGTCCTCTGAATTTTTAACCATTTCTTGCTTAACGTCTAACTCCGTTTCATTAAGAGTTTCATATGTTGATATAAATCTCTGTGGGTAAGTTTCAGCGTATTTTGTTGACATAGAGCCCTGAACCAAAGAATCATCATCAAGTAAATACATTGAAGACATGGAGCCGTCATGTGAAATGGACAGGAAATTATCTTGCTCAGTGTCTTGAGTCAGTTTTTTTTGCCTTCTTGTCTGTATTTGTAAAGAAATGTTTTGTGTTTTGAGAGTTTCATCAACCTTGGCATTTTCCTCAACTTTCTCTTCTGATTCTTTAACATGTTGTCTGTCTTTATTTCTACGGCTCGACCCCAGCTTTCGTCTGCCCACACTGAAGCTGAAGTTAGCATCAGTTTGCCCATCTGTACTTGAAGATTTGTCTTGAAGTTGGAGATCTGAAGGAGCATTTAAATCAGACTGAGTTGTGTTTTCAAAACATAGATCAGAATCTTGTTGCAACTGCAGTTTCAAACTTCCAGGATAGTAATCAGTTTGATCCATACTGTAGACTTCTTTTGCTTTATCCACTTTAGTCACAGCCTTCTCTGGACACTGAACATCTCTTACATTAATTTGGTTGAAAACATTTCCCTTTCCTTCATTTGTAGCCAACTCCTCTTTAGGAAATACAATAATTTCTTGCTCAACATTTTTAATTTCTGTATTTACTTTATTGGTGGAATTATCCACAGTTTTCTCAGGCGTGGTTGACTCTGAAACTTTTTTAATATGTGACTCACTTACTGAGAACTTGCCCTGAAAACTTTCATCTTGACTGAACAAGTCTGTATCAGCTTTTTTTTTTAAGTCTGATTCTGATACAAAATACATGTTGGAGCGTTTTTCTATGTTGATCGTTTGTTGATCAACTGAAAGACATGCAGGCTTGTTGGTTATCTCAAAAAGACAATCTTTGGTTTCCTCCTTTTGTGCAACACTTTTGTCATTTACTTCCAGTTTGGTCTCAACTTTACAATCTTGCACATCACTGTCCTTGCTGACAACAATTTCAACTTCACCCTCTGAAGACAACATTGCAGTGGACTCGTTTTTAGATGTATGTGTAGGAGCTGAGACCAAAGAGGTAACACACTTTGCAGATGTATATTCACTCTCTTGACCTGATTCTTCCTGTATTTCAAGCTGCGTTGTTGCAGTCACTTGTGTTTGGAGAGTTGCGATACCCCATGTCTCTTCCTGAACATCCTTTCTAGGTTCAAGCTCTTGCTCTGTTTCTGGCTCTTTCACATGCTGTCTTCCTTTACTTTTTCGACTCGACCCCAGTTTTCTTCTATTCATTTTGACTTCATGTGTAGGTGGATGCTCGGTTTCAGCTTTTGAGCTGTCAGCATTAAAAAGATACAGTTTGTCACTTTAACTACTCTTAAGCTACAAATGTACAAATTGTTAACTGAGAAGTTTAATTTCAGGTTCAGTTACATTCAACAATAACTTTCTCCTGACATTGTTGGCAGATAAGCTTAATGCCTCAAGCATGAAACGCTCAGTTCAGAAACTTGTAAATACTGCTCAGAATAAACCAAAGGAGACCGTAACAATAAACTTAGAAAAACTATTACGTACAGGTACAACCTCAGTGTCCTAGAATTAATGAAGTTCAATTATTTCAACTACACAAGCTTCACACAGAACAAAAACTAGACAATCTAATAAACTACAATTACATTTACTGGAGATTAAAGCAATATCTAATTAAATAGATTTCCTGTTATATAGACATAATCACATGTACTTACCACCCAAATCTGGCACATCTGTTGACTCAAATCATGAGCTACTCTTTAATGTCAAGTCATCTGCTCTGCTCAACTGAGTTGCACTTCACATATCGGGGGAGTGTTCCTTCACTGCAAACACGCCTGACAGCTTCCTGTGTGGGTTACACTTGCTGGTTTATCAGTACCCAAAACTCACTTCCTGAATCAAATAAAGCTCAATTCTTCACGATGACTTGAAACGTCTATTAAAAGACCAGACCAAAATTGTAACCAAGGAAAAACATTTATTGAAAATTGCATTGTCACAATTTGTTGGGAGTTCAGAATCAAGCAAGTTTGAGTAAATGTCATCTTAAACAAGTAACATACAGTAGGTAAAACAAAGAATATCAGATATCGTTTTAAGGGACAACCAACAAATCACAGTACCAGCAATACATCTCTGCATCTCAAAGTGACCCATTCAAACAAACAGAAGAGACGATCAAGAATAATAAAAAAAACATAGCAAAAGTTTAATTCAACAGTTAAAAAATGTTTATACTAAGAAACCAAATAGAGTATTCAATTTGAAATACATGCAGGGCAAGACGATTTATTTCATGGGGAGTAGATTTGTCAGTAAAATGGGACAATCTTTCCATCACAGTTGAGAAAATGAGAAAACTTGAGTCCTTTTTGCTCTTTGAATAAACATACCACAATATATAACATGACCAGTCATACACCATTTTAAAGTTGCAAACAAAATAAAAACTTAAAAAAAGAACGAAAAAGAATTAAGGATATAAAATATTCTCTTTTTGCAACTTTAGCATGATCTTGCAGAACAATTCAGGATCTTCATTTTCTTTCATTGGACCGGGAACGACTGTAAAACAAGTCAACTGGTAAATAACCTGATAAAATTACATTTGTCAAATTTATGGTGCAAAACAAATTCAAATTTACCTCCTTGATCGAGAAATGGATCTTGAGCGTTTACGATTCTTGTCTCTGGAGAGAGATCGATATCTACGTCTATCTCTTGACAAAGACCTGAAAACAAAGAAAAATGTAATCAATCAGACCAATGTGTAAACCCAACAGCATTCCATTAATCTTACCTGCTGCGACTGCGACTCAGGCTCCTCCTCCTTGGTGATCTATGTTGTGCATGAAGTTGAAAAAATAAAATACAAAACTAAATTAGGACAGAGAGACTTCTATAGATATTGTCAACAATGAAACCTGTGGTATTTTAATCCTTATAAAGAGCCAGGGAAGTGCAGCAAGTTCAACTAATTAAAAGAAAAACTTGGTTTGATGAGAACCAATCACTGGGCCAGACATCAAATTGATAAATACTAAGGCTTGACGTTAAGGCTCCGTTTACACTACTCCACATATTTTGAAAAATTTATATTCTCTGTTGTGTCTCTGCCTCTAGTCTGCATTCAAATTTAAGTTTTTGGTGAAAAAGCCGACTTTAAAACTCAGCTATTGGTATCGATGTATAAACATAAAGCACAGAACCTTTTTAGAAACAAAGCTTATTTAGAATTTACCCACTATTACTTTGTTACATTAAATATTAAAGTCGTGATTGCGCCTTTTCTGAGTCTGTCTCCTATTAACCTGATCCTGTCACCAATAAACTTAAATTACATGACAAAATACAACTGAGAGGAAAATATAAATTGTATAAAATAATTTATAATACTTTTGGAGACTGTTTAGTCTTGCTAATGATGTTCTTTCTTCTTTTTGAAATATTGGTAATGTGAATGTTCTTGCCACCTAGTGGTCCAGCATGGATAATACAGAGTTTACAGTTGGAACTTGTGGATGAGAATACTTTATGAACAGAGAAAAACATTTTAGTTACAAATATATAGATATTTATTTATATATATATGGAGTAGTGTAGACAGCAGTTAAGAGTTCCAATGAAAACTTAACCAACATTTTAGACCTCCTTGTTCCTGCCAAGCTGCATGTACTTAGCTTTAAAACACATGGATGCAAGTTGTTAAATGATATTTTAGACAAAATAGGTTGCTCCCCTCAGTAGACAAATTAACGTTAATTTTAGATTTTTTAGACATTTGAGGCGCATGGAACACAAAAACCAATGTGTATGGAATGAATCAATACTTAAAACAGCAAAAATTGCATCAAAAACACAACCCACTTTACTAAATAACACTCCAAATGGATTGAGACTGAGGCATAACATTCACTCAGTTACAACAAACAAAATAAAACACATTTTTGCTAATTAAAACCTTTGAATGCTGGTCCAGCCCCTTGAGCTTTAGATTTTTTTTGCAGAGCTGCACCGAGCTTGCTTTTAGAACCAAAATTGCTGAAGAAAAGCTGTCAACCGGCTTTGAATGCTAGATTTATCATACAAACTACAAAGAGCAGGATAAAAGCAACTTACTATTTTGGGGGATTTGGACAAGATAGAAATGATGCTAGGAAGCCAGACTGATGAGGGAGGTCGAATTGCAGAGAGGATTTGCCACATGATGCAAAAGTTGCAGATATGAAGTTGCTTGGTGGCTGGTTGGAGTGGGGAAGTTGTAGATTTTTCCTGTCTTTTTTGGTGTGGGGGGTGAGGAATAGGGAGGGATGTAAACCAAGGGCTGTTCCCGTTGATACAGGAGATGTGTGGAGAATAGATAGTGTAAAGACGCTGATTGGTTGATAATGTGAAGTGGGCCGCTGTTGATTGGATAAAGGTCGGAGGAAGTAGAGGAGGATGCTGGGGACTGCATGCTCAGGAACCAAAAGGTTGGTGCAACCTGATGACTGGCGGTGCGCCTTGGTCATGTGACAACACCAGCCAAGCTGATTGGGGCTCGCTGGTCAGCAGTCACATGATGCTGAAAGAAGACTAGTTGACTGACTCAGATGGTGAGAAGAGTGGTGGCGACTCTGCAACGGGGTTCAGTTTTATTAATAAATGGCAACTGAGCTGAGAAATAAAGCAAAACTTACACCTACAGAAACTAAGTATATAGAAATATATTTGATGGATGTTGAAGTTGTAACCTTGTCCTTTTACAGATCTTTGGTAAACTTGTTTCATTATACCTTGGTTTTTCTACAAACATCTCTTTACAAGGATTTATCATCAGTCAGGCACCTAATATAAAAAAATTTAATAAATTATAAAATCACTGCACTTAGACAAAAACTTTGCATTATCAAAAACTAACCTGAAAGGAAAATGAGCAAAATGTAAGTTGTACCAGTTCAATTAATTTTTAATAATAGGCCATATTAACAAATATAATAAATTATTCAGTCAAAGAATTTAAACGTCTACTCTTTAGAAAGTCATACCTAACAACTACGGTACTTTAAAGTTTTAAGTCAGGGGTGTACAATCCTAGTCCTCCAAGGCCACAATCCTGCACATTTTAGAAGTTTCTCTGCTCCAACACTCCTGATTTGATTGAATGGGTCATTAACAGGCTTTTACAGAACTTCAAGAGGTAATTCAACCACTAAATGAAGTGTGTTGGAGCAAATAAGTAAAACATACAGGATGGCAGCCCTTGAGGAGTAGTACTGGACACCGTTGTTAAAGCAACCCCTATATTGTCACAAGTCTTTCAGGAACTTACTGCAATGATGAACTTAAAAACGGCACGTTTTTGACAGCAGTTAGGTCAGAGTTCATATTGCATTAAGCAGTAAAACTTGTAGAATCTTTAGTAAATATGACCTTAAATATCATATATTAAACTAAGGATATCAAAATCCAAAAGCTGACTTATAAATTAGCTATGCAACTACTGCCTGTGTACTGATTGTTGTTAAAAAATTAAGTTTACTCATGTGATCTTGAGGTCTAAGAGTGTTCCTTTTATTAAATCAAACTAACTTTGGTTTGATGAAATTTAGGTGGGTCTGAAATGTGAACATGCATTTAGTCAAAATAGAAATTTGGTGGACCTAAATAGTTCTGTCCAAGTATACAATCTAAAGTTAATGTCTTAAAGCTAATAAATCACCTCAAAAGTCAACACAAATTTCATTGTTTTGAAAGCATAAATAAATAAATTTAATTGGTCATGTTTGAAATACATACCGGCGTCTGACTGGAGGACTACGTCTCCTAAAATCATCCCGAGGGCGTCTACTCCATGATGGAGGAGGACCGCGGCTCCTTGAGCGCTTTTCCCCGGTCGATAACTCAACACGCACTCGACAGCCACACATGGTTCTAGACAAAATTTTTCATTTAAGTCAGACACAATTTTTTTTCCCCAAATGGCTGCTTTTACCACCTGTTTCGACTTCAATAGGTAGTTACTTTGGTAATACTATTGTGCAAAATGTCAATTGTGTAAATATATACATATCAAATTGTTATCTTTGGTAGTTTTGTAGATGCAACAAATGTCATCAGAACAAATAATGTGTTTTAATGATAGTCCATTTGTACAAATTGCTTGAAAATGCAAATGAAAATTGTTCCTTCAAGTTTTGAAAACAGATAACATTAGTTAATTGAATCACAGCACAGAACTGTAAAATCAAAAACATCATCAGT
Source organism: Cynodonichthys magdalenae (assembly GCA_031762555.1). Taxonomy (NCBI): domain Eukaryota; kingdom Metazoa; phylum Chordata; class Actinopteri; order Cyprinodontiformes; family Rivulidae; genus Cynodonichthys; species Cynodonichthys magdalenae. The sequence continues at coordinate 11,447,391 of JARVJO010000365.1, forward strand.
CAGTATTACCTCCCATCCAGTTCTCTTACTGCATCAGATGCATCTCTGGGATCTTCAAACTCCACAAAAGCAAAACCCGGTGGATTCCTGGCGACCCAGACATTTCTTAAAGGGCCATAGTACCCAAAAGCTCTTTCCAACTCAGTCTTATTTCCATTGTTTCCAAGATTCCCTACATAAACCTTGCAGTCAAGGGGACAGTCCCGATGAAAAGGAGGATCTGTAGGGGACAATGACAAAATCAGATATGAAACATACATATAAAGAAGTCTGCTTTTTACCAAGTGGTCAGTGCTTCTCAAAGAACATTTATGTCTCTTATGGTTTTACGGAAGCCGAGAGCAGCCATTTCCCGTTTATAATTATTTTCCATGGTTTTCTCATAACGAGTTATGGTTTTCCTTGTGTATCATTCAGTAACCATGGAGACGGCCCAGTCCCCTCAGCTGGTGACCGATAAAGTTTATTATATCATCAAGATCACTGTGTAAATGCCTGCTGATCTCCAGTCGGGCCAGCCGTCTGCTTAGATGACGAGGGCTGATATGAAAGTTACAAGACAAACAAATCGCAATTTCAGCCTGTTTAATGATACAAAAATGACACAAAATTATGAACAATTAATGGGTTGCCTTCAGACTCCCAGGCTACCCTTGCAAAAATGCGATCTCAATGGGATTTGCCTGGTTAAATAACAACGGACGGACGGACGGACAGACAGACAGATAGATTTCATCAATTAACAGGCCATTTCTATGGTTACTGAATGATACACAAGAGGAAAACTATCTGGAAATGAACTTATCTCAAAAAAACACTCGTTATTTCATGATAACATATGTCGTTATCACAAGAAAACCATGGCAAAATAATTATAGCGGAAAACGGCCGCTCTCAGCTTCCATAGGGAACCATTGTTCTGAATTAATTAAATCAAATGAGTGAACAGTATTTGTATTTTTTCGGTTCAATTGTAAAAAATAATAAAACAAAAAAAAGAAAATAAATAAGATAAAGTCATTGACTCAATTAGCTGTATTTTGATACTTTTAATGTACTTAAATGGCATTCAGCTAAAAACGTGACATCCTAATAGTTTTTTATTTATTATATGATCAGATTCTGAGCCTGAACAGAGAGAACATAGCAAGCACTGTAGGTTTTATTATCTACACTGACAAAAATAATCTTCATGGGGGAATCCCTTATGTACCGAACATTCATACCTCCCATTTTGGCTTTCTTCTTCTTTGAGTTCGAAACTCAGATGTTGCTGATAAAAAGAAAAGAAAATATGTTTTAAATTTCAACTCTGAGTAGGGTAAATAAATGTCCTTATTTAATGTCTTTAATCATAAATATTAATATTTTTTTTGATTTAGCACACTGTAGCACAAATTTCGTAATGTTTATGGACCACAATTTTAGCCCTTTTTCAACATTCTAGCCTCTACCAAGCTTTATTAACACAATCTCACATCAATAGCCCATACAGGATTTAGAATGTTTTTTTAAAGCTTAAATTTGGAAAAAAAATAAAAATACATGTACACTTTTTTTAAGAAGGCAGTAGGGAGAAACTGTGGTACTTTGGTGTACACTTACACTTTCAAATTCACCTACCAGCTCAAAATTAATGTTGGAAATTTATAAACTTTGCAGAAAATACTATTTTTCATGCAATATAAAGATTTTGTTCTGTTTTGGTGTTACTGTTCAAAGGGTAACTTAGTTTGAAAGTACATCTAGTACTTTGAGACAAAAAAAAACATGAGTTATATTCAAAAACAGGAAGTGCTACTGACTCAAAGTGATCAAGCATATTAATTACAAGAAAGCTTTCATCAGTGTTACTTTGTGTAGATGTTGCCTTATCCATCATATGAAATACCTTCAATACAAAAAAAACCAAAAAGACATTTAAATCCCATCTGACACTAACACAAAAGCACTTAAATGTTGAATAAAAATCTGGTCATCTCTCCTAGCTGACATTAAAATCATTAATTCAGCTAAATTAGTTAAAACGTTTATCAGTTGTTTCCTCAGACTTCTAAGCACTCACTGGATCACAATGAAATGTTCACTTTCTTGTGTCCAACTAATTTGAATGTATATACCTTTATGTATATAGAAATACTACTTTTACTAAACACTCAAATCAAAGTTTCCCATCTCTCCTCTAAACTGCCATCATCTCATTAGTTATGGCTGGATTATGATGAAGACAATGATAAAACAACAGGTTGCCTGGCACACTTATTTAAAGCACTTACTTGTCGAAACACTAACCCCACTGAAATAAAAATTTGAGAATATATAGATATTTGTATTGTTTTTACATCTGATATTTTAAAATATTTTATTAAATGCATCTCAAAATCAACACCTTCATGCACACCCCAGTCAAATGCTGTTTTTTTATATTAACTTTTGCCTACTTTCTCCTAATATTTCTCGTCATCTCGGGATTTGTGCCTCAAAATTGGTGTGTAATTATGTTTTATTCTGGAATATTATCCTTAATGAATCTCTGAGCACTAGATATTCAATTTCTTAGCAGATGCATGAGTGAAAAATCTAAAAAGCTAGTTATTAGTGTCCAAGCCAAGGTTGTTTATTAGCTAAAGGGGTTTCAACGACTCCTCAACATTAAAAAGCATTTGATAGAACTTACAGTAGTAATTGTAATAGTTGCAATAACCTCTAATTTTATTCAAATTTATTGGTTTTAACAACAGCTGTCTCCCAACTTTATTATGCAAACGCAAAATGAAACATTATTAGCATCCTTTCGAAACGTTTGAAATAACTACGAGCAAATGTATAAACTAATTTCCCATGATTTTTTTGAGTTACACATGAAGATAAACATGTTAAAAACGAAACCAACCTTTTTACAGCTCTTTTGCTAGAAAATGTTAAGGCTTATTTGTCACCGCTGACTTCAACGAGAGGCCGCTGTTAGCTTGTTAGCACACTGGCAGAGCGACTTCTTCCCTTTTTGAATTGAGGGAAAACGAATTATTATTAGATCGTTACAGCGCCACCTATCGCACGGTGAGGAAACAGCTTTCCGAATGGTCACCCTTATGTCATGTTTTTGTAACATAAGACTATTTTTAACCATTTTGCGAGCAGCTAAAGGAAAAACAAATATTTTTATTTTACATGTTTGAACTTATGAGCACTTAGGGTGTTTTCTGTTAAGACTAAATTCAATTTACATAAATAAAAATCGACCTGCATATTCTACAAAAGGCAAAAATATAGGGTTGACTAATGTTTTCCCTGTGTAGACTGTAGTCTGCTTTGTAATATTTCTGTTTCTCATAATTTTTCAGTATAACAGTAAATTGCTAATAAGTAACTAAACTGCTAATAGTGGTTAGCACTCTTGCCTTAAAGCAAGAGGGTCCTCCTGGGTTTAAGTCCTGGGTTGGGCCTGGGGTCTCTCTGGGTAGAGTTTGGATGTTCCTTGTTTTTGCTTTTCATCGGGTGCTCCATTTTCCTCCCACAGTCCAAATATCATGCGTGTTTAGGCTGCTTTCAGGAACAGGCCTTCTTTGAAAAAGAGATCTGTGAGCCCAGTGGGATGTTGCTGTCTAAATAAAAGCTAATAAAAACACAAAAACAAAAGTAAAATTGTAGTTGCAGCCAGAAGCAGTTAAAGTATATTTAAAAGTGAATTTATGCCAATTTTATTTTAAATATTTTCACCTCAGGTCTTTTACTTACAGCAGTCAGCTCGACCTTTCAATGATTTGTCACGGAAAACATCTGTCCTGTACTTAGAGATTACATAAGATCTTCGGTAAACCAACACACAGGAGTATTGCTCAACAGGAATCACCACAAACGACCCCTTGAACATGTAGGCAGCCAGAAACTGTTTGTACACTTCCTGTACAAAGACACATTGAAGAAGAAGTGTGACACAGGGGAGGAAAAAGAGTGGAACAGAAGTGTCTGCTCACCTCTGACTCTGCTCTAACAAACTCAGTCCCCTGGTTCAGTTTGTAAATCTTAATCTTATTTTTGTCCTAAAGTGAAGAAAAAAAATCTGCATTCACCAAATACTTTAGTAATGTAAAACATATCTTAGATTTATTTTACATTGCTTTGACTCCTGAAGTCTTGTTTGTAGAAACTTTTAATTATCCAGCAATTTGTCAAGCCTTCACAGACAATTATGCTAAACTGACGTGAAATTGCTATAAGTTTTTACTATAAAGTTCTCTTTATGGTTTCATAATCTAACAATAATTTTATTTTACTTGAGGGAAGAGACGCCCTGTGCTGGAAAAAAAGTCTGATAAAGAATTATCAGACTTTCTTTTCCACAGCTACACTTTAAACATTTAAAGATAACTTATTTTAAACAAAATTTATCAGAGTTTGGACACTTTCCAAACTGAGCCTGTCACACCATAGTGACAAGGTTTGGAAAAAAACAGACACACAACACAACACTTTTGATATTTTTCCAATTAGGACATTTTTTAAAGTTCACAGAGCCACAGATGTAAAATCAGAAAAGTTTAGGGAAGTGTTTAACCATTTTTTTTTTACTGCATAAATGTTTCTGTAGGGTAGTTACAGCCTTGCAATAAAAAGGTACTGCAGCTGCAATTAAAATACTGAAAGGTTTTTCTGCAGATTCAGCAGTTCGGAGCGTGTTCATCTGGATCGGATAGGTAATAAAAGATGGTTTTCTAAACTGTGGGAATGAAGTAATGAACCGGTGCACAAGTGCACATAAGAGCATATCAGACAAAACAATATTTTCTCAGTCTTTTATTGTCTGTGTGCACCATCATGCATCTGAGTAATACAGAGTTTTGGCAACAACACAGTTTACTCCCACTCCATAAAATCAAATCATGACTAAAATGCAACTTAAATGAGCTGTCAAAGATCAGTCAGCTTAGCAAAAAGTCATTCTGGACAATTAAATTCTTGTTTAAAGGCTTACATATATGTGTGATGTGTAAAATGTTTGCACTCAGTCCTAAAGTTAAGACTTTTGATCCATTTTTAGTCAAATTCTTGTTACGTCTTGGCACTTTTTGACTGCAAACTTAACATGTAGGAATATCCTTGCTGAAACTTCTTTTAAGTGATAAATTAAATTCAAACACAGCCACGTAGGCTTCAAATTGAGACAATAAAACGCTCACCACCACTCTGCAAATTATTATTCAACATATTAGCTGTCATTTATTTTGGGAACTTGGCAAACAGACTCTTACGTTCTTTTTTTTTTTTAATGGGGCAAAAGTTCATGGATAAAAGGGATCACTCTGGAGATTAGAGCGATGTACGTAACGTGGACGCCCAGCACAAACAAAGAGCATTATGCTGCTCAGCTTTATTTTAGTTGTGGCGTGCAGCTTCTCTAACACTCCCCCCCCTTTTTTTTATCTCTGATATCACCAAATGAAGAGTTCAGACTCAGTTTGTTTTCTTAGTACACATCCTCCTGCTGCCATAGGTCCTCTTTTGTAGCTGTTTAAATAAAACATCTCTCTCTCTCTCTTTTCTCATACATCCACTCAGGGCAGTGTTTTTCAATCAGATTAGTACAGCACATTCTGTTCTGTTTCACTTCCTGATGACTGTGCAGCCTCTATCCCTGAATGAACTCAGCCGCGTGCTTCTGGTTACACCGAGACACTCATTCAGACAGACGTTTTCTTGCAACCGCCTGTCAGATTTGAGTGCCCCTGTACAAAAATTTGACAAATGTGTTGGACAAAGTTATAGGAGGGGGGATGACCCTTTATTGGGCAATTATTTCTAAAAATTTCACCTTTTTAAATAAAAATTTGCTGAGCAGGTGGGCATTGATGATACTTATATGACTTTTTTATCTTTGTGCTGCTTTATGAATCCAGTTTATCTATATGAAACAGACACAAAAACGCTGATTTAATCTTGAATGTTGTTCTTTTAAATTTCTCATTTCCTTCCGTGCTTTTAGCAGAACAGAAACAAGATGCTTACATTGTTTCAGGAAGAAAAACAACATGTGTTTTTATAGAAATGTATTCATGAAATACAGTACATGTCAGGTCAGTAAAGTTCAATATACCCACCCTTCCCCCTCCTAAATACTAATGTCAAAGGAGGTGCTAAAAAAAACAAAAAGCTACTGAACACAGACCAGTTTTACTGCGAATTATTATTTCTGAGAACTGCAGAGGGTTGATGATGCATAATGAGGTTGTGGTTGTTGTTTTCTTTCTAGATCACAGTGCCACATTTTGGTCTGTTTACTTTTTAACATGAATTAAATAGTCGACATATCCTGTTGGCGAAACCTGCTTTCTTCTGAGAACCATATGGTCAGAGGATTATTCAGCTGGTTGACAACATCCCTGCGTGGTTTTTCCAAATCAGGTTCACTTTAGCCACCTTTATAATTAACAGGATCATCATGTTCCCCCCTTCCATAGCTGCTTGTCAGCAGAGTGGTCAGACAGCATCTGAGCGCGTGGGCTCACCTCCAGTGAACCGTCTGAGGATCACAGCTCAAGCGTTACAGATCAGATCAGAGCTTTCTGTCTCACATGAAAACGAGTTAGCTTGTTGACAGAGAAGCACTCACAACGATGGAAACCATATTTTTTAGGAGAACATTTTAATGAACAAAATATGCTATACATCAACATAAAAAGCAGCTGCAAATATTAAATATAACTTGTGTATTGACGTGCCAGCGTGAGTAGAGGAAGCAACAGACAGAAATGGTGAAGCCAGAAAAATCTTTATTACTCTAGTGGGAATTTTAATTGCCTTATGAGTACAAAGTTTATCAGAGATTCTCAGAGAAGTGAAAAAGAAAAAAAAATCCTCTCCATCTACTGAAACACAATGCAGGAGCAGATGAATGACGGGACTTATTGAGTACAATAACTCATCCATGTGCAGGGGATGAATTTTAAGGATTCACGTGGGAAAGTCTGCAGCATAAATACAAAACTTTGGACAATTAGGGGTAATTTTATTAGCGGTCTGTGGGAAAACTATTCACCACACGTCTGTTATTTCAACTAGACAGTTTATTTCAATTTGGTCAACCCATGTGGATTAAAACAAGTTTTTCTGCAGATGAACAAAATCACACACATTTTAGAGAATGTGATGTATCTGACATTAAACTATAGTGTACAGACTAGTGTAATTTAGTTTTTTACTACATTTTTCCTTGAAAAGTTCTATGTTTTGCCCAAAATCTTTCAACTTTCTTCAATTTGTGGAAAAGTTAATACTTATACTTTTAATGTTAGATTCAAAGACTCATTTTCTAACAGATCTCATTGTGATTATAAAGCATCTAACAGAGGGATACACACTCTAAAAAATGAAATGTTGGATTTACTTAACCATGTTATGTCAACTGGTTCCACTTAACTGAGTTGAGTAAATTCAAAGCAATATACCAGTTTTTTAACCAAAGAACATGGGTATGTTGCTTTGAATTTACTTAACTCAGTTAAGTGGAACCAGTTGACATAACACGGTTAAGTAAATCCAACATTTCATTTTTAGAGTGCAGGAAGAACTTCAACATTTACTAAAGTCGCACCTTTTATAAAACCTTTTGCAGTTTCCTCAACTACATTTCAGAGAAACTTTAAACATCTACAGCAAACATGCTTTCTTTTAAGGTTTAACTTAAAAGATCTCACAACTGTGAAATAAAATGCATTTTGTTTCCACTTTGATGGTTTTGTGCACTGTACTATAATTTAACTTTCTCCTTCAGCGCACGTTGATACCATAGCAATAATCAGACTACGTATTTACTTACGTATGTATTCAAATATGCTTCTATTACAGGAGCGTTTACATGTCAGAGGAGACAGTTAATGTTTAACTGCACATTTTAGACTTTCTCTGTTAGTTATCAGAGCTGATAGCAGTTACACATATTTAACAGCTGACTCAAAAACCCATTTCTTCAACTTTAACTTTGTTTTACTCAATGTCATGTTGGGAACTCCAACTTTTTGTGCTGCACTTGTAGGAATATAAACAATAAAAACAATGCAAGACAGTTTTTTGCATGAATAAGTTAGGATTTATTTAAAATTTTTGTACAAAAACTATTAATTTATCAAAACTAATCCTAATATTATTAATAAATAATGGATTAACCTGCTTTTTGTATTTATTGCTGCATTTTAAAGGCAAAGTAGCCTAACATATTTGTATTAATTCCCCCTCATAAAGATTCAGTGGGCTATATCTTAAATTAATAAATGTTATGTCCAAAGTAACAAGTAACATTATTTAATTAATTATTGAATTAATTGATGCTATAGGCCTAAATTGAAATTAGGCCTATAGCATCAATTATAAGTGACAGAAAACAATAAAGAAATTAAACATTTTGAGCTAACATTAAATTACTTTCTATCACTGTATCCTACTGTTTGTCTGTCATTTAGCTGATAAAAAAGCTAATAATGACAAGCAGGCAGGAAGGTAGCTGTAACTTTCTGTCTCACCTTACAGGTTGAACAAGATAGTTCCTGCTGCGCAATTTCTCACTTGCAAAACAAAAAAAAAACGCAAATAAAAACGCAGTTATTGCACAATAACTTATAGCACCAGCTTCGAGGCACAGCAACACGGTGACGTCGCGTTGTTTTTGTCGGAAACAACACAGCAGTTAATTAAAGAAAATGGGAAAACAGGTGCGCAGAAAAATAAAAGCGGAGGTTTTAATATTACCGTCGCTCTCAGAAAGAGTAATCCGTCAGCGCGCGCGTCTTTTCGGTCGTGAGACGTTCAATAATGTCGGTGCTTGGAGCTTTACACGCCTTTCTCTCTCTCTATGTGTGTGTGTTTGGACAGACAGACAGACAGACAGGCTCCTGTTGTTGTTGATGTGCGCTGTCAGCTGAGGAGGGAGGACAGCCCACCTCGGAACAGGCTGTTCCCGGGCCTGGCACGGAACGGGTTACAGGTCAGGGTGTCTGCTGGAACACAGTGTTCTCATCAGCAGCAGAGGCAGCAGCGGCAGCGGTACAGCTACAGTACAGAGCCGGAACATTGTGTTACTTTGTGGCTGCTTTCCAAGACCTGCCCTTAATTTTACACTAAACGCCCTCCCACAACTCCCCCCCCCTTCCTCCTCCACCACCTCTCTCTCTTTCTGTCGTTTTTTTTCTGGGTTTTCTGTCTGTAGTGTCTCCACTGTGTCATTTTGAAGTCAGAGCTGCATGTAGAGACCACACCGGCACTTTCTTTCATCACAGAGCATAGAGAGACAACCAGACAGGGGGGGCTTCAGAGAAAAAAAAAAAAAGGAGTGCTACCTTAATAAGCACATGGACAGAACACTTAGTACCCTGCTGGATCTGAGATAAGAAGGCTCGAATTCAGAAGACGTGTTTTTCATTTCTTTAAAAAAAAAAAAAAAAAAAAAAAAAGAACAACTAAAAATATCACCGACCGGGTGAATTTCCTGCTGAATCGAAGCGGAAAAGCAGTTTATATAAACAAGGACCTGAAGACAATGTAAGTCTTTTATTCTTATTGACTTTGTAATTGAGTTAATGAACACATTGCCGGCTTTCTCTGTTCCACGCCTGCCAGAGTTAAACGGAACTTCTTGTACACTCTCTGTCTAATTTAGCTTTTTTAAAATCTCGGGTCAATTTAAGTGTTTATATTTCAAAAATAATAAGAATAAGAAAAAGTAAGTCAATGTACGGGATGCATGTTGGCTCTGTGGTCCCAGAAGAGGTGGATGGGAACATCCAGAGGGGCTTAGGTGTCTCCTCATAAATGACAGCTTTCATGGCTGTACTTTTCAGAATTATAACTTTAAACTTCACTCTCTGTGCTGATTCATTCCCCACCAGCAGAACAAAACAGAATAGCAGCTTTGTTAGTAACTAAATGTTCAGATTTTCACGTGGAACGAAGGAGAAAGGGAGCTATTTCATCTAAAAATGTGTCATGAAGGGGTTCAAGTAAAAGGTTTCACTTGTTTTTTTTTGCAACTTCTAAATAGAACAAAAAGTTAAGCTGAGGCGTCATAAGCAAACAAAGAGCAAATATTTTCCACTCTACAGCAACATTTTCCAAAAAAGGGATGCCCATGAACTTGACTAGTTTTCAAAAAACAAGGCTTTTTCTTTGTGTTATCACAGACCGTGTGTCCCCACTTGTTAGGTGTGAATCAGCAGAGGATGAGAAACAGAATGTACAGATACACTGTGTGCGTCTCTGGATGTGTTCTTTGGCTCATTGTGTTTGTTCCCGCATTCCTCAAGATATCATAGTTTTTGGTACATAAAGCCTACATGCCATCTTTATCTGTGTTTTGTTATGATTCACACCCTGTCTTTTGATTTCCAGAGTGTCACAGCTGTATATATTTTACACACACACTCAGAAAACCTCAAACAGATGAGATTAGAAACTTTTTTTCTTATTTCTAATCATCACTGATGAGATATAGTCACTCCACTTGCTTTAGCCCTGTTTCAATCAGGTGGTATGAAGAAGAAGAAAAAAAGGCAAATTTTTAACAAGTTCAAACTAGATGTTCTTTATATTTTCACCCCCCCCCCTAAAATTGCAGCTGCCTCGTCTGTGAGGGGGTCTAAGTTTGGTGAACGCCGTCAGGCTTTGCCAGTGGGGAACTGTGAATAGAAGGAACATTGTGTTCAGACACACACACGTTCGTGAGTTACATCTAAAATGACATCCATGAAATTTCGAAGACACGGGGGCTGATGGACGGACATTTCGTGCTGCTTTTGAGTGTACAAACTGTTCCTTTTTGATGTTGAGAGGAGCACAGACGTGAAGATGCAGGGTAGACTGATGCCAAGGAGACGGCATCTCTGTGGTCTCAACCTGTGGGCTGCAGCTATGGAAGGTGCCACGGCTCATCGTTTAGAAAAATCAGCTCGGATCTATCACCTGATCAGTATTCAGGACACGGGATATGTTGCTCCTGGGCTAGGAGTTGGTGCTTAATATTTATATATTTATTTATTCGCAACGCTCTTCAAGACCCCCTCGTTTCCATAGAAAAAAAACCCAAAATATATTTGCTTGTTCACCATCTCTGGGATGGACCTGCCGGATGAAACTGTTGGAAAAATCCACAGTCATGATGACACGATGAGCCTCGTCGTTACAGAAACTGGACATTAAGTTAAAATAAATCATGTTTGTACAAATGTTACATGGCCACGAGGCTGCTATCTGATCATCCTGTTCCTCCCGTTACTCCCTGCAGGCCAAGATTTCCCTTCGGTCATCAAACGAAATGACTTAGAGGTTTTTTTTTCTTTCTTAATAAAAAAAACTGGTCATTAAAGTGCCTAGACTTGATTTAGACTAAAGGTGTCGTGATAAAAATCTGGTTGCCTACAGATAAGATATCCTTTTATCTTTGTTTATACAACTTGTCTTTTAAACATACATGAAAAAAAAATCTTTGTTTTTATGTTGTTTAAATCAAAAACCCATGAACTGGAGTGTTTAAGCAAGTCAAAGTCACATATATTGTTTTAGACTAATAGTGTCATTTTAACTCGTCTCATTTGTTTGCCAGATTGAAAAACACAATCAGCTTTTCTTTAAAAAAAAAAAAAGACTTAATTGCTTCATAAACTTCGAAAATCCACTCTGTGTCTGATGATGAGCCTGTATGGGGCCTTTGTTTGAGTTTTCAAAAGGAGCATGCTTGTATGTTTCAGTCTTTCGAAAAGAAAAAACAGAGTTATTGGTTGTAAACGTAACTCGTTATCAGACTCATTCCTCCAGGCGGCTGGACTTTATCTGCCGTATCAAACCTTAAAAGTGAGAGTAGGGATAGCGAACTGCTCGTGAGTTTTGCTTGCACAAACAGAGCCACGCAACACAGCTGACAAAGAATCCAGTTGCTTTTTAGTTATAAAACTCATTGCAGTGAGTCACGAGGTTTTCTTCTTTTTGATCGGATGTAGTCGATTGTATGCGGTCAAAAGCTGCTGCATAGTAAGTGTTAATATCTCACCTGCTGCATGTGATTCTAATGGTCCAACAGTGTTTGCCAACATGCTTAACATAGCTGTGTCTTCATCCTCTTCACACAATGTCAAGGTAATTACGTCAGGGATGACTTTTAGCAGGGAGTGAAATCGAGCAAACAGACGGTGAATGAGTCAGTCAACAATTAGAGGCTTTAAAAGTAACATGATGTTCTAGATTTTTATTGCTCTGGCAAAGCTTCTGTTGGTTTTCTTTCCTTTTTGTTTCCTACATGGATGTGAGACGTTGGCAGCAGGCTTCACTCGTCTGTCAGGCTACATTCTGAACATTTTTTTGATACACGTTTCCTTAACATTAGCTGTCAAACCTTTACATATAATTTTAAAGCAGGAAGTGTGTGTGTGTGTGCACAGCTGCTTGTGTTCACATATTAAGTTAATTTTAAAAGATTTTTATTTAAATCATTAAAATAAAATGTATTCTAAGTGGCAAGAGTTCACATTTAGCCTTTGGTTTAAAAATGTGTCTTAAATTATATTATTAAATCTTTATTATTTATTATCTGCTGTTTTTTAATGTTTACCTATCATGAAAAAACTGCTGCTTAAAGCTTTTATAAGCAGTTATATTTTCTTGTGAAATTAATTTCCTTTTCTTTTTAAATTTTATTTTAATTCTTTTGATTTAAGTCCTATTTTTTATTTATGCAGCACTTCTCAAACACAACTGAAACTAAAAATGTTTCCTGGAGCAAAACAAAGACAAAAAAAAAAAAATGAAACTGACATGTCAAAAGTATTCACATTCACTACTCAAGCAGAAATATAAATACTGACGTTTACAAATACATCTTTAGAAATTTAGAAGTATCATTTCAAGCTTTTTACTCAAGTAAAAGTACAAAAGTAGTGGTTTTAAAAGTATAAAGATATGTAAAAACACGCCATTAATGATAAAAGCTTAGGTCTCACAACAGGGGAGTGCACAAGCCCACCCCCCAAAAAAACATTTTTCTAAAGGCCAAAATGACCATCATGTTATTTTAATGTTAATGTAGAAAGATTTGGAATGCACTAGGCTACCGGTTTCAGCTGCATATACAAGTATAACCCTAACGTCAACTGGTTCCACTTAACTGAGTTATGTAAATTCAAAGCAATATACCAGTTTTTTAACCAAAGTTGACATAACATGGTTAAGTAAATCCAACATTTCATTTTTAGAGTGCACAGTCATCTTCACTGCTGGAGTGTGATGTGATTTAAGTCATGTGCAGTTGAAGGATTGCACTATTTTGTTGATGTATAATAAAGTGTGCCTGATTTAGCCACAATGAAAATGTTTTATTATTCAGTGTCACAGACACTTCCCAATTTGTGAAGTGTAGCGAAGACAAGTTCAAGAATGTATTTTTGTCACTTAAAAAGATGATAACTCAAAATATGGTGCGATGAACTTTCAATTCTAATGGAAGTGCACTTTTAAAGCTACAATTAGAAATGTTTAAAAATGTCAAAGTTGCTGTAAATACAAACGTCTCAAAATAAAATACTTATAATAGTCTTGTGATTCAGACAGATATGATGGTGTGTGTGTGTGTGTGTGTGTGTGTGTGAGGTTCATTCTGGTCACATTTTGTGAAATCTTGGCCACATTTTGATTTAGAGCAGTCAAAACTAAAGTAAGAAAATAATACTTGAAATCAAGTTTTGAATGTGTCCAACGAGTCAATAAGGTACATCCTCACAAATCTATTGGATAAAGTTGACTAAAGATAACAATAAACATTAAGTTTTTATAATTCTTCTCTGTTTGTAGGCCTTGATGATGAAACGCTGCGCTACGCAGGTCAGACAGAGCAAATATTGAAACAAAAGCTGACATCACACATAAAGTTCGTATTACAGTTGTTTACACCAATAGATGTCTCTTAAATAATGTTTTAGCTTTGCTTCTTTTTGTTAAATAAAAGAATGCCATAAATAACTGAATAGATGTTTTCACATTATTCTTGAGATCTGAAATAAATGCAACTGGCACAAGTAAGGACGAGTATCATAAAATATTTATTTTTGGATTTATTTGCCAAATCTGCCAAAAGAGACACAATATGAGCTGTATTACAGCCTCCTCAGACAAAAAGAAGCTAAACCGTGGGCAGCTGAAACTTCTGATTAAGTGTTCTATCAGTGTATTGATCAATCTGAAGAATACGTGGGTCTGTGATGGCGCAGCTTTTTCTCAGTGTGGAGCGTGCGGTCAGACCCACGCCTTCCCTGCGCGGATGATGCTCTCAGGAAGACGACCTCACGTCTCACTGTGAGCAGAGGAGACGTCTGAGTTTGCCACAGCCGTTCATTTCAGTCTCGGTGGAATGTTTAGGCATCGTCCAGGATCGGTCAAAGAGCGCAGAGTTAAAGCGTTGCTTTTTACCTCTGTGAGTGCAGAGGAAAGAAAGCAACATGCACACACACTTGCCGTTATGTAATCGTTTAATTTGTGCAGGGGTACAGGCGATGCGTTACAGCTGTGCTTCTCATACAGCGGCAATCAAGGCAAATGGGTCTTTTTTCCGATGAAACTTTAAGTGTTTTTCCAGTACAATGCATAGATTTTGAACACGTGTCTCTGATAGCTGCAGGTTATGTAATCTAGAGGGGGGAAAAAAAATCTGTTTTTACATCAGTGTCCATGGAGACGTTTAAAGCTTTCAAACCTTATTCCATAAAATTGATTCATGTGTCAGTTTTTGTGGAAAAAAGGAGGTTGTTTATTTGGCGGTGCTCAGATTGTTTATATTTTTGCTTACATGTGTTGCAGTGTTATCGTGGAATGACCATATAGAGCAGAAAATGACCACGGATCCGTTTTTACCGATGGACGACCATACAGCAGTTGTGTTTACTGCAAAGGGCATAGATGTGACGCCAAATAAAGACCAAGGAGTTATTAAGGTGATTTTTTTTTGTCTTTGCTTGAGTTTTCTTCATTCCTGATGTTGCCTTTTTTTTTTCCCGGTCTCACGGTTGTCTCATTGTTAGACATATTTGCCAACTGGTTTGTCTTTTTGTCTTCGTTCAGGTAGTGAAGCATCAGGGACTCGATGGGGACCGTCCAATGATTGGGGACAGGGTCACCGTACACTACACTGGAAAACTGCTCACGGGGAAGAAATTTGACTGCAGTCGAGAACGAAAAGAGCCTTTTTGCTTCAACGTGGGCAAAGGTAAGCTTCTTTTAGATGTTGCTGGTATGCTCAAGGATCACTTGGGTTAGAAAAAGTTGAACAATTTAAACATTTGTAAAAATGCTCACTTACATAATTGGTGGGAATTCTGGTGAGACAACAGTTAAAGCATTTAATGTGATTTGAGTTTTTTATTTAGCCTTTTTACTATTTCAAAATCAAAACAAACCATTTTTAAGCATAAGGTGATGAATTATTATCAAACTAGCAGCACATCTGATGAGTCGATGTTGATATGTGGTAATAAAACTTATTTTTTCCAAAAGCCAGACCTAATTTCCATCTTGTGTTCAGTCTTTATGCAAAGTTAGTCTAATGTTCTCTGCAGGTAGCTTCATATTTCACAAACAAGGAAATGATTGATTGAAGTGGCTTTATTAAAAAGAAAGAACTCATTGTTTGTGTTCTTGTTTTTTAGTTTTTAATGAGTTTATTGTTATAGTTGAATCTGGAGTAGATAAAAAAGGATTTAGTGAAAGCTGGAAAACTGGTACAAAAAATAAATTGTTGTCTTTTTATGAAAATGAAACAAAATTGATGTTTGGTGTTTGAGGCAATTTGGATATAACTCTTATGAAACTAAATTTTTAGTTGTGATTATAGATTATAAATTTAAATGTTTAAACTTATTTACTTAGTGGATGTAAACAACATTTGGTTCAGGTTGTTCCTTTTTCGTTTTATATTATTAGTGTATTTTTTATTTTATTTGTACATATAATCAAAGTAAATTAATAAAAGTATTTATAATGATTCATTATCCTCTCGTAGGACAAGTTCTGAAGGCGTGGGACATCGGCGTGCTGTCCATGCGGAGAGGTGAGGTGTCCACGCTGCTCTGTAAACCAGAATACGCTTACGGAGCTGCTGGAAATCCAGACAGAATCCCTCCCAACTCATCAGTGGTGTTTGAGGTAGGTGGGCCCCACCAGTGCTGCCATTTGTGCTTTGCATTAATTACACGTTAGTCTGAGAGACTCTGCTTCTGTAGAGTCATGTCTCATTTATCTGAATGTGAAATTAGGAGGTTTGATGACTTAAATCTTCTCTTCCCTACAAAACAACCAGTGTCGCCTGAGTTCCACTCATTCCTGACATTCCTTCTCTGTCTGTTCGGGATAATTGTTTTTAAGCTTGGAAAAGCATCAGAGAAAAGTAATGATGAACATCCAATTTCTCAATAAACATATTTCAGTAGAAATTATTTAATCCATTAAGAAAAGTCTCCAAAATCCTCTGACTTGTTTTTAGTTTTAAATCATTCTTCACCTTCAACATGTGCCAAAGCACCAAACCCAACGTTCTGTAAAGATTTTCTGTCCTGCTTTATATTTAGTGTTTTTAAAGAAGCTACATTTTTCTCTCCCCTCCACCCCAACACAGATGGAGCTGATCAACTTCGAAGGAGAGATACTTACGGATGACGGTGGCATCACGCGGAGAATAAAAGTCAAAGGGGACGGTTACAGCAATCCCAACGATGGAGCAAGTGTCGATGGTACAAACGAACTCTTTAATATTCATATATATATAGAAATTAAAATTTGAAATAGTAAAATCAGAGTCTAAAATGTGCCGTGTGTCCCACAGTGCACCTGGAGGGACGCTGTGGGGACCGATTGTTCGACTGCCGGGACGTGAGCTTTGTCGTCGGTCAAGGTGAAGATAAAGGCATTCCTCTGGGGGTGGACCGAGCCATGGACAAGATGCAGCGAGGAGAGTGCTGTTTACTTTACTTAAAACCAAAGTAAGTGGTTCACAAAGGTCAAATATCTGTTCTGCTCCCAGCGTCTTTCTCATGAGTCATTCTGTTGGGGAATTTTGTTGTAACTCATGAGATTTCTCTCATAATAATAATTTTTTTGGTTTTTTTTTGCTCTCCTTCAACATTTACAAAGAATTTCTGTGGCATTATAACTGCAGCAGGAAGTGTACAAATAATAAAAAGAGAATTTTATATTAGAATGAATTTATTCCACCCAAAAACCATGCAAAAGATCCATCTAAAATGTATTGGTGCCACAAAGTAAAGGTAAACTGTGATTTTGTGAAGAGACAGTGTATTTACCACCGCTTATGAGTGAGAACAAAGCAGAAACACAAGATCAATAATCTTACGGGATCTGCTGCATGGACATTTGCTCATAAAAACTTCCTTTAATGACTGAGTTGTAGCTGCTTTTGTATTTTCTAAGCTTGATTAGCTGTGGCAGCCATTTGGAATCAGGTTGATTCCAAATGTTAATCAGCTGTAGATGCACAGTCACTGATGAAAAGCTGTTCTGTGGGTCATGAGATATATTGCTAACAGACAGAAAGACAAACACGGACACATAAATGTAAATTCATCGGAGCGTGAGTCAAATCCATTCTTACGTCTTTCGGCTGTAGCTCCGTCTTTGTAATTCTCATCCATCTGGTTTATGTTAGGGTTTCTACCTATGAGCAATCCTCTCCTTAGTTTTTAGAATGTAGAAACTAAACGAAACACTCCGGATCTGTTTTACATTAAAACCCTTGGTTTCAAAAAACCTGTTCCACGATGTCATGTTCTTTCTGTAAATTCGGTCTCGAAGTCTCAAGTTTGTAAATTTTGCTTCTTTTCAGGTACGGATTTGGGAGCGAAGGTAATCTAGATTACAAAGTTGGACCAGATAAAGATGTTATATATGAAGTTACTCTCAAAGATTTTAAAAGGGTGAGTTTTTACTTTCTATGCTAACAGTTAATCAAATTGGTAATTTTAATTAATTATTAGATTAGTTAATTAAAGCGTGCATGTCGTTTTAGATTGAGAAACCTTTATGCCGTACGGCTTACTCTCTGTGTTTAATGTTTTCACCCAAGGCTAAAGAATCCTGGGAAATGGACTTGAAGGAAAAGCTGGAAATGGCTGCCGGAGTAAAAAGTAAAGGGAACGAGTATTTTAAGGTATAGTTTCTAATTTTGTTTTACAGTAGACTGTATTCTGTATTTGTATGTTTCTAACAGATTATTATACTCTGGTTTTAGGCAGGACGGTACCAGCAGGCGGTCATCCAGTACCAGCGCATCATTTCCTGGCTGGAGCTGGAGTGTGGTTCTGGGATGGAGCAGTATAAGTTGATACAGGACTACGTTATGACAGCCCACCTTAACTTAGCGCTGTGTTTCCTTCGGCTAAAGGAGTTTTCACAAGTTGTGGACAACTGTAACAAAGTGAGCCGCAGTTTGTCCCTCCTCCTCCTCCTCTTTTAGCTGCTGGGTGTTTAACTCAAACATTATGTTTTGTGTGTTTGTACAAGGTGATCGAACAGGACGACAGCAACGAGAAGGCTCTGTATCGTCGCGGGGGGGCCCGGCTCCTCCGCAACGAGTACAGCCTGGCCATGGCAGACTTTCAGAAAGTGCTGGAAGTCAACCCGTCAAACCGAGCGGCTCGGGTTCAGATTTCCAACTGCCAGCGGAAGATGAAGGAACACCAGGAGCAGGAGAAAAAGATCTATGCAGACATGTTCAAGAAGTTCGCAGAGCGAGACTCCAAGGTTGGAGCTGCATGAAAAAACACACACATTTTATGGTATAATGGAGTATATATAAAAAAAAAAATCAATGATCATCTTTCCTTTTAGGGTTTCTAAACTATTTTTAAACTGCTTGGTGTTAAAATATCAAAATTTCATATTTTTACGTTTTTTATATGCATTATTTAAGACCACTACTTGTACATTTTAAATACCGTACACATTTTTCCTAAAAGGTTTTGGTTACATACTTCAGTGTTATGCTGACACCTAGTGGTCAGAGTTTGTAACTACTCGGTCTGATTAAACAAAGAAAACCAGCAATGAAGCAGATCATACATTGAAGTCTTTCATTTGAATAAATGGCTGTGAAACTAAATACAAGACAATTTAATAAAACAAATAAACCTTTTTGTCTTTCACAGGGAGGAAAGTCAAAGAGGAGGAGCAGCCTAAACGGTGAACTGGTCAACAAACGGCGGCGGCGGAGTCAGGAGTGTCCCTCATAACAGGAGCGCGGAGGCAGAAACAAGGCGGGAATTAATCCAAACCTTTTCATCCCAAATCCAGTGGACCATGTGTGTGTGTGAGCAGAGACAGCATTTCTCTGCCACATACACTGCTGAACAAGGAGAACAATCCTCCACGGGAGGGTTAGAACTACAGAATCACTGCGTGAAGACTGGTGAACACTTGCCCCAAGCTTTTATTAGAGAAAATTAGTTTCAATTCTTTAAAACGACAACGAAGACCACACTGATGAATCCCCTTTTCTCTCTTTTATTTGGCTCCTGTGTTGACATATGCCTCCACACTTTATTTCCAAAACCACGTCTGCTCGTTTTCTGACCTCTAATCTGGTATTAAGCCTTTTTCAGGGCAGCTGCGTGTGTCATGTTGGGGATTCAGACTTGAAACTCTGCGAAATTTATTAGTTTTTTTTAAATATGTGCAATATAAATTTCTTTTTTAATTAAAAGGTGTAACCTGTTAGCTCAGTGGTGTTTTATATAAAAAGAGAAACACAATAGTTACATGTTTATGTTTTTTTTGCCCAGAACTCAGCCTTGGTTCGTGGTGAATGGTTGGTGTGTCGGCGGATATGGGAACTTTAAAAATAAACTGAGAACTCCCATTAGTCTTATAAAACAGACACTTAATATCATCAGACAATTGAAGTCTAAAAAAGCACAAATTAACAAAATGTAAAATAGAACAAATCTGCAAAGTTAAAAACTGTGGAAATTAAGCAACTGATTGTAATTTTTGGTTGTAGCTGTAGAGATTTGAAAAAAGTTAGCAAAAGTTACTTCCACAAAAAAAAAATCATTATATTACAAACAGAGCACTTTGTTTTCCCAAGAATTATTTGACATTAACCATGCACTAAAATCACCATACGCATTCATGCCGAAATCTTCTATTTTTCCTCAGTTTGAACCCATCTAACAGTATTACAGGAGAGCCAGTCCTGGTCTTTGTAGCTGATCAAATAAAAAAAGTGACAAACATCTGTGCGTGTGATAACAGATGAACTCTGCATAATGATTACATTTCAATCGGTTGGCAGCTGCAGAAACCGTGAAACAGTCAAAATCAAAGCATACATGAGCGTTGGGATCTATTAAGCTGATTGTGCAGCATGTTAAAGTGGAGCAGTGATCAGTGCTGTTTGCTCGCAGCAGCAGAGAGGTTCTGGGTTGAGGCCGTTTTGTCTTTGGAGTTTGGATTTTATCCAGAGACAAACTTAAAGACTAAGTTAAATTGGTGAGTAAGATTTAGCTTTTAGGGAGAGTGTTAACAATTGTTAATGCACCCCAATCTTTTGGTTTCTGTCAACTGGGACAGTCTGCACCCCCCCTCCCCACAGGCCTGAGTCTATAGTCTAAAAGACATATTGATTCTAGTTGCTTAATGGATGAATGTTTACGCTTTGGAGCTTTAATGGATTTTAGGGATCGAGGACTGAATCGTTAACCTTCTAAAAATAATGTGGCTAAAACTGATTCAGATCTTTTGAAGTGGGGTTCTATAGAAACAATTACTATCTTACCTGTTGTAGATATCTCTTTGAGTAACTTTATTTTGGAGAAATAAAGTTAATTCTCACTGAATTCATGAACTAAGTGATGGCAAGACCAAAGTAAACTGCTGATGTCCTAAAACAAGGCCAATCTCCCTCATGTGAACACTGTTTTATAAACCTTTGCATTGTCGCTCATTTCACATTATGCTGTTATTTACGAAAAATTTTGTGCTTATTTGCAAGAGCAAATAGTGGCTGATTTAAGACAACAGGAGACCACTTTTGGTCTTAGTTTGTCAATCTGATAAGAATTAAACTCTGTTTCTCCAAACTGAATCTTTAAGAGCTATCTGCAACAGATAAGATATTCTTAGGCATTAGGCTAATCTATCACCTCTGCAACTCAATTTTTAACAAGTTTTTATCAGCCTTTCCATAGAACCCCACGAAAGATCTAAACTGTCACTTAAAAGCACTTAAAATAACTGAGCGGGTGAACGAATACAGCATTATTTCTATTAATCAGCGGCTTATAGTGATGGTAAAAACACCAGAAAATGACTTTAAATACTATTTTGTTTTTGACGGGTGTGTGTGGGAAAGGGACATAAAAACTGCAGTTGGGCTTTAAAGTCATGACAAATTTTATGATTTGTTGTTTTTCATTTTCCAGCTGTGGCATTGTGATTAAATCATGCCTCTATCCTAAACCAGATGTATCTTTATTTCTTACCCAGTCCAGTTTGTTCCTTTTTTTATATATAAAAAAGTGTATGTTTGTGGAGAAAAAATAAGACAAAATTGCACTTTGGTGACTGTAGAACCAACACTGTCATCTTTAAATGTAATGTCCAGACAAAGTCCGGACAATAAATTAAACAAATGTTTTTTTAACATTGGCTGGTTCAAAATGAAAACCTTAGCTGTCTTAACCATTTTGTGTTAAAAAAAAGAAAAGAAAGAAAAATTGCATTGACAACATTGTGTTTGTGTGTTAGTATATATTGTATGTTGGTGAGTTTTTTTAAACAGCTTGTTGCTAAATGTTTTCAAGTGCTGCTGCCTCTGAATATTCAAATATTTTGTATAGTGAAACTGAGCATGAAGTACTTTTTCTAGCCATTTTAAAATGTATTCAAGGATTTCCAGACTGTCTTACCCACCAGTCATCTGTGACAAAAAGTAAAAATAGATCTTAGATTCTTATTCATCATTTTGTTAAATTTACAATAATAAAAAGAAACGCCCAGTGTAGCTTAGGTAAACTACAGCTGGGTAAACTGCACTGTGTTTGATGTAAAATTGGTTTAATCAAATTATTTTTTTTTATCATGAAATATGTTTGAAAAACATTGTTCTGCAAAGGAAATGATCCATGTTTTAAACCGGCATTTTATGCAAAAGAAATATTTTCTGACAAACAGTAAAAAAACGATTCTTTTGTTTATGTCCTCTTTACGTTCACACACACGCACGCATATGTATGTGTACATGTAAACAAAACAAACAAAACAATTAAAAGAGAAACATCAAGAGGTCACTAACTAACAAAGCAATAATGTCAGTGTGTGGAAACTATAACTTGAAGCTTCTAAATCTGATAAAACTATAAAAAAAAGTTTCTTATTCTATGAAAAACTTTCTTTATAAATAGCTGTGTACATTTTTTCAACACTGTAATTGTAGTAGATACAAATAAATGTAGTCAAACTTGTCTTAAGCATTATAAAAAAGATTGAAGCTACTGATTTATAGTCACACTGACAGACTGTAATAATAATAATAATAATAATAATCTTATTGATCCAACAACCAGAACATTTTGATTTGATATGGTTAGAGCAATACTCTTTGTGGCCACTAGAGGGAAGTAAAAACACATGGTTGTCTTATGATCTGTGAGAATAAAATTAGATCCAATATTTTCTTTAGAAGTATGAAAGGAAAATATCAAGTTGATTCCCACCAAAATACTAATAAATAACAAGTGTGACAGAAAAATATTTGTTTACAGCTGTAAATAAAATGAAGACTTGAACTTAGAAATAAAAGAAAACTGTTTTATCTAAAAGTGTCTTATAAAAAAAAGTAGTTCAACAAAAGCAGCAGTTAAAAAAATATAAGTTTCGGTAACATTTTGTAAATGTGGTTAGGATTCTTAGAACAGCATCTAAATGGATTTTGTAATGGAAATGTTGTCCAGCTATTGTTTTGTGTCCAACAACAAATTAAGAGCTTTTGATCTTCTGCCAACATTGACAAAAAATAAAAATAAATAAAATATATAGAGGCCTTCAGAACCAGGTCCAAATAGGTGAAATAACTCCCAACTGTCGACCCAGAAGCAACATTGTTTCAAGCAAAAAAAAAAAAAAAAGCATTTCTTTTGTTTAACTTGAAGTCTCAGCCTGACTACAAAATAGAAAGAAAGAAGATGGGTTTGTGTTGTGCTCACAAATCACTTCTGATTTATTTGTTGGGGTTTTAAGAACAAACAATAAACTTTTTTACTAAGAAAAATATGTGGAATATTTGCAACGTGATTCATTTGGAGGTGTGTATTAAATTATTTCATGCAGTTTGTGATCAAGATGTTAATTCTAATAGAGAAATAAAAACAACACACAGCAGCTGTAATTTGTACAAAGTGTTTGAAGACTCGGTCTTTAATGACTGACATCAGGAACTCTAACAGTTCAGTGTTTAACCCTCCTGCTGGCCTTGGGTCAAAACAACCCAAGTTAAACTGAGGCCTCAAGGATCAGTGAATCATTTAAAAAGGACATGTTTCAGTTTTAACACAAACTCATAACATTACTGTCACAGATCTCATCAAAACTGACAAACCAAAGCAAACATCCATTGATCCCTAATTTCAGAAAATGACAAAATACACTCATCCCTTGTCAGACAAATGATTGTCTCTAACTACAACAATAAATGTAAAAGTTACATGAAATAATGAAAATTAACAGTAATCTGCTTGATACATGAGTTCTGTTTAAAACAAGAATTATTTTAAGTGTTAGAAAAAAAACACCATTAATAACACTCTCAAAATGAATCTGTAATGATTCTGACTTCTAGAGTTAACAGATTTCCATGAATATTATCTACATTAGCAGCTAAAACAAGATCAAAATGAGGAGAATTGGACCAAACTGAAAATAAAATACACTTTAAAATTTGCTGTAAAGGAGCTTATGTAGCAAACACAGGTCAGCCTGGGACAATAAATGTAAAAAAAAACTTACAATTGCATTTTAATGGCATTTTAAAAAAGATTCTACAAGCTGTGATTTTAAATTTTACTCCATCTGTGCAGCACAGAACATCCTAAAACAACTATGTGATGATAAATCTGAATAAAAATGCATCCTTTTTGTATCCTTTGTTAGAAATAACAATAATACTTCATAAAAGCTTTTAAAAATACACAATCCCTTCGCTCTCAGGTTTATAAATACAACTTTACACTCAGTTAACATCCCTCTCGTATCGCTCTTACATGTTCTCAACTGCATCAAAAACATTCTCGTCACACATTACAGAAAATATTTAATAACACATTGGGACAAAATACAAGCGCTGAGTAATTCTGCAGATTGAGACAAATTGTATATTTTTTCTCACTTTATTGCTTCATCTTTTAGTCTGAGGTTTATTTTGTGCTTCGTGTTGTTGGTTTTTCATTGCAGGTCAGTCATCATTGCAAACATGAAATATAAAAATGGAAACTTCCAACATGTGGAACATGTTAGAAGCTCAGCTGTTTTATTTTTTCACATTACCTGTCACAATAAGATGTTTAACTGAACAAATTCATAAGAAAGTAGTAAGTTCTGGCTCAGCCGGGAGATGAACTTTAGTTTCATGTAAAAACTCCACACCAGTATAAGTTTATGTCGGCGTTGTTCACTGCACTGAAACGCCTCCTTGTTCTCATTTTTTTCTTTTTCAAATGAAATAAATTTGTGTTTTGAATTGTTTGGCCTTGAGCTCAATGAAATTTGGTTTTGAAGTTTGGTGGAATTTTCTGAAACTGCATCAACTTACAAACCAACTTTTAAACCTTCAGTTAAGCTTGTGAAGCTGTATTTGATTGACAGTCGTGTGAATAAATCCGGCCAATAAAAATGTGGGATTTAAAATGGGATTAAAAGCTGATAGTTAATTACTTTATAAAGTGCCATTTAACAAGATAAATGTTCTCAGAAAAAATGAAAGAATTATGCATTCCCTAAAAGGAATCACCCACCATCAGGCTCAGGTACACACCAAGTTTTACTTTTACTGACTGAGTTAAAAATAATTGTGTTTTTTTGCTGAGCAGCTTTGGCAGCCAACTTGAATTAGATTGACTTCAAAAGTCAGTCAAATGTTGGTATGAATTCTAAGATTAATTTCTGTGAGTTTCATTAAAATCTGTCCAATGGTTCATGAGATATTTCCGTAACAAGCCCTCATAACCACAAGTTAAACATAATAAACTCTTTCACCCTGAAGCAAGAGAGCGATAATAACTAAAATAGTCTAATTCAATAAAATATAGTTCAGTTTAACAAAATCCAATTCAGCATAAAAGTATTTAGAATGACTTTTAAAATACTGAAGCCAAAAATAAAATGTTTTTCATCCGAATTTAATTTACGATTTAAAATAAGGTTTTGCAGTGCTCAACAAGGCAAATAAGTCGAAGTGCATCGTTTGCTATCCAGTCCATAAAACTCTTAACAAGAAAAATAAAGTAGTTAAAACATCTTTTTTTAAACAAATATTTTTTTGATTGAACACATTCAAGATTTAAAAGTACAAAACTATTGAAATCAGTCTAACTGATCCAGGTGTTTATCAGCTGGTGATCAGAGTCTCAGGAACTTTAAGGTTTTTAAGAGTCAGAGAGATGTGGTGCAGCAGAACTCCCAGATGGAGGATTGTTTCTCACCAATATTCCTCCGTAAGGACTCAATTTTTCACATCATGATACGAAGGAAGGGTGAGAAGTTCGAGAGCTTTCTTCTCTGATTTGGTTAGAGGGAGGTCTTCAGACGGAGTGCATAAGGCTGAAAATCTCTGCAATGAAAACATAAAGGTTTAGGGTGATCCAGAACAAAGCTTGTAGATCTGTGGCGGTGAGAAGTGGATGTGTTACCTGCTGCAGCGTTCCAGGAGTGGTGCACAGATTGTACAGCATCCGTAGGGGAACCATGAGGGTTGAAGAGAGGGTGAAGAACCAGCCAAGAGCGTAACCCCACCATGGATACTCAATGGTGTTGTTGAACTTCAGAGGAGCGTACTTCACCAAGGAGAAAATAAATGTTCCCTGGAAACAATCAGGCAAAACGTTTTTTTTAATGCATCAATTCTACTTTAATACTTAATTTAATAATAATAAAAAAAAACATTATTAATGAATAATGACTCAGTATGCACAGTAATGTATTGTCCTGTGTTTTGGTTTTGTTTTAAGTTTTTTGCAGTTTGTGCACGTGTTATTTTAGCTATTCATACTATATATCAAAATGTTGAGCTCATTAAGGAGACGTTGACCTTTTGTTTTCATAACTTAATACATTTTTAAAAACAGTTTAACTTTATTAAGAAATACTTTCCCATTGAAACAAATCACTTCAGTCTTTTCAAAACATTCTCTTTGAAGTCTGCTTAATTTTTGTCTTCTACTAATTTTAGCATTTAGCTAGGCTTTTGCTACTTTTAGCTAATTGTTTGTAGCCTTTTGCTTTTAAATAGCATTTTGCTACTTTTATCTATCATGTTACTACATTTAGCTTTCATCTAGCCCTATGACACGTTTATGTTTTTAGTCTTTTGTTGCCTTTAGCTTTTAGATAGCATTTTGCTATTTTTAGCTCGCATGTTACTACATTTAGCTTTCATAGCGTTTTGACACAATTAGGTTTTAGCTAGTCTTTTGTTGCCTTTAGCTTTTAGATACCATTTTGCTACTTTTAGCTTGCATGTTGCTACTTTTAGCTGTCATCTTGCCCTTTGACACATATAGGTTTTAGCTAGTCTTTTGTTGCCTTTAGCTTTTAGATAGCATTTTGCTACATGCATTTAACCTCTTTTAGCCTTTAGCTAGTGTTATGCTAAGTTTCAGATTCTTCTGCAAAGTTTAGCACCACACCGCCATTTAACATCAAACGATGTGACATTTACATATTCACCACAGACCTCAGAGCAAACCTAAATTATTGCTCAAAACAGAATTTATTCACTCTAAAGTAAAACAGTTTAACAGATCTTTTGCTTAAACAACTTACCATGCAAATCACTGGAGTTAAATATTTTAAACAGTACTTAATAGCAGATATTGGCCTGTATCCAATCATGTCCTCTATGTTGTTATAAAACCGTTCAGCTCCTGTGAATCGATAAAAACACAGATTTACAAAAACTGATTAATTGCAAAGATGGGTTCCTCTTAATGAACTCACCATACACCCATCCAATACACACAGACTGCAAAATGGCAAAGAGGAGTAAAGTCATCCCACTGCAGCAGTAGTAGTCAAACACCTGAAAGATGTACAGCCCACCCTACACAGGGGGCAGCAGCTTAGACATCTTGCTGTTGTGTCACAGAGAAATGTGCATTTTAGGACAATGGATCTTACTTCTGTCATCATAACTAGACCTATGAAGAAACTCAGAATACAGACGACCAGAAGGAGAAGTTTACGTCGATGACCAACGTGGAAGAAGTCAGGATACAAGTCAGAAATTGCTGTTACAAAAGCTTCCAGACCTACAAACTGAAAACCACAACAAAAGTTTTTAGTCGCATTATGTAAGTCATTAAAGTCATTATTTTAATTAATGTAAAAAAAAAACCTTTGTTTAAAAACTGCATTCAATTAAAATAAAAACCCAAACTGATTCACTTTCCACATTCATTGTAGCTACATGACAGCTGAACAGTTTACCTCACTGTCTAATCCCAGGAGGATGATCATAACGAAGAAGAAGACCGCCCAGAGCTGAGGGAAAGGCATCATGGCAACTGCTCGAGGGTAAGCGATGAACGCCAAGCCAGGTCCTGCAGAGAGTTCAATTCATAAATAATACATTTAGCATCACTCAGCATTTAAAGTGCTTCAAAATTACAGTTTTCAGTCACTGAAACAGATTTGTTGCTACCTGATTCGGCTACTTTTGATATGTCCGTGTTCTGCTCGTAGGCCATGAAACCCAGAACAGAGAAGATCGCAAAACCAGCAACAAAACTGGTTCCACTGTTCAGAAGGCACAAATATACACAATCCCTGTGTACACAAAAAAAACACAATTTATTCAAGTTCTGAATTCAGGTTCAAATTGTTCTTCTGAAAGCATGAAAAAGTTCTTGTTAGCTTTTATGTACAATTTTAAATTGTTTTTCATATATCATAGAACACTTTATTTGTGTTTAATTCTTGACCACATCATATTTATAAAACCCACGTTGCAGATGTTGCACAAAACTTACTTGTAGCAGTTATTGTTGTACTTATTGTAACTGCCCAGTGCAATTAGGCAACCAATGCAAATGGCATAGGAATAAAATATTTGTGTGCCAGCATCCATCCATACCTGCAAGATCAACATAGGTAAGCTTTCAAAACAGACACCTAAACATATAAAGACACTGTTATAACTGTGCTGTGTTTTACATCGTTTTCTGCATAATGTAACACGAGCAAAGCAATTATCTGATATTGCACACCAATTAAAAATAACTGGAAAACCTAAAAACTACTGGTTATTATTCGTTTCATGTTTCTTTTTGATTTTACATTTTTCAACTTTTTTCTATTATTGTAGTTCTATGTTGATAGAATGTTATTTTTACCAAAGGATTTTAGAACGGTCCTGTTCCACGTCTTTATTTAAAGGACTAATTCAGTTTTTTAAAGTTTGGTTCTGTAGAAAGGTCATGAACAATTATGGTAATATCTTACCTGTTGCAGATAACTTCTTGTAGAAAGCCAAGATAAACTGAATTTAAAAAAAAATTTGTGCTTGGACTATATGATTTGCAACTATTTGCATATGCAAATAATGTGTTAATTTTAGGTCATTTGTTTTAAATGGCACAGCAGTGAAACTTGTTCCTGTCCCTCATCCAAGCTCATCAGTCAAATCAGCATTAAACTCTGTTTCTCCAAAGTACAGTAAGTAATCTTGGCAATATAAATATTTAACGATTCTTTTGATGATTCACTTAAACCTAATTAGTCACAACTGTGTTCATGTTAAAGAAACTATGAGATGTGTTTTCACCTGTGGATCAGCAAGGCGGGATGGATCAGGGTAAAGGTAAAATTGTATCCCATCCATAGCTCCAGGCAACGTCAGTCCACGAACAAGCAGCACAGCGAGCATCACGTATGGAAATGTTGCAGTAAAGTAAACGACCTGTGAGAAAAACAATAAATAGGGTTGATTTTTAAGTAAAATTGCACCAATTAGTTTATGTCTTTTGTCATTATTGGTTTTGTTGGACTCAAAAGTGCTGACCACAGAGACCGACAGCTGGTAGTTAAATGTTATAAGATAACTGTTGCCACTAGACATGCTAGGATGACAGTAGGAAATATGTAGGGGAGGAGACGGGAGGTAAACAACTATTAAGTACACAAAGTACTGAAGTTCTGAGTCAAAAATAACCCAGATTGTTTATCTCTTTTTACAGGACTGGGGGAGAGTATAGTCATCTAGAAATCTGAGAAGGCTGGTGAGCAAATTGCGAGTTGCAGATAAACTGGCATGGTTGAAGGTTTTGGCACAAGTGAAGTAAACTGAAGATGGGAAAGGAAGAAATTTAAGAACTCCATATAGAGGCTCCCTCACACTGCAAGGTTGTAGGTTGAACTCAGGAAAAGGGGTTTTGAAAATACATTTCAACGTAATGTTTCTGGTAGAGCACCAGACTTTGTGATTTGGTGTACATGCAAGGAATCCTTCCAAAAAATAAAAAGCCGCTTGGAGTTCTTGATTAGCCTGTTCAGTCTGCCCAGTTTGAAGGTAGAAACCAGAAGGAAAAGTTCTTATGTAAAAGTAAAGTTAATCTTCCAAAGAATATGGACAAGGAAGCCTGTTTGACATTTGGTTATTTTGCAGGCTGATGGTAAGATCATTACAATAAAAGATTGTTTGGCCACCTCCAACCATTGCCACCATTTTTCTAACGTTAATGACTTGATGATGTTTGGGGAGAAAGAAGGAGGAAGAGGTGGAGAACTGCAGATCAGCTGACATGGCTGGAGATTCTGGCATGATGGGAGCGACCTTAGAGGGTAAGAGAATCAACTTGAGCATTTCATGATTGGGGTTTGTACATCAGCACTCTTCAGCTGAGGCTTCAACAGTCTGGCAGTGTGTGAAGGTTAAGGCTGGTCTTATAAAGTGGTTCCTTAGAACAGGAGGAACAGGTGCAGTAGCTAAAGCCAAGGAAACAGGAGCTCGACCAGTGGGCTGGCCAGTGAGAAAACAGTTAGCGCACAGATATTTATTGGAAAAGGTAGAGAAAGGGCTGGCGAGGTGGCAGAAGAAGACAAGACAAACTCTCAATCTGAACAGGTCACTTTTTTCAAAGCACAAATACTTTTTATTATTTAACTTGCATGTTTGAATCTAGCTCTTACAATGCTACTTCTCACATTCGCCATTTTAACTTGGCAGCTTAGCACGTTGACGTTTATTAAATAACAATAAACACAAAGTGCAATGAGCTGGTCAAAGGTGGTGGGGTTGATCTATTCTTTATCTTAACTTATCAAACAACTTTATATTAACAGCATAGCAAGTGGATTAATCACTGCTTTGGGAGGTTTGGGAGGGTGCATACCACCTGCAGGGACGGTCTTAAAGCTTTGCTTTATGTTGACTTAAAGCAGAACAACTTATCAGCTCAAATCTCTGTGGAATTTTAGTGTTATGTTTGCTAAGTGTGTATTTGGAAAAAGAAGATATTAAATTATTAACTAAAGTCAGGTTAAGGGAGTATTTTTTGGGTATATTATTTTATTTAGCTGTTTTAGGGCACACTTTTCTGCAATCACAAGCTTAAACACAAGAATAGAAAAAAAAACAAGAAACTGGAGTCAGATTTGATCATTTGTGAGTCAGAATGAGCTCCGCTCAACCAGGAAGCCTGTACAAACACGTTCTGTCAGAGTGGAATTTAGCTGTTACAAAGATTTCTTTAAAAGCTATATTATTGCATTGTTTAATGTAAAAGACCAGGTTAAAAAATTGCTTTACGCTTAAAAACATCTTAGTTCTACCTTCCCAGTCGACTTCACTCCTTTCCAAACACAGAAGTAACAGATGATCCAGGACAGCAGAAGACACAGAGTCAAATCCCATCGAACATTTCCCATCTCCCCGATATTCCCTGTGATATTCAGCACTCTTCTCCTGAAAGTTACAGTTACATCAGATACTTTCACAGCTTATTCGCAAAAAGTTTAATGTTCTGTATTATTATTATTATTATTATTTTTAACTCACTCCCAAAACTCTCTCACGGGCGATGTTGCATTTTCCACAAAAGTTTTGTTAAAAGAATCCAGCCGTTTGTCAAACTCCACACAGGTTTCTGAAAAATACAAGATGCTTAGAAAAAGGTTTCCAAGGAAAATCTACACAATTAAAAAAAAACGTATAATAATCTTAACAGTTTTCACATGTTGCAACCACTGTAAAACCATTGCAAAGCATAAATTGTGTATTTATCAGGACTTTCTCTATCGAGGAAAATAAATACAATTATTTTAGAAACATTTGTTCATGAAGCTTTAGTCTAAGTTTGTGTCTGATTGACACACATGATATAAGTTAATTTAGTAAAATGTTAAAAGTAATAAAATGCAGGATGACGCTTTGTTACTAAATAGAAAAAAACTTTTTTTTTTTAAATAAGTTGAGCTGTTTGTATAATGAACATCTGATAAATGTGGATCACTTTACAGTGCTGGCTCACAACAAGATACTCAGACAAATTTGTCCCAAATGTGAACATAAAAAAGTAACAAAAACTGCATTAAAGATGGATCCTAATCTGGTGATTTGTGCTTTTTTCTTATTTTGGTCAGATGTTGGGTCCTACCTGTGTTCCAGCTGTTCCTGCAGCTCGCCCATGGAAGTTCAGAAGTGAAGGAGGAGAAGAGATAAAGGAATGCCCAGGCTAAGATGACGATGTAATAGATGCTGGAGTACAAAACAACCACTTGATTGCCGTAACCTAATCCTAAAAAAAGCAAACAATAGATAATGTGTTTAAACAACCCAGGTTTATCATGTTATTCTTTGGTTTCTACAAGTAGTTACATGTGTCAATGTTAAAGAAATATCTTTTTTTCCTGCAAAGCTCAGTTTGAACTCATCTGTGTTCTTACTGAGCAGAAAGAACAAGGTTTGTTTATTTATTCATAATGCTGATCTTTGCAAACACATTTAATCCTAATCCAACAGAATATGGATCAAAACAACCTGAGGTTCAGTCAAATTCACATACATTTGTATAAGAACAACAAAGTGATATCTGAGTTACATGTCTTCATTTGTAAATTAGTGACTTTACCTTCAAATAGTGGACAGATTTTCTTCCAGCAGGTGATACTTCCTTGTTTGGTGTACTGACCAATAGATGTCTCCAGCAGAAACAGAGGGATACCACAGGTGAAGAGGAAGAGTATGTAAGGGATGAAGAAAACTCCTGGAAAAATAAAAATAGATAAAAGTTTCATGCTTGTAATTTATGCTTATAATTTTCATCATCACAGTTGCAAAATTATTGATTCATTCCTACATTCTTCATATTTTCCTTCCAAACAACTTCAAAAGAACAATTCTTTAGATTTTTAAAAAGTTGTTCAAAGTTTGTTTTTTTGTGCAGGTATATTCTTCACCAACTCATTTCTGGTTTGGTACTTGAACATTTTCAGAGAATTATTTAAATTTTTTGTTTTGTTTTGTTTTGTTTTGTTTGTGAAGCCATTTAATCCTGACCTATACATCATAAAACAATTTGGTACAAGCAGTTAGCCACAAAACACCATTTGATTCAGTTCTTTAAGCTGAATCATTGAAAAACACAAAACAACACAATTTGCTCATAAGATTGAATTCTAAAGCCAAGAATGTGATTTTCAAAGAGCTGTTATCTGAAAACTTAGCATTCTATTTTTTTTAAAGG
Organism: Cynodonichthys magdalenae; assembly: GCA_031762555.1. Classification (NCBI taxonomy): domain Eukaryota; kingdom Metazoa; phylum Chordata; class Actinopteri; order Cyprinodontiformes; family Rivulidae; genus Cynodonichthys; species Cynodonichthys magdalenae. The sequence goes on from JARVJO010000365.1 coordinate 11,480,375, forward strand.
AATGACTTTCAGATGGGTGGTTCATTTTGCTATAAATAGTTAATTAGGCCTGATTTCTAATTTTGTCCTCTACTTGTCCACTTTTCTCACTTTTAAGCAAATACTGCACAGAATGCTTTCAAAGTCAAATACACGGACAGGAAAAAAATAAATAAAAAAAACTTTAAACTATATTCAGAGAGCTTTTAATCAAGATAATTTATAATTCAAGTTCAAAACTTGCACAGTTTTAGAAAAATTTTACTTTAGAGAAACTCACCGCCTCCATTTTTGTAGCAGAGGTAGGGAAAGCGCCACACATTCCCCAGGCCCACAATCTGTCCTGCGACAGCCAGGAGGAACTCAATTTTGCTCGACCACTGTCCTCGGGGGTTTGCATGATGTGTTGAGCCCATGTCCTGTCCGTGCCTGACCTCTAGACCTTGGTTGTTATTCACCACGCTGTGACAGGAGAAAACAGTTCTTTTACTGTGGTGGATTTAATGAAGTTTTTAATCAGAGCAGACAGCTTGTTTGGCACACTGAACATCTGGGAAATCTTTTCAGTCATAATAATACATAGTTGTCGAGTTTCATTTTCTTAATTAAAAATGAATTCTTTAAATTCACATCCCTTTTCTTACATCAGTGCCGATAAACAATATCTAAAAATGTAAACCCAACTCATCAGCAGTCCTTCTGCATTAGGTCAACAGAGAGTAATTCTTTTCATCAATGTTGCTTTTGTTTGACTGCCTTAGCTCTGATGTGGGAGTGAAGCAAGTAGACTGGAAAATATGTGCTCATCTACATGATGGTTAAATGTCTCAAAACCAGGGAAGCAGAACACTCCTGAAGTTTTTTACTTATGAGGTGAGAGCTGAAAAATGAGAATCTGGATCGACTGTGAGGTTCAGGACCAGAGTCTGATCATTGGTGCTAATGGTGGCATTTAAAGTAAGCTCTTATGAAGGGGAGGGGTGTGGAAATTAAGCTTTCAAGAAGACCCAGGAACAAGCAAAGGCAAAGAACAAGCTTAGGCATGAAAACATAACCAGGAGCAACACAAATATGAAGAGTTGTTTTTCTTTCTGCTCCTGTGTGGGGTCAGCACAGCGAGCAAACTTGCACAAGAGCTTTGGCAGTTTTTGGCACCGGTCTTGAACCTGCAGCCTCATGCTTACAGGAACGCGGCTCAAAGGATGACAAAAAGTTCAGATCTGAAAAACTAAAATGTGGAACACACTGAACCAAGACAGAGTTCGACAAATCAATCGTTTTGTGTACAAAAACTGTTAGCACTCAGTGTGTGTGTTGAGGATGACTCTCAGCTACTTCCATATCAAACTTCAGCTAAGTATTAGTAAATTGGACTGAGTTGTGTCTATTTTTGTGTTGATTAAAGTTGAGTGGTTGTGGTGGCCACCTTCAATTGGATTGACTCCAAAAGCTAATAACTTGTAGAGAACAATCTAATAATTACTCTCTGTGAGTTTCAAAATAATTAATCTAGTCGTTCATCAGATATTTTGCTAACAGAGTAAAAAAACATACCTTTGGGCTTCATGTGACAGAAACCAAACTGTGCATTAATTAGAGTAAGCCCCTGCTGACTGTGTGTCTGTTTGATTGTGGTAAATATTTATGTCTTTCGACAAGTTCTTGGAACTGGAGTATCAGCTAACAATATAAGTGACAGGGGGGTTCATGTAACAGCACCCTTACAAGGTGGAACAGTCCAGTTCTCAGGGGGTTCTGTGCTCATGATAACACATTTAGCCACGCTTAAATATAGGAACTGAAAGTTTGGACTGTGTGATTACAGAATAAATTTAAAATGGAAATTTAACTATCACAACCTGCTGTTTTTGCCACTTTTTGGCAGGCGTCCAAGTGGTTTAATGGGGTGTCAAATCCTCCCTTTCCCCACGTAACATGAACTGTGTGTTTACTACTTATAAATACAAGGTTCTGCTAATTTGAGATTATTTATATTTGAAAGGTCACAACAGTTTGAACGGGTTGATTTTGTTTGTTCTACAGGCCTCGAATCAACATTCTCTAAAAAGCAAGACAATGAATTCCTTTGAAATATTTCTGCCCCGGCTGCGAGGGGCTCGCATAAAAGAGGGTATTAGACAGACTAAACAGAGTGGGGCAGGGGTTTGTGTACAGAGGTGGACAGCTGTGTTATTTCTTCAACACAGCAGTTTAATTTGTTTATAGATTTTTAATCAGGAGGAAAATCCTTGAGCAACTTAACGTAAAGGTTTCCTGCTGCACAGTTAGAGTCAGTAGACAGAATAACGATCAACAGCTACCAGGATAGAACAAGGATGCTGAGACTAAACTGCTCAACAATTCACTGTGCTTTTTTTAACCCTACAATAAAACTGTTTTCATGATCCATCCATGAGTCCAAACCATCACCTGTTCAAAAACAACGTTCACTGGAAAATTTATTTCTGTTTGTCTTTTCACAAACAGCGTGGAAAGACATATCCTGTCACATACTGTCCTGCTGTACATTAAATCCAGTCAACGTCCTGTCAACCCTTCAAAATTAACTCATGCAGCACAAATGACTTAAATCAATAAAAAAATATTTTCATTTTATTAGGTTGCAAAGAGCTTATCAAGCAGTCAGACTAAACCATTTGCTCAAAATCTTTGCTTTTAGCAGCCATGATCACAGAGAAGTGTCACCATTAACAGGAGAAATGCTCTCTGCAGCAAATCAGTAACCTTTGGCCTACATAGTATAGGCACAAGCTGGAACTGTAAATGTTCAGTTTGTTTCTGTTTCAGAAACTTTAAAAAAAGAACTTCACTCAGAAAACAGAAACAAACAATCAGGAACAACAGAACATGAAAGAAAAATGAAGAATACCTGAGAAAAATGTGTCACAAGCGTATTCTTTGGTTTTGTTATACATCCACTCCAAATGAGTTCATCTGGTGTCCTTAGAGGGAAATAGAAAAGTAGCTGGCCCAGTCTCGCTGGGACAAGTTTTATATCCAGATCTGACCATGAGTGAGTCCATGAGTGTAGGTCTGAGGGAGCTGAGCGGTGTGACAATGAGCCAGAGTTGTTGAGAAGCATGCAGGGCAGGGAGAGGAGGGGGTGGGACTGTTTCTGAATGAGGCACTAAAAAAGGCGGGGACTGTTCCACCAGACAACATGGTCCCGCAGGGAAAAAGAAGGAGACTAATTATTACACAGTTTTAAATGCAATGCATGTGTCTTTACACTATAGCTTGTACTGTAAGTCAACCACATTTAAACCAATTGACCCGGTTGTCAAAATGAGCATTTACTAGTGAATTTGACTAACTTTTTAAAAATAAAAGATTTAAAGTACCACTTAATACATATTTGTCAAAAGTTACAAGCTCTAGAGCAGACAGATTCATTTGTTCTATGTAAAATAATTGTTTCTTTGTTCTAAGGTGAAAAAAAGGCTTCTTCGTGTAATAGAAGTGGTGATAGCTGCAGTATTCTTCATTTACACTCTGTCACTTCATATCCCAGTTTGTACAGTCCAACCTGGGTTGGTGAACATGATGCTATGAGCTTCGAATGTTTTAAATTGTGGTAAATTTAATGTTATTAGTTGCTAGAGAGCCCAGTGCTCATAAGCACAGTGATTAACAAAGTTGATTCGCATAACTCTTACTTTGCTGTTGTATGGTCATTTTTTTTTTGTTTTTGTAATATTTCAGTTTGTTATTTAATGCTCTAAAGAAAGGTCATGTGACACCATGATTATGCACAGGGGAGTAGGCGGGGCTTAAAGCCCCACATTCCAACTGCACAGACTGTGGACCCAAAAATACAACATGGCAGCTCCAATAAATCTTTTTCTGCTGGCTACAATTAATCTAGGTCACTGTTTTTACTCAAGCTGGCCACATCGTTTTCAAAATTGCTAGCATTTTTTATGTGAGAGAAAATGACAAAATTATTAGTTTGCATGTATTTAGGCTATAGGTAATTTAATGGAGGTTCCTTCATTTGACAACAACTGTCTGGTGCAAATGTGTATGGGGTACGAAATGCAAAATAAAATGTTAAAAAAATTATTTAGTTCACTTTGTGTTAAAAAATTTCCACAAAAAAGGATTGTTGTTTATCCTGATGCATCTCAATAATCCAGGTAAAAAATCAAAAGGAAAAAATAAGTAGGTCCTCTGGACGGGTTATTTAATGAAACGTTTCGTCTCTCCTCTAAAAGACTCCAAGTGTTTCAGGTGAACTCAGCCTTATAAGCACTGCCTCCCCATGGAGGACAAACAGGTTGGTCACATGCAAAAGAGGACCATCTGCCAAACTACAGGTCGTTAGTGCCTTGATTGTCTCTATTGTTCAAAGGGTGACGTGCCCCATCACCTGACTATCATTAGTGCCCTGATTCACACCTTTTGCTCACAGGGGGCTGAGTCATACTTGCAATAACAGCATTGTAGGAG
>JARVJO010000365.1:11509057-11519387 GCA_031762555.1 Cynodonichthys magdalenae
CCCCCCCCCCCCCCCCCCCCCCCGACTGTCCAGATTGTGTTACTTTTTTGCCTAAAATGCTGTCAAATAAATAACTACAAATCAGGAATAAATGTATCATAGGAATATGAAAGTAGAGCAAAATCTTAGTAAAAATCAGAGATTGTTATGTTAATAGTTGAAGTTAATGGGTGAGAGGTGAACCACTCTTTAAACAGATCATCAGATCATCACAAAACAGAGACTACAAACAAACAAACAAACAATACATGTACACAAGCACAGCTCATGTCAAATTTAATGTCAAATCAAGGCAACATGCATGTTTTAGAACTGTGAGATGAACACCTACACATGGACAAACACGGAAATTTCAATACCTATTCAAATGATACTCATTTATAAAAGCAAGACTTAAAAATGACCACTCTAAACATTACCTTAAAATACATGCATCATGGTAAAAATCAGCTGCGGTCATTTTTAATTCTTTATTAGAGGGTTGTTATTTTTGAATGTGATATTAGTGACCTGAAAAGAGAATCATGGTAATAACTAAAATAATAAAAGAGAACAACTGTTTGTACAAATAAGGGAGAGAACAGAGTCAAGTAAAGCACCAATAGAGGGCATTTCAGCTGCAGGGCAGACCTTCATGGGGTCTAACCTTGTCAGGTTGAGTCTGTGACAGCAGGTCCAGTGAGATCTCTCTCATCGGCTTTCACACCTTCTAACTCTTTACCTTCACTCCTTGCTTTGCGCTTCACATATTATTTTCAAACATACACTTCATGTTATGCAATGCATGACAACCTGAGGGTAAAAGAAAAAGAAAATTACAATGCTTATGATTTCAGGGCTGTTATAAAATACTGGTCAGTGTTGAAGTCTTATAATCCTGAAACTGCAAGTTCAAGTCCAGCTTGAGTCAAGCAGTGCATCTAATAAAACTGTTGTCAAATCTTTCATGTCAGTTTTTTGGTGGCAAGAAGGGAGCAGCAAAAAGTAAAGCACTATAATTCAAACACGTTGAGCATCTTTAAAAAAAATCTACCAACTAGAATAAAATAAATTTATGCTCAGTAATAAATTACGACACAACTTAATTTACTTTCTTTAAATTTAACTGTTTGATACAGTTACTGAAAAACACATAACTGTACTAAATCTCTATTATATGTTATTCAGTAATTGTATCAAACAGTTAAATTTAAAGTAAGTAAATGAAGTTTAACTGTTTGATACAATTACTGAATAACATTTAACTGTCCTAAATCTCTATTATGTGATTTTTCAACCTACCGACAGATTAGCTGTAGTTCTTGTTTGCTTCCTGTTACAGCTCCAGCACTAACACTAAGGCTGCACAAGTGTGTTAAGTGCTTGTTGCTGTAAAGCAGGAGGCTAATGCCAATTAGCTGTTGTTTATGCGTGACTGTAAGCATGCAACATGGCACCCCAGTGATCTAAGCTTTTTTTGGACTTCTCACCTTGCTCTGGCTTTTACATAAATCCCATTTAGTGCTCAACTCTCATTACCCCACTACACCAGATGGCACCCATAAAGCAAATCTATCTATTACTAGCTATGATAAGCTCGTTAATCAATTTTCATATGTATGTACTCTGTTTTATTGAGCTGTTTTAATAGAGCACATGTTGGAATAGTTAGTTATTCCATCCATCCATTATCTTTTATCACTTCTTTCACTATCCAGCAGTCACTGTGGACTCTGGTCATGTTGCAAGTCCATCACAGGGACACATAGAGACAAACGAGACAAACAGTTGTTCACTCTCTCACTCACACCTGAGGACAATTTAGAGTTAACTTTAGAATTAGCATAACATTCATGTTTTTGGTCTGTGGGAGGAAACAGGAGTATCTGGAGAAAACTCACACATGCACAGAGAGAACACGCAAACTCTACCCAGAAAGGCCCCCCAGCTGGGATTTGATCTGACAACCTTCTTGCTGAAAGGCAACAGTTCGACCAACTTAGCCACTGTGTCATCTACTTAGACATCACATGTCAAATTTCTATGCAACTTTATTACTGGAATGTATAAAATCTGTTACATTTTATGAGTTAGAGTCCATTCAGTATCATTCAGTAACAATTAGGAGTTCGTGATGTTTTCACTTGCTGTTGCATATCAGGAACTGAATTTTTACTTTACAAATGTGCTGATTTTAAATATAAATTTAACATTTAAAAAAACAACACGTTTTCAAGAAAACTGCTTACCTAAGCAATGGCATCGCCCCCTCACATAACACATTTTTTGGAGAACAACCTGCTGTGTTATACTTCGGATTGACTTTTTGACCCTGGAGATGACCTGGTTTGGTCAAACAATGGAGCCAAGAAGTAATCACCTTTAAAGTCTATGTGAATTAAATAAGACAGGTGTGACCCCTAACGTGCGCCGTGACTCCCAGACAACCTACTTACCACCACTGACTTGCGTAGAAGGTGTGAATCCAATTTGTTGGGATTGAGGATTAGGAAGAGTCAAACCCCTCCGGTTTAACAGCTTGCTAGTGACAATTTTTGGATGCTAAGCGGATAAACTCAAGCTTCTTGGTCTAGAAATCCCACTTGTGGGAATTGGCATTCTTGGAGAAACTGTGTGACAGATTGTTTCCTTGTTTGTACATCCTGTGCAATTCAATACCTGATTGCATTGCAAATAAAACAGACTGCTTTTTATTTAAGCACATTTAAATCTTTGATTACAGCAACAGGATACTTACTTGGTGGCAGAATGAAATAAATATGGTTTAAGTAAATGAATCATCTAATTCAAATATTTTTATGTGTCAGACACATTAATAAATAATATGATCCTTTCATGGTCCTAAAATTAGGCAAATAGAACATCAGTTATTAAAATAAGGCCAAATTGCAGAAATAGTTGTTGGTTATGTGCATGTTTTAAGACTGACTGATGAAACTGGAGTATTTGGAAAAAATGCACACAGAAACTCCATATAACCATAACCTTCATACATTTTGAACAAGAAACTTTCCTGTAAAAAATGGTGACATATCTAAAATTTAATTTGTCTATGAAAAGTTGGAGCGTTCCTACTTTTGAAAAACATGAAACATTGATACAGTAAAGTACCAAGAATAACATTCTACACAGAAGAAAAGTTTTTTCACAGATCAGTTTTTCATCACATCATTGTGGTTGTTAAAGTTTATGATTTAAAAATACATGATTTTTGTTACGTATTATACAGTCCTGATTTAGAAAAAAAACAAAACAAAAAAAACAATAATTTAGATTTATAAACAACAACATACAGTTAGGATAAGGTAAAAAAAACATCATGAAGAAAAGATATAAGGTTCCAAAAAATACATTCTTAAAACATATTTGGAGGCTCATTTCTTTATCTGAATGCTGCCTTGCATAAAACAATAAAAACATGCTTTTGGTCTTATACTATGCATCTACACTATTATATGTTGACACCTTCCTAAAATAATTGCCTAAGTCATATTCTTTTAAGTTTGTCAGAAATTTCAAAAAATGTTGTATGGTACATTTCTGGTTATTTTTTTGTGTATCCTGAAAAACCTGAAAAAAAAAAAGATTTGTGTAATCGTTTTAAAAGGGAGTTGATGTGAAATACAATTAACTAAAGTGCCTATATCTTGAATATCCTATAAATTACTTCAAATTGTCTTCTTAATGAAATGTGCTACATGAATAAACTTGCCATGCCTATAAACTGCAATTAATTAGATATTATAAACACTGTAATCCTAAAATTCTGAAATAGTCTTACACAGTTGAATTCTTCAAACTTAACTGCATTCTATGTGTTACTTAGAAATGACTTCAAGTTTGCTTAAACTATTTTTATTTATTTTGTACATAAAAGCCCCAAAGCACAAGTAGATTAACTGAACAAAGAGTTAAAAAATAAGGGTCTAATTCACAAGCTGTGTACATACATAAGTTTTTTTTGTGAAAGTCTCAAGTCAACATTTAATTCAAAATGTAAAATTTCATAGCACCACTGTGTAGTGTTGTCATAAAAACTGAGATCGTTTTTTAACGAATTCAAGAAGAATCAAAGTGGTTCAGTCAGCACTAGAGTTTTCTTCTTAAATTGTAAGGATTTAATGAGATTTTAAATCTAATGGTGTAAGCTCACTTTTAGTTTAAACGACAGGACCTACCTGTAAAGGGATTACCTCAGGTGCTCCCAAACTTTATTCATCACAAGACGGGTCAGGTAACCACAGCCAGTAATCTAGTTATTTAAATAGGTATAAGAATCCGACGTAACTAATAGTTTCTGTTCTGTGTTAGATAAAAAATGCAGAAAATTTTTAATGTAAACTATTAAAATAAATATTACAGGAAATAAAACTTAGTTCAGTGTCTAATCATGAGTATTTATTTATTTTTTTACTGATGGGCATGAATTAACTGCACAAGTTCTGTAGTAGGCAAAATGTAAACATGCCAATGACAGTTATTTAAATTAGTGTAAAGCTGCTAAATGACCAAAAATACTTCTGTAGAAATGTTTAATGTGTCAAATGCTTAAGAATAAACTCCTTAATTAAACTTTGTCAGTCAACATTTATGATTCTCTACAGAAAAAAAAACCCATACCCATGACCCCCAGCATGTTTTTTTTTTTCATTTCTAAAAAGGTAGACGTTTTGTCTGCTGAGCAACCAATTTGCACATAAAACCAGATTTGCTTTCAAAAATTTTCATGGGTCATAGGTCACAATTGTATTTTTGAATCCAAAAGTAACCTTCTTATTCTGACATTTCCCCACACATCTTATCAGAGAAAAAAACCCAAAACTAACAAAATTATACATTCAGTTTAAAGTGTCTCAATGCACCTGAAACTATTTTAAGGGCTTAAAGAATAAAGCAGCTCTCATGCTGAGGAGGCTACACACACAGACTGTGATTTGAGTAAATAGATGAAAGCAGACACCTTTAAATCCGTAATTCTACCTTATTTAAAGTAGCCGGATCCAATTACATCATTATTATTGAGTTGTGCTTTACATCTGTTGAGGGTAAACCAATTGCTGCAGTTTAATAGAATCCGGATCACCTTATCTGAAGCTGCCGTTGGCTCCACTGCCAGAGAACAGGGATCATGTTCTTATTTAATTAGAAAGCTGTGAGCCTTGGCAATTGTTTTAATCTCTGAATATTTCCATTCAGAATAAAATTGAGTTTAAAAGAGTTGTATACTGTAAACTGTGTGCAATTAACTACTAGCATATAAACAGCTGATGCATCACTCTGTGTTTTTCACCAAACATTAACTTGCTGTATTTACTGCATGAAAGAAATGAAAAGCAACTCTATTTAAAAAAAAGATTTTTCAATTATCTTTTCAGCTGGAAGTAAAACATTCCATTTTGTCTGAGGAGGTGCAGGTGCATTGACTCAAGATGGCATTTTAAAAACAAAATGGAAATTGAGTTTAGAATTATTCTCCAGAAAACAGGAATGGATCAAAAAAGAAATGTTGCATCTGGAGCTTAAATAAACCTGAGAAGTAATGATGTGAGTGAAATTTTCCAGCAAAAATAGGAGCAGCTCTTCTCGCCCACAGTTATCAAGAGTGAACCACTGAAGATGGTTTTGTGTGACTTTTGCTGCAGGTTAGATTCAGAAAAAACATTTAAGTTCATGACAAATAAACAAATAAAAAAAAATTGTTTGAATTTTTTTGAGCACTTGCAGAGCTCAATAAAATCTACCTTACAATTTCTGGAAAATGAGTAATAAAAAAAAGTAAACTTATTGAGCAAAATGGTTTCTGGCACAAATGAAATCATTTCAAATTATTATTTTTTTAATTAAAATAAAGCTCTCTGCAATTGATGACCTTCTGCACATTCTGTACATTAGTAGTGACAAAATTGTTTGTTGCAATTCCTCTAAATGTCGTAACCAAGGGTTGTCAGACATGGTCTTCTATAACTTATATTAAAGTCAGAACCACGAGTTGTTGAACTTTTTTTTAATTTACACTGTTTTATTTACACTGTTTACAGACCTCATGCTAAGAGCACTTGGTTCAAAAATAAGAAATCAATGCATCAGTGCGTACATATGTTTCCTGGTAAAAAACTGTTGAGAAGAGGAAAAATAGAAAACAAAAATAAAAGAATGTCTCTTTCGCTGGTATAACATAACCATCATGATGATTTAAAAGATTCCAATCAGAAAACATGTCCTAAAAACTAGAAAATAAAGAGATCATTAATTAACAAGCGATTATACAGAGAGATTATGGGCTGAATTCCCAGATCCTCTTAGCTCATCTTCTTATAACGTGCCTGAGGGGTATATAACCATGGCTTCATGGTAGAAGTTAGAGAGCAGAGGCAGCTGGAAAGACACAACTCTACAGTTATACTCTGAAATTACAAAGTTCAGCTTTAAAGATGGAGAACGGCACAGAAGGGAAGAACTTCTACATCCCGATAAACAACAGGACGGGCCTTGTTAGGAGTCCTTTCGAATATCCACAGTATTATTTGGCGGATCCATGGATATTTAAAGCAATGGCTGCCTACATGGTTTTTCTCTTGGTCACTGGCTTTCCCATTAATGCTCTGACGCTCGTGGTCACAGCTCAGAATAAAAAGCTTCGGCAACCTCTCAACTACATCCTGGTGAACTTGGCTGTGGCTGGACTGATTATGATTACCTTTGGATTCACAGTCACCATTTATTCCTCCCTAGTGGGTTATTTCTCTTTGGGACCTGGCAGCTGTGCTATGGAAGGTTTCTTTGCAACCATTGGAGGTAAATTTCAAAATAGTCATATATTTTAAGGCTTTTTTTTCCTGCAGGCAACATTTCTTTTTATCTTGCTCTGAGTTTTCATCTTGATTTATGCTCTTGATTTGTGTTTTCCCCTAACAGGTCAAGTGTCTCTGTGGTCCCTTGTGGTCTTAGCCGTTGAGAGATACATAGTCGTCTGTAAACCAATGGGTAGCTTCAAATTTACTGCCACCCACTCTGCAATAGGCTGCGGTTTTACCTGGTTCATGGCTATGGCCTGTGCTGTTCCTCCTTTGGTTGGCTGGTCAAGGTGAGATGAAACCTTAAAATGGATCACATGGCATGCATACACACAAAGAGCATCTACATTGATATTTAGATGTCTGGTGTTGAAGGCTCTCACCACAAATATCCATAATTTTTAATATGTTTAACTTAGCATTTATGAGCATTGGACATTTATTGTTATCTATTTTAAACAGCTGAGGTCCTACCCTTAAATAAATGAGGAGAAACAAAGTGGAAGCAGAAGAAGGTGATAAAAAAGTGAAGCATAGAAAATTTTCATCTTACTTTGCTGTTAGAGTGATCCTTTGGAAAGACTTCATTTGGTGTAACTACCAAATCATCCATCAAACCATCAGAGTCGCAATCAATCAAAGCTCATCTGCAAACTGATCCACAAATTATTTATTTTTTGCATTGTACAATATGCATGTTGGCCTCTTTTTAAAGATCAGGTATATTCAGTTTGCTGTTGAACGAGTCCTGAGTAATATCGTTTCTTTTTGTTTTATTCTATAGAACTTTTAAAAAATGCAAACATCACATAAAGACGGTTAATGCATTCTAAGACCTGCAATGGTTTTTGGATTGCTTTAGTATTTTAAGGACACTTTGAGCTTTTTCATCTAATGTTGACAGACATAAGAGCAATGCAAGAACATGTATGTCTAACACTGTATGGCTTGGTGTTTACAAAGGTATATTCCTGAGGGCCTTCAGGTTTCCTGTGGACCTGACTATTACACTTTGGCTCCAGGCTTCAACAACGAATCATATGTGATGTACATGTTCTCCTGCCACTTCTGTCTCCCTGTCACCACAATCTTCTTCACATACGGAAGCCTTGTGTTGACAGTCAAAGCTGTAAGTGCTGTAAATGTTCTTATATCAAACATGTGAACATGGTGTGCTAAACTTTAGAGCTGTTGTTACACGATGTAAGGATTCTACAACATGCTTCAGAATGCCTTGTGTCAAAAACATTTGCAGCATTTTTTTACATAAATTTACCAAATTATGGAGTAAAGCTTCTACACCAAGGGTGTCAAACTCATTTTCACTGAGGACCTCGTGTACATTATGGTGGACCTCAAAGGGCCAGCTGTAATTAACTTTGATGCTTCAACTAAACATGAAGCATGATGCTCCTCGTCTCATCGCTACAACAAATGCTGTGAAATGGAGATTTTACAAAGCAAATTTCGCTGGCTACTTTTGAACCCTGTGCACCTCCAACTAGTGGTAGGATGCCATCATTTTCCAAGTAAAATAATCAACATGCATTATTGGAGCTTATGATCAATGCTGGCTTTAAAGCAGCAGCCCATTATTTTAAGACATTACTATATCTTTGAAGCTCTCGCGGGCCACATAAAATGTTGTGGGAGGCCACATTTGGCCTGTGGACCTTGAATTTGACTTGTATTCTACACATTTATTGTTTGGAATGAGGCTCAACAAATTTGCACCAAATCTTTTTTTTGTCAAATTGTTTCTGAACAATTTTCTTTATGAGAACAGGGTTCATTATGTTGCCAAAAGATTCCACATCATTTGGTAATTTTGTTTTCTCTGTTCTGTAACATGTTTGGTTAAATGTTGCTTCTAAAGTACATGCCAGAACCAAAGTATTTATTAGTGCATTGTCCAGTTCCATATGATGCAAGCTGCAATATATGTACATTTGATCCTGAACTCAGTAAAGTAGTCTGAGTTAAAGCTTTTATGAATGTGTGTAAATCAATCAGAATTTAACCGCAGTCACTGAACTCATTGATCTCATACTGTTCAGTAATGCATCTGAATAAAATCATTCATCTTTCTTTTGTAATTAGATACATTAAAACTCTAAATCTCTGACATTAGCTGTTGTTGTACCAATTCCTAGGCCGCAGCCCAGCAGCAGGACTCAGCTTCAACCCAGAAAGCTGAGAAGGAAGTGACACGTATGTGCTTCCTGATGGTGCTTGGCTTCCTTCTTGCTTGGCTCCCGTACGCTTCTTTCGCTGCATGGATCTTCCTAAACAGGGGTGCTGCCTTCTCAGCTACAGCCATGGCCATCCCTGCTTTTTTCTCCAAAACCTCAGCGTTGTTCAATCCAATTATCTATATTCTGATGAACAAACAGGTCAGTTGTTTATTCTGGTGTTGCATCTCAGTAAGCTTCCATATAGCAGGAACGTCTGCTTGTATTTGTAATTTTAAAACAATTTTTTTCCCCCACTTTCTCCTTTTTTTAAATTTGGTTTAGTTCCGTAACTGCATGCTGGCTACGATTGGAATGGGTGCCATGGTTGAAGATGAGACTTCAGTGTCAACTAGCAAGACAGAAGTCTCAACAGCTGCTTAAGGACAGACACTTGTCTGCAAATAACCTCTTTTATTATGTTTTCCTAATTCTGAGTGGCAGTCCTGACAAAGAGATAAATAATGGATTCAAGACAAACATTTCTGCAACAAATGGACTTTAATCTATTGATACCAGCCAATGACAACATTTTACTGTGCACAGTCATAACTCATGTCTGTGTCTGATGGGGGAAAAACTGAACTCTAATATGAAACACAAACTTTGGTGTTTCCTTGTTTAAAATCGATGTTAACATCTGTTTGTAAAATGTTTGGATGGTAAGTGGGTGAGATTCACCTTTGTATATTAATGAAATGAAATATTTTGCATATGTTTCATCCGCTGTCGTAATAGCCTGTAAATATTTTATAAAAAAGAAAAAAAAAGCTGTAGGAAAAACAGATTAAATGCATGCATGAAAAGATGTGTTGGTCTATGGATTCTTGTTTTCTATTTAGAAATAGCATTTTGCTAATTTGAAGCTAAAGATTGTCTTATCACCAGAGGTGTACAAAGTGCTTGAAAATAAACTAATTAGTTAAAAGTAAAAATACTTTGATGGAGAATGATTTTAGTAAAAAGGAATTTCACTGATTAAAAAAGTACTTAAGAACTGCTGACAATAATCAGAAAAGTAAAAGTACTTTTACACACACTCTAAGAAAGAAAGGAAGTGCTGAATTTACTTAAGCAAATTGGTTCCACTAAACAGTCCCTCCAGGAAGTTGCAGTGTTTTTTGGTGATAGTTGCGGCGTAAAATTGCTGATTTTGCGGCACCTTTTTCAAAAAGTTGCAGTCAAAGTTGCAAATTTTTTTCAAGCTTTATTTTTGCCATACCGTTTTTTTCCGTCCGTTTTCTTCCGCTTATCCGGGGTCGGGTCGCGGGGGCAGCAGCCTAAGCAGAGAGACCCAGACTTCCC
>JARVJO010000365.1:11520372-11535867 GCA_031762555.1 Cynodonichthys magdalenae
GCCAAAGAACTTTCTCATATCATTAAAACTGTTTAACTGCTATATCTTCCTGTGTGTGAGTCTTTCCAGATTGAATTTACTCATAACTCTTGAAGTGTGCCATTCCTGTGTGACAAAGCATACAGTATCAAGTCCAAGAGCTCATAGCACAAAACAAACAGGACGTTTTATTTGAAAATAATTACATTTCTGTTGTCTGAACTGATCCCTTTTTAAAACACAATCTAATTATTATTGTTAAATGGCTGGTTGAAACGTTGCAGCCAAGCTGTTACATTTTCTTCTATTTTATTTTATGGGACCCTGTGATAGACTTGGAACCTGTGTGTCCCCCACCCCTCACAATTATGGGCACCAGTGACCCTGAAGAAGTGGGTAAAAGATAATGGATAGATTACTTTAACTAATATTATTATTGTCATGAATTTATTTTTTGCCTTATAAAGTGCTGTGCAAAAGTTTTAAAATGGTTGAAAAAGCAGCCAAAGAACTTTCTGAAAGCCTGAAGAAACTACTTAAAAACAATTTCAAAAAAGGAAAGCCTGTTAGAAGAACAGATTTAAAAACATGAGGGATAGCTCAGGACTTTTGCACTGTAATTTCCTGTGAACACTTCAGCGTCAGTTTACTAATAATTTTACTCTGAACCCGACACTTTTGACCCGCTCATTGAATAACTTATTGGGAGGATCCAAACAAAAAAGACAGTTTTTTTTAAAGTTTATGAGTTGGTCATGACTACAGATACCCAATTAGACGCATGTCTGTGGGCAATCACGTAACTTCCTGTGTATGTTTATCTGTCAACAGAATGTCTCATCAACCACTGAGCAAATTTGATGACACTCTTTCAATGTAATCAATGGATTTTAATCTACAACTTGATTCAAAATTGCCACCGCCGTTCGATTTTTACAAACACGTCACTCGGCCAGTTTTACAGGCTAAAATCTGGTGGTCGGGGCTCAGACCAATTCCCAACACATTCTATAAGAGACAACAGATCGCATGAGATATTTGCTCAAAACTTTGCCATGAAAGATGTCAGTAGATGTTCATCCCTTTAAATCTGTTTCCACAGAACGTTCCCTTTCAGGATTAAGTGGGAGCTCAGGAGAGAACATTCCCTTTAACAATTTTCTGAACCAATTAAAGAACAGAACCAAGTTTAAAACCTTGACAGTTGTTTACACTTAAAGATAAAGGAAGAATCTTTTGATGCTGAACATTCAGTATATATAATATTTTAGCTTACACAAAGACATGGACACAATCAAGCTTCAGCTCATATTTTACAGTAATTCCTCCATCTTTCTCTCTGAGAACAGGAGTTTATTCAGAGCTGCAAAGATGAAACTGTTGCTGAAGGGAGATTTAGTCCATGCTGTAGTCCTGTTGGAGCTGACAGCTGCAGTGATAAAAGTTGATAATCCTTTTTGTTAACTGTCACAAGTCCTGTGAAACTCAAGTACCTGTGGTTGAAACTTCACTTTCCACCCTGTTGTGCCCTCATTTTGAGCACAATAGCACTTTGTCCTACTTTCTGTTATCACAGGGTTTTTCTTTTTTTTTGCTGGACAGCAGGTTTATATTTTCTGTTTGGCCTAATTTAAGGTATGTGACAACACGCATTGTGCTGCGGCAGGCGCAGCTCTGCTGGAGTTGATTAAATGCCTGAAGTATAAGCGTTTGCATGATTGCTGGATAAGTCAACAACAGGAAGCTTAGAAGGCTCAGTGCGCCGGCCCCCCTGTGCTGGACGTGTGCGTGAGGCTCCTCTGGCTGCCGGCATTCTTGATGACGTAAGTGGAGGAAGGGCTCTTGTGTGTGCACTGATGGTCGCAGCTGCAGGAAGAGTCTGCCAGAGAGCGTCTGCAGCAGCAAAAGAAGCACCGCAGTAGGTCCTGGAAGAGGTGACCAGCAAAGAACATGTAGATCCAAGGGTTACAGCAGCTGTTCAGGCTGGCCAGCAGCATGGAGATGATGAAGGGAATATCTGAGGAGAGAGGAGACGAAGGTCAGGGAATTTGTAAAAAAGGAATAAACTTAATAAATATCTCAAGTGTCCAATCCCACAAACTGAAATACTTATTTTGACCTTTGAACCTTAAACTATCTCTGAACTGACTGTATAGCACAGATTTTATATATACATAGTTTGTCTTTAATGTTTTATAGCTGCTGTTTCTGAAGCTGGTTTTGCTGTTCCATTGGGATTTACTTGTTTCTAAGTACTGATAAGAAGCATCCCTACAGAGCAGTGGTTCCCAAACTTGGGTTCAGGACCCCACTGAACCATCCCCATAAAAATAACATTTTTCTTTTGATAGTTAGTTAATATTTGGGAAGTCTGCAGTGAGGATGTACAAGAATAACACCCAGAGATCTATTCACTATTTAATATTCCGATTTGTGAGATCGCTGCAAAAATTTGGTCTGATCAAAGCATGCTCAATTTTTATGTAGGTACATGGGAAGTTTTCTGAACAACCAAACTGTTATTTCATGCTTTACTTGTATGGCAAACATCAAAGCTACATTACAACATGATTTACTAACCCCAGCAAAATCTGGAGTCAATGCATAAAGTGCCTCTCAATGATGTATTTTATTAAATCACCCAGATTTAAAATGCTTTGGTTTCTTTAAACTCATGATCCTGGTATCACTTGATTTTTTTTTTTTAAGTTCTTTCAAATGAAATTATTTGTGTTGAAATAAATCACAAGTTTCTGCTTCTGTTGTTTTGTGGGTCTGAAGCTAAATAATTTGGGATTTAATATAGTTGAATTAAGTTTATTCATTTGTCTTAAAACGTTTCTAGCTTCTGGATGCATCAGTATGAAATTATCACAGTAAAGTTTGCTTTATCTTTTCATTCAAAAGGTTTCTAAGTATAAAACAAATATAAATATAAAAGAAACAGGCTAAAATATTTCCACATAACAAGTGATTTGCAAAAAATCTCTTAAAAATAACAAGTTATTCTTCATACCAGTAAATGTAATTGTAGTTTGGACTTAAATCCAGCGTTATGTATCAGATATTTCAAGCTGGTTGTTAATCTGCTGATTGGCCCGAAGGTTTTTTTCACAGAAATAATTCCATAATGAACATAAAGCCTGATGCTCCATGTTGGAAGACAACCAAATGACTTGGCATCTAAAACAGCTTCATAAACATTAAATAATCATTAAAGCTTCAAAAACAGGTTATTTCTTTCACTCTTTCAGAACAATCAAGGTCGTTTTTCTGCTGTCAAACTAATGTCTGCAGCTAAATGAGTGTGAAAGATGTTTTATGTTGGCTCGCCAAGCTGTTAATCTGTAAGCATAACACAGTTAGAGAGGTGTTCAGTGATGTTGTACGTTAGAATAAGTCTAGAATTTAAAGTAAGTGCTGTCAGTGTCATGTTAAACCTGTAATATTTTTAGCTCCTTAAATTTATTTCAGCACTTGTTTGGATTTAAAGTCACATTATTTAGAAATATAAGAGCTGACACAGCTAGCCTTTTTTAGACTAGCCCTTAAACATTTTAGAATTAATGAAAACAGCAGAGGTTAATGGATGGCAAGCATAGATTAATTCTCATAAATGACAAATAGGTTCTTAAAAGGGTCGGTCTTGGGTGGAAAAAATACACCTTATTTCCTCCTCCCCTTCACAGCTGCCGAGTAGTTTAGACAGTTGAAAGTTAATTTTTTTTCCGCTCTCTAAAACCTTAAAGGAGGGAGAGAGATTTAGTGCTTATTGTCTTCTTCTCAACTAAAGTGCCGAGCTTCTCCTTTTCCTGCCCGACTCTGACTCCCTTCAGGACTTTGCTTTATCTTCAGAGCTCTGCTGCGTGCAGTTTCAACCAAACGGCCCCAAACTCTGAGAGATGTTTGTTTAAGAGATAAGTCAAACAGCCTGTCCAGAGCTGGATATCACAGACAAGTGCAGCACAGGTTCCTTCGAAACTCCATGAATGGAACACATGAAAACATTTTACTTTTTTTACGTTAAATTCTTTTGTGATGTTCCCCTTTTTCAATGTGTTAACTGGAAAAATTGAAGAAAGAGCAGATGTAAACTGCTAGATTAAAAGAGACATTTTTCTTAAAACGTTGGCAATAACAGGTCTCTAAAGGCCCTGTCACACTACGAGTCAGACAACTTATGCCAACTTGAAAATTTTAAAGACATCTACGTTGATGGAATTAAAAAAATCAAATGGAAGCCTCTTTTAGGTGTGTACATACTGTAATGCTAACAAACCGATCGATTATATAACTTTTACCAGTAATTTAGACGAAAAACAAATTTTATAAGTTGGCATAAGTTGTCTAAAACAATATAGTGTGACAGAGCCTTTAATTACATTATGTCATGAACCACTGGGCAGATTTGAACAAAACTCTAAAAATAACCATTGGATGTCGTTACAACTGATTATCAGGAATTTACCTGATTCAAGATGGCTACCACAGCTAATAAACGTTAGCTAACACAAACATGGCTATACTAACTCAGTTAGTTTTACAGAAATTCAACTAAAATGTGGTGTGGTAGTAGCTGGGAACATCCTCAACACATGCTCAGAGTGCTACACATTTCGCAACATTTTGGCTTAAAACTTTGGCTGCTAAAATCAACATTATCTTTTATCACACTGGACAGCTAATTTTGGGGTGACTGTAGCTGAAAATCATCTTCAACACACTGAGTGCTATCATAGCTTACAAGATATCCAAATGTTATATAAAAAAACATTATAACATTATCTACAAGGTTTGATCAAAGGGCTGTAACTCTGTGTCTTCTCACCACAAAATGATATGAACTTTAGCATTGAAAGTGGGTAAAGTGACCTTTCATGTTGATTACATTCAGACCGCCAGATGAGTTTATGGGTTCCAGAATTTGATGCCTACAGCATCTTAAAATTCACCTACGCAGAGGGTTAAGCAAGCAGTGTTACTTAAAATAAATAGTATTAAATCCAAAAGTAAGAACAGACGTTCAGCTCAGTTATAAACACTTTTATACTTGGATTTAAATAGAGATGTAGCCTACTTTTGCAAGTAAGACATCATAAATAAGCTCAAGATCTTCAGCAGTGCTGTATTTTTTCAAACCATATTCTCTTTTGTTTAAATACTATTTCTATATGCATGCAGTCTATCAGGTGGATTTTGTTTCATAGCCAGCTGTGCGACATCAAAACCAAAATAATGTTAAACGCTGGTCAGAAATGTTGGGATCTTACAGAATCTATGCATACATAATGAAAATGCTGTATCTAGGGCTTGATTACTAAAATTACTAAAGCTTCAAATGGTTCACCTGATATACAGTAGATAACTTCTACTTTTTTTATTTTTATGAGCAGTTTTTATATAGAGTTTCCTTTCTGGAACTATACTGAGGGCAAAGTGGAGTTCACGGTGTTCCACAAAGACACTTTGTCTCCTGGAGACGTTCTGAACAAACCACTGGTCCTAATCACAGTTTTCTTCTCATACAGTGAAGAAAACAACCAATAAATGAAGACAAAAGAATTAAGATGGACTTGATAGAATTTGAACTCTAACCATCCCACAAAGACAGGAAACGTGTGTAAAACAAACTCAACAGTTTCATTTTGATGTTCATTTGACCTAAACTCCCCAATGAATGGTTGTTTCAGTTCAGCCAATTTTTTTTTCCTCTTGAGAAATAAAATATAGTACCAAAAACTAACATGCAAATGTTAATTATCAGACTTGTTAAGAAGGTTATATATATAAAGAAAAAAAGTGGAATGGCTTTAAGGAATTGGGGCTAGAAAAGGGTCAATTAGAAAACTCTTCAAAGGTTTGTTCAGACTATAAAACCACCACAGAGAGGTTTAAGTTGACCTGGAGGGATACAGTGATGCTTTCAGCCTGTTTCATGTGCTGCAAACTTTAAGAAGTGGAACACCCCGAGTGTAACATTATTATTATTTTAAAAGCCACAACTATTGTTTTCATTGCTCATGCCCAAGTTTTAGATCAATTTACATTGAGAAACGACAGAATTACAGTTGTTTTTGCTCAAATTTTGAAAATATTGTTTTGCACATTTTTTGTGAAACAAAGAATCTGCAGAAAGGATTTTTACACTATCACATAAACATTCCGAGTCGAAAAGTCTGTGAAAATGTAAGCTCATAAAAAGTACTCATTATCCAAGAAAAACTTTTTCTCTCTTAATGACATATAGTTTTCCCTGTGTAAAACCACTTTGAGTTTGTTCATTACCTTTATTTAGCCAAATAAATCCACTTTAATAGACCCGCTTTATCTGCTTTCTTTCTGAGGATTCTGCCATAAAATCTAAGGGTGACTAATTAGAAGCAGCATGAAAAACAAACAATAAGTTCATCATGTTGATGTCTTGAAATAATTTGTTCTGAAATTAGATTTTTATATTGATAACTGATTTGGTTTGTTGTTTGCTGGGATGTTTTTTTTACCATTTCTGGCTAGGGAAACAGAGAAAAATTGAGGTTTCAGAGTTATGTTAGCTGTTAATAATATCCTTCTTCTTCTTCAATGTCATCTTCATCTCTTGAGACATGAGGTTGTTTTCAGCTGCCACTTGTTTCTGTCACTGGTCCCATGTTGTGCTTCACACCAGGTAGGTTTCATCTCCTGCAGTTCTGATGTCACTATCCTTCATGTTAACCTTGGCTTCCCCTGTTTCTTTTACCAGGTGGTGTCCATCACAATAAGGACACCACTAATTTTCCGTCCTCAGTCAATGGCCCAGTCATTTAAGATGTTGACAATTGATCTCCATTCTCAAATTGTTGTGCTTGGTCTTCTGGTGTAGATTGTCAGTTGTCATTCACATGGGCCAGAATATACCACATATGTCTGAAAAATATCCAGTTTTGTTCATTTCAGTTTGTGTTAGTCTCCAACACTCCACCATACAGCACAACAGATTTAAAGTTGTTGTTGTACACCTTCAGTTTGGTTTTGAGGTGGTATTGCTTTGACTTTGAAGAATAATAGACTTTGTTAATGTTCATAAAGACATTTGTGGCTTTTGGAAACTCAAACATGCTGCTAAACGGTTCTGAAAAATACTAAAATACTAAAAATAGTTGTGATGGATGATGGCTTTCTTGTAAAGTGCATTATGACCATTATTACATGTGGTTTTTAACATATGATCTGGTTCCTTGGCTTTTGAGTCTTAGGAGCGTTGTGTTTGTGTTTTTGTACAAAGTCATAAACTAATTTCCTATTTGTGTAAATTTTTTATTTATCTTCAAAGGCCTGAGTCATCTTCCTCCAGTTACATCCTCTTTCCCAGGATTTCCTCTGAACTTGTCACAATGTGTGTTTTTTCAGACTTTTTTGAAATGTATTTTTATTTTCTGGAGATTATGTACTTTCTTTGTGTTTGATTACTTTCTTGTACCTTTTTGTGGTTTCCAGTCAACTTTAGCACTCTTCCATGCTACCTTTCACTTCCCAGTTCTGCCCACACATTTACACCTGTCTACTTTTTGTCATTTAGCCACAGGCCTCCAATCTCAACAACCTCAATACATTTGTCTTCACCTCACCTGTAGTCTGGCATTGAGCTTCATGCCTTGTTTTCCTCTGTATCACTCCCGAGTTTAATTTAACACCGTGGCGCCAGCTTTTTGTTATCATTACATTTTTTTTACTTCTCATTCAAGCTCCTTGAGTTGGTCTGCATTCCTTTGTCCAGCATCTACAATCTGCAACAGAACTTCAGTGTTTTCTTAGTCTTATTACTGGATTTTAGTCATGAAATAGTTGCTGCTTTTCTCCACTTTATCCAGAAATGAGCCTCTGAACAAATGGATATTCTCTAAATTAGCACTTGGACCAGAGAGATAAACTCTTTGATGTTATGGTACATTTACATTCCCTGTGGCTCTGAGGACTTTTTCTCTGGACTGATAACCACTGTAAATGACACTCCCATTCATCCATGCTCACTCTGGGGAAGTCTGGCTTTAAACACCATTGTGCTGCTCTGAAAGGAGAGGGGAGACTTGCTCGTGCGTTTCAAGAGTTATTTTGTGACTTGGAAGAAGGGCCTTTGTGTGACTGAGACAATTAGTGCTGAAATATTGTCAGGACTTGATGAGCAACACATTTTCATCATCATAAATCTGCTCTTAGAACAAGCCAGTCTTGGTGAATGAAGTCACCAACCATTAATCAGGAACATTTAAAGGAACAAGTGACTTTACCTTCCCTTGGTGCAGCAGGATCCCACGCAGACCACATTTGGACAAAGAAAAAAGGAGTCCAGCACACAATGTAGGCCAGGACCACGACAAAAGTCATTTTGACTGTGCGGATTTTGGCTTTGGAGATGAGCCTAACGCTGCTGACGCGCGCCAGTGGATGCGCGCCTTTGGACGGCCTAGGGGTGAGAGCCAAGAAGTGCTCCCTCCTGGTTTTCATGTTGATGTTCTGCCAAATTTTAAAGCATATCAAGCCGTAGCAGATGCTTAAAATCGCAACGGGGAGGATGTAAATGCTGAGACTCATCCACGTGATGTAGGCTTTGGCGCCCCACGGCTCCACGAAGTCCCCCCAGCAGTCATACACGCCATCCCCCATCTCCCTAAGCGAGAAGATGTAGACCTGCGGGGTGCTGAAGACCAGGCTGAGGATCCAAGACGCGATCACGCAGAACCGGTCTTTCCCCTTGTGGACTGAGCGCAGCGGCTGGCAGATCGCCAAGCACCTGTCCACAGACATCAGGACCAGCATGTAGGTGGACGCGAACATCCCCACGACTTGGAGGTACTTGACCAGCCTGCAGAGGAAGTCGGGTCCGTAGAAGCGGAACGTGATGTCCCAGATGAGCTGAGGCAGGACCTGAAAGACCGCGACCACCAGGTCCGCGATGCTCAGGTGCTTCATGAAGTAGTACATGCGAGACTGGCCGTGCTTGGTGGTATGGATGGCCCACAGAACGCACAGATTGCCCGTCAGAGCGAGCAGGAGCACCAGGACCAGCACGGCCACCTCCACTTTTGCCACTTCCTCGTTCCGCTTCAGAGGGTTCACCGTGGAGTTCTCCGCGTGGCTTTCATTCACGCGACTCGCGTTGCTCCACGAACCGTTCTGGGACCAGACGTCCTGCGCGCGTAAAAGCTCCTCCATCGCGCGTAAAAGCGCCACCGTGGCGCAGCCGGGTTGTCACATCACCAGATCCAGGAGCGCGCTCAGCTGAGGCGGGTCAGTTGCTCTGAGCAATTTAGATACTTGTTTACTCCAATAAAATTAATTTTTGTTGGTAAACTGTAGTAACACGCAAAAGTTGTGTCTAGGGAGACAAATAAAAAGGGCGCATGAATTAAAACTCTTATTGCTCTGTAATGTTCTCAAAGCTAAAAAATAAATACATGATAAAATGAAGAGATTGTGTTTTGAAGAAGCTCACCTTAAAATAGTTTGATATCTGGGATCTTGTCAGAGCCCAGTTCCCTCCTCAGTCTCTGCGTGCAGCTGGAAGTCTGCGCTGCAAGCTCCGTGCCTCACTGATGTGTCTGCTGCCCCCCCCCCTCCCCCTACATACATCTGAGCAGACAGGAAACTGCGCTGAGCAGGAACAGACTTCACTTCACAGAACCTTCTTTATCTCTGACCCTGTTTAAATCTTCATATTTCATATATATGTCAAACCATTTTCTCCGTGTTGTTCTGACTCTAAACCTTCAACATAAACTATATTTACAGTGAATTATCTGACTTAAAAAAACACTCTCCCCCCACCCATAAGGGTCCAGTATGTGGATTTTCACCCTAATGAAACCTGAAACTGGTGTTGAGTAATTATTCCTTTTTTATTCAATTTAAACTTTGCTGGGTTCAAGCACTGATAATCTAAGCTGAACACAAATACAATGTTTATTGTTAGAAAAAATAAAAAAATTTTTGAAACACAGCACATGAATGTTATTTTATTTTCACAGAGCATGTTTGAGAATCACTTTCTCAATGTGGTGATTTTGAGATTATTTATTTATTTTCATGACATCCTGCAACAGTTTGTTTTATTTGGGTAGACTGTAGCTAATTAGCTTCAATTAACCCTCCTGCTGTCTGGCCTCAAAATCCCTTTGACCCAAAGGCAGCAGGAGGGTTAAATTTATCTGACAGCTAAATGCAAAGAAATATGGCAGCAAATTTCAGCCACTGTTTACATTTCTAGTTTGTCAAATCAATGGTTAAAAATAAAAATCAGGTAAATTCTATATACATGTAAATTCCAAACAAAGAAATGTCAAATTCTATTTATTTTTGCTTAATTTTAAATGAATTACTGTGGTCAATTTCAACTTGTTTACTGTCATTTAGCTGTGAAATTCAATCCAATTGAAAAACAAATCAAATTTTAAATCGGTACAAGTTGATTTGTTTGTTTCAATATCTAAAGTTTAACCACAACAAACAATCGTATCAAAAGTTTCAAGTTTTCTATTTATGTTAAAGTTGTATAAGACAGATTTATTGTAAAAATTCTGCTAAAATTGGATTTTTTCTTCCCTTTTATTTTTATTTTTTGGAGCCCCAAATAGGGTCACTTCTGATTGTGCTTGATCTGAGCAGCACAAATGTGTGAACATCAAACAACTGTTTCCTTCAGCTTGTTGTACAACTAAACACTTGCAGGTGTTCTATTGTTCAGTTTTTCACAACCGGACCTCACACGTTCACCATGTGTGTGTGTGTGAGGGTGTGTGTGTGTGTGTCAGATACAATCTGACCACACAGAGTGGCAGGGAAACAAATGGGTCTTTTTTCCCCCTTTAACAGGAGTCAGTGTTGGTTGCCCATCATAATGTTTGTGTTTCTCACCTGCTGAGACACAAACAGTTTTACTACAAAATCTGAGCACTAGAAACTTCAACAGATTGCAACAATTCCTTTCCAAAGTTGTCATGTTTTTAGTTGTAACTACTTGTTTTTTTCTGCTGCAAGTTTTAAAGACTATTGCTATCAGTGCTCGATTTAAGGGATACGTTTTGTCAATAAATACATTTTTAATGATTTTAATGATTGCACTAGTGAAGCCATATGACAGATTTGCTTTTGCATGGACCATATACAAACCAGTATGCACATTCATAATTAAAATCTGTTTATATTCAATGCTTTTCTGCAGATGGAAAAACATAAATACCTCGGATTTATCCCTTCAATAAAGGGGCAGCTGTTTCCAGTTCTCTCAGGAATTCCCCTGTTTAAAAAAATAAAGGGAAATCATGTCTATTTTAAAGGTCTTGGTTATTAAAAAAATAATAGTTGTGCTGATTTAAAGATTCACCAACCTAAATTAATAAAGATTTTTTTCCCCACAAAAAGCACATAATGAAAACAATGAATAGAAGCAGAATTGATTGAAGAATTGTGTGTTTTCCAGCACATGCTAACAGGTGTTGATGTTTTTGTTTTCCTGAGTTGTGCAAAATCCACAAATACCAGAAGAAGTGGTGGGTGATGAATATAATATAATAAGTGTCTATATATATATATTGCATACAGAAAATGCTGTGTTATTAGTTTTATGACAAAATAGGTGAAATTTCAATTTAATTCCCACTAAAGACTGTAAAAAAAGATTTTCTACCAATTATTCTTCCCCTAATGTGAGCAGGTTTCCTGACCTTGAGATGCAATTAACAAGACCTCTTCTAAATGAAATTCATTGTGCTGCATCTTGATTTGTGTCCTGTCTCCACACAGTCCATAAACCCTTGCCTCACATGTTCTTATGAGAAAGATTCAAACTCCTTTATGTTTGGTGCATGGTAAATTCCCTCTATTACACCCTGATCTCTGCTGTAGAGGAGCTGCGTCAAAGTAAACAGCTGTCAAATCCTGTAAGAAACCATTTTCCAGTCAGGCGTATTAAATCGTAATGACTTTATGACCCCAAGCAGCCACTTAGTTTGTTTATGCCTCAGGCTGGCCCTTAGTGGGCCGAGCAAAAAAATGTTTTTTAAAACAGCTTGTTTTTAAAAAAATCATCCAAAAACATCTGAGGGCATCATTATGGCGAAACGTTTAACACACAATGTATTATTAGCTGTTTGACCTCATGTGATGCATTCTCACTGATCCGTACGGTTCTGCACACAAACTAAACCCCATCAGAGGGTGTTTTGTGGATTCAAGCAACTTTTCTCAAACAAAAACTGTTCATAAACAAGTTAAATGAGCCCTATTCATGAGGAAAGTTCAGACATGATGACATGTGTGACAATATGCAAATATAAAAAATGAAAGGAGTTTTATTTGCAGAAGGTTTGGATGTATTATATTCTGTTCTGAACCCTGCTTCCTCTTATTAAGACATTCAACATTTATCAGAAGCTTCGTCCTGTCTGTAATAATTTGTGTATGAGAGAAAGCAGCTTCAAGACAGATCTTTTTTTTCCAGACAATTTCTCTTTTAAATTTTGATGATGCAAGTCTCATTAATGTTTTTTTTTTAATCTGTGAGTCAACAGAATGATTTCCAGAAAAAAAAAGGGGAGATAAAAGAGCACAGGTTGTCAGGAGGAACAAAATATGACGAGACTGCATTTCTCTATCTCTGTCAAACTTGTGTGAGATATAAAAACAACAAAGCTGTTGTGACAAAGTGTCATAGAAAATGACTGATGGTTTGTTAAAGACATACAAAACTGTCCAAAGTGCAGTGCCTGAAAGTTAAGCAGCGTTTTTATTTTACATTTTGAGAAGACACTGATTCATGGTTGCTAATGATGTTTTTGCCTGTTTGTTTGTTTGTGTGAGTGACATGTCGTGTTAGCAAAATATTTATTCAATCAAAAGACAATTTTAATGAAGCTCTCAAAAAGTATGTAAATCTCAAAATGTTAACTTTCAGAGTCATCCCATTTCAAGAAGGCCGTTACAGGTAATCAACCATAAAACCATCAGCTTTACAGATACTGAGCAAAAATTTGGTGTGGTAGTAGCTGAGAGTCATCTGCAACACAAACTTCGAGCTCTATTTTCTGTGCAAATTCTTTGTAGAAAGTTTGACTGTTGGAGTCAACTATCTTTTAGCAAAATGAACCCATCAACTGTCTTTAATGAAATTATAAAAAAAAAAAAAGAAATAATAGAATGCACGTTTACAGTTGATTAACTTTATTTGTGGTGACTGCAACAGCTAATCAACCCTAGCCAACATAAATGACCATGACTCAGTCAGTTTGGGAGAGAATAGGAAAACTTATAATCTGCATGTAGGTGGACAGGGTCGTGAGAGATTTCCCATCCTGTTATTTTTAAGATTTTACCAAAACTGTATAACTTCATACTGTGGTATACATTCCTTCACGAAATGCTAGGCCAGTTGCTAATAAACTATCTGTCACGTAAAGTGAGTTCAATAAAGTTATTTTGTATTGGTTGAACTGCGCACGCGCAGAAGTGTGTTACAAGAGGGGAACAATAAAGTTGATTGAAGAACGGAATGGCGTTGGTGTATGCTTGCCTCCGTAAGCTGAGCGTTTAGAAAAACGCCACATGGTGTCAGAAGTCGAGCTTGGTTACCCCGCTCGTGCATTCGTCCGTGTGCGGCGTCATGGCAAAATTTTCCCCTCCGGAACCGCTGGACTTCTCACGGCCAGAGACCTGGCCGGACTGGAAGCAGAGATTTTCCCGGTACAGAGTAGCGACTAAGCTAACCGAGGAAGACGAGACGGTTCAAGTCAGCGCGTTGATTTATTCGATGGGTGCGGAGGCGGAGCACATCTTCAAGTCATTCACATTCAATCCCGCGGGGGATAAAGATAAGTATGACGTCGTGCTTGAGAAATTTAATGAACACTTTATTCCTAAACGTAACGTCATATTTGAGAGAGCAAAATTTTACTCCAGAACGCAGCAAGCTGGTGAAAGTGTGGAGGCTTTTATTAGGCAGCTGTACGAGCTGGCAGAAAATTGTGACTTTGGAGCACAAAAAGAAGAGCATCTGAGAGACAGAATTGTCATCGGAATACGTGACAAAAGCCTGTCTCAGAAACTGCAGATGAAAGATGACTTAACATTGCAACATGCAGTTGAAATGGCCAGACATTTTGAACTAATTAAAGGACAGAATCAAGGACAATCTAGCACTGTGGATGAACTTAAAACCTGTAAATGGAAAGGAAAAAAGGAATATGACGGCAGTGCACTAAAAACATACAAACAGAGATGTGAAAACAAAAGAAAATGTGGAAGATGCAATAAAGAACACAGTAACACAACAGAATGCCCAGCAAAAGGAAAAAAGTGCAATAAATGTAAGAAAATCGGACATTTTGCAGTAGTATGTTACACAAAGAGTGTGCGAGAGCTGACACTAAATGAGTGCAAAAATGATAACAATGAAGAACCATTCTTTCTGGGCTCACTCACTGAAGATAAAACACTAAATGAGGTTATCATGGAAGATGAACCACCTTGGCAAACCACACTGAACATCGGAAATACCCCAGTGACATTTAAAATAGACTCAGGGGCAGACACTTCAGTGATCACAGATGCTACTTATGAGGGCCTAAGGAACAAACCTAAACTCACACCAGTCAAAGGACCACAACTTGACAGCCCAGGAGGCATAGTGACCACAAGGGGGCAATTCATGGCCAAAATCAGTGCCCAGGTGAACAACAGCCGACGTGACTGTTACTTCAGGGTTGTCGTAGTAAGATCACGTGGAGATAACCTGCTTGGCCGAGCTATAGCTGCAAAGCTAGGTCTGATTAAACGTTCAATCTTGAGTGAAGTGAATGTTTTCGGTGAAGTGGGCACTCTAAAAGGAGACCCTGTGAGAATCATGCTTAAAGAAGGAGCTAAACCTTATAGCATAGCCACACCACGACGGGTACCTCTCCCTCTATTATCCAAAGTAGAGGAGGAACTGAAACGAATGGAGTCACTAGGCATCATAGAAAAAGTCACACAACCAACACGATGGTGCGCACCAATGGTGGTAGTTGTAAAGAAAAATGGTAAGATCAGAATTTGCGTGGACTTAAAGAAGCTAAACGAAAGCGTGGAGCGTGAAAAGTTCATTTTGCCTATTATTGATGACCTTCTACCTAAGCTTGCAGGGAGCACAGTCTTCTCTAGTTTAGATGCTGCTAGCGGATTCTGGCAGATCCCCTTGGAAGAGGATAGTGCTCTGCTGATGACGTTCATCACTCCACAAGGGAGATACTGCTTTAAGAGACTGCCATTCGGTATAACATCCGCACCTGAAATATTTCAACGAAAGATGCAGGAGCTTCTGCAAGGGCAAAAGGGTGTAATAGTTTACATGGATGACATCCTTGTTTTCGGCGAAACAAAAGAACAGCATGATGAGAGACTCTGCAAGGTGATGGAGTCCATCAAAAAGTCTGGTCTCCAGCTCAACAAAGAAAAGTGCACATTTTCTCAGCCAACTTTGGACTTTTTGGGCCATGTAATAAGTAAAGACGG
>JARVJO010000365.1:11538498-11548702 GCA_031762555.1 Cynodonichthys magdalenae
CGAATACCATAGCGCTCCAATTTCTTAATTAGTATTTCATGATTTATTGTGTCAAAAGCTTTTTTGAGATCAATAAAAACACCAACTGCAGATTTCTTAATATCTAAGGCGCTTGTGACTTAGCATTGGATGGAATATAATTCCATCCAATGCTCCACATTTATTGCCCATTCAGTAGTTAAAGGTTTTCAGCATTGAGACAAATGAAGCTGCATATGTAGTTCAAGCAACCAAGAAGCACGTATGAGTTACTTTCTTCTCCGCTTTCTAGGTAGTTGCTGAATCCTGCTGCTGGCTGCTGTCTTTAGAGATTAGTTGGGTAAGGAGTCAAAAACATTTGTATTTTATGGTAAATGCAGCATATGTTGATTTATTAAACAGAAATGAGTAAATAAATAAAATAAAACAGTTTTGACTGAAAATAAGTGAAGAAAATAAGAAAAGCAAGCAAAAAATTGCCAAAAAATGTTAAGATTATAGTTAAATGTATCTGTTTTATTATTACACGTAAACTGTATACATGTTTTTATTGAATATTTCCAGTACATTTTTCTTTTCCCTTTTCTTTTTCAGACTGGACTTTCATTCAAACATTTGCACCTTTTCTGTCCATCATTATGTGGAGAAACCTCAAGCACCAACATCTTGATTGGATTAACCTCAGTATCTCCCCCCTGTCCTGCAGTGGCCTTGCCACGATGTAGCAAAAGCTTACTGTAAGAAGTGGCTGATTTGTCACATCAACACCATCAGAGGGGAAGAACATCCATCGTAATGAGATCTTATGTTGATTAGGAATCTCAGGGTCAGAGAGGCTGATGATTGATCAGATTGTCTTTGTCTCAAAAGTTGTAAACAATAACAATAAGTTGTGCAAAAATATATACCTCTTTATCACTGGTCACATTTAATTTTTATTTTTCTACAATAAATGTCTGCATTAAAAGCAATCTGTTGTATAAGATTGAGATCGTCTTTTTGGTTAGTTACAGTAAGTGAATAAAAAAAGATAATTTTGTTTCATTTATATTGACTAAGCCCTAAAACTACATGTTCTGTAAGCGAAAAAACATTTGTAAAGGAACATTCATTATGTTAATATATATACGTCTTTGTGGCTGCTTGAGATTTGGGAATAAGAGATTATCTCCCGTGTATGTTCCATTTGTTTAAAAATGCGCACTACATAACAGCTGCAGTCAATGTTCTTTACTGCTCTCGCACAAGTAGATGAACAACAGTAACAATGTTGGATAGCACACTGATGTTTGTGCTGCTTAATTTTTTCAACATATACGTACATAAACATTCATCCATCCATCTGTTATCCTTTACCTGCTTCTTCCTTTAAGGGTCATCAGGGTCACTTGTGCGAGTCGCAGGATACACAAGTCTTAAGTCCATCACAGGGCCTTTTACAAAAGTGACTTCTTCACAATCAACATTGTGATTGTTCATGAGTGAACAAGGCCTCAGATGGAAGAAAACTTACTCAACCACAGATTTTTGAGCTTGGTAGTTGTTCCTTAAACTGATGCCATATTGTTTTATGTGTTCTAGGTTATTTAAATTTAGCCCTGCAATTCACTCCTTTTTTCCTGCCTCCATTTACTGGTTAATAGGACTGTTTTTGTTTGATAAACTCTTCCTTTGTTCACTCCCAGTTATTTATACTCCAGCCTTTGTCTCACCAGGTCTTTGATTGCTCATTACCTCTCACCAGTGGTTCATTTGTTGGTCAGCAGGAGGTGTGGTACTCGTGTCCAAGACATTTTATGTGTTCTGCCCAAGGGGTGAGACTGCAGCCAGTTTTCTAGAAAGAAATATATTTTCTCTCTCTCAGTCTGAATTCAGCCCATTTTCCTTCAGTTGTGGTTTGATTTTTTAAATTTAATTCTATCTCTATTCTATCTAATTTGACAGTTTCACCCCCACCCATAATTTAAATATAAAATATCTTTATGGTTTCTTATTTTTGTCACTGTAAGTTAGTGTATTCTTCTCCTAACAGCTGGCCAATATTCAAGCCAAGAAAATAAAGCTGGGATTTTTCAATATTATTTGATTTAAATGTGTACTCTAAAAATGAAATGTTGGATTTACTTAACCAAGTCAACTGGTTCCACTTAACTGAGTTGAGTAAATTCAAAGCAACATACTCATGTTCTTTGCTTTAAATACTGGTATATTGCTTTGAATTTACTCAACTCAGTTAAGTGGAACCAGTTGACATAACATGGTTAAGTAAATCCAACATTTCATTTTTTTAGAGGGTGGAAGTTTACCTTCATTATCTTTTTCTGTAATGTCATCTTATTTTAAAGCTAAATAATTTATTATTTACTGAGGTTTTTGTTTCATTAATTTGCTGGATTGTGATCAAATGTATCGCAAAGTATTTATAAATGAAAAAGTGGTTGATAGAGAGTAGAACTCAAGAAATGAATGTGAATGATTTGTCTTTCTAACTCTAATCTTCTTTACTTTATCTGCTAGGGTATTTTTGTTCTAAACATTGCACAAGATATAATATAGAATCAGTATTTCTATAAGACTAGTTTGTTATGCGACGTTTTGTTTTCTTCAGTGAACCTTGACAGAGATTGACACTTGACTTGGACCAAGTTTTTAAATTTTGGCCTCTTGTGTGACTGAGTTTGACACCCCAGACTTAGAGCAAACAAATTGTATCCATCATTGTCTTTGTGTTTTAGATTTGATGATCTAATAATAAATAATGTGAGTTTATCAGCAGTAAAAATGTCATTCTCAACTAAGTGTTTTCAGTAAGGTCTACCTTAGCCGCAGGCTGTAACTGTGTGTGAACTAATCACATACAACTTCAGACTGTTAGAATAAATCTAAAACCTGTGTGTTCGGTCATATGTGTTGATATAATTTTCAGCCACTTCACTTGAACCTTAAACATCTTCCGTGTAGGCTGGATGTTAAACACCGGAGGGGCATATTTATCTTAAGGTCATTGTCCTGCGATGCTTCCTTAAAGTCAATTATCAGTCAGACTTGAGCTGTTCACATCCTCACAATCCACCTGTAATCTAATTTTACTAATTTGAGGACAACTCTGAGTAGGTATAAAACACCCACGTCACCATAAACTATCCGTGCAGTGTTGGCTTTCACTGCTTGGAAACTGTTGGTGGTTTTTTTTCATCAACTAGAACTCCAGCAAAAGAAGACAACTGAAGATGGGTTGGGATCAAGGATACGAGTCAAATGGCACTGAAGGCAAAAACTTCTACATCCCCATGTCCAACAAGACTGGAATTGTCAGAAGTCCTTTTGAATACCCTCAGTATTACATGGTGGACTCTATGGTCTACAAGCTTCTAGCTTCCTACATGTTCTTCCTGATCTGCACTGGGACTCCCATCAATGGCCTGACGTTGTTTGTAACAGCTAAGAACAAGAAGCTCCGTCAGCCTCTCAACTTCATCCTGGTGAACCTGGCTGTAGCCGGACTCATCATGTGCCTCTTCGGCTTCACCATCACCATCACATCTGCTTTTAACGGCTACTTCATTCTTGGACCTACTATGTGTGCTATTGAAGGATTCATGGCCACACTTGGAGGTAAGACAGAAAAACCAAAATGATATTGTCTAAAAATTATTACAGTGTTACTCTTCTTATCTACATTACTAGTACATTTACTGTAAAAAGAAAGTTTTTTTCTATCTTTTCCCTGCAGGAGAAGTTGCCCTCTGGTCCCTGGTTGTTCTGGCTATTGAGAGGTATATTGTTGTGTGCAAACCCATGGGGAGCTTCAAATTCTCTGGAACTCATGCTGGCGCCGGAGTCCTTTTCACCTGGATCATGGCTCTTGCTTGTGCTGCACCCCCACTTTTTGGGTGGTCCAGGTAAAACCAACATATATATATATATATATATATGTTTATTATCAATTATTGCCTAATGTGATTTCAAACCAATCAGCCAAGGCTCTGGATCAGCAGTTCCTAAAGTTGGGGTTGGAAACATCACATATTGGCCATTAGAAAATCTACAAAAAATAAAGTTAATATAAAAGAATTGGTAATGACATTTGTTTTTCTATAGTTATTACAAATCAATAAATAAAATAACCATAAATGAAAAAAAATAGATTAATTTACGTGAACTCTGTTAGGGTTGCCATGGTTATTAGCAAAGTTTTTAGTCAAACCAAAAATATTTGGTGTAACAAACCTTAGCCACAGTTATTTTATGGGTTGGAAGCCAAAAAAGTACAAGAACCGCTGGTCTAGATTACTCAAAAAGCCCACATATAAAGATTAAAAGGGTAAATCTTGATTTCCTGGAATAAATATTTTATCTTGCATTTCAAACCTTGTTTAGGTACCTTCCTGAGGGCATGCAGTGTTCCTGTGGACCAGACTACTACACTCTAGCTCCAGGCTTCAACAACGAGTCATATGTCATCTATATGTTTGTCGTTCACTTCTTCATTCCCGTCTTCCTCATTTTCTTCACTTATGGGAGTCTTGTATTGACAGTAAAAGCTGTAAGTAGAATTGAACTCTCAACCTAAGTTTCACAAACTTATCTTTGGTCGTAACAACTTATTTAACTTACCTCCACAGGCAGCAGCCCAGCAGCAGGAATCAGCTTCTACCCAGAAAGCTGAGAAGGAAGTGACACGTATGT
The DNA here is from genome assembly GCA_031762555.1 of Cynodonichthys magdalenae. Lineage (NCBI taxonomy): Eukaryota > Metazoa > Chordata > Actinopteri > Cyprinodontiformes > Rivulidae > Cynodonichthys > Cynodonichthys magdalenae. Next base: position 11,543,167 of record JARVJO010000365.1, read on the forward strand.
GCGTCCTGATGGTCATGGGCTTCTTGGTAGCTTGGACTCCGTATGCGACCTTCGCTGGCTGGATCTTTATGAATAAAGGAGCTGCTTTCACTGCTCTGACTGCATCCATCCCTGCTTTCTTTGCAAAGAGCTCAGCGCTGTACAACCCTGTTATCTATGTGTTGATGAACAAACAGGTTGGCTTACTGTAAAAATGTCCCTGTTACATGTTAAGACTCCAAATTTATGTGAAGTGTTCTAAATCGCTGCCATTTCTTTATCTTTCAGTTCCGTAACTGCATGCTGACCACTGTTGGAATGGGCGGCATGGTGGAGGACGAGACCTCTGTTTCAGCAAGCAAGACAGAAGTTTCAACTGCTGCTTAAGGATCATGTGTCTTAATCAGGACGACTTCTTCTTGTTCATGAGCACATTCCCCATCGATTGCTTTCAGATTTTAAATGAGCCCAGTCAAAAATATTCTTGAACTTTTGACAAAGGAATTCATGGACTCAACAACTCTGGACCAAACATGCAAAGGAATTCGATCTCCTCTGGTTATATGTGCACAGTGGCAAGTGCAAATTTGTATTGAAAGCTTTCTTGTACATAACTTGTTTGGATGTGTGTTTGTGAGTGCGTATGAGTGAGTGAATGAGAGAAAAAGAGGGGTTTGGTTGAACTTGAAAATGTTGCAACTTTACTCATAGGCTAGATGGTGGACATGTTTTGTGCTTGTTTGCCTGTTGTTTAATTTTTATGCATTTCATGAAAAACAAACAAAAAAATATTGTGTTGACTAGAAAATAAATGCATGCATAAAAAGACAGTGGTGTGTTCAGTAACTTGTGTGTTTTTAAATCACCTAAGGTTCACAAAATTAAATTACGCTCCAGGTGTTTTCTGAGCTGAAAGCAACAATCCGTTCAACATAAACCTTTATCTGTCACACTTCTGAACAGCTGATGTTAGTTATACTGTGAAGGATTTTTTACACTACTTACAAAAAAAATCAACTCCTAAAGATAGTTTGGATCTATTAAAATGAGGTTATATGGAAAGACTGTACTTATTTAATAACTTACCTGTGTTGGATTAGTTATTTGATAATAGTTTGTAAAAAAAACTGATTAAAAAACCCAAATGGAGCCTAAATGAATTGCAGCCATCTTAAAACATTTCCAATCTTAAAATTTTCACCAAATCTTTTACATTGATGTCATTTGTGCATTTCTAATTCCCAGCTGAAATATGTAATTCCTAAAGTGCTACAGCTAGTTGCTGCTGCTGCTTAGTGCTTGCAAATAAACACAGAATTCTAAGTGTGTAATGCAAAACTGTTAAAATGACTGCAGTCCAATTTGGTTTTGTCAGTTCTGTCAGATAAAATAGTAAACGTCTAAAGCTTCACTATAACAGTGATTATCAGTTGGACAGCTATCAGTTGGCAGAACAAGCAGGTACCTCCCCCTGGAGGTTGTCTGAAAAATTAAAAACACAATCGTGCTCCATTTGAAAGTAAAAACGTGTTTGGCAAAGACAATCCACAAGTCTTCCACACCACCAGGCTCAAAAGGCTTTAATTACTTTTAAACATATGCTGCTTCCTTACCCATTGAGCTGTCTATATCATAGATAGACCCCTTTATTTCCTGCTGATAACCTGACCCTAATTGTCATGCTGTGGGCCAATGCTCTGTAATTTTCTTCAAAGAGAGTGTTCTGGACACCTGCATGTGCTTAGTCTCTCTGTCAGGGAGCCGGCAGAGGCGAGCGTTGCCTCTCTTTGTTCTAATTGCTCAGATCAGATAGGAGGCTGCATGCAGAGAGCATAATAACAAACTCTGTGGTTGCACTGAGTCTATCTCCAGGCAGAACGCGTTTGACTAGAGGTGAAGTAGGAGCCAGTTTGTATTTTGCTTACAGCCACGTTTATTTTATGACCTAAAACTAAAATATCTTTCAAAGTGAGAATGTTTCTTGATTCATATTTGCACAAAATGAACAATTGTGTGTAAATATTTGGACGCCCCTTGTGAAAATGTCTGATTGAGGAGTGTTCAGTAAATCAGTTATAACCCTGCTGCCAAAAGGGGAAACAATATCACATTTTGGTAAATTCTTTTACATTTTTTTCTTTTCTTTTATGTTTGCTTTAAAAGCATCAATATCAGCTCATCACTGGCAGCATGGCAGACATTTTTTTGTGTAAATAAAACACAGCCAGTGAAATAAATTAAACATTCTTTCTTTTTCAAAAGTATTAACCTATTTATACCTTTTGCTGCCAGAAAAAAAAAACCAAAACTTTTTCTGTTTTGCATTTTCTGGACTTTTTAAATTTCTGTTCTGCTTCAGGCAGTGTAAGAGCTGGTGCTGTGGTTAGCCCTGTTGTCTCACAGCAGGGATGTCACAGGTTTAAAACCTCGCTGGGACCTTTTTATGTGCAGTTTGCATGTTCTCTCTGTACAAACATTGGTTCCCTCCCACAGAGCAATAACAAGCATGTTAGGTTAATTGGAACTACAAAATATCCTAGGGTGAGCGAGAGTGTGAAAAGTTGGTTCATTCTGAGGTTTGATGATCTGTGTCCTGTTTTAGAAGATAATGTGCTCTTTTTACTGCACGTTACAGCTAAAGCATGTTACCTGTCGTTCATTTTTTATGTTTAAAGAGCTGCAGATTGATCAAACAGGACTAGCACTATTTCCCAATTTCAAGCGGTCTTATGCATATTTTATTTTTTTACCATAAATTGTACTCAAAAATAGTTGTAGTCTCTAAAAGTAAGTTTTGTTTAAAAGAACATTTTATGTCTAATATGCTAAGTTTCATTTCATTTAAATTAAATTTTCAGTTTAAGAAATATTTTATTAAGGATTTAAATTTTTACAACATTCTTAATAAACAATATGAACTATTTTTTGTTTTCAAAAAACACAGACAGAAAAGCTTTTGGGAGAGGCTTCTATGTATTTCACAAGAAATAAGCTTTTGGGCACATTGCCTCTGATGAGCAGTCAGGCTTTGTCTTTAGAGCTTTTTACCAACAACTATTTTTATTATTATTATTTTGCCAAAAGGCTTTCTGGGTAAAAATGTCTCATGTGGCTCTTAATGTTGAATTTATTGACTTTTGGTAGAAAAGTACATAATGTACTCACTTAACTGTGAAAGCCACCTAAAATGTTAACAATTGTTTTATGTTAATTCGTATTTTTTCTGTGTTGGTTTCCTGAATTTGAGCAGTAATGAATAATTGAAACAGAAGCAGCCAGTGTTTATTAAGCATTTATTAAACATAATTACCTCATCATGAATTGTTGATTTTTTTATCATCTCTTTGTTTAATTTATAAAATTTGATGATCTGATGACTTAACACTCCAAACTAATTCCTTGCAGTTATTGCATTTTAAAGAGCAGGTTGTGTGATAGTCACAGTGGTTAAAGGTTTTACGCATTAGTCAGTGTTATTTTAACAGTCTTAACCTGAATGAAATAAATACAATGAGGGATTATCCCTTTGGCCTTACTGTTCAGATAATCCTAACACTGTGCTTCAACACACTGTGGCGTTCAGATTCCACACATTACTTTTCAAAATACTTTTGCATTATTTCCACTGTTCAAATCTGTAACCACATAACTATTGAAGTAAAAACCTGCATGACACACTGTTTTGGATCTCAATTGATGAAAATCAAAGCATAATTCAACAAATATGCAAAACTTCAACAAGCTACATGTATTTGTGAAATTACTGAAAAACCGCAATTTCTTTACTAACGAAATGGCACATTGCTTACAGGAGTAGCTCTTTAAATATTTAATATAATATTAAGTTCAACACCCATGATGAAACACCCATCTATCAAATAACTGAGCAAAAAACCCCCAAAAAAACAAAAAACAACTACAATAAAAAATATTTAAGTTTTAACTTAAACATCAGGCATTTTGATAGTCTTTATAAATAAAAGTAATAAAAAAATTAAAACTTTCAAATCAATACACCAGCAGACAATAATAATCAGAACACCATCAATAATAAAGTGTAAAGCCAACAGAAATATTAAATATCCATCAAGACAAATTGAACACTTTGATATAAGTTCCTCAAACCATTCAGATTTCTGTAATACAATTCTAAAAATATAAATGGAGACTGTGGCCTATTCATTTCTTTTAAAGAAGTTATAAATATACATTAATAAGATTCACAAAAACATTGTAGCTTCCTATTATTTTATTTGCTCTTATTGTGTTTAATCTGAGTGAAAGTTTAAGATTATTATGTATTTGATCAAAATTTATATGAAAATTTCACATTGGTGTTTAACAAATGGAAACTTGTCACATCTCATTAACATGAGATGTGACGCTGTTGTCTCTTTCATAAATTACACCTTTGCCGAGATATGTCTGTGGTAAGCTGAAGCTCACTTGTGATTGGTTAATGCTGGCTTGTCTCTCGACCTGCTTATTAAAGTCCCCCTTCGACAGAGTCAAACTGTCTTGTCTGTAGAAACCAAAACTGTCATCCGGCTGGTCGAAGCTGCTTTCGCTGTAGAGTCGTTCTCTCATTTCACTTGAACGTTTCCCAGAAGCGCTCCTGGTTGGGTACCGCTGACCGGTCTTGTACCAGCCAGTCTCTTTGAAGACGAACCAGATGTTCCCAGACCAGAGGACAACGTTCACAAACCCAAAAACCTGCCGGAACAAAAGAGGGAACATGTGGGAATGGATTGTTTTATCTACAGTAGACTGTGTTATTTGTTGACTAAATACATACAGCAGATGTGTTAAGACGAGACCAGAAAGGCTCCTGCGTAGCTGCACATCTGTTTTCCTGAGCTCTACAGGCAGAGATGAGAAGAAGCACCTCCGTTGGGTTTGTGGCTCTTTTGATATCAGTGAGACTTTTAGACCAGCAACAACTGCTGACCAACCACATGAGGGAAAAGATGACGGTGACGGCGAAATCCTGCCCAGGACAGAAAAAATATTAAGAGAAACAAAATTGTCCAGATAAATAAAAACTCTTGTCACAAAACAATACATCATCACAATGATTGTTAAAAATGGAGCCTAACGGACCACCAGTGGGCCTCTGTTGTTCTTTAGGTACTTGTTCTGGTAGAAGACGTAGACGATCGTTGCCAGGAGTGAGTAAAGAAACGCAAAGACCCCCACAGTCACAAAAAACTGAGAGGCTGAGGAGAAGTCCCCATCGAGGAACAGGACCTCCTCTCTCTCTACGTCACAAAGCGGAGCCTTGAAGTGCACTTGTTGCAATCTATGACAGAAAGAGATGTCTGGTCAGCCTGGTGGTTTGTTTACATCTGAAACAGAATTCAGGCAGGATCAAAACATCACTGCCAGAATTTTAAATGAGAAACAATCGACCTGTTTGGAATAGACTGGAGAATATATACAGAGATTGAACTCCCTGTTCTTGTTAGTTTTGACAATTCAATTTTTTTCAATTCAATTCAATTCAAAAAATTTATTCATTTCATTAAAAAACATAACTATCTACAATAGAAAACAAGAA
>JARVJO010000365.1:11555846-11572048 GCA_031762555.1 Cynodonichthys magdalenae
GAATGCTAATATACTAAAGTTTCTGGTTAATTGTTGTAAATAATCTGTAATTTTATACAAATTTGCATTTAAACTTCAATAACAACAGTTATTAACACTAACTAACAATAGTTATTAAATCTAACAAAAATATGATTCATCATGAACTTTTCTGTTATTGTTAGCACAAAAATAATAAAACTTTGAAAACACTTAGATTAAAGTCATCCAAAATAAAGAGAGTGGCAAATCCAAAACTAGTTGTTGTGTTTTGTTTCAAGGCTAAAGTTAATGTTTGAAGTCTAACTTTGAGACAGAAAAAATTTTTAGATAAAATTGTACTCAAACCGTAAAATGCTCAGGTTTCAACATGATCACTGTTGCCATTAAATAAGCCTTTCCTGAAATCAGCTTCTGTCATCTGCGAACTAGAGCTCCACTCTTGGAAAAAATAAAAATAGAAAAGCTAACGATGCTGTAAGAAAGGTGTAAGAGTCGAGCAGAGTTGTGTCAGTTCAAGACTTGTGGAAATTAAATTGGGTCGACTTCCCGCTCCGCTGCCCAACAACCTGATTTAAAATTGGAGGAGCTTCAAAAGGGAGCAGTTTCTCCAATTCGAGCTTGATGACAAATAGAGTAGAGCTCTGAATTTTATTAGTTATTTATTTACTTTTTAACTTCTCTAATTTATATACAATTTATATATATAAATCCTGCTGTTAGATTTTTCATACTTTAAAAAAAGACCATTTGGATATAGGGGGAAAAAAACACATTTACCTGAAAGGATAGCTAAAATCAATGTCGATGCTGACGTTGTTCTGCCTCCTGCCTGCACAGTCCACTTTAACCTGGAGATGGCCATAGTATCCTCCACAGGTTACAAACGCACAGACGGCAAAAATCTATAAGCATCAGGAGCATGAAAGGACAAACATCAATGTCCAAATCAGTGTGTGAGGTCAGCTGAGCTGAATTTTAAATGCGTATTAATCTATGAACGACTGATCACAACAGTTCAAAAACGGTTTGAAAAACAAAAGCTGAATAATTTAAAGGGAGGAAGATCATTAATGGAACTGCTCGCTGTGCACTGGAGGGAGGCCACAGCAGCAGAGTCAGGCACACAGCTGTGGACCCTGTCAGTCTTTTGTCCCCGACACCTCCTTCACATCACAGATATAAAACAAGAGAGGTTAACTTTTAAACACTGAACAAAGGTGGAAACTGGACAGATAGTGTTCTTTTCACCACATCTGAAGATCAAAAAATGTCCAAATTCAGTGCATTATTTGAGTTTTAAGCGTAACAAAGCAGAATTCTTGGAAAAAGAAAGTGAAAAAAAGAAAAAAAAAACTTACCGGAGCAAATATGACCATACACATTTAAAGATCAAAGAGCCCAACTCCACACAGTGTCAGCAGCTGTACTCATCAGGATGAGATGTAACTGATGCAGACAGGAGGAAGCAGAGCAGCTCTTCCAGCAGAGGGGGTCTGAGGGGGTGGGTGGGGGGTGGGGGTGTGACAGGAGGCATCATCCCTGAAGAGGGGTCTGAGAGTTTCTATTAATCTACACTCACTCACATCACAGGGACTCACAGAAACCAGATCATTGTGTTGCTTCAAAGTTTGCATTTTACTTGAATTTTATTATTTAAAATAAATAAATAAATCCTGTTCTGAAAGTGGGGCTTTGGAGCAACAAATGCAGGATCTGGGGCACCCCATTAATTATTTGTCTGATGTCTGAACTAAATCTGGAGGCACAAATGTGAACACATACATCAATATAGGTTATGTGTCATTATAAAAATCATTCTGTGCATGTGATTATAAATGGCTTCAGGAAGGTTTTTCTGTCATATTTTGAACTTGTTTCCTGCAAATTCTTATAATAAAACTACAAAACATTTTTACAGTTTTCAAATACACAACATATTTCAAAATTATATCCTTGTTCAAACATGTTCCAAATCAACATACCAATTTTTTTTTTATGCAATAAAAATATTTTTAAAAAAGCAGCTGATCTTTAACATCTAATGTTGACTTCTGCCTTCCTCAGTAAACTCTCTCATGAAACTATTTTATTGGAAAGTGGCTCATTAATGTTGAAGCTTTATGCTTGATGTAAAAAGTCTCTTGCTGACCTCTCCTGGTGAAACGTCTGTGTTACAGATTCATGTTTAAGCTTGTTCTGAACTGCACGCTGCTGATATTGCACTAATAACGTGTCAGTAACATGTTATTTAATGTTCACTGATCTAAACTATATTTACTATGATTTAGTTTTGTTTTTTCAGGACAACAGAACAGAGCCAGGATGAAACATACATTTTCTAAAACTTTGGGTTTTACTTTTATTTTTGCAACAAAATTCCCCTTTGTTTTAGTTTTAATTAGTTTTTTAGAAGCTGTGAATATACAATACACTCATTTATCACCACTACTAATTAATTAAGCATGATTAAAAAAAAGACACCTGTCAGCTGTTTGTGTGAACCTATACTGATCTGTTAGTCTGTCAGGATCTGTGTTTTTTTGTTAGTTTTGTGTTTTATGATCATTCTATTTGCTTTTTTGTGATGGTGTTTACTTCTGTTGTTTCTGTTTGTTTAGTCTTGCATATTCCTTGATGCATCAACCACTTCTTAGTGGTCAGTCAGTTCTGCCACGCCCACTTTCACATGTTCCCAGGTGTCTTCACTTCCTCATCACCCCCTGTCGCCATTTTCTGTCAGTTTTCATTTATTCACCAGTCCAGTAATATTGGTACTTAACCAGTTTTCCTTGTATCTCCTAAGTTTTGCCTCCTCATAAGCTTTTTTTCTTTTTTTTTTATGAATTATTTTTGAGCTCCTCGAGTCAGTCTGCATTCATGGACCCAGATCTCTACAAACTGTGGCAGCTTTAGTAGCTGTAGGCTTGCCTTGGGTTTTAATATATATTTAGCACAAAAAGTAAGTAAATTTGTGTTTGATAGATTATTTCTTTGTTGTAACAATGCTTCTTGGCTATAAATCTTATACGGACTCCTGATTAGCAGCTCCAGCTCCACTACTCATCCTTACAAATGTGGCACCATTTAAAAGGGACATTAACAAGCTTTCCAAAAATATAAAATTTAATGCGAAGACAAGGCATTGTTACAACAAAGAAATAATCTACCAAAAACAAATTTCCTTAATTTCTGTGCAAAGTTTAGTTTCACAAGTTTTACAAACACTGCAAACTAAATCATTTTATCATTTATCATTTGATAAGCTATTGATTTCTATATGTAAAAATCAATGAGCCACTCACATCCTCTAAAGCGCAGAAACAGTTTGGATTAAATCCAGCAGAAGTCTTATTAAAACTGAGATCTTGATTCTTTAATTCCTTCATATGTGGTTTTGGGGTCGATAATGAAGTGAGAGATTACATTTGGTTGGCAGTCAACTGTGAGAGGGAAAATCAAGAATCAGTGAGGATTCCAACACGAAGCAGAAGGATCTGAGAGTCACGAACACATCAACTTTAATGGGTTCAAACTCACTTGTGAAAAATGACAGGCACCCAGCGCGGGAAAGTAAAGATGACATGAAGAGTCTTTTAATATCCATTTTATTGAAGCTGCAGGCTGACAGGAACATTAAACTAATGTGACAGTCTTAATGAGGAGAGACATAAAACTCCCCCCCAAGTGCTTTTTTCAAAAATAAAATTTGTTTGTTCTCTGCTTCTTTTAATTCTCAGTTGTGAAACAATATGTGACAAAAATAAAAGTTATCAACTCATAGACATTTTCCAGTTGTTTCCCACAGTTTGATTTACACAGAATCTTACACACAACTGGATCAAAACCCTATTTCTGCCCTTTTATGTCATTTTCTAAACCTATTGCAATATTTATTTTTGATTAAACAAATTTTTACAACCAAACAGCATTAAAGGGATTGTATGAAAACAAATTTGAAGACAAAGTTGATTCAGTCCAACAGCATCATTCAGAACTATTTGAAGAGTCAAACTACAAACCATCATGGAAGTTGTAAATTTAGAACTCTTGTCATGTTTTTCACGTGAACAGCTCAATAACAAGCTGTCAGCAGTAGCTTCAACTTTCGGCACCTATGCTGATACATATGATTATGTTAGTAAAAAAGCAGCTGCTCACTGTTTATAGGTTGGTCATTTCACATTTGATCTAAATTTAAATCTTTATCTTTCATACATATAAATTAATCTTGTTTATTTTTTGCCGACACTGACATTTTGAGTTATGGAAGTTAATCAGTGATTTGTCTTCCACTGTTACTACAGGTGATGTTTGTATTACACTCTGCTAAAGGACACACAGGATGCAGCCTGATGTTCTAACATCACACATATTTAGTTTATCATGAATAAAGTCAAACTCATGTTTCTGCTGAAATGCACATCACATTTCTTAAATTGATTTTATTTTTTTATCGCAGATAGCTTGACTTCTCAGATAATGTGTGTTATAAAAGCATGAAAGACCATCTCTAGAAGTTCAGTTTACCAACACTTCTTAACTGGAAAAACAAAAAAGAAGAAATGACATGTCCAATGATAGATTACTATCAAAAATCATCTTCAGATTTTTTTTATTGGTGGGTTTAAAGTAATTTAAACCCAAGTGCCCAATCACAGCAAAATTGGAAGTGTTAAAATTTCTGTGCTAAACTTTTCAGAGTTGATTTCATCTCTTAAAGTGTTATTTTGAAAAATTCTCAATTAACTGACATCCAGTGTTGGTGTTAAATCACAGAGTTGATTTTATCAGTGTTGTCTCAACTTTGGAGAGAGTTAAATAAGCTCCTCCCACTAAGTGTTAAATAACACTTAACAGTGTTGTTGTACAACACCATGCAGTGTTGAAAAACGTATACTGAAAAACCCTTCCCTCTTCCACCGCCTGCCTGAATTTTCTAAGCAAGGGATTCTGGGTAACCTTGTGGAAATGATGTGTATGCATGTGTATGACTATTAAAAATGTTCATGAGTGTAAAAATAAAGTGTTCTAGTTAGTTGTTTTGTTCAGGTTAGTTAGTTCATGTTTAAATTTGTGTTATTGGCCGTAAATTGACACCATGAATGAGAGGTACTTCCTGGTGTGTGAAGGGTGACTTCTTGTGCCACTCTACTAAGTAATGTGCAGTGTTAATGCAACACCAAAAAGAGTTGATTTTAACTCTGAGTCAGAGTGTGTGTTGTCCACCCATGATTGCCCACCCAAGACCTATATCCTCATGTGAATGGTCACAAGGCCAGCAAAGGAGAAAGAATTAGGGAGCTGGCTCCCATTTGATGCAAATTGGCTTTTCTGATTTACTACGATGCTTTGAGCATGACCCATCATTACAGAGTAATAATTAACACTTACCATAGTGTTACTGTAATTTGAGCCTTGGTCAGTATTGAAATAACATTTTGGTAGTGTTAATTTTTGACAATAAACACTAGTGTAAGGTAAATTCAACACTGATGTATGTTGAATTTTAACTATTTATTTTTCATTCCAACTCTGTCAGTGTTAACTTTTTAACCTTTTCAAAAGCATTATTTTAACTCCAATATAGACACTTTCATAGTGTTGAATTTAACTCCCTAGGAGTTGAATTAACACTTCCAAATTTGCTGTTTATTCTATTTTAACTTGCCTCAGTAAAACGTCTCTGAATCGTCTGCACCTAAACTTTCGACAAGCGCTCTCAGGTTCCACCTTTGCTGATCTCCTTGCACTGACCTCCTGTTCAATACACAACAGGTTCTGGTTTGGACTTTTAAGGCTTCATTGTCACCCACTTTTTACATTTCTGTATTTTATGTCACCACCAGGACCCTGAGGTCGACTGATGGAGAACTGTCATCTGTCCCCAAATCAAAGTTAAAAATGAAAAGTGACAGTCTGCAGTCTGGAGCTGTGGCTTTATTGAAGAAACAGCTCATCTTTTTGACTGGCCTTTAGGTAACATTCTGTTTTATCAGCCTTCATTTGAATGTGTTTGACTTTATTTTATTATTGATTTATCTAATTTGTGTCTTGTATTTTTGAAGTATTATACCTTGTGATTTAAAAAAAAAAGTTTAAATTTACTTACTCTTATAAAGGTTATATTTTTTGAGGATTAAATTTCAGTTTGTTTATCACCTTTGTTCTTTAAAGATGTTTTATGATCTTTGCTTCACCAGCAGAAGGCAGTGTTTAGCTGCACTGAGCGAGAAGAAAGGAGCAAGCTGCAGTGATGTCCTCCTCTTTCCTTCTCACGGTCTCAGGTCTTTCTTCTCTCCTCACTGCAGATTACAGCTGACAAATGTTTCCTCCTGCATGCACAATGAGCTGAACGTCCTGCAGCGCCTCAGCTCTTAGAGTCCCACCCTGATTTAAAAAAAAAACTGCACTCTGCAATTGCTGAGAAGATTTGAAATTGTTGCTGGTCTAACACAAGTGATGGTGATTTTTCGTCTTGTGAGAGTGTTGAGACTCCAGCATCTCGCTGCATTCATTATTAACGAATCTCATTCTGGCATCATCTCTCCACTCTACGCCGAAAACTCTTGAAGAGGGGGGAGGAGATGAACAGAAATCTGGTGCTTGTCGTTAGGTTCAACTATGAGCTACACCAAAAACTGCAGAATAGATTTAATTTCGAAGATTTTATCAAAAAAAAATTGCAAACTGAAAACAGAGCTGAGTGGGTTTAACACTGAAGATGTTTAAAAATATTCATTCTGTGCAGTTTGAAATGATTTCATATAAACCCAAAGCAAAAGAAAACCTGCTGAAAGAAACAGACTAAATGTTTTTTATGGACCTGCAGGGATTCTACCTTAAACTCCCTGCAAGATTAAGGTTAAGAAAGCAAGACAAAGCCATTAAAACAGCATTTTCTATTTAACGTTTTAGGAGGATTTGCTGGGAGTGGGTGTGTAGGTTATGTAAAAGGATTTGTAGATTGTAATGTCTTCATGACAAGGTTTCCCCTTGAAAGCCAACCTGCATCATGCAGCTAAATAAACAATAGTTTTACATTAAACATCCTTAATTGTCTGGATATAAAACCATTTCTGGTGAAACAGTTATCCCCCCACTTCTTTTGCTGGGTGAGAAATTCTTCTCTAAGACAGCCATAATAACTGCAATGCCGACACTGACCCTATTCCATCAATCTTACATTAAAAAGGCGGCCAGCATTTAAATATTTCAAAGAGTTCCAAGTTAACTGAGAAGCTTGGAGCTTGTGTGTGTGTGTGTTTTGATCAGACAAACACCTTTTAAAAGAAGGCAGTAAAAATGATTGCTGATGGCTAAAGTCAAAGATGTTATCTATAAGAAGAAAAACAGGGCCGGCTGTTTTGAATTGGAGATAAATCTGTCGCTGCAAAAAATAGTCCCACCTTTTCCTGTGTCACCCTCTCGCTTACGCTGTGCCAGAGCGAGAAAATATCCCACATGAAACAAACTTGCTCCTTAAATAGAAATAATAGCCAGAGGGGTAGAAAAAATGAGAAGTGATGGAGGGAAGTCATGAATATCTCATCCTGCAGACACTCTGATGTTTGAGCTGAGCTACTTCGTCTGGTGCGTCGCTTTGGGTCTAATGTGTCGCCTGTGTGAACCTCTGCGAAGACACACACACACAACTACACACACTGTAAAACACAAGTGGTAAAGCTTGTAATGATTCTAGGGTGTTTTTAATGATTCTGCTTAACTATTGATTTTCCTGTGTGGTTTTATTCCTCTTTGAGATATTTTAATATGTCTGAAGGAATTGCTGTAAAAACAGAAGCAAGTAAAAGAAAAGAGCTGGACAGACCTAAAATGTGATGATCCATTAGGGAGGAGTGGAATTAAAAGTTACTTTTCTGTGTGAAGTCAAAAGAAGTTCAAATGAAATCTACGGTATCTCATACTGTTGAAATCAGTTTTTCCATCCAGGACTGAGAAATTATTTTTTATTTTCTCCAAAAAGTTCTTGTGGTCCAATTTCTTTTGCATATTTTGTGCTATTTTAGCATTAACATAAACATTTTTATTTAGTTCAGGAGATGGGAGTTATGCCTTTTTGTTTTTCATTTTTTAAAATTTATTTTTCGAAAACTTTTACTTAATTTATGAGTTATTTCTCTCTGAGGAGGTCTTCAGTTCCTTCATGAACATTGTTCTCTGTAAGATCTAGTTCAGTATATGTGCTTTATTTTTATATTCTTATGCTACTTTGAGTTTTTAGCTATTGTTCAGCTACTTCTACTTTTTAGATTGCCTCTGCTACTTTTAACTTCTAGCTAACCTTTTGATACATTTAGATTTTAGCTGCCGTTCTGCTACTAGCTTTTCTCTACTTGCGTTTAACTACACTTTTGCTGCTTTTACCTAGTGCTTATGTTCAGCTTTTACTTAACCTTGTGCTGCTTTTAACTTCTAGATATCCCTTTGAAACATTTAATGTTTAGCTGCCATTCTGGTGTCTTTTTAGCTAGCTTTTTGCTACTTTAATTTGGTAATCTTTTGCTGATTTTACTTAGTGTTTAGCTAATAATTTTAGCTGCTTTTGGCTTCTAGTTAGCCTTTTGCTACTTTAAATTTTTAGCCAACATTTTGCGGCTTCCAGCAGAATTTAGCTAGCGTTTTGCTATGTTTAGCTATTAGTTAGAAACTTGTTACTTTTGGCTTTCAGCTAGCAATTAGCTTTGTTTAGCTTGCATTTAGCTCATTTTAGTTTTTAATTAGTATTCTCCTTGCTTTATTTTTAACTACTTAGGCTCAGTTTTTCAGTGTCACAGTTTCGGAGGATTGACGCCATGGGTGCAGACAAGAACACAAGAACTTTTAAGGAGACATATGTTTTTAAATACTTTTTCACTCAAAAAGAAAAATATGTAGGTCCTCTGGATGGTTTCTTCTTTATTGAAATGTTTGGTCTTTCCTCCAAAAAACTTCTTCAGTCTGAGAATTTTCCACAGATTAGAAGTCACTTCGAGGATAGACGAAACGGTTCATTAAAGAAGAAACTGTCCAGAGGACCTACATATTTTTCTTTTTGATTTTTCCTACCTGGATTACTGAGATGCATCAGGACCTTGTTTTTCACAATTAAATCACTCAGTTGGGGTCTATATAAAGTGGAATTGCAATATTTTGGTCTGAATTCCTCCTTATTGTAACTCTACAAGCCCCATTTTATGAGGTGTGTCTCAAAGCAACTCATTTTAATACTGTGACTAAGAAGTGGATTTTGCATATGTCCTCTTTAAATCAAAACTAAACATTTATTTAAAGAAAACTGAAAAAGCTGATTTGGCCAAAAGCTTACATGAAAACAAGAGAACACAGATGTTAAGCACAAAAACTGAGGAAGGAAGGGAAACAGTGACTTTATGGTCAGAGGCTGATGAGTGGAGTGAAAACACTTGATGACAATTGGGAACAGGTGAGAGTGGGTGGGGCTGAAGCTGAGTTGGCTGGGGGGAAAGTGGCTGAAAACACAGGACAACTAAGGTAGGAAAACAAACCAAAACTTACAGACACACACAGCGGGAGGTAATTGTCCAACAGTAGACACTAGTGTTGTAGTACTTGAGACCGGTCTTGGTCTTAAGACCAGTCTCAAGACCACTTTTTGATGGTCTTGGTCTTGGTCTTGTCTCGGTCTCGGATATTGAGGACTCGGAATTTTATATCAAGACCAGTCAAGACCACAACTGTGGAAATATCACTAAATAGCCAGATAATTGTCCAATTTATTCGTTAACAATCTTGCTTTAATTGGATTTAAAACATACTGGTTCAAATCCAAACCTGACTCATTACTATTTATGTATTTTTCTTAACGGCTGTCACCCATCCGCACCCCCCTTTACTTGCACGCAGCACTCCAGGAAAGTGAACAGTGGTTCTCTGTGAGTGGTAGAAGATGTCTGCAAAATTTAGTAAACAATTTAGTTACATAAACATAATGGTTGTAAAAAAGCAACAACAACCAGGAGAAAGCATACAGCAATTTTTAAATTCTGAAGTGCTTCACTTTCAGAGACGGTGGGGACAACGTCAAACTTTTACATTTATTTACGTTAACAATCTGCCTTTGTAGCAAAATTATTTCTTCTGCCTTCACACAAAGATTTTGTCAATATTAGCTCTATATATTAGGTTAGTTACATGTATACAGAATACTCCATCTTTTAGGACACTAGTTTTGCTTTTGTTTTTTCCTGGTCTTGGTCTTGACTCGGTCTCGCCCTTCCTTGGTCTTGGTCTCGAGACACTGTGGTCTTGGTCTTGACTTGGTCTCGGCTTAGGTGGTCTTGACTACAAAACTAGTAGACACTGTGCCTGAAAAATCATATTAGTAGTCAAAGATTTTCTTAGCTAACTTTCAACTTCCTTGTTTAACACATCTGCACACCACCCAAAAACTGGTTTGTTCTGCCTCAAACAAAGAACTATCTCACTCCATCTCATCTTGTCAATCAAAACAAACCCAATCTGGGATAGTCTCTGTGAAAAATTCATGTAACTTCACAATGAATTTAGAAAAGTGTCAAAAATAGCAACTAGTGGTGAAAGTAGAAGGTTTTATGAGAAACCTTAATTAGAACACAGAGTCTGCCTTGTGAGGGCAGCATCCAGCTGTCTGCTCTGCCTTTGCGTTTTTTGCAGCCAGCTAAATGAGAAGTAGCAGTGGCCTGCTCACACTGCTAAGGTCTGGGACGTTGTTGCTCTGAGGTTTCAGTCTGTGTCAGTCTCATCTTCTGTGCAGAGTGAAGGATTGATCGTATTTAACCAACACAGATGGACTTGTGCAGTCAGCTAAAAAGCTATACACGCTGAGCCATCTGGTAAAGCGAAGTTAGCAGGAGCCGAGATCTGCTGAAAACACCTCATTTCAAGATGGAAAAGGGAGAAGAGTTATTGTGATGATGCTGAGATGTCACCGGATTGTGTCATTTCTAGATAGATTTATTCTGTTTGTGCAAAAAGTGCTTTAAAGCAGCTGCGTGTTTTTATGGCAGCAATGCATTATTTTGTAATGTAATTGTTACTGTGATTGTAAAAGTTTCTTTTTTATCACCCAACATAAACAACAAAGTGGGAATGATAAGGTTATCTTCCAGTATTTGTTTGTCTGTCTGTTAGCAAAATATCTCATCAACCACTGGACAAATTTCAATAAAGCTTGTAGAAAGTGATTTTTTGATACGGAGCTACAACTGATTAATTTTTGGAGTCAACCAGATTCAAGATGCCTGCCACAGCCAACTGACATTAAAAAAACACACACAAAAACACTTTCACAGATTTTGACCTAAAATTTAGTGACGTAGTAGCTAAGATTGATTCCCAATACATACTCAGAGCACTGACTGATTGCAAATATTGTCAGTTAAAAATGTTGCCTTTTACTATTTGGAGTAAATTCTGTCTGTTAACAAAATATTTCTTAAAATACTGGACAATTTTTAATGAAACTCTCAGACAATAACCATTAGGTGTTCATTTACAACTGATTAACTTTTGATGCCAACTCAAATCAAAAGGGCTCCACAGCTGATTGATATTAGCCCACACAAAAATGGTTGCAACTCAGCTACCAATGTTGAGCTGAAATTAGGTGAGGTTGTTAGTCATTTGTTAAAATTATGTTAAGAGGTTAATCTAAAAATGTGTGAGGAAACTGAAACGTATTAGTACAGCTCAAAAACTCAAATAATGCAGTTTGTTCTGATTTGATCCAATCCTTTCAAATAATTTGCAATCCAGTTTTTCTTTCAGTTACTATTCAGTTTGTTTTAAAACTACCAGATTCACATGGAGTTACAAACATTTGAACTCAGAGTTGCATGTCTAAAGAAATCATTAATTTACATCAAACCAATATTTTCATTTAGTCTCTTTAGAACCCCCTCTACACCTTTTACTGAGACCTCCAGAGCCAGGCTCAGGTTGTGCTGTAGTCCTCTGAAGAGCATCAACATTTAATGTGTACACACTCCACTTCAAGCAGAAGAGCAGGAGCAAAGAACACGAGTCAATTATTAATGTTTAAAAGGTTTAAAGACTTATGTTGCCGGGGTTAGCCTGAGACCTCACCAATGGATTCAAAAAGCCTTCAGAAGAGAGGGATGCTTGTAAACAAACCACCTCACCCTGCAGGTTGCTTCTCAACAGCTTAGCAAGTACAGAGAACGCAGATAAAACTTTAGTCATCTTTATTTATCTCCAAACATCCCATTTTCATTATTTACTTTTGTCTGTGTGTTTGCATGGAAGGTGTTTTTAAAATAATGTTGGACTTTTGGGGGCATGCTGTGTGATAAAGAACATCTGGAGCAGCTGCCAGTCAGTCCAGCTGTTAGTCAGTTGAATCTGAGAGGTGAAGTGTGCAGGGTTCATCCTCTGTGCACACCAAGGTCATGCCATAAAAGAAATGATGGCTGGAAATCCAGTGGTTGTTTATGATCGTTCTTTTTTTCTTGGCAGTCATACCAAGCAGCAGCATCAACTGCTTTTCCATTTGAGGATGGATTTCAGTAAAGAAAGCAGGCAAATAAGCCTGAAATGTAGATGATTATAGATTTTTTTTATTATTTTTGTCTACTGAAACTCACATTTTACCTGTCTTAACATAAACAATTGTTTCAGACTAATACTTTCTTGTTCAAAGAAGTTTTTAAGTTTCTGAAATTAATCATTTGTTGTGTAAATACTTCTGCACATTTTGTGTTATTTTAGCTGCTCAAACTATTCACCTTATTCAGGAGATGGGTGCTAATGTGACACCTGATTTTTTATTTCATTCTTTTATATTTTAACACTAAAATACATCCAATTTTCTTAATGATGTTTGTGCTTCTTGTGCTACTTTTGCTTAGCTATTTCTTTTGCTACTTTCTAGGTTTACATGGCCAATTTATACTTTTAGCTAAGCTTTTGCAATTTGAACTTATAGTAATCCCTTTTAAGTAGCCTGTAGCTAATTTTAGTGTTTTGTTACTTTTAGATTTTAGTTAGCATTTTGAGGTATACCCTTTTAGTTGTCCTTTTGCTATTTTCTGATGGAAGTCTGCTATTTTTAGCAGACATTTAGCCACTTTTAGCTTTTCAGTAGCATTTTGGCTGGTGTTTTGTTTCCTTTAACAAGTGTTCTGCTTTGTTTAATTTTAACAACTCAGTTTCAGTTTCTTCACGTAGTGCTCAGAGTCCACATTTGTCTGCTTCTTATGTTTATGCTCCACATTTTTTGAGTTTAATGCTAATTCTTTAATTTATTTTCATTTATTGTTATTGTGAAGCACATTTTTTTTACATCATAAATGTGCTTTATGAATAAACTTTATGAACTCACTTGCAAATAAAATTCAGTTAATATTGGGCCTAAAGGTAAACTTATTGTGTGTTTAATGTTGGTCATTTGGTCAGTAACTCTGTAGAGCAAATGCAGCAAACAGCAGCAGACAGCAGCAGGCCGTTATTCAACCCACAGGTTTCCTGCAAGGCTTTGGTGTGGTGCTCATCTTTGATAAAATTGGGCTCTATGCAGAAACAGTTTATTTCTGTCAACTACAGAAACTTGAACACAAACACACCCCTACAAACACACACTTAAAGAGAGAGAGATGAAGAGGAGGGGCAGCCCAGTCCTGCTGGCTGCCCCTCCCTTCAACAGCTGGTGGCTTGAGTTGAGGCAAATAGGGAATCATTGTGAACATTGATGCTCTCTGTTCTGCATCATTTTCTCTGCTGCACTTACACTCCACAGAGTAACCCAGTTCAGTCAGTGGCAATCTGAGAGTAGCCCTGTGGCAGCCATCTTAGGTGTTCCACTGCAGGATATCATGAGGAGCTACAGGAGCCACATGTGATCCTTCAGGCTCCGCTCCTCGTCAGAGTTCAGGACCACGGCCAGCTCCCGGCCAACAAAACCTCAGTACCCGCCCGGCAGGAAGGGAGAGGCCACCTCCGGCTGCTCGTTCAGCTGTAGTTACACTAAACTCCCCCCTCCCCTCACCCACCCGCCCCTCCACTCGGCTCCCTCACCCACCCCCTCCCTCCTCACATCCGCAGCACTGACCGACCAATAAAACGCAGAAAATGCGTAAGCGTCGGCTGCTCGGCGCAGGCGGAGAGAGCCCAGAGTGAAGCAGACTCCTCTCCAGCATCACTCCGTCCTGCTGACATCCTCTCAGCCAGCAAGTAGTACACAGCCAGGGCCTGTTCCCCGTCTCAACTTCGGACGCGTTCGGCTCTGAAAATCTCGGATAAGACCACCGTCTGTGGACACCGCCGTCCTCGGCTCCGGTTAGGGTAGGATCTGCGAGGGGCGCATCGGTCCTAAAACAAGCGAGAACATGTTGGACCCGTCGTCCAGCGAGGAGGAATCGGACGGGGTAGTGGAGGAGGAGTGCAAGGAGGCAATGGCACCTCAGGCCGGAGGATCCCGCATCTCGCCGAGCCGGACCAGCGAGAGCTCGGGCGGACTGGCGCCCAGCAGCAGCAGCCGCAGCAGCGCCCGGCCGACGAGCCCGAGCCCCTCCGCCGTCAGCGAGGAGAAGGAGGACCTGGAGAAGATGCACAGGGAGGAAGAGGAGCGCAAAAAGAAGCTGCAGCTCTATGTGTTCGTCATGCGGTGCATCGCGTACCCGTTCAACGCGAAGCAGCCCACAGACATGGCGAGGCGGCAGCAGAAGGTAAGGGCCCGTCGGTGCAAAGCCATAATTAATCACCACAAGATGATGAATTGACTCCTTCCGTTTCGCACATGTTGTCATTGATGACCTAGATAAGCTAAATAGCACAAGGTAGGGGGGTTGGCCATAGGCCTGTCCTGTAATGGTGCACTCTCAGTCCTGGTGAAAACACACTTTTTATTTTGACGCAAATCTTAAAGCATGACAGGAGCCCCTGGAAGGTGGAGGGACATGTGGTGCTGCAGACAGTCCTCCAGCTTATTCATTGAAAGGGCGTTCAGGAGGCGGTGGATTCACAACAGGACCCTGTCCTACTTGGAACCACATCTCTTAGATCCGCACGGCTCTCCGTCCCCTCTCCTCCTGGCGGGTCCACAGTTCCAGGCTGTTTGCGCCATCACTTATCTCGTCAATTTGGCCTCCCAAGGTGACTTTTAAGCACACACACACACCTCTTAGGAGAGAACCTTAATAGCATTTCTCCTCAAGCAGATTATCTTGGCATCTGCTTGAAGGACGATTGCTAATTAACTGCACACAAGTGATTTTTATACCTGTTTCCCCTCATCTTTACAACGTGCAGCTCATGTGGTTTTACTGGGAAGAGGACAAAGCCTTACAGTCCTGCTGTTTTCCTCCATTGATGCTGGAGCCACTTTTGGGTCATACTGTCCTTACTGTCAAAGTCATAGTGTACAAGGCCCTCTACTGTACAGGAGAGACTTTTTAATGAGGACAGTACCCCCAATTAATCATTGTTAACCTGTTGCAATACTAAAAACACAAATATGAAGAAGATTATTATGTTTTAAGTGTTTTTATAATACAAAAGTGTCACAGCTGTAGGAAGGTGCTCTTTCACCAGAAGTCTTGTCAGTAACCTTTTCCAGTCACTGCAAACAAAACAATAGAGATTTTTTAATCTAACCTGCAGACTTCCTATTTTCCACTGGACACTGTTAAGCCATATGGTTTGAATTTTTCTGCTGACTCACACACACACATGCACGTGGGAGGCAGGAACCACTGTGCTTCCATGAATGTTTGTTTCCGTCGAGCGTAGGTTGCCAGTAGTCTGAGGCGAGACTTAGCAAGGCTACTTTGATTCCTGGGAGCTCAGTCAGCCACAGTCCTCTGCTGTGGGTGAGCCAATATCTGGACAAGAGACCATCTAAACCACAAAATCGAAAGGGTCTCAGTCTGCCTGTAGTCAGTCCTTACATACCATTTACAAACATTAAATAATTCATGAAAGACTGAATGTTTTTTTTTTTTTTTTTTCCAAACGTGGCAAACTTGTTTATTTAATTCTGTTAATGAATTGCCAGAATGAATTGCAAATATTATTTTTTTAAAAAGCACTAATGTGCTGCTGCTTTTTAGTAGCAGTGGGACATAACTTATGTAAGTGTGCCCTTAATGTCTTCAAAGAAAGCAAAAGCCAAAAAAGAAAAAAGTTAAACTTCGAACAACATAAAGCCTATGATATATATATATATATATATATATATATCTATATAT
>JARVJO010000365.1:11589337-11603436 GCA_031762555.1 Cynodonichthys magdalenae
CCTTCAGTGTGAATCTACAATTTTCATAGTCATGAAAATAAAGAAAACTCTGAATGAGAAGGTGTGTCCAAACTTTTAGTCAGTACTGTATATTTATATTTCAAAGTATGTTTCATCTCTTGAGGTACTGAGACAGAACCCACAACAGCACAAGCGTTTCGACTAGCGCTGATTAAGGTTTCGAAACCTGAAGTAACGCCCACAGAAAAAGTCAGATCGGTTGAAGAGGAGCAAAATGGAAAACAATGGACGAGGAAGTTCGTACCAAATCTTCTGTTGATCGTTATGGGTGTTGTGAGCTCAACGAGAAGTAGAACAGACATGTTTTGAGCTGTAAAAAGGGCACAAAGGAAATATTGAGAAAGCAGTTTCGCTGAGATATGTTAGACTGTAGCTTATACAAGTGTCAGACTGCATGGGCAGACAGAAAACTGCAGACAGCTGTAAAAGTCAAAGGGGGAGGAATTGCAGTGCTTGTTGAAAATAAATGGTGTGGTCCGGGATGTGTAATAATCCCTGAATGCTACTGAGAAGCCTCTATGCACCCTAGATGTTAAGCTCTTAGTTGTTAGTTTCAGTCTATTTTGTCCACCAGGACATATAATCTGCTCAAACAACACCCCATTTCATCTCTGAAGACTTGTTCCGCTGCAATATCATTTTCTTCGAGCGAGTGATGTTCGGTTCAGACATTACTTCATCCCCTTTGTAAAAATAATTTTATTTAATTGCAGTTAAATAAAATAACTTCTTCATTATGCTGGTATTTACAAAGATAAATATGATAAATCATGATAAAGATAAATCATGTAACACATGCACCAAGGCCATAGTGTGTCGAGCTGAGCGGTCCTAAAATGGAGGCAAGGAGACAGATGAAAAACAAAAACTGAAAACCCTCATAAAGAAACCGGCTGCTGAGGCAGCAGTAACAATAACACAGTATGGTCGTTGGATTCGACAATGTGAAGAAGAGAGGAGTGTGTGTAAATACTGGAGGAAGTGATTCTTGAGAGAGAGCAGCTGGGCTGATGATCAGATGCAGAGCAGATGTGAGTGAAAGACTGAAAAACAGGACGGGGTGAGAGAAACAAAGGCAGTAGATCCAAAAGGTTGAACTGAAAACAAACTAGACACACAACGTCTACATAAATCCAACAACAGATAAAAGACATGGTTACAAAATAAAACACAATTAATTCAAATTGGAAAGCACAAAAGCCCAGGATCATGACAAACTGGATCCTTTCAAGGTGTGTTGGAATTTAAAAATCCGTTTGGTGGCCACTGTCAATGTAATAAATGTAATAAATGTTGGTGCTTTTCTTTGTTTCTTGGGTATGTTTCTAACTATTTTTCCACAACTGGCAGCAATCATCAACAATATCTTTTTTAAAATTCCTGTTTTCTATTCTTTTTATATAATTTACATATTTTTTACACTTTTTTTTACATGTATTGTTTTTTATATATTTCTTTGCAACAGCAAAAAGTTTATATAATTTTGCCAAACTGCTGGAGCTGTAAAGATTTATAAAACAGCACTCAGATGAACTTGTATCAAATTTTAGAGATTAGAGTTGTTTTGAAATCCATTCAAGTGTTAACCCAGGTCAAACTGCCTGTTGTCATTCTGGTCAAAACTGAAATCTTTATCCAAACTCAGGCCATTTATAGCACTAACTGAAACAGGTAAGATATTTATTGTTCATCACCTCCCATTTCAAAATGTCTAGAATATTCTTATAAAGTTGTTTTTATGTGTATGACAAGTGTCACTGCTGACACATCAAGATTATTTGTTTGCATATGATGCAAGGCAAATGGCTGATTTTATAGTTTGGGGCCACATTTATGCAAACTATCCAGTAGATGTTATTCTTGCAATTCCATGGACTTTGTGGCATTTCATTCGGTGCACAGTAAGTGAATGAGCACAGCGAAGCGGCTGAGCTGCGTGTCTTCTGGCAGTGAGTTGGTGGTGTGATAATGGATGACTGTTATGAGACGAGGCTTTGCTTGATGTGAACACAGTGTTCTCCTGGATATAACAGCAGTGCCACAGTGACAAGTATGACAATAGTGTGAAGACTGATTATAAAGAGCCAAAGCTCCTCGTTTTCTGCATGTTTGCAGTGCATCAAGCTCCGTACAGCATATACTGTACACCTGACTGTTTACTAACCCAGTGCAGAGATATTTGCCTTTCCTGTTTGTGTATAAAACGTGAGTCTGGATGAGGACAAAAGCCGGTGCATCTGTATTTGTATAAGGTAGTTTCATGATCACAGTCACTACACAATGTTGGGTTTGTTTGTTTGTTTGTTTGTTCAGCGAATTCTGGCTGCCGGCAAATTTTGTGCAGCTGTCATGCAGGACTTGTTCTTCTTTTTCTAGCTATTTACTCAATTGAGGACCTCTGGTACCATCTGCAACACAAATAAAATGCTCTTTGTCTGGTGAGCAGATCTAATGACACCATGTTTGCTGAAGAGCAGATGCAGACAGATTTACACACAATAAAGACTTGGCTCATATAACACACTTTTTATTGACTTTTACATAACACAAATATATTGTCTATTTTTATTAAATTCAAATGACATTATATGGACATTATACTTTTGCTAAGCCCTTTTTTGAGTTTGTACTCTATATTGTATTATATTAATGTATTTTTTTATAATTCAAACACGACTGATAACCAATGCTCTCTGCCCATTTATTTCACAGTTGTTTCCTTTTGGAAAACAGCCTAACTTAACTAACCCTTTCAGCATTATATAATTCCAGAAAACAGCTCAAGTGAGTCAGCAAGGCAGACTTTACTGCACTGACATGCAGTGGCTTCACTGTACGCTGCATTCAATTAACTAATGGCTCAGTTTGTCACAACACTAAGGACGGCTGAAAAGGCGTCCTCATAAGTTGATGACATGTTGATACAAAACGTAAAACAAGATGCAGAACAATGAGGACTTTTGTAATTTATGTTTAAAAAACAGAAGCTATCTGTTGCACAGCAAATTGCACATCAGATGTATATACAAATTTATCAATTAGTGAAAAACAAAATAGTTAAAGCATCTTTTTAATCTAACAGGTTGTAGATAAATGTGAATTATTTCAATCTTCAGCAGTCTTTTACTAATAATATTTCTATATTTTTACTTCTTTGAGCTTTTCTTGTTGTAAGGTCATTCTCTTATCCAAAACATACCCAGAGTGTTGCTTTGACTCATTCATGCATGTTTGAGAAATCCTTGAATCTTCTGTGGTAGCCATGTGGAGCTGCCTAAATGCTTGCTGGTGTAAAGCGACGCCTATTTACACAAAGCTCCTCCCTGGAGCTCAATCTGCAGCCGAGCTATGTCCCCATAGAGCACCCCTCCCCCCAAGCTTTGTTGTGAAAATGTGCTGAAGTGGGAGTGTCAAAAACGGTAGGAGGTTCTTAAATACACAGAGACCACTTTCAAGGCTTTTAGATTTTTAAAACAACTGAAGGTAACATAGTTACTATAAAATGTAACTATGTGCCTAGGAAATACATAATACTCCCATTTAAAGAGTGAATTGCACCCTTTTCCTCTGGCTCTATCTTTTGCACATTAACCTACAGGCTTAGGGATGTCCCAATAGTCGTTTTTAATGTAAAGTGACAGCACTTTTTGGTCCTTCAAGCTGCAATTTTTGTTCAAGGTCACATTCTAAATGAAGGATTATGGTTCAACTTGTAGTAACTCACAAATGTAGGTACTATTTTAGAAATGTTTTGTCATCATAAAGACCATTTCAATAAAGCTTTAGTTTAGTCATGAGCCATGATTCTAACGTGAAAAAGGAAGGTAATAAGCACCAAAAACTCCAATTGAGCTAAGCTGAGGTCACTGCAGTAGCAACATAAACCAAACTAAACTAAAAGATGGGCTGGAGAGATGAGGCAAAGTCAACAACCTGGTAAAGACCAAAGGAAACCCTGAGAACATTTACACACAGAAGAGTAATGACAAAAGAAACTGCAGGTGGGTCGACTGAAAACAGAAACCTGTTGTGACTAAAAGGTCGAAAGTTAACTTAAACACACAAAACTGAAAGGGAACTGTTTTTTTCTGGTTCGCATGTTTTTCTATAAGACCCCCAAAAATTTGATTCTGATTCCTAACAAAAATCACAGTACTTATTTGTAGCCACATACTTTTCTCCTGCGCTAAAATTAGTAACATATTGCTGTTTATATTATCATGAAAACATATGAGATCGATAAGAACTAACCCTGTTGGTTCAGTTCATGTGTTTAATTAAAATTTGGAAAGATTTCTAGCCAATTATTATACAGTCTGGAACAGAGAAAACATGAAGGACTTGCGTGTTGAAACCTGGGAATTTTGGCTGCGAACTTCAACACTCAGAATCCACAGAGACTTTGAATCGCAATGAAATTTCGATACATGTGCAACGCTTCTTTATTGATATGTGAAGGGTGATTAATGTCACTGCCCTCTCCAGTGCAGGCAAATGAATCACTTTGTAACACTGCAATCTTGATAAGAGCTACAGAGGGGATCAATAAGAGCGAAGCAGGAAAGTGTGTCTTCAGAGTCTGCCTATACTGATGAAAATGGAGACACTTTTTTCCCCCCTTTCACCCATCAATCAGCTCGGTTACTAATCACCTCAGTTCTCTAATTAGCAATGGAATGAAAAGCACTGAAGGTGAAAGTCATAAATACCTAATGCATGTGAAGTGTGCTTTGTTGGAGAAAGAATTCACCAGGTTTAGTGCGGTGAGTCTCCGTGTCGGTGCTGCAGAGTAAGACAACAGTTAGAGGCTTTCTGTGTTGTCAAATAAAGTCAAACTGACCAAAAGAGTCTGTCAGCAGAAGCCAACGTATTAATAGCTTTGACCTTTTGTAGTAAAAACCTGCAAGTAAAACATAATACGTTCTGTCGGTGGTAGAATGCCATAACCCGTCTCTGTAATTACTCTGCACCAAACGTGTCAACAAGTTAAAGTGAACAGAAAACTACTGAGAAAAGTAGTAATTAATACTAGTTTTCATTGTTGCTTTAATGAAAAACTCATCTGATATTTAATAATTATTATTTTATTATTTATTGGTTTCATATCAGAAGTATCACTACAATTATTTATTTTTTTATTTTTATTTAAAAAAATATTTTCAAAAGATTTGAATTTATTAAATTAAATGAAGATGAAAGCAGGGATTTGTCTTAATTTTTTGTTAAAAAATATATTTTCCGTCATTTATTGATTTGTTGATTTATTGTTTAGCTCTAACTACAGCTGCTCATTAATATACAATTAAAATCTACTCAGCGTTCTGACTGTGGTTAATAGTGTTTGATTTGAGCCCTTTAAATAGATGGCTTCTGAAATATTTGAGTTCTTTTTTGAAACTGTTTTGGGTTGTGTTTCCCTTAATGTTGCACACATTAATCTTACACTAGTCATTTTTCTGTAACTGTGTTTCATCACTTTGCAAGATTTAAATAAATTATTGCTGGATTTCTTTCTGTTTAGAGGAGAAACATTCAGAAATTGTATTTTTATGACAAATTGTAAAACATTTAATGCCTTCTGTACATTGTGTATCATTGACAATTTAAGACATTTGGCTTGAGGGTTTTATCCTCAGGCTTGTTCTCAGAAATGGACAAGGAAAGAAAAAGATGCATGTTTCCCCTCAGAGCAGACTAATCTGCATACTGCTGATAATATTAACATTTCGTTGCCTCAGGATGTTTCTAAAACATGATTAAAATCTAGGCATGACCCATGCTAGCTCTTAGCTTTCACATCTAATAGTTACAAAAATTAATCAACCTTAAATTTTAAAGAAGAAATATTAGTATTGATATCCAATGTGGTTGATGCGCTGCTTTATGTTTTGGGTGGAACTTCTTTGTTTATGAATTATACATTAACTGGTGTATCATCCCAACAATCACTACACCACAAAAGATGTTAAAAGGTAGAATCAGAAGGGATGTCTTGGTGCAGTGATTTGTGATGCTTTGAGTTCCAATCAATACAGTTCTTACGAGCAGCAGTGGAGAGGTCAAGTCATGATTGACCTCTGGTGTGTGTATCCATATTATTTTGCCTTTGAATTTCTGGCTATATAGACATATTTTGGCCTTTTGTCTTTGCCTCTTAATGTAAAATCCTATAATATATGATCATTATTTTCTGGGTGTTATCACATGGGGGGGTTAGGTTAGTGTGATGGACACGCAGATGGTGCTGAGATTGCCTGACAGGCGCATGATATGTGCCGTTTCTCCATCTCACTCCTACACTAAAGTCTGTCACTTGCAGCGTGCTGAATGCACAGGGACACATCACCAGCAGGTCCTTGTACTTGTTTGATACACTGAACTGTTTAAACTGTAAGATAAAAGACAGTTGTTAGATTAATTGATTTATTGGTTACCGACTCATTGAACATTCAAAAAAATCAATCCAAGGACATATAGACCCGAGCAAAGTTCGAAATTGAAACAAATGGAGAATAAATATGACATTTGAACTAAGTGAACCTTATAAGTCAAAGGTAGAACAGTTTATAACTACAAACTAAAATCTAGACTCATGCAAAAATACCAAAAATATACAAATACTGACAATAATATAACATGTAGAGGCAGTTTTGTTTATGAGTGAGTGTGTTTTTACCATCCAGTCCTCATGGGCAGGAAAGTCTGAGTACAGCTGAGGCCTGGAGGTGTGCAGTTGGGTGACATTAGGGTGGCATCTCTTTTATTTGTGGATTGTTTCAGCTTCATTGGACCGTGATCTAAAATGCCCAGTGGAGTGATTTGAAACTGAGGGTCACTTCTGTAGGTTGTCCGATTGCTGAGTTCACAACAGAACTGAGGATATAATCTGGACAGAAGATTTCAGACACACTGGGGTTTTCAGTCATGAGCTTTGTTAAAGTAGGGTTGAGTGCTTGGTCAGCTTTGATGTGGATTATAAATGATATCAAGACAAAAAAAATAGTTTGAGATCTAGGAATCTAAATTCCTTCTTTTGCATACAGCTTTCAGTGAAAGAATGAGTTTGGGGACATAATCTGCTGAAACGAGGTTCATGAACTGCACAAAGCATTATGGCATGAGGATTTTAGAGGGCCTCATTATTCAAATCCTGGATGATTGCTGTCTAAAATTAAATGCAAAGGTAAATCTTTAGAAAAGGGTGCAGGATAACATAAGGGCAAGTGTTTGCTGTTTATTCAGAAAGAGACAGTTTCTGAGAATGTGACTATCCCGTATTTTTAGGTATTTTAATTAAACGTGCTCGTTTTCACTCGTTTTTTTTCTGTTTGTCTTTACTCCTGAAGATCACCAAGCAGCAGCTTCAGCAGACCAAGGATCGCTTCCAGGCCTTCCTCAACGGAGACACGCAAATTGTAGCTGATGAGGCATTCATCAACGCTGTGCAGAGTTACTCTGAGGTACTAACACACCATATAATACACTGACAATTACATTTTCTGTTCAAGCACAATGGCTTAATACGTTAAAAAAATGAATGTGTTTTGCATTCTGGTTATGTATCTCATTAAAACTTTTGTCTGGAGCCCGATAATGAAAAGTGTGTGTTGATGTATACGTACTGCATCTTCTTGATTAAATCTGCGCACGATTTTAAACCAAGTCTGATAAGTCAAACGGCGCTGCTGAGTTTCTGTGCCACTCCATGTCAAAATGCCTGAATTCAGAGGGCTGAGTGGTAAAATGGTGGTGGAAGCTTTTCACTGCACAGATTATGAGTCAGAGCATGTGGTTGACACAGTCATTTTTTTTCTTCTTTCCCCCAGCCTCACTATTCAATCAGTAAAAATCATTATCACCATGCATACGCTAAAAAATACCCAGAATTATATTTTGTATGTTAATGAATAAAATTAAATGGAAATGTATGTCGTTAAGGAGGTCACGTATGTATTTCTTCCTTTTTTTTGTAAGTTAATGACCTCTGCAGTTTGTGACAGCTAAACAGGAATCTGTTTATTTTATTTGATGATAATTTGACAGTTTGTCTTCATAAAGTTGTGTAATTTCAGGATTAAATCTGAATTCTTCAAAACATATTTTATCACTGATATAAAGCCTGTCCTGTTTATCATCAGAGTCCAATCATACTTAAAGAAAACGACATTTCGAGGAGAGAGACTGAGAGTGATTCCTGCTTTGACTTTCCCTTTTGTGCTCTATTACTTTCTACCAGACGCTATAAATATGTGAATAAAATATAAGGAGCAATGCGTGGTAAAATACGGTTCCTAATAAAAGTTTTAGAGGTAACAAGTCTTACAATACATTCAGCTTTTCAGTTTGTTCTTACCCTTAAATGTGTTCTATAGGAGTGAGCAGCAAGCGTTTGCCGCCACAGGCACTCGCATTAAACAACAGCACAGAACATTTGTTAGTTTGTAAAATACAGGTCTTATATCTGAAGAGTTTCTCTTAACAAGATGCAGAGCCTTCTGCAGGAGTTTCATGCTGGTTTAATGTTTTATAACATTTTTTTCCTATTCTTTAGTAAGAAAATGGCATCATGTTAAAATACTTAGCTTAGAGTTGAAAATACATAAAATATACATTTGAAATGTTAATTTCAAATATACCAGTGACAACAAAAGACACTAGTTGTCCGTCTACTCTCTTATATCCAGCCAAAAAGTATTTTTGATTTTGTTTTGAGACTATTAATCTTGTTTGCCTGGAATTTTTTTCTTATTTCAAGAAATCTAACTATTTGTCTGACTGCACTGGTAGATTATTTCACTTAATTTAAGAAGATTCAGTCTACATTATTGCATTTAAAAATTACTTTAGATGGCTAATTTTTGCAGTGTTCAGTTAGGTTGGTAAATTCAAAACAAATATATAGAAAAGCACCAACGCCTGCAGAAAAACTAAGAAGCTAAGATTAGCGAAAACATCTTTGTATTTCATTCATAAAACCTTTTTTTTTGAACATCTACTAAAGGAATGCTGTACTTAGATGCTTTTAAAAGTTGCTTCTTTGAAGCCAAAGAACAAAATGTGACTGTCACTGTGACAAATGCTTGGATGGTTGCTTCACTTGATGTGACGGCAGAATATTTTTTTTCTGACTTTGTTCGTGTTAGCTTGTTTTTTTTTTAACCAAAGGCATTCTGCCTCCTGCTAAATTGCAGCAACACGCACATGTCAGCATGATAATTCTGCACAAAATTTCCTCAGTTTTGATTTGCTGAAACATGCAGTGGATCTCTTTTGTACTACGTTTGTTTTTCAAGTTTAGTGGAAAACAATTTTTAAATGTGCAAGAGAAGGGTCATCGAAATTGACATTAATTTGCATGAATGTAAAATAAATACACTTGCAAAAATATCCCCTTTTGTCTTAAAGAATCCAAATCCCAAAATGAAAAAGACAAAAAAATGACTTTGAGTGTTTTTTTTTTGCTAGATAACAAAGGAATCGTCTTTACAGCCCTTGCACATTTCAACTAGTGGCACTCATTTTTCACCACAGGTGTTTCTAAAGAGTGACCGGGTGGCTAAGATGGTCCAGAGCGGGGGCTTCTCAGCCAGCGATTTCAGAGAAGTGTTCAAGAGGCACATTGAGAAGCGAGTTCGAAGCCTGCCAGAGATCGACGGCCTGAGCAAGGAGACGGTGCTCAGCTCCTGGATGGCCAAGTTTGACACCATCTACCGTGGCGACGAGGATCCACGAAAGGCTCAGCAAAGGATGACTGCCAGCGCAGCATCTGAGCTGATTCTCAGCAAGGACCAGCTGTATGAGATGTTTCAGAACATCCTCGGCATCAAGAAGTTTGAACACCAGTTGCTTTATCAAGCCTGTCAGGTGAGTTATTTAACCTGCATGTGACACAATGTTCTGATCTTTTGATATGGCATTATGTGAAAAAGATTAAGAACTTAATCTTTAAGCTTACATAAAAGAGAAGCAGTGTTTAATTCTTTTGGGCCTGACAAGCTAACAGGCATGTGAGACCAAGTGGATCGTTGGCAACTTAAAGCGTTTCAAAATCCTTTTTTTCTTTTAAACTGCAACCTTTGCATTATATGGTTATTCCAGCAGATAAATATTGTGATATACCTCCTAGAAGTATCCCAGCATGCACCAGATTTGCTCCATCTAGCTGCTGCTGCCACTTCTTGTGCTTGCAGATAATAGGATATATATACTTTTTAATTATTCATGCATTCTAAACTGAAAGTGATGTAAATGCTTTATGTAAATGCAAACATGTGCATCACTGTGAGATCTTTGAGATTGTAGTTGTTTTAGGACAGCAGTAATCCACTTTAACCATGACCCTGCTAGAACTAGCGGTTAGCTTGTTAATCCTGTCAAAAGGAATTTTTATTTACACCGACCAGAGGTCATTCAGAGAGCCAGCTGCAACAGGGGAAGATCATTTTTCATAAACTTCAAAAGATCTAAAATATTGCTTTCAAGTGTTAGCACAGTTATATCAATGCATCAGTTTTACCTTTACTCTCCTGTTGAAGTTATTTTTCAGATATTTGCCCTTTATGGTTCCAGTTTTCATCTCACGTTCCAGCTCATCCAGTCATACACCAGTACATCTTGTTTCTTACCTCTGCTAGCATGTAAGCCATGGCATTAAAAAGAGATGCTATAAACTCGAATAAGTATCCTCGAGATATATCCCTTGATACCAGGCCAGTAATACTTTATTGTCGGGGACATATGTTGAGATTGCTGGTAGATATTAGTGGACTCTGGGGTGCTTGTGTCAGACATAACTCTCCTTCCCTTTCTGTCTTTACTGCTCTCTTTGGGAATGCTGAAAGCAGCAGTAATGTTATCTTTCTACTGGAGATTGATTAAAAGTCTTACCCTGACAGGATGTGGAGGAAACCTCTGGCAGTTTTACACCTATTTGGCATTTACTGTACCAAGTCTTTGCCCCCTTTGTTTTATTTAGAGCTGATGGGCATGTCTTTGGAATTCTATTTTTGTAAATAACTCAGTTAAACAATTTGTCTCAGCTGTCATTTCCCTGTCAGCATCTTCTGATGTATAGATCTAAGCAGATGCCACGAGTTGCTGTTAAACAAATTAGATTGTTCAGTATTGTTTGAATGTCTCAGTTGGCAAAAATCAATATAGGTTCTGTTCTGCATGAGTGTTCATTAGTGTGAACCTTCTAATGCAGAGGTGCAATACATCACCACAGCCCTCATATCCAGTGTGTATTTTTCCTCCCACTCCTTTGAGGATGCCTAACCTAGTTTTTCTTTCTTTCTGATTTATGCTGGCTGCAGATCTGCTAACACAGGTTCACAATCTGCATGTGGAACACAGAACCATTTCTCCGAACACATTAGGCTCTGAACAGTAGAGCTCGGTTAACAACAGCGACTGTATTGCTAATGCTGCAGAAATGTATTTGTAGCTTTGCACTGTAATAGTGTGAGAGAAGCGGAACATGTGAGTGGACGAAGCAACATTTGCACAGTAGGATTCACTTCTCTGGGTTTTTTACATTTTTTCATCAACTGCTTCTCCAGCTTCGTCTGTGTTTGCTGCAGCAATGAATTTACCCCAGTGTACTTTACGTAAGCCATTATCAACCTTCGCATATTGCCCTCTACTCACCAGAAAGAAGATGGAGCAGTCTACTCAGCATGTTGCAGGGCTTTTTGTGCCTGAAATCAAGAGGGCAGTGTGTTTGTAGCTGTTATCTCTCGACTTTATGTATTTCTACAATAACATTCTGTAAGTCTAAAGGATATTTTTGGTCTATTTTTGTCTCATGTTTGTATAAAACCACTATCGGACATGACTGATTTGACTGGTGCAGCCTGTTTCTGGGCTTCTGGGACTCTGAGCCCGCTCCTCTCCCTGATGCCTGCCTGCATCATCAAACATAACCAAACACCTGCAAGAAGATGTTTGGTGTCAAAAGAACCTTGTTATTTTTTTAAGTTTGTTTGTATACCTGATTTGCTTCTTTACCCCCCAAAAATATGTGCTAGACATGAATCAGATTCTATTTCTAATGCAGTAAAAAGAAGTTAAAAGGAAAATGAAAAGCCTGGCCAAAGTCAGCTGCAAACATCAACTTGCAAAGAGAGCATTTTTACCTGCATTTTATATCTGACTGCCTTTTTTTTACCAGTTTGATGGAATGACAGCGTAGATCAAATGCATTTATCGTTGGGACACCTTAACAGGTTTAAACTGAAAATTTTCTAACTCCTAAAATTCAGCACACAATGTCTTCAGATAATTTTTATCCATTCCTAAAATGTTTGTCCTTCTAAAAACATTCAGAAAACTTTTATTTGTAAGTTGTGTTAAACTGATTTCGATGTATTCTAGTTTTAAAACATTTACTTGAAATTTTTTAATGTTTAATTTGAAAAGTTCTACTTTTTTGTTCTATACAATATAGATTATTACAGCTGGGTTTAGTTTATTAAGGATCCCCATTACTTATTACCTCAGAAAAAACTATTCTTCCTGGGGTCCACATAAGGACATCAAATTAACAATAACATCATAGCATCACAGTGACATAACAATGAAATTGGTAATACAACAAATATTAGTTCATAAAAAAGTACTTTTTTGATAAAGGTAATGTATAATTTAACTTAGTGTAAAGGCAGATAGTTCTTTGGTTAGAGATATTTTCCTAACAAACAGCACCAGTCTACTGGGTCACAGCCCTGTTTTCTGAGAGGAGACATATTTTTCACGTCAACTCACTTTTTTGAAGTCTTTAGTCAATAGATGATAAAAATCAATGTACAGCTGCTCTTCAACCAGAGTTTTACAGCTCTGTTCAAGGTGGATTGTCAGAACTCAAGAAGCACTCCACACGAAACAATATTTGTTAATTAAATTGGAATTCTTTCATTAATCGTTTTTTATCAAAAGAAACAATTGCAAAATTATGTGTGGGGCTTTAAGAGCTCATATATATTTTTGACTGAATTGAAATATACAGTTTTAAAGAATTTTCTATAAAAGTGTTTTGACCTTTCACTTCTGCAGTGCAGAGAATTCAGCATGATGTGAAGATAAAGACGAGGAGGCTTGAACATGCTGTGACGTACCACAACTTAAAAATAAACCTAAAATGTTCAGTGTTGAAAACAATTTTTCTCGCAGTTATGTTTCTGGATTAAATCTGTTTAATAAGAACAAAATAAACCAGTCTGTGTCATCATGGTGTCTCTGTAAATCGTCTCCAAATAAAAGCCAGGTGTTTTCAGGTCATTGATGGAGACAAAAAATGTTTTCAAACCAGTGATCAGAACCAACAACTGCAATTTATCGATAATTCCATCTGCTGTACATTTCCTTCTAAATGACTTTTAAATTGTTTCAGTGTGAGTAGTGTTTAACACTTGACAAATTTTTAATCCAAACCAACTGATTTTTATTTGCACCATTTGAGCCTCATCCTCATAAAAATGATTCCCTAATCTCAGAGGGCTGATTGAATTACCCAACCCTGGGTGTCTGAGTGAAGCACAAGCACATCAGGATGAGACTCCCCCCTTCATGCAGCCATAAATCATGGTCTGCTGCACACCCCAAACTGGCAAACTCAAATCAGCTTGGAAGGAGGCCCCTCCTTTTTCTCTTCAATTTGTCTTGTCAGCAACTGTTAGTTGGGAAATGAGGCCTGAGCTCCTACTGGTTTAGCCTGTAGCTGATATAATTGCGCAATGGAACCTCTTCACTGCACAGGATTGGGAGAGGATGAGAGCATTTGCTATGCTGGCCGAGCCACCGCTCTGAAAGTGCAGTGGTGTTAAAATGTGTGTGTGTGTGTGTGTGGGGGGGGGGCTTGACTGCCTATACTTTATGTGATCTAAAAGCAAAAAAACCTTTTTAGCTAAACATGTTGGAAATTAAATATCCCTAGCTTATCCTTGAAGTTCTGGTATTGATCTAAACATATCTGTGAAAAATGTCTTTTTAACACCTTCAATATAGTGCTGGGCATAGATTAAAATTTTTAATCGCGATTAATCTCAAGATATTTTTGAGATTAATCTAGATTAATCTCA
>JARVJO010000365.1:11609280-11621126 GCA_031762555.1 Cynodonichthys magdalenae
CCACAAGTAAACCTGCAGTCTGAGAGTGAAGAGGTCTGTTAGGAAAATATGGAACAATAAGATCTTTAATATAAGATAGGGCTCGGTTGTTAAGAGCTTTGTATGTTAGAGATTTTAAATTCTATTTTGAATTTGACAGGGAGCCAGTGGAGAGAAGCTAAAACTGGAGAAATATGATCTCTCCTTCCAACTCTCATTAACTCTAGCAGCAGCATTTTGGATCAACTGAATATTCTTGAAGAGTTTTTTGGATGCCCAGATAGTAAAGAATTTCAGTAGTCCAGCCTAGACGTGATAAATGCATGGATCAGTTTTTATGCATCATTTTTGGACAAGATGTTTCTATTTTTAATGATTTTATGCAGGTCAAAAAAGTCAGTCTTAAACAGGTTTCTTTATATATACCCACTACTGTATATGGGGCTTTCCTTTTCCCTACTGTTTGTAACTTACTATACTCCTCCCCTCCTGTTTATAGCTGCACCTGGACTTCGGCTCATTCTCTCTTAAAAAGGGCTGCTGGAAGGGGCAGAAAATCAATATGGTAAAGGTTGAGAGACGAGGCCAGTTAATGTAATGGGAATGGGAGAAATACCATAAGGCACAGAGAGGTCAGCTCTGGCACGCGTCCCAGGAGCAGGAAACCAGAGGAGTTTGGAGCACTGCATTACAAACAGAATCAGGGGCTCCGCTGCAGAAAACATTCAGTTGTGCAGAAGGGGGGTTTTCTTGTTGGCAATGAAATGCTGCACAGCCTCTTGTTGGCACATCATGGTAGATTTGCTAAAAATTTGGAGGTACTTAAAGATTTTTAGTATTTCTTACAGAAAGTCAGTTGACTTTATTTCAACTTGAGGCATCTCAGGCCATAACAAGCTCTGTCCCATAAGTATTAACTTCCCAATGAGCATTCTTGAATTAAAAAACTAAAACTAAACAACATCTAAGCTAAAAGCAGCGCAATTCAGTTTTAGGAATAACCATAAACTAGATTTACACCTACACATTCATCCAAAGCTACCAAGTCAAAAAGCTCTTCCCATGTTTGGAATCAAACACAAGAAAAAAACAGTCAGAATAGCACTACAACAACACTCCATAAAGAAGTCATCTGCTCAAGCCAGAAATTGTATTTTAGCTCAGGCGATTGTCATTTTCTTGGAGGGATTTTGTCTAAGCTTGAATTAGTGTTGATGATTGGCTCATTAAAGCGGTTACTGTATGTTTTCATCTGCCAGTACATTACCAAATATATCAATATGTCTCTATTGTTTTTTTATGTCAGTAGGATGTGAGAAGTGACAAAAGGTCAGCATCCATGTTTACCTGGACATGAGTAATGGGAACAAATGACCAGTTGAAATGAAAATGCGTCATATAAATGCCTAAATCAGAATATTTGGATCTGATTCAGCTCGATCTGAATAAATTTGTAATTCGAATGAGAGAGGTGATTTATGCTGATTGATAATCCGAATGGTGTGCATGAAAACACTTAATCTGATTATGTTATACTGTTTGTGAAAAACTGACCTGACTGTGCATGTGTGCCCTATGTCAGCCTGACGTATTTCCACCTGGCTAGATGTTAATGTTGGAGAAGTTAAAGTTGACCGTTATTAATGCAACTCTGTGCATGTCAGTACTTCTATTCTGAATAAAACCTGGTTTATGGAAATGCTCATCATGATTGGATTAATTAATTTCATACCTAAATAAATGATACACTCAGATTTGCACACGTAAACATAGTTAGCGATCTGAAGTTTGACCTCAAGCAGATCAGACGTGTCTCGGTTAAAAGCAGACATCTATTCTTTGTGAACGACTAGGTTTGGATAGCTACAAAACTTAAATCCAGAGTTTATGGACCATACATATTATTTGGACATTTTTTTAATCTTAAAACTCATTTGCAATTTGTACTACATGACCGCAACTTTTCTGAAACTTAATAAAAATAACATCAATTTTATTCCAGTAGTCGTTTTATTATCACATCCAGTGTCAGTATTACATGTTCAGCTAGACTGAGGTCTAGTAACTGTGAAGGTTATGACATCTGTTTTGAATGATTTGATCTCATTTGATTATTTAGTTGCTTTTTTTGGGCCTAGTGCTTGGAATAATTATGGAATATTCAGTTCTGATAGGAAAAAGTCCATTTCTCAAAACAATTTAAACGATTTGTAGAGGCACTTAATTGCCAAACAATGTCAACCTCCCAGCATACCACAGCCATCACTTTTATTACCAGGGTCAAGGTTTCAGATTTTCTTCCTTCAATTTATTACCTCATTCATAGGGTGTGCTTTATGAAAACCAGTACATCATAATTCCTACTGTGTTTCAGGTCATGTAAAAAAAGAAAATCACGGATTTCACAATATAAGAAGCTAAGTTTTATCTTTTAATGTGAACTCAGACCTCACTGCTGTGTGAAATGATTCGCGTCACTTTAGGTGCAACGGTGCTGCAGATTCGTCTTAATCAGGCCACAGACCTTATGGAGTATGAGCTGTTGACTGGTGAGTCACGGCTTCAAATCTGACAAGAATGAGATGTTTTGGCCATGAAAACAAAAACTGAGCAAATGTAAAACAAATAAAGCAGGACAAAGACACCAGATATGTTCACTATTTCCTCTTGTCAGCTAATGGAAAACTCATTGTTTTTGTTGATATAAAAGAACAAAAAAAGTTTCTGATTTTCATCACAAGTGAACACATTCTATCAAATGTTTTAAGCAATCATGATTACTTTCTGCTTTATCAAACTGTTTTTTACACCTCATTTGAGTCGAAGCATTTCTTAAAACTTATCACTGACATTTGCTTTATTTTTAGTGCCGTCTCAGTTTGGTCATTTTAGAGAACAGAATTTGTGATTTCTGATTGAAATCAGCATGAAAAGGACAAATTCACAACACTTGACACTTCCCAAAAATAAAAAATCTCAGTTGGTGATATAGCCACAGGCTTTCTGGGAGCCAATGAGGAAATTTCTTTAGAATTTCTATGATTGTGTGCTACACCATGCTGCTGTGATTGCAGTGAGTCAGAAGAAACTGGAGCTCTGATTAGCCTTTTTATTCCTTGGTCTACTATTTTTCAGACTCGCTGATCTGCATGAGCACCCTCTGGAGTGCACATCACATTTACTTGTTATTCCACATACTTCTAGTCCTAGGTCACCTTTTACATTTAAGCCAAATTAAAGCAGTAAAAAAGATTTAGGGATTCTTCATATACAGCAACAGCTTTAGATACTTTACTGCTTGATTTTAACTGTCTTGTGGAAAATTATTCATGTAGCGCAAACTAGCTTAATTAAATCATTTTCCCCAGTGGTTTTTTCAGTGAGAAAACAAAAATTACAAAAAATAAAGAGTGAAATAAATAGTGCATTTTGACTTTGGTAACTTTGTTTTAAATGAACACAAATCATATCAAACAAAAAGCACAGGCTTGTATCAAGATGGATTAAAAAAAGTTGAAACCATGACAGGCAATTATAATTAGATTAATCCACACTCACATAGTGTTGTGTTCAAATTAGCTACCAAGGCTTCGTTCATGTCCGTCTGGTATTTACCACATAAACAAAAACAGATTTTTGGTACGTAAGAGTGTTTGTCTTCAGGTTTTGTTATCCAAAAAATATCTGTTCCAGTAAATAAAGAAAATAATACCAGAGAAGAAACTACTTTAAATACTTAACCAGCATACAAACTGCTGGAAGTAAAACTGGCGATACACTGAATATAAAGAAAAGGAACTATTAAGTTTTGAACTAATTGCTTTTTTTAAAAATTTTTACTGAAATGCTTATTTTTTTGGTACAAGTTCAGTGGTTTCTTTATTTTACTTTTTTGGTGCCGAAAGCTGCAGCTGAAAACATGGCGTGAGGTTACAGAGACATTGCCCACATCAAGGTTAAAGCATTAAAAATTCATACCAGTTTGACAGAGCTCGCAACAACAAAACTACTGTACATCCACCGGGGCTTTTTCAAGATTTGCTGTTCTCCTCGGCCATTTGCCTCGGAGTTCCAAAAGTTTTCAAGTTGTAAAATCTCATTTCTGTAATTCTGCTCTAATGTCCAGCTCAAGTTTTGCCCTGTAGTGTTAAAAAGAAAATCCACTGATTTTACGCATCAAAATCTCTGGAGGTTTAAAAGAAAAACATCTGAGTTCAGAAGTCAAATATAATGAATTCATGACATTGTAGTCAAAATGAGTAGTCTTAATATACTTTTTATCCACAAACATATTTTATTTTATCTTTTTGCAGTTCTTTATAACTTAATGTAATTTTTCATCTGCATTCTTCTCTTCTGATCAAACGTGATGACAAACACGTAGATTAAATACAGACTTACATGCTAAGTTGCATCAAAGAAATAGAGGGTAGTAAACTTCATTAGGAAACATTTGTACACCAAGTATACTGAAAAGGTACCAAGTATACTCTAATGAAATGGCAAGGCAGCTATTTTGGGAGTCAGGAGTCTCCGAGTTTGTGACAAAGAAACAAATGAGGAAACATTAGCCTAAAGAGAGCTTGAATATATTATCTATTTACATCAAGATGACGCCTTCAGACTTATCGCTGTCAGAGTAATAAGAGGGAGGAAGAAGAAATGAGGGTCAGATAAAGGAAGAATCTCATATTTGAGAACTGTGATGGTTATCATAAAATAATACACCTTTTGATGACTTGAATGATAGCAGGTGCAGGAAAAAGGATAACAAGAAAAACTGAGGTGGATGTTATTAATCTTTAAAGTCAAACATTCCTAAGGTGAGCCAGGACTACCACCAGAGCCCAGCCACCAGAAGTGTCCTGAGCCCTGAGGTCAGCAAGCAGAGAGTTCAAGCAATGGGTGGCAGAGGTCATGTTTTCCTGTTCTTTGAGGAATGGAGGTGCAGCACTAAACCCTGTGACGTGACAGATGCCTCCTTGTGAAGCCAAGAGTAAGTCTAGGGCCATCTAGTGCTGTAAAAGCATATTGCAGGCCTTCGTCATATGTAGGTGGAAGATTTTGAAATCCTTCAACAATTGGAGCAGGTGGGTTTTTAAGGCTCTCATGAAGATTGTTAATTTTATTATTATTTTTAACAGCTCCTCACTATGGCAAAACAGCAGACAGCAATCTTGCTCCTTCAGGCATAAAGATCTTTCTTGTTTCTCATTTTGTAATGAGATGTGGAGGGCTGGAAGTGGGAATGATGGTTAGATGGGTGGAAGAGTTTGTTCAGGTTGTTACAGGAGGGGTTAACCATTCAAGAGTGTATGTTCCTGACCAAGCAGGTGTGGGGATCTGATAATATACTTAGCACAAAAATGAAGTAAAGTTGGGTTTGGTAGATTAATTCTTTGTTGTTACAGTGCTTCTTGGCAATTAGAGCAGGCACATGATTGTCATTACCTTGGGGCGACCAGAACCTCAAATGTCATCAGCAAAATAAGCTGTTTGGTAATGACAGAGGATTTGGAAAATTTTTCATGTGTACATCCCACATACTCAGCTCTACTGCTCATCCCACAAATGCATGTTCCTTACAAATGTGACACCATTGAAAAAGGAAATTAACAGGCTTTCCAACGGTATAAGATTTATCACCAAGAAACATTGTTAGAACAAAGAAATAAACAAATTTCCTTATTTTTTATGCAAGGTTTTGTTAGTTCCACATAGCTACACAAAGTTCTGGTGAGTTCTAGAGCTCAGATCAAAAGGCCAATAAATATTTCTAGTAAAATTTGAAAAAGAGAAGATTTGAAAAATGGAAAATGGGAGGAAAGATGGGAATTTTCTATCTCAAAAGGGAGCCAGGTGTGAATATGAAAAGGAGGTTCAGTACATAGGGCTCTCATGATTCTGTGTGATCAGCAGGAAACAGAGAGCTCACATAGCAAGATAAATTGTGGTCCGTATTCTTTACAAAACAATGCAGTGGTTCGTATCAAAAGTTAGAAGATCCAGAGACCTCAAGCAGGGGTGTAGGGTTATGGAAGCCATGTGACAACGATGTGAGCTTTAGTGTGTTGAGGGAGAAGTGGGGGGAGCAGGAGGTGAAAGGGGCACAAATACAACAGTACTGTAATGAAAATATCTATCAAAAACTGCTTCCTAACAGCTCACTACTATATTTGATTTTTGTGGGTCATTACCAGTTCTATTTCTTATTTGATCAGCTGGAGGTCTGCAATACATCGTTGATCTCTTGGGGGTGAGCTTGGCTGTCCTGGGATGAACTGTTGGATGTGTGAAGGTGTGTGAGAGACAGACAGCTGGTTTTTCAGGACAGGGTTGGCCATCTTCAGTCTCAGTCTTAGAGTTCAGCAGAAGTTTATATAGCCTCATAGAGTCTTTGTCTTGTGTCGTCTTGTTCAGATCCTTCAGCAGATTGGACCTCTCTGCAGTGGTTGGCATTGATCCAAGCTGCTCTTTCAGCCTTTTTCACTGCAGTATATAAAAATGAAAAAGAACCAACACTTTGTGGGACTATTCACTCATTCATCCACTCTACCTGCACAATACTGGTCGGATCGCAGAGAAATAATGCCCAACTCCAGCAGAACAATGTAAAAAATAAAATGGAATTTGTGGGTGTGGATAAAGTTTTTTGCCAATATAAAAAAAACATTATCTTGAATATTTTAAATAAAAAGATTTTAGATAAAAACAAGAATTTCCTTTTCTTTTGTTTACATTTGATAGTAAAAAGAAGTTCTGGAATACGACCTTTAATGCTGACCTTTATATATGTTGAGTGTTTCATGTCTGTTAAATGATCTAACTGAACTTCTTCTCCCTGTTTTTCATTAGCTGGACAATCTGGATGAGCAGGCTGCTCAGATCAGAAGAGAACTAGATGGTCGTCTTCAGATGGCGGACCAGATTGCCAGGGTGAGTCAGGCTCTGCAGGGGTCGAGCCTCAGATTGTTGTATTATGCTTTGTTAATATGTTACTAATATGGTGTAACATGAATAAACATCAAAGTGAGAGCTTCCATTCTGCTGCCAATATTAATATAAATAAGTCTTTGTATGTGTATTCAAGTTTATACCACAAATTATACCTAAAAAGCTCCATTAGCAATTATTCAAAATGGCCCAAAAGTAGTTAACAGGAAGTAACACTTAATGTTCAACCATAGTATTGTTCATTTAATCTAATAGGCTCTTTGCCTCTCTACAATTTTTCTTTATATTTTGACAGCTTCAGTCTGAGTGTCACTTTTTTTTCCCCCCAGGGTGGGAAGTTTCCCAAATTTGTGTCTAAAGAGATGGAGGCCATGTACATCGAGGAGCTTAAGTCCTCTGTCAATCAGCTGATGGCCAATCTAGAAAGCATGCCTGTGTCCAAAGGTGGGGAGTTTAAACTCCAGAAACTGAAGCGGGGGCACAACACCTCCATCATCGACATGGGCCAGGAGGACGAGAACACGCTGTCCAAATCTGATGTGGTCCTCTCCTTCAATTTGGAGGTACAGTACGGCTTCAGTAATGAGACTAATGTGAATAAATGTGAAAATCAGCCAAACCAATTGTGCAAAACTACATCTGGCGGAACGAGAGCTCATGAATCCAAACTGTTGTCAAATACTTCCCTGCTCCAGACTAAGAATAGAAACAGACAGCGCACCTGTTCAGGGGGCTGAACAGACGCTGTGTGAGGAACACGCTGACACATACACATGTACGCATAAAAGCCTTTTTACCTGCTCCTTAACAGGAAATGTGACTCATCTTGTTATCAGCTTGTCTGAGATGAGCTATCACCGCAGAACAGAGAGCAATCACACCTCTCTCCATATGATGCGGTGCTATTTTAGAATCAGCGAAAGCTCGATGTGCAAACAATGTGACCTATCCTTTTGGTTCGTTCACACAATGATGGTGGAAACTACATTTTAGACAGTAAGTGCTGAAATTATTTGCACAACAGTGCTAATTTGATATTTTT
The DNA here is from genome assembly GCA_031762555.1 of Cynodonichthys magdalenae. Taxonomy (NCBI): domain Eukaryota; kingdom Metazoa; phylum Chordata; class Actinopteri; order Cyprinodontiformes; family Rivulidae; genus Cynodonichthys; species Cynodonichthys magdalenae. The sequence continues at coordinate 11,617,256 of JARVJO010000365.1, forward strand.
GTGGGGTGGCACTTTTTATAAAAGCCTTTTTTTTGTTGTTTGTTCTTTCCAAGTGGTTTCTCGCAGAAAGTGGCAAAATTACCTTCTGCAACTGTCGGTAAAAATAGAAAGACGTTGCTGGTAAAATCTACTTTTCTAACAGTTTAGCCAAGAAGTAGTCTTAAATGTACACACAAGATTTTAATAATTCAATTTCGAGCTACAAAAAGTTTTATTAAAACGGACATACAAACACATTTTGCACAATATTCTAATTTTCCTGTTTGTTGATCTGACATGGTTATTTACTCTCACCAAACCCCAAATGCATCTTTAAAACGGATGCAGATAAAGATAAAAACTGTAGCAGGTAATAAAATAAAGCGGTGCCATGAGGACAGAAGATTGACTGGAAGGTTTTATTAAACGTGAACTCTTATCCAGCCGACACATATTTCTGCTTCAGGCCCTCTCATTGAAATTCACAGTCACAGTTTAACTGGTACTCTTGGCAAAAGCAGTGCTAAGTTGTAATCCCTGGACTTTTAAAGAGAAGGTGTAAGAGTGTATGTGGCAGATTATGTCTGCAAGCAAGCTCTAGGTTTGGGAGATGCAGTGTCCGCTGAGGATAGTTGCACTTTTCACCGATTATTTAAGCTGAAAATCAGCCAGGATCAATCGTAGAGCGAAGACAGTAGCTGTGAAGGTAACTAGTCATTGTGGCTCGGATTGTATTTCTGCTGCTCGTCTGCTGTTGACCCCCGTTTTCCTCCAACCTCCCTGAAGAGATGAATCACCTTTCCTCTGCAACATCCTCTACCAGGTGGTGATCATGGAAGTGCAGGGGCTGAAATCTTTGGCTCCGAACAGGATTGTTTACTGCACCATGGAGGTGGAGGGAGGCCAGAAGCTCCAGACTGACCAGGCGGAGGCATCAAAGCCAACGTAAGTCTGCACAGATGCATGTTTGTTTTTCACATGCATGTATGTGAGTATAAACAATGATAGTTGAAAATTTTAGTCTAGCACTATTTTTTTTTAACACGGCTTCCAAATGTTTCTCAGGAATGAAAACAAACTCCCATTTCACGGAAGATAAATCTTAATGAAATGTTTATTGTGGCTATTTGCCTGAGAAAAAAAGCCATCAACAGTTTTGTGAATAAATTCATGAGAGGCAGAGCAACGATGGAGTCACAGAATCACTCAGAAGAATGGTCTAAGAAGGTGCACTTGAATTTTTAGAGGAAACTATTGTTGCCAAACTCGCCCACATCTCAGTGGTTTCTTGGTTGCGGGGAGACATTTCCAGCTCTCCTGCGATGCTTCTCAGATGCCTCATTTCCTCTCAAAGGCACTTTGTATGTAAATGGCTATGTTTAAAGAAAATGGGACTGTGCAGCTAGGCAAAACTTTATTTTGGTTATTTTCTTGGGAAATATTTTGAGTTTTTGGGTCCAGAGCAGAAAAATCTGGTTCCACTAACATACATTACTGGTAAAATAAATTATACCCAACTAAAGTGGTATTAAAAATATTTTGTTAGATTTTTTTTAAACTTTAGAAGCAGGACCTTCTTGTTTTAAAATTGAATCATTTACATTTTCCAGTTAGAGGCTGCAGTAGCTTATTGGTCAGCATTGTTGTGGTTGTAATGATCCCAGTGTCACAATGAGGAAAAATATGGTTCTAAATATAGCTTGTTTGACTTTATTCATCGAATAAGCCACCATTGTGTAGCACAAGTTACAAAGGCAGAGTCCACAGAAGTTTTATGCAAATTAAGCTATTTTAAGGCCCACATTTCTTCCTCTGATCTCCCTAATTCAAGAGCCATTTTATGAAGAGAGAGATGGAGGGACGTGAGTGAGGGAGGGGGATTAGAGCAGAACAAGCCAAGGGTAATGTGCATGCATGTTTTGTGGAAACATAAATCTGTTCAGTGACATTGTGTCAGTGTGAGTTAGAACATTTTAAAAAATGATGCAAATTTAAAGTTAGGAAAAGGTTAATTCTAGGTCACATTTTAACTTTAGTCTCCAGAAGGTGAATTTTAAAGGCTCCTGGTGATGGATGCGTGACGGCTGAATGCCTGTGCACTGAACTCGCATGTACACACGTCACATGCAATGTGTGTTAATCTGCAGACTGCTGCAGGTTATTCCCATACATTAATTAAATGTGTTCAGCAACCATGTCCTCAGACTGACATTCAAATTACTGTTGTGGATTTACATTTAACTTTGATGCCTTGATGACAGGGTTGATGTTCCTTATTTTGCCGTTTATTTATTTATATGTCGAGCAGCTTCAGCATGCATGGAGTTTCATACATTTTGCAGAAAGAGCTGCAGAAGTGCAGAGCTGTCATGTCCATTAATAGACCTTCCATTGAGCCACAATGTCACCTTCATGCCAGAACAATAGTTCCATGGGAAATCAACACAACTCAGCAATGACTGTTCACTGTCATTCAGCACTTTCTCTCCACTTTTGCTAATGTCAAGCATCAAAAATACAATCTGTGCTATTTATATCTTCAAAAAGAACCTGAACTTAAATATTGAAAACATTCTTGAGGCTGCTTATAACGTCGTGGCAGCCCGAGTGAAGAGAAAGCACATATACAGTATGTTGTATGTTATGATGAATAGTGTTATTGTTTTGTTTTTTAGTAATCTCTGTCATTTCCCAAAAAATGAGTCACTACCCAAAGTGAGTCATTCATGTGTGTTGCACTGGCTTTGTGCCCCCCTTCATCCCTGTTCTGTCTAAAGGTTATGTCAACACCGACATGTTGCTTTGGAAAAAATACACATAAAAAAAACACAAACTGTTGGAAAGGCTTGAAAACACAGATAGCAGGACCAAAAAGGTCACAAAATACTTGTGAAATCACCTGTACAAACTGATTATAGTAGATATTTGGGTCTTTCAAAATAGAGAAGAAAAACCAACAATTGCTGCTAAAAAATAAAGATATCTGGAATCAAGAACCAAAAGTTGAGTTTTTAGAAACTATGCTTTTATTGTTGTGATACTTCTTAGGATAAAAATATCAAAATGTTTTGGTAAACTATACAATATTGGCTGCTTGGGGATTCCAATTTATGCTTTATGGAAGAATTTTGCAAACCTTTCATGTGAGAAAAATAATATATTATATTTGAAGGTAAGATGTTCGGTCAGCAAGGTGAGGATAACAGAGCAGTTTGTTTGGTATGTTAGTGTTTTAGAAGACATTATTACTCTTCATTTTTCGTTCAATATTTATTATTTTCTCTCATTTCTCTGAGGAAAACTACAGTTCAGGCTGAAATTCTGTTCCAGCAGCTTTAAGCAGGTCTGAGGTCTTAATCTCATAAACCCACCTTCTATCCTCACATCAGATATTTGCTTATGTTTTTGACTGTCGCTTTTATTTTAAAAAAGCTTTATCCCCTACTTGATTCTTTTTAATAAATGTTGGTTTAGACTTTTATCAGGTTACATACATCTTTCTCTTTCTGGGTCCAGAAAATCTTTGTTCTTTCTCCTCAAACAAACTCTGATATGAAAAATCTGTAGATTCATTTGAAAACAAGTGGTTGGTTTTTATTCTAAATGTTTGATTTTTTCAGATACAAAACCGATTTTTTCTAACATCTGTCTAAATGAAACAAAAAGTAAACTTAATTTCAGGTTAAGTGCTCAAAAATGCATTTAAGGCTTCAGTTGTTGGTTTTAGACATAAATTCTCAGAACTTTTTAGTGCTGTGGTTCTATAAAATCTAAACACAATAACAAAAATGTTTAATAAAACCAAAAATTGTTAAGGTTTGTAGCAGGAGAGAATGAACCCAATGTCCAGACGGAGGTGATGAGTTTATAAAATAAAAAGGATTTAATATAA
>JARVJO010000365.1:11622372-11650895 GCA_031762555.1 Cynodonichthys magdalenae
AATATGACATGGTAGAAATACTGAGGAAGATGCAATGACCAGGAGTGAACACAAGAGGTAGACAGAAGACAAGACAATACACAGAACACATCCCAACAAAAATAAATTTTATTCCATGAAAGAACAATATTGATTCAACACATTTCAACCACTTAAAAAAATGATTAAGGTTATGAATCATTTATGAAGCTCTGTTTTCTTCATGGTTATTTTTTGTCTGAATACCTGATTAATAAGAAGTTGTAAAAACTATATATATTATTAAAACTATTTATATATCACTGAAAGTTTTACTGTGTCACCAGTACAGCTGACTGAATGTTGCAGATCTTTACAAGTACATAATGAAATATTAATAGTAAACAACATAAATGACTGCGGCTGTATTATTACACCACACAGATTCACTGAGAGATGTTGACAGAAATATTCATGGATCTTTGTTTTGACAGCTCCATACTCTGAGCAGTCTGCAATAATCTTCTTATATTGACATTAGTGTCATATCTTAAAAAAGTTAACATGAGCAGATAATTAGGAGGCACACTGTGAGGTACTTTAGAAAACAAAGTTAAAAGGTGCCATTAGGTTACATTTATTGTTCACTTTTTGCTGTTTAAACCATGGCACTGTGTCAACAGAAGGGACAGAAAGATCACACTTTTGGCAGTTCTTTGTACTTTTTAAACAGTGTGATTATGTTGGAATGAAATGGAAACCAATTTGAATAAGTGAAGAAACAAAAGAATAGTTATGCTATCCAAATATAGAGTACAGGGTGTTAAAACTAACTGATTTCACTAAAGAATGCAATTTCTCTAGTGATAAAACATACAACTACATCTAGTCTATATTTTAGTTCATTATTTTTATTTTTCAAGGTGATCATTGCAATCAAACTTAATTCATTTAAGCTATTTTTTAAAAAGCTTGTATTGAGCTTCTATAAATATATAATTTATGTTTGTATGTTTAGGGCATCCAGCTTGATTTCTGACAAATGATTCATCTGTCAAACAACATGCTGTACATTGTTTCTGTTTTTTATCACGTTTGTGAGTTGGCAGTTTTATTCTCTTGGAGAAAATGATGAAATCAAACGTGAGAGCACAAGCTGGATTTGACAATCCTTTGTTGTATTCCCACAAAAACACTTTGATATGTATATCATGTCTATCAAAACTAAATGTGAAAAATAAACTGAAAGACAGAGGGTGCTTAAGCCCCCATATTTGTTTTTATTTTACATATTAATTCTGAATTTACAGCACTACAAAATGTTCTAATTTTAGACAACTCCCTCATGCCTGCTGTTATTACCTGATAAACAGATGAAGTCACAGTGCAACCACTCTGTGCTGTCATGGAAGAGAAACCTCTGGAGTATGTTTTGTTTGTTTTTCAGCTGGGGAACCCAGGGAGACTTCACCACCACACACCCTTTGCCGGCTGTCAAGGTGAAACTGTTTACAGAGAGTACAGGCGTCTTGGCGCTGGAAGACAAAGAACTGGGCAGGGTAAAAACAGTATTTACACTTTCAGCAACACTCAGTCACTCTGATCTCAACACAACTATTAATTTTTTATTTTATTTTTTATTTAACCTTTATTTCACCAGGCAAAACATTAAGAACAGTTTCTTATTTACAATGGCCTGAGAGTGCAAACACACTTATTAAAAGGACAGCAAACACATCAGGACACTTGGAAGGGATTCTAATGTTTTCTTAAGAAGTTAAACATGAACAAAAGTTTAAAAAACCTCTAAACTTGTATTTGTAAAAAGATTTTTTAATGTCTATTTTGAGGAATCATCAGCATTTTTTATTACTCTCAACAGAGACACTATGTGGGGGTAGGTGGGCCCGGGGTGCAATGACCAGCTTAAGTAGATCTACAGTATCAGTATCAGATGTTGGTTGAAATCCTGAGCTCCTTGGTTAAAAACTTCCACATTGCCATATTTAACAAAAAGTCTGTATGTGACAACAGAAAAGTCATAAAATCCTGTTCTGGCTTTAGGTTTTGATGCCCCCTCAAGATTACCACTAACTCCCACCAAACATTGTTCATATTTGTACTGTCACTTTGTGCATGAATGTTGACATATCAGCAGCAGCAGCTGCCATTTTCTTCCTAAACGGCTGGGACCGGACTGTGCAACGCTGCACTGGGTGTTTGCTTGTTATTTGTTCCTGTTTCGTTATTTCTTCGACTTTTGTGAAACCGTGCTGACGTCAGGTAGTTAGCTAGAGTTTTTTCCGTGACCCCCCAAATAGGTAAGTTTACTCGATGAACGTTATTTTCTCTGCCTTTGTTCCAAATTTGATTCTGATCTGAAACATCAAAGTATCTTGTTTTTTTTTGCTTTCTTCACTATGGAATAACTCATGTTAGCAAATTGTGTTGAGGCTCATCTTCGTCACTTGACACATTCCACATGCAGTCATTGGTTGAGAGGCTTTGTTTACAAAACAAATGACCACATGGTTTTTAAATGATTTTCATTTTCTTGGTTTTCCAAAACACATCAAGTTTCTTTGATGGTGTAGTTTGGTGACACGAGCCTTGTAACATTATTTTTTGCCCTTTCTGCTACTTTTACATTGGATTGTATAACATTTTTAAGATTATAGAAGGAAAATAGAAGATGGATATTGTATAATTTCATGGAAATATCTTGAAAAGTAAGGAAGTTATGAGCAAAAATGGATAATATGAAAGTGAAACAGTCTCAAAGGCCCTACCCCTAAACAAACATTCATAACTTTGAAATAATTTTATGTCTTTTATTGTAAAGTTTCACTACCTGATTTGTTATTGATCTGGAAAAAAAAAAATTAACTACATCCACACATGATGCTTGTTTTTTAAACATGAATTAATCAGCTGTACTTTTAATAGAAAAGTACTATTTTTGACAGCAGACTTTCAGTTTAATTTAAATTTCATCTCGCTCAGCTTGACCTAAATGTCAGGAGAGCAGAAACACCAATCTGTTCTCCAGTCTGCTTGTGTGAAAGTGACAGGTATTTGTAGGTAAAGACGGTGCTGCAGGTTCGGGCCGTGGCGCCTCTCACGTCCCTGTAGTGACAGTGACCTTGTCGGCGGCGGGGCTCTTTGATCTCCCTCTGCGACAGAGTTGGCAGGAAAGCCGGCTTCCTCAAAGCTCTTTAAGTCGGCAAGGAGAGATTAGACCTCTTCTTCTTGGAGGGCAGAGTGAAGCGCTGCTCTCTTACTCCGCTGCGACTCACTTTTTATTATTTTTTTTTCCTGGAAGCAAAGGCACATAATTACCAGAACCACTGCACATAATAATTGCTACTGCTGAACAATCAGTCCTATTAATAAGAGAGTTTTGCATTTTGTGGTTTCCTTGGGTGCAGGTTGTCCTCCACCCAACACCAAACAGCCCCAAACAATCCGAGCTCCACAAGATGACAGTGACCAAGGCCTGCCCCGACCAAGATCTAAAGATTAAACTGGCTGTGCGCATGGACAAACCACAGAACATGAAACACTGCGGGTAAGAGATCCTTCACCAAATGAAACACACAGGGATGTTATGTGGATTTCATTTTCCCTCTCAGCTCCTTGGCCTCATTTCTGTTCACGTGCTGTGGAAAAATACTGTGAAGGGCACAGCTCCCCCTGGTGGATGTCAGTGTTTTTTCTCCATTTTTAATAAAACAAATCATAAGAATCAACGTTCAGTTACAGAAGATAAGACAGAGTGCCTATATATTGTTTGCACATGTGGGATTTTGGACTGGATTGTTTGAATGTTTTTTTGTTGTTGTTGTTTTTTCACAGGTATTTGTGGGCTTTTGGGAAGAACGTTTGGAAACGCTGGAAGAAGCGTTTCTTTGTTCTTGTGCAGGTGGGTTGTGAACAAAAATGTATCCAACCAAACTGACACCATTTCCTGGGTTAGTTGTGGTTATTTTTAGCACAATTATAGGAGTTAAAGGAGACGTGTCATGTTTTTAAATTATTATTTTTCATGTTTAAATCATTCAGTTGGTCTATATAAAGTGGATCTGAAATGCTTTGGTCTGAATTTTTTCGCATTGCCCCTCTTTCACCCCTTTTCTGAGGTGCATCTCATTTTGATGCTGTCTCTTTGAATCCAAACAAGGCTCTTCACATCCTGCCCCCCTCTAGCTTTCAGACCTATCCACTTTGAAAGAAGGGTTAACTATAAAGTGTTGCAGAAACGTTTTATTTACAAATTAATTTAAAGATGTCAACAAGGGAAGACTTGTCCATCAAGCCTTACATGTTGGAGCCAGAGTCTGATCCAGAGCAAGTTGTAGTTGGTAAGTTCAGACCTTATTTGGCAGTTTCATCACAAATTCTGTGACGTAATAGTTCACAAAATGTCATGGAGAATAGGAAAAAACTGAACAGGTTGAAAACAATGACCCAAACAGAATATAAAGATATCGTTGCAACACCAGAGACTAAAATACAATTTTCTGCACTCATAAATACTCTAAGAACACAACAAAATGTATTTAAAAGCTAAAAACGTATATTTACATGATACGTTTCCTTTAACTACTCGTTTAAATAATTTTAGCTCTAACTTTTACCACATTTCTCACATTTTCTAAAATAAGTAAAACAATTTGTAACATTGCTTACATTACATACAAAGATAATTAATAGAATTTGCAAACCCTTTTCAACTTTTTTATCAAAGATAAAACAGAAAGAAACTGTCAGGAACTGAATCCGAGATGGGGTTTTTTTTTTTGTTCTTTTTTTTTGTTTTAAAAAATGTTTCCAATTTTCATTTGATTTCAGGAACTTGCTTAACAAAAGTTGATCAGAAAGTGTTTACCTATTTTTCAAAAAGAAAAGTCATGGAAATAATTAGGAATGAAGAAACCAGTTCTTATTTTTTAAAAGAAAATTTGTTTCCTGTTTATACTTTAAAAATAATTACAGCTTCTTAACAGTTCAGGACTTTCTTGTCCTAAAGCCAAATGTTGGAATGTTGTTTAGAACTTTTATAGTGAATATTAAATACTATATGTTATACATATTTTTATGTTTTTAATGTGAGCAGTATTTCTCTTTTCGTTGGTTTTGTAGGTGAGCCAGTATACGTTTGCAATGTGCAGCTATAGAGAGAAAAAGTCTGAGCCACAAGAACTTCTACAGCTGGATGGTTATACTGTGGACTACAGTGACCCCCAGCCAGGTCAGATAACATAATGAGAAATAATAAAACTCTACGTCCACATGCACATAAATATTTAAATACCTCTTCTTCAACTGTATATTCCCTCAGGCCTGGATGGAGGCAGAGCTTTCTTCAATGCAGTGAAGGAGGGTGACACTGTGATCTTCGCCAGCGATGACGAGCAAGACCGCATCCTGTGGGTCCAGGCCATGTACCGTGCTACTGGCCAGTCCCACAAACCCGTCCCACCTACTCAGGTCCAGAAACTCAACTCCAAAGGGGGCGCTTCAGCTCAAATGGATGCCCCCATCTCTCAGTTCTGTAAGTAACCCACAACACAACATATAGTCATTGAGGCAGAAAGCAGTTTCCATCCCCAGTACAGTGAAAAGCTCTAACCCATAAATGTGTCACACCATGCTCTCCACTCTGCAGCCGCAAGCGATAAAACTAACACACAAGCACGCGCACACATGCATTGACTGCTCGCAGATTCCTTCAGCAGTTAGGGGCTTCCACTCATTGTCATCACTCCCTATCCTTAACCCAACCCCCCACCCACCCCACCGCACAATGTTTTACGATGCAGCTCCATGCTATTCCATCAGTCGGCTTACAAGGAACAATTGACCTGATGATAAAAAAAAAAAAACATGACACCACATGTATGATTTGGACATTCAAGCCAGGTGGGGTTGAATTCAGACTCACAGTTTCACATCGTCGTTCCCACGCCAACCGTTTAAACTCTAGAGGGCGCTCTGGTCTCGAGACATGTTCTTGTGTCGCTAATAAATGACCGCCAAGTCAGACATGTTGACATTCTAATCAATCTGTCACTGTACTTTTGAGCAGTCCCAGGTCAGGTAGCAAATGGGAAGGTAAGATTTTCTCAAGTAGTGTGGCGTCTGTACCCACTTTGATTGTAACTGTCTGTTGTGTCCCACATGAATTAAAGAAGGTAATCGGTTCTGACAGCACAAAATTCTTAATTCAATTGGTTTGGACCTGTGCTGTCATGATTTTTATTACTCTTAGGTAAAAGTGTTTATCACTCTGTCTTTGCCCTTTAACAGCACTTACATAAACCTCTTACCTACTAGAAATAATCTCACATTCTGATGAACTATTTCCAATAATAGATCCTGCTATTCAGACATTTTTCTGTGTGCATTTATTAACTTTTTAGGCCAAAAATAACCTATTTAAAAATTTTTTTATAACATAAAATCCTGAAAGAAATGTAAATTGCCACTGAAAGAAACACAGACTCAGGTTTCAGTTATAATTATAGTTAAATGCTTACAAAACTAATTTGCATAAATTGGATAAGAGATACTCAAAATCCCATTACATAAAACTCTGTGTTGTTTCTTCATTGGTTTTTGTCCAGTATGTGATCGTTCTTGTGGTTAGTTGAACTCTCTGATGCCAGCTGTTGCCATTCAGAGCTTCCTCACAGCGGCACAGACCTCCTCCTTCCTCCCCGCCCTCCCTGAAACATTGTAGCACCACCACGCATACATGTTTCACCTCCTGGTGGTCATAAACGGCACTGGGACCATAGCATACATATAAAGCCCTCATTACTCTGCTGCAGTGCAACAACCCTGAGCGCACTCCACCAAAAATAATCGTTTAGGAATTTATCCTGAAGGAGACTTGGTACATATCACAAGTGTTCTATTGAAAAGGGAAATAGGGGATTTTTAACCTTTTGAGCCCGACGGGGCCTGGTAAAGAGCCTACAAAAGAAATGAAAGAGAAAATACTTCTAAAACCTTGTGGGCTTAACAGGTTAAATTAGTGGAAAGATCCCTTTGTCTTGCTGATACGAATTTTGTTTCTGAGAAACCAGTAGTTTTGCCTAGATGGAGTTGTGTAAATATTTGATACCTGTAGCACAAGCTACATTATAAATGAGCTCAAGTGGTAAAATATATGGTTCACAAGCCTAAAGGCCTCAATCACAAGTTTTACATCAGCTGCATGCTTTTTGTAAGTTTTGAAGTAAAAAAAAAACATAAAGTAATTACCTGAAAACAACTGATTTAAGTTTCTAAAAACAAAACTATGTGGATGGATTGAGGATAAGAGGTACGATGGAGAATTGAATCAAGAGCAGCCATTTGTTTCTCTTCATGCACTGCAAAAATTACCCATCCAAAAAACAAGTTAAAAACACTAGATTATAGTCTGAATCTTCTCAAATTAAGCAAAATAATCTGCCAATGACTCCTTGAAATAAGGAATATTTCCAGGCTAAGATTAATAATCCAACACATTCTGCTCTTGCTTAGTATATCAGTCTAAAACAAGATCAAAAATACTTTTATTGCTGGATATAAGATTTTAGGACTTTGTTAGAGGGACAATTTTTGCAGTGTAATGTCTGATTCAGACACTAACTTCACTTTTTTTTCATTGGAAAGTTTATACCCAGTGTAATGGTGGGAGAAAATGCAATGGCAGCCCTGTAATACAATTTAGAAACAGATTTATCAGCTGAGTCATTCCTTTCAAAAGACCTGAGCACAGAGGCTCGTTTGATCCATTTTTTTTTATGTCTTTCCTAATTTCTCTTTTAACAGGAAGCTTTGTGTTTGAGCAGACTGGGCTACAGTACTTCTTAACCCTTTAAGAATTTGCTCATAATCCAGAAAACAACAAAAAACCTGCAGTGGAGTGATGAGGATCATAAATTCTGGTTTTCCTTCCTCTGTCTTTCTTCTGCGCTCTGTCTGTCTTCCTTTTTCACTTTCTAACACACTTCAACATCCGTTGCTCACATGTGCTCACACACCACCACCCACAAACCTTCCTGTTGGTATATAGGTTGTTGTTGTTTTTTGCGTTGTGTTTTTCTTCTTCATGCTTCGCCTGGACCCTTCTTTAAGTAATGCAGCTGCTAGGTCAGGGTCTCTCGTGATTGCTCTCCTCCAGCCTTGTTGCTAGTCTTTATGTTATTCTGGTTTGTCCCTTCTTACCCTGCTGTCTTCTAGCTGGACTCAAGGGTAAGTGCTTCCCTGTAGCCGGCACTGCTCAGATAATCCCCGCCGATTATCTGACAAATGCAACGTTCTTTCTCTCTTCTTTCCCTCTTCTCCTTTTTTTTCACGTCTCGCTTCATGTCTTAGATATTAGTTGATGACTTTTATTTTTTGGTTTGTTTTTTAATGACCTCAATATGAGGATCAAAGTAGAAGCATCCATTCGTGCCCGTATAGGATGCATGTATTTTATATCTAAGATCTTATTATTTGACTTAGTAATGACTGAAGTTTATATTATACTGTAGTTGTTTCTGCATAATTGCCTTCTCTCTTTATCCTTATTGGTGGCTGGATCCCTCAGCGTAAAGCAATTTGATGCTAGTGATTAGATCAGTGAAAATATTTTTATAGAAAGGGTTAGAAAGCCAATCTACTTAGCAGTGAAACTCAAGATTAAAACTATAATAACTAGCAGTAATTGCACATAAAAATATGACATGTTTTTTCAAAATAAATTCAGCACGAGTTTTTATTTCAGCACGCTTTACTTCAGAGGGCTCAATTTCTTTGAATTTCTTTGATTTTTGAGCTTTCCTTGACGAGAGTTGGCAAATATGCATGCGGAGTATTCTGAATGCCAAAAACAAGGAGTAGCCACTGCCGCCCCTTCTTACAATAAAAATACTCCGGACCCCCTCCCATCCTCTCTCCTTCCTCCTATCGTAGATGGGCCTGTAGATAGAGGCTAGACCGGTGTTACACCTCCAAAAAAAAACCAGAGAGGTATCATTTTGATTTCTTTTGATTGCCCTTTTTTTTTTGCCTGAATCTAGGACAACACCTGTGTCATGTGTCCATACTTTTGTACAAACACAAGAATTTTGATTAATTTGCTCATTTTTAACCCCCCCCAGAGAATGATAGTTTTTTGCCTCTCTCGGCTCCATGCTATTTACCCATGTACTTGCACAAAATTGTATTGCTTACCCTATTAGAGATCTCCGGTAGTGGTATGCCTGTTAGTGTGCTCCTTATAGATCATGAATACACTGCAACATATTCAAGTATTGTCAACTTGCAAATGCGTAGAGAAGAAGAAAAAAAAAAAGGAATGCAGAAAAAAGAGCTAAAAAACAAATTTGAAAATGGGTCTGCAGATGTGCATGACATTTAAAGGCTTATTGAAAAGTCACTCTATTTGCCAGCATGTTGTGATTTATGCAAAAGAAATCTCATACTTACTTTGGTGTACTGGTCATTTTATTCATGTGAGTTCCGATAATTCTTCTGGACTTCTATGTCATTAAAAAAAAAAATCTAACGTGAATAAATTCCACTCGATGTGTCACACAGTCCATTCCCATGCACTATTTCTTTCACTCTTTAGATGTTTTACCCTCGCATCAGTTTCTTTGCAACAAGTCCACAAGTAAATGTTGCTCACTCCTCACCAACTCTTTATTGTCCTACAAATGTTGTCCTACCAACCAGCATCTCTTTCATCCTGTCGCCATCTCTCACCCAGCGTTGACTCCTCTGTAAAGCCATCTTCTTTACGTGTTCCACTTCTTTAAGTGTTACTGTCCAGATATTGAATCATTTAATTATTACTCACTCTTCCTGTCTTGTCTCTTTGTTTTTCTTTTAGTTGCCTCTTTTCATTGTCCACATTTTGCTTGTTGTCTTCCTAAGACAGAGCTAAAGACAAGTGTTCACTCTGTAGGTTCCTGTTTTCACCAGTTTTTTTTTTGAATGTTTAAAGTCCACGTTACACCTGGAGGGTGGCAGATTTCAGTTAAACTGGACTCAGTCCCACCCTCCTGGGATCAGACCCTCACTTCCAGCTCCAAACCACCGAATCATCATCCCTCATCTCCGTGTTTCTTGGACATAAAACCTGTCTCTCGCACCGAGGACATGTACCTCCTTTGTATTTTTGAGTCCCACTTGTCCCCTCGTCAGTTTGTACTTTCCTCTCAAACAGCTGTGTTACTTACAGAGCAGGCAGTTTCTGTTAAATAGCTGCAATCAATCAAACAAAAAGGAAGTAATTTGATCAGGTTATCTGTGGTTTCTCAACCCATGTTTACTCAGTTAAATTACTTTTTTCTTTTTTGTGTTATGCCAGTGATTCTCCTTTATACTTTAGAGAACAGGCTTAATGTTTTACCAATTTGATTTGTTTTTCAAAGCAAGACAAACAGAAATCTAAGGAGGGCTTTGAATTCAATATAGAGAACAAAATTATATAAATATACAGAACTATATTTAGATATTTTAGCAGCTTAATGTTTTTACAATGTACCAGCAATTTATTCAATATTTATTTTAGAATTTATTTCTTGTTTTTACTAGCACACTTTTCAGAATTTGTCAGGACCTGAGTGACAACGCTTGCGAATGGCAGAATCTATTGATTGCATAAGGAAAAAATTAATTTAATGTATCTAAAAAAAATCTTTTCAGGCAGCACAGCATATAAAAACACATGTATGCACATACAGTAGAAGCCCCAGTCCCTCTGAGCTTAGCTTCAGATTCATAGACTCAGTAATACAAAAAAAAAATGCTCTTTACGCTGTCCAACACAATGCAAGTTGACAATGTAAGCTGTTGTTATAATTTGCCCTTAGCAGTAGCCCAACAGTCTGGTTGTGTTCTCCTGAAGACTTGCTGTTTTCTCATTGATGTCCTCTTTTCTGAACTGTGTGTTTTTCCTTGTGCCGTTCGGCCGGATAGACGCAGACAGAGCTCAGAAACATGGCATGGATGAGTTTATCTCCGCTAACCCGTGTAGCTATGACCACGCCTCGCTTTTTGAGATGTTGCAGAGACTCACATTGGACCACAGGCTTAATGACACCTTCTGCTGCCTGGTGAGTGTCGCTCTGCCTGGGATGATTTTCAAAAATAAAAAATAAAAATAAGCAGCATGAGCTGGTTTTTTGTTTGTTCGTTTGTTTGTTTGCTGGCGTCAGTACTTTGGTCTCCCTGTGTGTTTGTGTTGCGCAGGGATGGTTCAGCCCAGGCCAAGTGTTTGTCTTGGATGAGTACTGTGCGAGGAATGGAGTTCGAGGTTGTCACAGACATGTGGGTTACCTGCGTGATCTACTGGAAAGGGCAGAAAATGGAGCCATCATTGACCCCACTCTCCTACACTACAGCTTCGCTTTTTGTGCATCCCATGTTCATGGGAACAGGTGTGCTTTAATTTCTTCTTTTATAGTGTTTGGATATTGGAAATAGCATTTCCTTGGTGTGATCGAAGTAGATGAATAAAAGACAAGGGAGTTTTACTTATCATATTATTTTACTTATTTTACTTATCCTTATACAGTATATATTATTATTAAGGTTTCCCATTATTAAGTTATTAGGTATAGATTTGGCTTCTGTAGTTTAGGCTTTTTCATGTTTCCTGTACTTCTGATATGGTAACATAGTCTCATCAAAAGAACTTACATCAGATTTTAGTGCCTTTGTGCCTCAAAGGGATAGTTCAGACCTTTTGGAGTGAAATTGTGTTTACAGGTTATGAACAGTAAATATCTTACCTGTTGTAGATGGCTTTTTGAAGACCTGAGTTAGGAGAAATAGTTTAATTCTGACTGGATTAACAAGCTAACAGCTAGTCCAACAGGGGCCAAGACCAAAGTGGATTGCTTTTGTTTTACAACAATTCCGGACTCTAGAAACATTATTGCAGCATAAGCAAAAGTTGTTTTATAAACATTTACACTGCTGTCAGTTCTGAGCTGCACAACGATTCCACCATAAATATTATTAGTTCTTCTGCAAATGCTTCAAGCTGCATGGGAAATGCTACTGCTAGTTATTTCAAATGATCACAAATGCTGATGTTTTATATTAAAGTTTGTAAAATAGTGTTTGCACAATCAGTTAGGATTTTTTTTATTGAATTAGTTTTAAGATGGCTGCAATCCACTTTGGTCTTGGAACCACTCAGACTAGCCATTAGCTCATCAACCCTGTCAGAATTAAACTTTTATTTTTTTATTTATCCAAACTGAGGTCATTCTAAAAGCTTTTTACATCACGTGAGATAATAATTGCTCATAACCTTTTCTCTGAACATCACCCTAAAAGACCTGAACTGTTACTTTATCTGAAGTGTCCGCTTGATCTTCACTACCAATTTCTTTCGTTTGCATGTGAATGTTTTTTTTTTTTACAGTGTCTCATATTAAATTAGCATCATCTCTGAAATGAAGCCAGAGCCATTCATATTGAATAATTTTTAACAGTTTTGAGAAATATTATATATATATATATATATATATATATATATATATATATTTTGGTAGTTTTCTGTCCAGTTTCTTCCTTTTTTGACAAGTGATCCATTTCAACATAAGCAAGGCACCATGCACTGTATGCAATGTATATATATATATATATATATATATATATATATATATTATATTCTAGCTAGTGTTAAATCTACAGGAAGGCTGAATAGGAGCAGAACTGAAGCATCTATGTTTTTCTGCTAGTTTACTTTTTTGTCATTTTTATGTTTCCTTCTATTTAAGTTTTTGCACTTTTGACTGTTTTGTTTTGTTTTGCACATTGTGTTATTTAAACCAGTTGCTTGTCTACATATTTTCTTGTTTTCTACCATTTTTTTCTTTGGTCTTCTTTTTGTGTTTGTCTTCTGTTGTCATAGTCTCTTACTGTCCATATTATTCATCCTCCCATGCGTCCGTTAAAGTCAGAGAGGGCAGCAGTTACTGGGGGCCACTGGGCTATGAGCCCCAAATAACCCCAAAGAGCTCCCAAAGCCCAGATCAGCATGCTGCCTCTAAGCGAGCGCGCATATTCAAGTTTAGAATGAGAAGGGAGTCCTTTCAAGGTGATAAAAGGTGAGCCTCAAGAAAAAAAAAACAAATATTAATAATTCTTCAAATTTGCTGCCAGCTCCTCTGGAGTTGAAAGTGGTCCTCCAGTGCTTTGTTTTTGGCACTTGTCAAACTTCAATAAGTGTTTGAAGGATTTTAGCTGGTTTAAGTGTTCTGGTGTGGTCCTCGTAGGCCAGATGGGCTGAGCACAGTGAAAGTGGACGAGAAGGAACGCTTCGAAGACATCAAAGAACGGTTGCGTGTGATTTTGGAGAACCACATTGTAAATTTCAGGTGATTACCAACTCGCCAACATCACATTACCTGTGTGGATAATTTGTTCAGTTATGACATTTTTGATTTATATTTTACTTTGTAGATATTGTTTCCCCTTCGGTCGTCCAGAGGGTGCACTGAAAGCCACTTTATCTCTGCTGGAGAGGGTTTGTAAACACAATATAAACAGCCTTGTATAAAATGTTATTTGTGGCATAATAAAATATTAAGAGCAGATAATTTTGCTTTTAGGTCCTGATGAAGGATATTGTGACTCCCGTTCCTCCAGAGGAAGTTAAAGGAGTTATCCGCAAATGTTTGGAGCAGGCCGCACAGCTCAACTACCAGCGGATCAAAGATTATGCCAAAATTGAAGGTAAACAGAACAACTCAATCACGCAGCACATGATTGCTGGAGAAAATGTAATTATGATGTTAAAAATATTTCCACTGGCCATTATAATGTCAGCATTACCCAGAGTCACGCTGACATAGTTCTTTGTTTCAGACTGAATCATGAATCATGTGGACTTAAAGAAAATTACACTGTTTATTTTCCATTTATTCTTGTTTTACTGCTGTGTGAGACTGTGCCTGTCACGATTAACTATATTATGTTTTACACACATTAAGTTCACCAGATGGTATATTTGTGTTTAAATCCCAAAAGAGCTGTGGCCTCCCAAATGGTTTGTGACAGTTTGCCGGTCACCTTCTGTCTCTCAGTCCAATAACTCTCTCCTTTGTTTCAGGCCTGCTTTAGCTCTGTGCTGTTCTGTAGGTCAAGTTGGCTTTTGTGTAGAGGTGTGTGAGTAAAAATGCATTCAAATCCAAAGCCCCTGAAATATCTTTATGTGCTGATCTCTCATCGTGCCTTGACTTTTCAACCTGTGTAGGCCTCTGACATTAGATGATTGGCAGATACTGTCTCAGCTCAGCTGAATGTCCACTTGGACTCCCGGTTGATGCACCCCCCCACCCCCCCACCCCCACTGTAACTCCTGCTTAAAATCTACTGTCTCCTTGTCCTTCTCTGTCTGCACTGCTTCCCTTTCTCCTTCCACAGTTGTTGGTTTTGTGACAGATACCACTTTGTTTGGCTTTTTAATTATGCAAAAAGTTGCTTCTGACTAAAATAATGCTGGGATTTCAAAGAAAGTGGTGGTTTCACAGTTTGTGAACTCTTATAAGTTTCTTTGTGTGTGTGGAAAAGGGTTTAAATTGCCAGCATATATAAACGTAGATATTTTTTTTTTAAATTGTTGATCATTACAAAATTGGAAATTAGGCTATGTTTACACTGCAGGCAAATGTGACCCATATCGAATTCTTTCATGACAGTCTGAATGTGAAAAATCTGATTTTTTTCCAAATCTGACCCAGGTCTTTTCAGTATGTGGTACTAAATCAGTTACATATTTGAGGCCTCATTTATAAAGGATTGCTTGGGAACTATACTAAAAGTGAACGTACAGCCAAAAGGTGAAAATGGCGTACTCCAAATAAAATTCAGATTTATAAAACTGTGCACACGCACACCTTTCAGCAATTTTCCTTAATAGATCACAGCTGGACGTCAGAGTTTGCACACAAGGTCCCACCTCGGGTTCTGTCCTCTACACGCCTGGACTCAACCATAAACAATCAATGCAAAGTACCTCATGAATGTTAAGGTGTATTTAAATGAGTCAGCTGATCAATGTTAACTAAAGCGATTGGCTGGCTCAGGCACACTCTGTTGTGCGTTTGGAGGATGACAGGTGCTGACAACTGCTCATGTGAACGAATTGTCCATAATTGACACAAATTTTCCCATAATTTGCAACTTTACAGGCATTTAGAGCAATCTCACAATTTTTTTCAACACTTGGCTTCAAATTATTTTTTCTCAGAGCCTGCAGGACAATAAAAACAATAAATAAAATTAAATAAGTCATATAAAGTTAGACATAAGTTCACCACTCTTCTCCCCCATCCTCTCAGCCCCTCGCACATCCCCCCCACACCCTCACGCACATGAAAAATAAAAATTTTAAAAAGGGAACACAGCCACCACTGGCAATGCCCTGCACAAGTACCCAAACTCTGAACAGAGCCTTTTTCTGTACTGCTTGTTGAAATGTCTCTTGTCGGGGAGGGGTCTGTGAACTAAAGAAGCAAGTCATATATTTGCTCTGATTGTGCAACAACTTCAGAATCGACATGCTAACAAGTAGCATCCATGTTTAGATAATTCTGTAAACAGTGAGTTGAATGTGACGTCACATCATCTTCTGTTCATGCGGGTCGCATCAATACTATGAAGAGTTCCTACTGGAGTCCGATGGAGGTTGCATTTAAAATATAATGTGAAGGTTCATGCAAAAAATTGGATTATTTTCAAAAAATCTGAATTGAGCTTTAATACCTGCAGCGTAGATTTAGAGATGCACCGATTCTAGTTTTCTAGGTTGATTTTAGTTTTTGTACAGTTTTGACCTGTTATTTCAGATTTTAAATTGCATCAAATAATAATGAAATAAAATAAAAACGTTTTTTTTCTCTCCATAACAAAACATAAACCCGTTAAAGTAAAACCCATTTGGTGTTTAATAAACCAGGCAACGGCTCCTTCTTTTAGAGTTGCTCTTTTTTCAACTCTGTAATAAAAGTGCGCTAAATAAAAAAAACAAACACATTTTTTTTCAGCAGTGTCAAAAATATTTTTTGTGGAAACGAAGTCTTTTTTATTGTTAGATTTGTTAAAGTATTGATTCATTTTATTGTAAGAATAAATTTGGAAAATTTGCATTATTAATTTGATAAATCTGTAATTACATTTGTCTCAATGTGCTAAAGTTTAATACTTTACCAGTTTAACTAACAGCAAAGTAGTGCAAAAAGTATTAAGAAAACCCTCATAGATCCATGTCAAATAAAGTTTCTTTTCAGTAGCTTTTTACATTTATTGTACTTCCTTCAGTTTTATTTTTATTAATATCTATTAATATCTATCTGCCTATTAATGATTCTGGTCACTTTCCAGCTAATCAATGCATCTGCGACACATTTATTTATTTTTCCACTTTAAAACATAAATAAAATCAAAGGATATTTCCAAGCAGATCATCTCAAATATAGAAATTTATGAGGGGGTTCACAAATCTTTGGATACCACTGCAAAAACCAGCATTAACCACCTGCATGTGCTATGAGACACAACAACATGACCATTTTTAATGGCATGAATACAAAGAAACCAAAAAAACATCAGTGACGGAAGACAATATTTATTTTCCTATTCTCTTTTCTTGATATATTTAAAGCGCAACATGCACATTAAAAGGAAAACGTTTATGTTGTTTATGCCATGAAAGAAATCCTTGAGGGTGCTAAAGATAGTAAGGCTTTAAACCTTACTATCTTTCCACGCTGTTTAAGTTTTCTCCCCACTGTCCTTGTGAGGTGCCTGTTTCAAAATAAAAAAATATACATATATATATTTACCATTGGGCATCCCACCCAACAAAATGTTGTTTCACCAGGACAGCCCTCTTCCCGTTGGCTTCTGAACTCCAGCATACCCACTTCTGACCCCAGCCTCTTGCATGCTACAATCCTTTTTTTGTTTTAGGGAAAAAGAGGGAAATGTATGAGCACCCTGTCTTCTGCTTGGCCTCTCAAGTGATGGATTTAACCATCCGTGAGTACCTTCATCATCCTCTCCCCCATCCTCGTTTGGGTGCTCTTCTACCTCATCCCTCCTCTCCTCCTCCTCCCTTCAAAGACGCTGCCATGCTTGTTTTGATCTGTGCCTTTATGTGTCGGAGTGAGTGGCGAGCGCACCAGTCCACAGATCTGTGCCGCACCACACTGAGACAGTCGGGGGTCCATGTTTTTAGCGCCGTTTGTTTGTGATGGGCATGAATGAGCCGTCTGGTTTGTAAGCTTCTTTCTTTTGGTTGGACGCCCATTCTTTTGACTTGAATGCATTTTTATATAACTTACATTGTTATTTCCTGCAGTCATTTGGCCTGTTCATGTCATGTAGTAGCTTTGGCAAACAGGTAGGCTTTTTTTTTCTCTTTACCAACTAGTGAAGGAACATCTTTCAACAGAGCTTTTTGAACGGGATTACAGGCAACAGGGTTTGGATTTAACAGTTTGTATTCTAACTTTACTCAAATCAAATCAAGTCACTCAGTATGTCCTGTCTATGACCCGTGTACATGTATCTGTGTCCTGTTTGTTGACAGTATCGTAAGCTTTGTCTGTTTGTTAACCAACATCTTACCACTTTTTTAATTTCCAGTTTTCCACAGGCTAATGTTTCAGTGTTTTTGTATGTTTTCATTTTTTTATTTTTATGGTTTATTTGTGATGTTTGTCTGTTGCCTAGAAACCTCACTTCCTGCAGCTGAAACGGTCCCAGCAGATTCTTTGAAAGGGTCACGTGACCACGAACAACAACTCTGAGCCCCGACCACCTGTACTGTGAAACTGATCACAGAAACGTGTTAAAGTCTAAATATCTCCTTTTTATCTTTTCTCTCCCTTTTTTTCTTGCGGAAGTTGAGAAAGGTCAAAAGGATCAAAAGGATCCAGGTGATGCTTATAATTTAGCTACAGCGCACACACACACACACACACAGATCCAACACATTTTACTCTGTACTTTGCATATATTTACTGTAAACATCTACAAAAAGTGCATGCATTTACCAGTAGCATCTTTTTCTTAAACATAGATACACAATAATGTCATGTTTTTAAACTTTTAAAAAGTACATACAGTAGAGATTGTACTACTTTATATTTGATAATACTATTAATATGCAATCCCATAAAACATATATCCTATATTTAAAAAAAACTACATCTTTGAGTCATTTTAACAGTTTTAACTTCAAAACAACAAATTTAAAATCATGATCATCAAAATTATAGAGTAATGCAATCTCTGACTACAAGTCATACAT
This sequence comes from Cynodonichthys magdalenae, assembly GCA_031762555.1. Classification (NCBI taxonomy): domain Eukaryota; kingdom Metazoa; phylum Chordata; class Actinopteri; order Cyprinodontiformes; family Rivulidae; genus Cynodonichthys; species Cynodonichthys magdalenae. The sequence goes on from JARVJO010000365.1 coordinate 11,640,650, forward strand.
TTGTTTATTACGTATGTTACAGCAAAAGATAATGTTTCACTGTCCTCCACATTATCAGATAAGCTTTTCAGCGCAGCACAAATTGGAAAATAGTTCATCTGAATGTCCTGTTTGATCGTGAGATCATATAAAATGCACATTTTCTGAATTTCAAATGTGTATAATCATGTTTTAAAATCACATTTGCTCAAGATTTTATACTTGTTAAAAGAGCTTTTAAAAGCAAGCATATAATATTTTACCCTGGGCGTTTAAAATATTTGTTTTTATTAAATTTTTGCTCGAACTACAGCATAATTATTTATCTAATGATTAAGTGAAGCTTTGATGTAACAAAATATACAGAAAAAAATATATATTTTGGAGGCTTTTATCAGTTTTGTCATACTTCTCAAACTATCTATGGTTAAACATCCTAGAGAGAGAGGATATAATTGTTGCTTAAACTCTGACTTCTACAGTTCACACATTAAAATGTCCTGAAGACAGACATTGAAGAGAAAATTTGGATTTAATAAAAGGTTTTCAGTGAGGTCATTCCCAACAGTCAACATTTTAAATGATACTACCTGTCTAAATAAAAGTAAATAATAAAATTTATCTTTCCTGCATTCGAAAGTACTCAGAGAAGTTGAGCTAAACAGAGCAGAGTCTGTTTCAAAGCAAATCCCGGCTGTAATTAAACAACTACAGTCTAAAAAAGGCTATTTATTTTCTATGCAATTATATCTAAAAGATACAGTTCATGTTATACAATAATTTGTCACTTTATCTTTACCAGATAAATATCTTAAAATATGCCACAGCTGTGGTGAATATTGACATGTGTAAAAAAGTCCTCTAACCAAAGCTGCGAATGTAAAACTGTTGCTGTTTTTTGTAGAGTTGCGTATTTATGTGCTTTTCTTTTCAAATTTGTGTTACCATTCAGTGCCGTGTTCACAATACACACACATTTATCCCACACTGTTGTTGCTGTGTTAATAATTTCATTTCATGACCTGTATCTGTCTTATTAAATCATCCTGGCAGTGGAGGTAGGACTGAATCGTTTGGAGGTTTAATTAATTAGAGTCGGAGTCACTCGCTGATGAACTAGGAAGGAACAAAAATTTGTTTGAAGCACAAAAGCATTTTTATGTCCAATTCAGCACCAGTAAACTGTAAAAAGTTCTGTAAAAAAAGTTTTAAAAAACATACAGATCAGTCATCCCCAATTCTTTTTATTTTTGTTATTATTATTATTATTATTATTATTATTTCCCTTTTTATTCACAAAGGATTAATTTTTTTTTTTATTTGTCAATGTTTTGTGTTTGTGCCATCCTAAAGATCTTTAGCACTCCCCTTAAAGGTGATTAAATGTGTAATTTCTGTTTTTTAACTCTCCGACTTGTGTAAAAATATGACAAAAATGTAAAGTATTAAGATTATTCAGCAATAAAACAATTATAAAAATCATTAACATAAAAAAGTTAGATTTTTTAAATGTGTCATACGGCAGTAAAATCTCCTCAAAATATCTACATTTCTTTAGATAACCTATAAAACTGTTCAACGGTTTGATTTTAGTGCACCATGTAACATTCATGAAAAAATTCTTTATGAAATTGTTGTTATTATTTAGCCAATTCCCTCAAATAAATATGTTTTGTGTTAAAACTCACAATCATAGATTCACTGTAATTTGGAGATAAATATAAGGGTAGAAGAAGTCCTGACACATTTTTACAGTCTGTGTAAGTTTTTAATCAAGCTAAACGACGGCATCTCATACAGATGGCTTTTTTTCAAACCGCTTCACAATGTGCTTGTTTTTGATGCCACATTGCACCTCCATCTCAGTGCCACTATTCTTGTGTTTGAAGCTCCTGCAGCATAAATCTGATTATCCTACAGACACATCAACTCTGTTGCTTCATGTCATGCAGCTTGCAATGCATATACAGTCAATAAGATGATGTTTTACTTGTTGTGAGGGGCAGCAGTGGGTAAACGTCACAGTGTAAGTGCTGAATAAATGGTCCAAAATGAGAGAAGACGAAGAATCTTTTTAATAGTCAAAAAAAAATTAAATAAAATAAAAAAAATCCCGCTGGAATGCTTCTCTGTGCTTGACTAACCACTCATCCCTCACCCTCATCCTTTTGTCTCAGAGAACGTAGGCCGCTTAGTCACGCCTGCCAAAAAGCTGGAGGAAACAATTCGCCTGGCGGAGTTAGTCATAGAGGTCCTCCAGCAGAACCAAGAACACCACGCGGAGGTGAGTGAGAACCCTCTCCTCCTCCTCCTCCCCTCAAAACACTTTCCCTCCTATACTCTCACTCTGATCCCACTCGCCCCACTTCAGAGAGTTAATCTTATAATCAGGCTGCTATAAATAAAGCCGCTTTCATCTACGGGTAGCACAAGAAAAAAAAGAGTTAATGTATAGAAGCTTTAATTGGCACTCAACAAACTGTGGCTACAGAGAAACAGAACTGTGATGTTTGAATATAAAAATTGGATGATAGAATAACTTAAAAAAATAGTTTCCAAAATGTTCTTTTAACATAAGGCACCTATTTGAAATATTATGTTCTTTGTTTCAATCATGTGATAGAAAGGTAACCAGAAAACAAAATAGTGACTGCATATTCTTAATTTTGTGGATTTTTTTACAACAGACAAATTAGGGAATTATCAACAAAAATAAAAATATTGTATAAATACACAATAAGCAGGTTTACACACAGTATTCTGTACTGTATTTTGCTCATTTCTAATAATTTTAAATGCAAATTTAGTTTCTCTAATCTGATTTTTTTATATTAGATCATTTTTACTTCTTTGGGGATTTAATTGTTATTTTAATAACATTAGAAAGCTGTAAAGCAGACTTTACTAAGTATTTTTTTATTATATAAGGTAATCTGATAAAATAATGTGTAAGATCTGCAATGTTAAAATCAATGGTTTGTCATTTAGGAAGACCTATTGTACTTTTAATTGTTGCTGAATAAATTTTTTTTGTCGATACTCGTCAGAACGGCGTAATCATTAAACATTATGATGAGTATGTAATCACTCAAGTTTTCTTTTTTGTCAAACAAGCTGTTTTAGAGTTGATATCTTCAAGTTTTGCAGAAACCTTTGCTTTATTTTGCTAATAATAAAGTTCTGAATGTTAACTAAACCTCCTAAAAATCACATAAAATGGCAACACGATGGAGCTCAGCCCGAGTAAGAATGAACAGCATTTACAGGAGCAATAAATCTGTTTTGGATTTGTAAAAATATCCAATGCTGAGATGCATCAGGACACTTTGGATTTCTACATATGCAAATTACTTGGTTATTTCTTACAAATTACACTTGAGAGATAAATTAGAAGAATATAGTTTGACTCTCTGAACCTGATTTGGCAGCAATTTGATGAAATCTCTCAAGGTGAAAAAACATTCAGAGCCATTGACTTCTGGCTCTCTAAGAGCACTTTTAGATACATTAACTTTATGTAAAACAAGCCTCTGATGATGAAATATAGAAGAGCTTAATAAATCCTCCTAATACAAACCATTGAACCACAAAATATATGTAAACTTTAAAAAATGTCATTAGTTTTTACTTAAATTCATATTAAGATTAAAATTCTGTAACTTAAAATACTAAAATTAGATTTCTTATTCCATTATTAAAAGAATTGTAGGTGCCCATGTGTAGTTGTGTAGCTGATCCAGTGTGGTCTCAGAATATGCAGATAAAGCAGATTTACTTTATCTCTCTGAATATGCTTGACAGGCGGCAGTCACAAGTTCTGGAGATCAATCGGTACAGTATTTTTATTTCTTCCTTCTTTTCAGTCCCCATCACAACCCCCCTTGTATGGCATGTGCCACTATGGCAAGAAGGCACCTTTTTCCCAGGCAGAGAATGAACTCATAGTTACTCTAGCACTGGGTGGGTTTCTGGGCATGAAAACAACATGAAAACAAACTTGTTCAAAATCAAAAAAAGGAAAAAAAAGAAAAGCACATTAGCTTTCACAACATAATTGCGATCATAACGCATGTTCATTGGGTCATTAAGCAGGTTTCCTTTCTCTCCAAGCATGCCAAACCAGAAAATTTCCCAAAGTCTGCTCCATATGAACCTTTGAAGTTTGATCCACCATGAACATTTGCCCCCCCCCTTCCATCCAGCAGTTAATTTCACAGTCTGCACTTGTTCAAGCATCACTTCTCCAGCTTCTCCTCCTCCATCCCTTTCTGCTATCTGTTCTTAGACTACGAAACCGTTCAAACAAATGCCTCTAAACACGTTATTATTGTTCTGTACATCTTCCTGTGTTTTCACTGTCATATGATTGGTGACTGTCCAAGCAGGGAAAAGAGGTATGTAGTCAAGCTGAATGAAAAGCTCCCATGATGCTTTGTGCATGTAAATTAGATGATTCTACATATCCTTCCCTCTCAGCATCAGTGCCCCTCCCTCAGGACTGGTGCCTTGTTAAATTGAAACAGCATTAAAGTCTGTGTGGCTGAATATTTAGCTCTCAGACTCCTGGATTTGCCCCTCAAACACTATCAAAGGCAGGAAGCTGGCCTACCTTTGAACGTTCTCCCTTCCCTTTCCTCTTGGAGCATTTCACAGTCCTTCTCTTTGACTTTTTGAGAGTTTTTCCCCCTGAATGTGATGGAGAACAATCCTGTTTGCTGCCTGTTTCTCTAACATTAGAGCTGTTTTTTTAATTGTAGGTGTGGACAGGTAAGTTGGCAGGTAAGTGAGGTTGTGACTGGTATTATTGGTGGTGGGGGGTGCATTTCAGGAAGAAACAGAACCTGAAAGACTTGGGAGTTAAAGAAAGCATGCACTATAGTTGGAAAAGATTAAGCTTCCCTTATTGAATTTGGCATTATGTTGGCCTGAATGATAAGCAAATAAGCCAAGACTGCCAGCAAAGCAGCTACTGCGCTTGTGCTGTCAAAGAGTGAGAAAGTCCTGACGGTGCCAGGGAATCGTCAGCTGAATCTCAAACACTTACTTAACTAATTGGAACAGACGTACTTCAAGTCAAGAGATGCTGTGTGCTGCAGTCTCTGGTGTGCCACTCAAAGACGTGCATGAGTCACATTCACATCTCCTGAGCGTTATGAGATTGTTGCTGATGTGAATGGTGGACCCCCCACTCCCTCATCCCTTAGTTTGGGAGAAAAGCATGCAGGGAGATCCGCGTTTGCATGAAACATAAAAACACCTTTAGATGCACTGAATTTGTCATGAATATGGAGCACAGACACGCAGCCCTTCTGTGCAAATCTTTCAAACAAGCTGGACTTTTGAATCTTAATTAACAAGGAGCTCTGGATTTCATCCCGATGGAGTTGATGAGAAATGCAAGCACACACACAAACACACAAATATATACAGTTTGGTGAAATCTTTGTCTTCATAAACTACTACTGGACATTTGAGGGAATTCGAACTTTTTAAGAATACATCAAGTCTTCCTCCTGCAGTGAGGTAGATGTGAAAATCAATCACATCATCCTGTTTGTATGCTGAACACGAAACTGGAGTCAGAGCAAGTTAAACCTAGAAACAGCCAATCTGGGTTCCCCAACAGCAAATACTGACCTATTTATTAAATCCACTTATTGTCATGTCATGTCAGAATCATGTTGTTTTTCCTGTCTTATTTTGGTATTTGGAGACTTCTGACATTGAAGACATAAGAGCCAGTAGGTAGAAACTTTGAGTTATAACTCCAAAAAATGTTTGAATGCAAAGATTTATTATACGATCAAAAAAAATCACAAAACTTAACTTTTCAAACTACATGTTCATGGATGATTCATGTGTTGTTTGTCCATATTTTAATCTCAAAATACTCACTGTTTAATATTGACACAAACTAAAATGAGCATATGGAAAATATATGTATAAAGTAAAATATTATAAAATCATGTTTTACATCAGTAAAGACTAGATAAAATATTTAAGTTGCCTTTTTTTAACTATTTTTTAATCTAATATCAGTTTAATGGAGTTTAAAAAAATCCACCTAAAAACATCTGTAAAATCTTTTATCATCAATATTAAACAAGTATTATTTTTCAGTTACAACCTTATTTGCATTTCCACACCAAAGTTTAGTTGAAATAATTTGTAATGAAGTAGAAATAATGAACAGTTTTTTTATGTTGATGGTTAAAACCTGAAATACTGTAAATCTTCAGCCAGAACACCTTTTAATTATAAATTACTTACTAGTTTACCTGGATAGTTTAGTACAAAGTATAAACCAATGAACTGAACTAGTGGAGTTTTAGGATGTTTAAGTGTTTAAAAAAAACTCCATGATATAAATTATGCATTGCCACTGAACAAACTTTATTCTCAGCTGTTAGTTCTTGTTTTATATTTGAAGAAGAGTTAAAAAAAGTGGCACACCTGAGCAGAAAAGCTCAATTTTCAATAAGTTAAAACTGAATAATATCAAAACACATACATGTTTGAAGTCCTGGTGTTTTAAGAAGCTCTTATTTTGACTTTTTATATCCTTTCAGCTCCTGATAGGACACCTCGCTCACCTTGTCACTCTTCCTCCCTGCTCTGTCTCTAGGCGTTTGCATGGTGGACGGACCTCATGGTGGAGCACGCAGAAAACTTCCTGGCCCTCTACGCCATTGACATGGACGCCGCTCTGGAGATCCAGTCCCCTGAGAGCTGGGACAGCTTCCCCCTCTTCCAGCTGCTCAACGACTTCCTCCGGACAGACTGTAAGCTTCATATTTCTTTAAACATTTTCAACCTGAATGTAAGTTGCTAATTTCCACGTGCCGCTTTCCTCTTTCTCCACAGATCATCTGTGCAACGGAAAGTTCCACAAACACCTTCAGGATTTATACGCTCCTCTGGTGGTTAGATATGTGGATCTGATGGAGTCCTCCATCGCACAGTCAATTCACAAGGGCTTTGAGAGGGAGTCCTGGGAGCCTGTAAAGTAAGGAGCCTCCATCTTTAGAGCAGAGCTGTAGGATGCTTGCAGATGCAAGTCTTTTATTTTCAGATGACAGAATGACTGCGTGGAGGCTGAATAATCTGGGAGAGCAGATATCATATTTGCACAGACTTCCTGTAGGTTCACTGGTAAAGAATGAGCCAAGAGTGGGCTGATAACCTATTTTTTCCATGAAAGAAATAGGTTATTTTTTTTCTCTGGGAATAGCTTCTGATTAATGCATGTGTCGCAACAGTTTGCGCCAACACATTGGGATCAGAGCACCATGTAATATTTTTGTTGTTTTGTTTGTAAACTTAAATTCATGATGTGTGCTTTGACGTGTTATAAGAAGCAAAAAGTCTTAAGTTTATTTTGTTGTGATCATAATTTGTTTCTTGTGGCTTCAACGTGCCTATTTCTACATTTTGTTGTTTCATTGCAAAGAAATCTTTTCATCCCTTTTATGTTCCGTGTTTGTTTATTGTCGTCAGTATTATTTTCTCTCTCCCACTGCTTTTAATACAATTTCTGTGTGCGTCCAGCTCTCTGGATTCTGTAGGTATTTTTGTAAATCGTCTGTCTTTGACGATTAGCTTTGTTTCATGTCCTCTATTGTATGTTTCTTTCTTCTCCTATTTTCAGATTTTATGTTGATGATGAGTGTTACATGGCTTTCTGCAGCTCCCACACCACTGTTATGTATTCTTTTTTTCTTTTTGTCTGTCTTTTCTGCAGGAGTTTAACAAGTAATCTGCCCAATGTGAATCTACCAAATGTGAACCTCCAAATTCCCAAAGTACCAAATCTGCCAGTGCCCGTAGCAGGACTATCAGTTAACCTTCCACAAATGCCTAGCTTTTCTACCCCGTCATGGATGGCTGCTATATATGACTCTGAGTGTGTATTCAACTAGTTTGTTTTAGATATTAAAGTAGAGAGTAACTTGGTATGAAGATGCCTTTAGAGTAAAGCAAAGATTTGTATTTTAAAGTACATCGATATATTTTTTTCCTCTATGACAATTTGGAAAATCTAAAATTAACCAAGTTTCATCACATATTGATATTTTAAAACAATAATCATGTTCATGCCAAGTTTGCTCTGAGTTAGAATAGATGGGGTTCTGTTTTCTGAAATGAGAGGGTGAAGTACTCTCATTTATCTCAACATGCATGCTGTTGAGCTGAGGTGTGGAGATACAGGCCCAAAAAAATCTTGAAAATGTATGCGTATGACAAGGATTCACAATGAATCCCCTTCCAAAAATGACATTTCAAAGTCAAGATTTTCATTCTCCACATAGTGTTTCTTCAGAGATGAAATCCACAGACATTTACTTCATTGACTGCTACAACCTGGCTGATGGGCTGCAACATAACATGGAGACTTACACAAAGAACCTAAAAGTTAAACTTTTATTTCATTTGTTCATTGTTATCGGAGGTTGAGTTGCGAGGAAGCTGATCCAGGAAGGAAGTCCTGGGAATAATCCCTTCAATCAGGTGGGCCAGTGCAGAGGATACAGGCCCTCAAGGAAGAGGATTGAGCACCCTTTATCTTGACTCGCCTGAGGGATCCAGAGGTGTCCCAGGGCCAGAAAGGATTATATAATATCTTCTGTAAGTTTTGGGCCTGCCCCGGTGTTTCTGCCCAGTTGGATGCTTCTGAAAAACCTCCAAAGGAAGGTAAGCAGTGAACATTAAGATCAGCTGACTCCTTTCAGGAAGAAAAGAGCAGCAGTTCCACTCTGAGCTGAGATGATGGAGCGCTCCACCCTTTCTGTAAAGCTGAGGTCAGGCACTCTATTTCAGCTGCTTGTATCCGTGATCTTGTTCTTTCAGTCATGATCCAAATCTCATAATTAGAATATCAGTAAAACAGTTAATCAAAATCCTCACCTTTTGGCTCAGCACTCTCTTTATGATGAAAGACCAAAGCAGCGCCATCATTACTGTTGATTAAGACCCAGTTCATCTGTCTGTTTCTTGTTCCAACCTACCACCCCTCTTGTTCAGGATACAGAGATTCTTAAAGTCATTTGAATAAGGCAGAAACTCACCTCCAACCTTAAGGGTGCACTTACCTCAGATTTGAAGGAATTGAACTCTTTTCACCACTCCAGACTTGGTTGTGAACTCCTGCAGTGTTTGAAGATGCCAACAAAAGTACATCATTTGCATAATGCATAGAGCCTACCTTGAGGTTCCCAAACCAGGCACTCTTCTCCCATAAACGCCACAAACAGGATCCATAAATGCACCAGGGGTGAATGAGACCGGCTCACTACTATCTAGAACAGGAGTGTCAAACTTATTTTCACAGAGGGCCACATGAGTATTTTGGTGGCCCTCAAAGGGCCATTTGTAATTAACTTTGACAATTCATATTTCCTCATTTTATTGCTACAGCTGAGCTCAGCTAACAAACAATACCTGAGCTCTAAGTGGTATTTCCTGCATAGAAACAGCTTTTTAACATGCCCTCTTATAAACACTAAAAGTATTGTGTGTGTGAAGGATAAAATGTAAAAATAATAATACAGAAATGCTAATAAAAGTAAAAGTAAGATAGTTTTACTCACTGGTGATAGCCGCTCACATTGGTGAGTAGCCACCATCTTGAACTCTAAATTCTCCCACTTTCTGACAGGGAATTGCCACTGGAAGGGCATTCCAGTGAAAATTCACAACTTGTAAGTAGGAAATTCCCACTTTCCAGTACAACTGGGCTGCAGCTGGTGAAATTTGTCAAGTAATACCTCCTGACAGCTACTTTTGAACCCTATGCACCTCCACCTAGTGGTGGGATGCTGTCATTTCATGGGAGATGTAGTTTATGGTCAACACTGACTTCAAAGCAGCTAATTATAAGACATTAATACATTTTGAAGCTATCTCGAACAATATAAATGGCCGTGGTGGGTCACAATTGGCCCGCAGGCCTTGAGTTTGACACATGCAATCCAGAAACTTCTTATTTACCTTGATAACCTCTTCCAGTGTAAGGCTTAAGAAAAATTGGAAGTTTGTGAGCTCCAGCACTAATGTTAATTGTTTATACCTTCACAGATACAGCCAGGTTGTAGCAAAATTAAGGCTTAACAGTAACACTGTAGCAACATGACCACAGGTTCATCTCTGACCTTTACCACCTGCTGGTAGTCTGATTGGGACAGAGGACAGTGTCATTAGCCGTGTTTCCATCAACGTTTCTTAATTCGCATTTTGAAATTTCGCATCAGAAAAGCTGAATGGAAACGGC
>JARVJO010000365.1:11650995-11693107 GCA_031762555.1 Cynodonichthys magdalenae
TCTGACGTAATTACTGGGTTATTCGCATCAAGCTAGTTGATGGAAACACGTCTTGAGTCGCATTTATTATTCATTTCTTTTTTGGGAAATTTTAAAAATTTGCTCTAAATTCGAATTAAATTGGATGGAAACACGGCTAGTGACTGGAGATGATAAAGAAGAAGTAGTTTTAACCTTTCAGTTTTATCACATCTCCACATCACCTTCATGTTTCCCAATCAGCTCCATTCAGGATGCTCCAGAAAAAGGTCTGCATGGTTTGCTTCATGAATTTTTCAGGGGCACTAACATTCCGGGGACATGGATGTTGAGAGAGGGCCTGTGATAAGTCAGTTTTGATGCTTTTGATGCTTTTGATGTCTAATTGTAGACAAACTTATTTTGGTACATGCCCTCCTTCACATCTTCATTTCCCTCCTTTTTGTCTCCACAAAGTGTGAGCAGCTGCTGTATCTACAGTGACTTTACCTGCATGTGGCCACTTCACATACCAGTCAATAATCCTACTCTGAAGTGGGATTATTGATTGTTACAGTAGATCTTACCCACTCCTTCGCTCTCATACAATGACTGTCCAGACACTTCTGAACAAACAGAGAATAGATATTTTGATTGAGCGGTCAGTGTATGGTAAGAGTAAAACCTCAGTGTGTTTGGGTGTAGAGGAACATCATCCTCTTCTGCACCTGTCACTGCAAACCCCTCCACCTCCCAAACCTTTTAGCAGCTTCCTAATGCAGAGCGACCTTTATCCTTTGACCTGTGTGTGTGTGTTTGTGTGTGTTTGTTTGCATCGATGGCAGTAACGGCTCTGGGACGTCAGAAGACCTCTTCTGGAAGCTGGACGCCCTTCAGACTTTCATCAGAGACCTGCACTGGCCAGAGGAGGAGTTCGCAAAGCACCTCGAGAGTCGCATCAAGCTCATGTCAAGCAACATGATTGAGAACTGCGTGAAGCGGTGTGTGGCTGTAAACGAGTCAGGACCAAGCGTTAACGTAACTGCATGTTTAACATTATCGTGTTGTTTTCTTCTTCCACTGACATTTCAGCACCAGGATGGCCTTTGAGTCCAAGTTGGTGAAAAGCAGTAAGTCCACTGATTTCCGTATTTCTCCATCATTATGCACCATGTTCAACGTGATGGTGGACGCCAAGGACCAGTCAGCTAAACTTTGTGCCATGGAGTTGGGCCAAGAGGTTAAAAAATAATATTTTTATACAATGTATTATTGCATCATAAATATATTATGTGATTTTTATTTTTATTTACAAATTTTACTTTATTTTATGTAGAAACAGTTCCACTCCCAAATAGATGAACTGATTGAGGAGAGTGTGAAAGACATGATCCAGCTTCTGGTGGCAAAGGTACAAACGTCCTTATAAATTTAGGAAAATAAATGTTAACATGAAAAAGATTTTACTGATAAATTGATAAATCTTTTTTTTTAGTTTGTTGCCATTTTGGAGGGAGTGTTGGCTAAGATTTCCAGATATGATGAAGGAACCCTCTTCTCTTCTTTCCTTTCATTTACGGTGAATTGTTTTTTTTTTTCATGTTTTCAAATTATTTTTTCAGATCCTTGATGTGTAAAACACAACCTAGATATAAATATACAGTATATACGTATATGTACACATATACGTATATGTATATACTCAAAATTAATGAAAATATGTGTTTGGTAGACTATTTCGTTTTTGTAACAGTAACCTTGGCAATAAATCGAAAGTTACGTATGTCACTACGGTTCTATGCATCCCGAATGACTGCCAGAGTGTGGTGCTGAAAGCACTGAATGTTCCCTTCGCGCATGCACTGTTTGAGTAGTTAGTATCAACAAAGTCACAGCTGTGACCCATCGGATGATTACCTTGAACCAATATAGACCGGTAATATCAGAGGCTCTGCTCCTACAGAACCTTCTCATGAAATGGAAGGATTATGGGTGACAGAGAAGCTCTGGCAGTCATTCGGGATTCATAGAACCATAGTTAGATACGTAACTTTTTTTCTATTTCATCCCTACTGACTGCCAGAGGGCGGAGCTGAACTGACTTGTCCCCAGCCGCTCCTGGTGTAGGCTGAAACCGTGCCAATCTCAATGGTTGGTTAAAATGAGAACAGGACAAGACCTTAGGTAGAAATGCAGTGTTTGGCCACAAAGTAACACCAGAGTCATTTGGTTCCCATCTGAGGCACGAGTGACTAACAGAAAGAGCATGTAGCTCGCCAACCCTATTAGCTGTGAAAATAGCCAACAGGAAAGCAGTCTTACATGAGAGCCACTTGAGGCCAGCTTGCGCCAAAGGCTTGAATGGAGGGCAGCAGAGGGCTTCATGTACCAAGGGCAATTCCCAGACTGGGGCCCATGGTCTTTTCAGTGGGCACAGCCTACAGGCATCAAGCAGGAAAAGAGAAACTAAATTAAGGCTCTCCACTGTACAGGTGTCAATACCGGCATGGCCACATGATATTGCCTCCACATATACTTTAGACATTGAGGGGGAGCAGCCCTTACCAAGGAGAGACTGGAGAAACTCCAAGATCACAGTCACTGGACAGGAAACTGGATCCTCATTACAGGCTGAACACCACTGGGAGAACAGATGCCACCTGTTTGCATACTGTTGGCGAGTAGACTGCGCCCTGGTGCTTAAAATTGTGTGTCTGACGGAATCAGAGTACCCAGTTAATTGCAGCCCAAGCCATCCAGCACACACCCACAGCAGGAGACATTGAGGTTTCCGGTGCCATTTCTGCCCCCCTAACTGAGACAGCAGGTCCCTTTTGGTTGGAAGACACCACGGGACCCCGCAGCACAGACTCTGTAGAAGTGGGAACCATGGTTGCGCTGGCCAGTTTGGAGCCACCAGCAATAACCTGTGGTGGTCCTTGAGAACTCTCTGAAGAGTGGGCCAAATCAATGGAAGTAGTAGGGTGGGTAGTAGGGTCTGCCTTACTGGGTAGCGGGCTGATGCAAGAAACCCTCTGCTGGTTCTTTGCTGTGCGATCTGAAAGTTGCCACCGGGCCGATTACCATCCCGGGACAACGGTCGAACATTGGGGCCAGTCGACATGTGCCTCTGCTGTTTAGATGGGGGAGGAGGCATCACCCTACTAAGGCTAGAGAGTTGCTGTCTCGTCTGCTGTGCCTGAACTGTACACTCTAAGGCTTCCAAAGCCCTGGAACCGAACTGAACAATTCACCTGGCACCACCGGAACACCCGGAAGGGTCCTTCGGCATGTTTCTGTCAATGCAGACTGCACCAACCAGACTTGTCAGCGGGCCTGGACTAGGTTGGACATTACACGACCAAGCTCTCTGGTCATCAGTGCAAAGGCCTGAAGGGCTGCATCAGTGAAACTGAACTCTACAGTAGACCCACCAGCATCCTGAAGGGAGAAGGAGAGGGTAAACATAAGATGTGCCAAGGAAGTTCCAAGGCAGCCAACACATGCTCCAGCACTTTAAGCTTTACAGAGGAGGTCATCTGTAATGCGACATTGAGGTCGCGGGCACCGAACATCATGGCGCAGAGTCTCATCGGGTGACACAATGAGTGAGGCCATAGAGGGTTCAACTGCCGGCATACACTCCAAGCCCGCCTTGGCCGATTCATGCATGGCTGCCAACACTCGACCATCTGAATTGAGGCATAGCAAGGCTCTTGGATCCCGCCAACAACTGTGCAACTCCTTCAAGTAATTCTCTGATTGAGGAACAGAAACCTGAGAAGGAGCTAGGCCGTGCTTAAAAAAGGCACTTTTGGAAGAAGATTCCTTCCCCTGTGAGAGCGGGACCTCCAACTGTGGCTATCTCAGGGTCACATGCATGATGTCTTGCATGGGGCTGAAACCTGACCCACTGGCTGCACTCTGAGATGAGGGAGTGAGCCAGTCTCTGAAGCGTGAGAGGACTGTGCCTCCTCCTCACCCCTAAAGCAATAGGTGGAGGCAGCCAAAGACAACACGTCATCCTACTCAGGCAAACCGTCTGTTTTTGGGAGGTGCCGTATTAACTGTGGCCTCACTCCGGCGCTTCGAGCACCTTGGCTGGGCCACCTACCCCGAAGGTGGGAGGTCATTGGGACTCTTCGGGCACAATTGGGCCAACCGAGCCACCCTCACTGCATGAGGTAAATAACTGCAGTTCATGCAAGAGTTCTCTGACAGGGCCTTTGTGAGGTGATCACTTCCATGGCAGACAGGGCACTGGTCATGACTATCATCTGCCTGACGCATGGCCCCACAATCCACACAACTGTGAGAACTGTCCATGCTTTGCTCCCCTGCAGACTAAATAGGCTGAGATTGAGAGAGGGTGCACAAATGCGTCCGTCAGCAAGCACAGCAATATCAAACAGGGCTGACACAGCCGCTTTAATTATAAACAAAAGAATTGGCTGTAATTGAGAGAGGGGGCGGAAATGCAGGCGTCACCAAAACACAGCTAATTAGAAAATTAACAGAGCAGACGCTACTTTGACCAAACAGTAAACAAGAAGCTAACTCTGTTAGCTCCACTCCACAAGACTTTTTGTAACTGGGTAGAGTGCGCGAAGAACGCCACCTTCACCAGTTAAACAAAAGAGCCGGGTGCAGAGACAGAAGAATCTTCACTGGCAAACGGCACATACCTCTTCAAAGATCACTCATCGCAGCCCAGGAGGGTGAACTTCGCAACTCCAGCCCACAGGCTAACGGGCGTCTAGCGACAGTGAAGTAATCCAAACTTGCAAAGGCTAATGCCGAGCAAGATAGGAATCGCACGGAAGAAGACAAAAGGAGCTGAGCCTCGGATATTACTGGCCTATATTGGTCAAAAGGTAATCATCCGATGGGTCACAGCTGTGACTTTGTTGATACTAACTACTCGAACAGCGCATGCGCGAAGGGAACATTCAGTGCTTTCAGCACCGCTCTCTGGCTGTCAGTAGGGATGAAATTGAACTTATATGGGGCACCTGATTGACAGAGCTTGGAGGTACCAGAAGCTCAAAACAAGTGTCAATGGCAACAACAAAAAAAACTGTTTTGCTGAGAGGATATGGCAAATTCTTTGTGTGTACCCCTACATACTCAGCTCTACTTCTCATCCCACAAATGCATGTTCCTTACAAATGCGGCACGATGGCTCAGTGGTTGGCACCAACGCCTAACAGCAATTAAGGTCTTGGGTTCAATCCCCAGTTCGGACCTGGGGTCTTTCTGTGTAGAGTTTGCATGTTCTCCTCATGCTGAGATAAGTGCTTGGTTTTCTCCAGGTACTCCGGTTTCCCCCATCCCTAAAACCATGTACAATAGGTTGCCTTCAGGATCTCAACAGGACTTGCCTGGTTAAATAACGGTAAATAAATAAATAATTAAAAGGAAGTTATACAGGCTTAATGATATAAGACTTAATGCCAAGTTGCATTGTTACAACAAATGTATAATCTACCAAACACAAATTTTATTTTAAGTATTTATATTTTTTCAAAATATGAAACATAAAAAACATAAAAACAGATTTAAAAAGCTATAGTTTCTGAATAAATAAAAAGAATGTAACCCCCCCCTAAAAATGACTCCGTGTTCAGAATAAATGCTTGTGTTTTTCTTATCTCTGGATTGTTAAAACATACCTTTCATGACCTTTGAAGCTATGTAACAGGTAGTTAAGAAGTTTTGCCTCTTTTTAGAAAGTAATTACACTTTATAAGGTTTTACCAGAATACTTCATATAATGCAGATTAACTGTTGCATGACAGCTCTTCTTTGTATTTTAGGTGAAAGCTGCCTCAAAATATGTGGATGTACCTGTAAGTACATTTACATTCTTAATTTTAGTTGTTTCTAAATCTACTTTTGTTTAAAGTTTGACCAAATACTTCCAGTTTTCAGACTTGTGTGTTTTAACCTGGTATTATCTCAAGTGTTTCAGGGGTCAGTCCTCTGCTGATTCTTCAAATGTTTTTCTGTTTTGTTTGTTTTTTTTCCCCACAGAAACCTGGGATGGACGTAGCTGACGGCTACGTGACCTTTATGCGCCACTCTCAGGACATGCTTCGAGAAAAGGTCAATGAGGAGGTGTATATAGAAAGGTTATTTGATGTAAGTAAGATGCCGTCTCCTCCACTCAAGAAGGGAGGGGCCTTCCAAAATGTGGCAAAACAACAGGCCAGAGAGGGATAAGTCCCATTCTGAGACCAGGAAGTGTACTTCAGCCTGGCAGAAGAGGCTTTTTTTTGTAACCCTCTACATCTCTCTGTCTATCTCTCCTCTCTCTAATCACAGCTGCCTTCTGCATTCTGATGTGCATTGCCACAGTGCTTTTGGGCCTTTGTGTATTAAAAAATACACATATTTACAAAGAGTCCATAAAAGCATTGTCCAAAAACAAACAAAAAAACAAAGGATTATCTGAAGCAGTGCTCTCTGAGAAAAATAAACAGAACTAGTCATAGTGATCTTTCAACAACCTGACCAGTGACATAACGTACAACACCCAGCCTCCTGCAGAGGTGAAGCACCTGCCCAGTTTCTCTATGCAGCTTAAAAATGCCGAACCAAGAGACTGACACGGTGCAGAGTCCTGACTTATTGGGACCAACCTGCAGGTGGAGACAAATCCTGAGGCTTCAAGAAGAAAACTAGAAAAGGTCCAAGCGAAGACAAACAAAAGCATAGAAAACAGTAATATTAGAATTTTTGTTAGGGTTACAGAGCTTTTAAGCTGAAGTAGGCAATTGCTGTGGACTGTTCAAAAATCAATCCAAGATTGCCTGAAGTGCACAAGTCAAATAAGTTGCAGGTCTCTTGGAACAAATAAAAAACTCTTAGAAAAACAAAAATCTATAAAGACAAACACCATCGAACAAAATAGAAAACATAAACCCACATTTATAGTAATGCACTACAACTCCTGTCTGAATCCTCATTTACTTTTTAGAATTAAGTCACAATAACAGTTAAAAGTTTTTTTTCCAGTTTTACTCAGAAATGAGTTAGGAAAACCTCACAGCTGTACAGGTATTAATTACTTTATGTATATATTCATTTAAAAACATAAAATATATTAACAATATGAAACGAAACAACCAAAAACAAAATAATAGGCTGAAATTTAAATCCTCTTTAACAAGCTAATGACTAGTCGGAGTCAGGTCTGGACCAAGGTAAAAACTGATCCTGTATCAAAAATTTCATAGCCATTTGTGGAAATGTTATTTTATAAAACTATATAGTTTCAGGTTACATTATCAGCACATTTAAAAATAACCTAAATGCTTTAGAGGTTCAATAGCTAACTAATTAAACACACCTCAAAAAACCACTGAAACATAATAAAAATAACATTTTAAAAACCAAGATGTCCTCTTTAACTCAATATGAAAGGGCTCTGTCACCTCTGGTCCATGATATATATATATATATATATTATTTAACCAGGCAACTTTCATATTACTGTAGGAAAGTATTTAGGCTGCACCAGAAGTGCCACAGTTATTACTATTAGTGCTTGTAAATAACCATAAATTTACCATAAATTTAACTCAGGTTAAAGAGCAGAAAGACTCGGAGCTCCAGAGTTTGACCATGAACCAAATGATTTGGGAAGCCGTGTTTGACAGAGTGCAGAGAGAGAGAGCACTGTCTTAACCAACATAATCCTGACAGGATACATTGACAGAAATGTGTCCTCCATGTGTGATTTGATCGACACGTAACGCTGTGACGTGTGTGCCTTCATGTCATTCAGTAACTCTCAGCACAGACCTGCGTCTGTCCAGGTGTGTGACAGCTTTGTGTGTTGACACTTCTTTCTGTGAGGCAGTGACGTGAACTTTTTTTCTGTCTGACAGACGCTCAGAAGACTCCCTTTGGTTTTTTTTTTTTGTTTTTTTTTTTTTGTGTTGGCTGTAGCAGACAGAGTTTGTGCCAGATGAACCTGACATATAGTTTCTGTCCTGGCGTGAGGAATAAAGCTGTCGTGAAGTGGGTCTGCTTTCGTCTTTGAGGCGCCCCCACGGGCTACCCTGTCTCTTTCTGTTTCGTCAATATTTTCAATGTGGAGTTTTACCCCTTGTGTCCTCTGTGTGGCCCCAAAGTGCACCAAAATCCCACTGAGCCCTGTCATGTTCAATTAAAAACTTCTCTAGCTGTGAATGCTTCAGTTATGGCAAATTTAAATGCATGTTTATATATATATATTAATTTTTTTCACTGTTTCTGCTCTTTTCATGTAGCTGCATGCTTCTTACATTTGCACGCACATGAAAGTCATTCCTAGATGATGCAAAAGCTCTACATTATCTGTCTTTCTTTCACTAATTTATTTCAAATCCTTTTTAATCTCCTCTTTTCTGATTAACACCATTCCTGCTGGCTCCTATGAAAAGTGGCACTTATCTCTAGTGCTGCGTTGTTTTATCACATTCTGTTGGTTGGCATGAGTTTTTAGCGTCAAATAATCTTCCTGTGTACATCTTCTAGCATGACCCTCCTCCTCAGAGCTCAGCCTCATTTGCACATAGAGCCGTTTTTTTTTTTTTGTTATTTTTTTTCTTTTCCTTAGCACGAACTCGGCCACCCACCCACGTGCATGCACTGCACGCTCAACTCGACTGTGAGGTGGACAGGCACCCCCCTCCCCATTCAAACAAACTTCGGCCCAAAAAAGCAAACCAAGCTTAACTCCACTCACTTTGTAATTTGATTTCCACAAGTCCCCCCGTTTGCCTCTGCACTCCTGCCTTCTCACAAGTTTAAAGTTGACTCTTCTTTTCTTTTTTTTCTAATCTCCTTAAAGGTATGACGACTCTTTCTGTTCGAGATGCGTGCTGTTCTCTTGTAACTTGGAAACACTGACCCAAAGCAAAGTGCCTGAAAAAGATACAAGAAAATAGCACCCCTGCCGCTCCCTGCCTGCTAACCATTCGTTCACTCTCATCTTGTTTTTCTTTTTTCTTTCTTTTGCTAATGAACTAGTTTCAAAACTGTAATTTTATTTCCCAGCCGTTGTTTCATATCTGCAGAAGGGAAGTTTTAGCTGCAGCATTTTCACTTGAATAAATTATAAATAAAGGGCCAAGTAATTGCCTTTAGTTGTAGATGGGTCATGCAGACATTTTCTGGTCATTCCAAAGGTAATTATAGTTGAAATGACTTCTTTTTCTTTGTTAGACTTCCAGTAGATGTAGGATCTGAGTAAACTTCTCTGAAATGCCTCCTTTCAGATTTTCAGTGCGACACACAAGCGATTTGTTGTTCTTTTAGAAAAACTAAACAAAATGTTTTTCCTCTTTTGTGGCAGATGTTAAATGATGTAAAACTTTATAACTACACCTTATTAAGTCTTACTTAATCATTATTAAATGGTTAGTTAACCTTGTAAACATTATTAACTAAGGATGATTCATGTTTAATAAGATATAAATTAACACATTTATTAATGCTTTACCCATAAAGAACAACATACTAATTGCTTATTCATGCTTAATAACTCATGAATTAACTATTCTATAAACCATGTGTATGTATATAAATGCTCATATAAATGTATTTTCACACCATGTGTTAGACACGTATTATTGATTAGAGAATGCTTGAATTGATTAGGATTTCAGTCTGATTTTTACTGGTGAAAAGGAACCTGTTATCCTTGTTTGTCTGCATTAAAAAATACTTAAAAAAGCAAAAATAGTCTTCACTTTAGAGGGCTTCACAAAAAGACTTAACTAACTACAGTACTATCATCTGCCTTAATTATTGATGCACTGCAGGATTAGTAGATACTTAAAACATTCTCTGACCTTTAATAAGTCTAACACATGGTGTGAAAGTACATTTATGAGCATTTACATATGCACTCAATATATATTATAGTTAATTCATAAGTTATTAAGCATGAATAAACAATGAGTATGTTGTTTTGGAAGTAATTAGTCTTTATGGGTAAAGCATTAATAAACAGCTTAATTTATTGCTTATTAAGTGTGAATCATCCTTAATTAAAAAAATGTTTTCAAAGTTAACTAATTTATTATTGATTAAGTAAGGCTAAATAAAGTGTAGTTATAAAGTGCGGCACCTATTGTGAAGTTTATTGTCTCTTGGATCATTTTTATGTTTAGGTTTTATCCACTACAGGAACCTAAACTCCATGAAAACTGGTTCGCTTGATCAGACTCTTCAAATGTCAACAAATAATTATAGTTTCTTGTCTGCTCAATCTGATGGTCCAGAGAAAACTGGTTCTGTTAAGCAGGAAAATGGTCAATCTGCCTTCCTGCAGAGGTAACAAAAATCCTCCAGTTGGCCCTTAAAGCTTTTTATTATATAATCACTTCTGTTCTGGACTATTTCTGGTAAAATGAAGAAAACTAACTGGAGTTGTTCTTTCCTTGGAGATTGTAAGGATTGGATCAAACAAATGTGGTCGCTGCTGGGAGGATTTCGTTACCTCTGGGCAGAGTCAGGCTCAAACTATAAACCACCTACAGGCATCTGAGTAAAACAGATCTTAACTGATTTACTGTGAGAACGAGACGATGCTGTTTCCTCTAAACATATCCAAACTCCTAACAGACTTACAGCAAAGTTGGAGCAGTTTGGACATTTAACTTTTAGAAATGTGTTTGCACTTTAGGTTTAGAGAAGTTGTCACCTGCCTTAAGGAAGTCATGTAAAATACACAAACTAATCTGATGGAGGGAAATTCTAATGTTTGAAAACTTGTTAAAAATGTTATCAATATCTTACCTGCAGTCAGAGGTGGGTAGTAACTACACTTAATCTCTCTTGAGTAACGTTTTGGAAAAATATTTACTTTTAGGAGTAGATTTACTATGCCATACTTTTTACTTCACTTGAGTATTAAAATTATGAAGTATCTCTACTTACTTGAGTAAAAATTTTCAATACTCTACCCACCTTAAGTTACTTCACTGAATGAAGCACAAACATGTTTAACCATAAAGGCTCCAGATCTTTAGAGGTCAAGTGAATAAAGGTAAACAGTAGATGCAGATAATGGAAGTACTTTACCCTGTTCTATATATAACTTACTGTAAGTATTAGTTCATAAGGAGAAACATTAGACTTGGAAAAGTGTTGCTTCTGCTGGAATTAGTAATTTTGTAATTATTTATTAGTTTTAATTTTCTTCAGTTTAGTCTTTAAAAACACTAGAATTTGCACATAATTGTTTTCAGTCTGATGACATCATTTTAAAATATCAGATGTTTTGATCCGTTACTCAAGTAGCCTTTATGCAAAGTTCTTTTTTACTTTTGAGTAATTTCTTTGACGGCTGATTTTTACATTTACTTGAGAAAAAATATGTTGAAGTAGTGCTACTCTTATTTGAGTACAACTTTAGTGTACTTTACCTACCTCTGCCTACAGTCAAGTCAAAACAAGTTAAAGACTCACAGCAGCTTGTAACTACAACCTTTACATTGCTGTCACTTTTTATATTAGACAGGTGTTTAACTAAATGCTGTAATTATTTATGAATTATTTATGCTATAGCAAACAGATAAAGGAGACAGGAAGACCAAGCTTGTTGATTTTTATCAATCTATTATAAGTAATTGATTTATTACTAAATAATGGATATGAATCCAAGTTGAAAGCAGATTTAAACAGGATGTCAGTTTAAAGTAAAATGTGGACGTATTATGAAACAAGGATAAGACAAAGAGACTGAAAGAAACGCACTGCGAGTATAAACCACGCAGATCCAGTTTGCAGTGGTTTTATGTCTCTGCTGTGTATCTTTGCATCTCTTTATGGCTGTTTGCTTGTTCCATTTTGGTTGTTTTGTCTCCCCGATCGGTCATGTTCTGTCTCTTTGTGGTCGTTCAGCGAAAACATCTCAGCTCTCGAGTATTTTGCATAATTCTTTTCACCTTTTTTCAAAGCATTTTACATTTTGTGGCTTTTAAAAAGTTTTTTTGTCTAATTTTGCGTACCATTTACAAACTCCACATCTTATGTCACTTTGCATTTTTACTTTTGTCCCACATCGATCTTTCATGTCTCTTTGTAGCCATTTGTGCTTTTTTTTATAGTTGTTTAATGTCTCATGTTGGTCTTTTTGTTTCTCATGTAGTTAATCTTGATGCTTGTGATCTTTTTACATCCCCTTTGTTTCTCACAGGGGTTGTTTTGTGTCTCTTTCTGTAACAAAAGTAATAATTCTTGGATATAATCAGAGGCACTTTGGGCCTGTGCTGCTTTCTGGCCATGCTTGTAAAGACGGAGTCTCATCTTTAGTCCTTTTTTATTGTTCAAACACTTAGTTTTTATTGAGGCGATATTTAAATTCCCATAGTTGATGCTGAACATTAATCTTACATACTGTATGTGTACAGTTTCCATGTATCCCTAAGGTTAGTTTCACATCACAGTGTCCTGAGTCTGTGTGTGAGTGTGTGTTTTGCTGGAGAGTGTTGTCTTTTTGTGTTTCAGCAATGGTACACTGCCACCATGAACCTGCTGGGGACCTGGCTCACTGAACGCATGGATCAGCAGCTTCACGTCTACCAGCTTAAGATCCTCATTAGGATCACAAAGGTAAGATGGAGAAAGGAAAAAAAAAAAAAAGAAAAACAAACAAAACATCTGGATAAATTGTCCAGTTTGCCAACATGTGTGTCCTCCTGCAGAAAAAGTACAGGGACTTTCGCCTGCAAGGCGTCCTGGACTCCACCCTGAACAGTAAGATGTACGAGACGGTGCGCAACAGGCTGACCTTGGAGGAGGCCACTGCTTCAGTCAGGGAGGGGGGCATGCAGGGCATCTCCATGAAGGACAGCGACGAAGAAGATGAGGAGGACTAGAGTCCGTGTACCGACACTCCAACCTGTCTGTCCGTCTAAACCCTCCCCTCCGTCCCTCCTTCCTCCACCACTTCTCACCCCCCCCCCCCCCTCCCTTTCACACTTTTGACTTTAGCCTGGTTACTGATGCATGTACCAACTCAGATAGCCACTCTAGGACCTCTTTGTCAGCTCGAAATGCCTATGAAGGAACTATTAAGTATAAAAATAGAAATTATAATGGAAAAAAAGGTTAAAAAAATAAAACATGATGGCAGTTAGCTGTGTCATAATAAAGATAGAACCTACCTTTGATCTTCACTCATTTCTAAATTCATTTCTGTGTTACTAAGCAATATGGAGAACCATTTGTTTGACAATGTTGAGTGAGATTAATCGGTGTGTCCCTGTCCAATGCAAACCTATATGGCGCTTCTTTGTCGTACTCTACATTCATTAATGGTACATTGTCGTGATGACGAGTGTGTGGACCCTTTTCTTTGTCTTGTCCGTTTTTTTAGTGAATGCCAACTGCTTCAGACTAAAAAGATGAAAAAAATAAATAAAAAAACTATTTGTTCACGCCTGTTAAACAAACTGTCGTCTGCTCACGGTCTCTAAAACCGACAGGAAGTCTAGACTTGCATTTCCGTCCCGAGTTGAAGCAGTGTGATCTCATCTCGATTATGAATTTAGAGAGAATTCAAAACTCCGATACGTGAGGATTCAGGAGATGCAATATGCTCATAGATCCATTTTGATAACTTGGAAGATTCTATTTTTATTTCAACATTAAAAAAGAGCCTAGAAACAGGTTGTATTTTAATTGAGTTGCACTTTTACAGAGAAAAAGAGCAAAAAACAATTTTTTTTATTGAAAAAAAGAAACAAAGTTGGTCCGTCTTTGTTCTGTAACTGTGTAGAATGAGATGTCTGGCATTTGTTTGGGTCTCACTGTTGTTTTGTATATATTCTATAAATATATATAAATATAAAATGCTGTACATTGCATTCTGAGCCATCGCTGCATGCCCGTGGGATCCTGCCCCGCCCCGCTCCGCTCCCCTCCCAAACGCTTTTCTGTTTTCTGTGTGAATTAGCTGGTGAATTCATTCTTGCTTTTGCCTTATGAAAGCCAACAGTTGTCATATGCAAGAGCTGTGGCCTCGAAATAAAAATTATTGTACATGTGCATCTTCTGTCGTGTTTACCTGCTGCCCCAGGAGGCAATTGGGGTCAAAAAGCAGCAGAAGGAAAGCGTTTATCCATAAGTCCCCCCACCCTCCTCCTCTGAGCAACAATAAATGCTGTTATACATGGAGAGTGGCTTTTTGCCTCTTTGAGATCAGAAATCTGCTTTGAGGTTCTGCAAAATTCATACAACTGGATCAGTTTACTTTGTGTCGTCATAGTCAACTGAAATCAGGTCTTCATGAGCATTATGGTGCCCCTTAAAGGGCCAGTTCTAATAAACTTTAACATTTCATGCTTAACCTCAACTAAACACAAAGCATCACGTTCCTCGTCTCATCACTATGGATGAGCACCACTAACAATAACTGAGCTCTCTGTGGCATTTCCTGCTTATTAGAAATAGAAACCTTTCATCCTATAAAAACTGAAAAGTACATGTTTAACCAACTAAATGTGAAATAATACAGAAATACTAATAAAAGTAAAACAGAGTTTTTCTCTGTTGAGTTGTGGTAAGTAGCCACCATCTTGAATTCTCTCATACTTTCCAACAGGGTATTCCCATCGGAGGGGATGGTTCAGTTCAAATCTACAACCTGTAAGTGGGGAATTCCCACTTCCTAGTGCCACAAACAGCAAAAATAGCTGGTGAAAATGCAGTTATATTAAAATTTTATTCTGAGGATTCCTGCTACTTTTTCACCTAATGGGGAATAACATTTTCTGAATGAAATATTTAAACATGCATCATGGGAGATGTGGTTTACGATCAATGCTGGCATTAAAGCAGCTAACATTTTTTAGGACATTAACAAGGGCCACACAAAATGTCATGGTGGGCCACATGGGGCCTGTGTGCCTCGAGTTTGACACGCATGACTTAAATAAAGGAACTGCTGAAGCAAATACTGCAAACCTGTTAAAACAGTCTGTTCATTTTGAGGAATATCTTATTGAACCATTTAAATTCAGGCAGATAGTCGGCTCAGGTGTTAGCGCTGATGCCTCACAGCAAGGTCTCCGGTTCAATCCCAAGTTTGGACCAGTGGGCTTTTTGTGTAGAGTTTGCCTGTTCTCATGCATACATGAGTTTCTCCCGCAGACAAAAAAAATCATGTTCAGTTACCTTCAGATTCAGGCTTCCTTTGCAGAAAAGTTTGATCTCAATGGGACTTGCCTTTTTAAATAAAGTTTATAATAAATTGGGACAATTCAATTTCAAAGTAATTAAATCATTAATACCAATTTATCATATCTTTACTTTTACTCAGATAATTTAAATAATTTATTCATCACTAATGTTTGCCATGACAACAGGGGCCAACGCAAGGTTCAGGGTCCTGATCAGGCTAAAAGTCAGTTCATCTGTCCATGGTTTGATGTTTGGTGCACAACACTTCAGCATTTGCAGCTCAGTCTACCAGCGAGATAAAATTATATCATGGTATATATAAAGTACTAAAACATGCAGGGTTCCAACAGCTATTTAAAAAAAATAAATCCATCTTTTCCCAGATTCAAGTTTTTGCATTTGAGCATAAGAGATAAAACCCTGAACATCTCACAAAAATATTCTGTAAGATTCCAGGAAGTGTACGTTTATGATCAGTTTGACTGATTTTCAGCCATTTCCTCTTCAGGGGCTGCCACAGTGAGTCATCCTCCATCACACTCTGTCCTCGCTGCAGCTCGTCCGAATCCGTCTCATGTCCAGACGAGGGACAGTATATTAGTAAAGCGTGTTAAAGATGCAGCTGCCAGGAAAAAGACAAAGAGGAGATCTATGGGTGCAGTTAAGAAGATTCTGCAGAAGGAACAACCAAAAAAAAGTTCTGTCAATTTTTGGGCCATTTTCAACAACGATATACAAATATTTACTCCAAGTACTGATTTTAAATGTACTTGTTTCTGTTGCCTTTAAGAGTACATTTAAAAAAAAAAAACATTTAATTTGTGGCTCCAGACTAAAAATGTTTATGGTCTGCACTTGTTTAGCAGTCTTAATTTCAGGAAATGTTCCACATTCTCACATAACTGCCTTGGCAAGGGGCTAAAATTCAGATCCATTTGGAGTTTCCTATATTTACACACACCACAAAAACTTGAGAAATGTCCAATATTTCTTTTAAAAACTGGAATAAGAGGAAAAATGTCTAACTGAAAAAAGGTGTATAGGCACTACATTTATATAGCACTTTCCAAATCTTGCAAACCACTCAAAAGTACTTTTATACAAGAAGTCACATTCACTCGTTTACACAGGATTCAAACATCTGAAGCAACCTGGAGTTTAGATTCAGTCTCAAAGATGTGATGAAGAAGCTGGGATCAAACCACCGGTTAACTTTCCAATAAGAGAAGAACCGCTTCTCCTCCTGAGCCACAGCTGAAGGATTTATCTATACTCCTTTTTCCCCCCTATGCCTGAACCATGATGTGGCCGACAAGAACACTTTTTTTTTTTCCATTATAAATTGAGGGAAAAAATGTAACCAGTGACCTGGTCAAAATGAGCTCTGGTTCAAAAAAAAAGTAAATGTCAGGAAGTTCGGCTGTAAATCCCTGCAGGAACCTCAGAGGAGCAGCTAATGATGCCTGGGATTTTGCTGTGGAGATTCAGAGAATATATTGCTCCACGAAAGAGAAACCATACAGAAGGGCTCTGAGTGTAAACACACACACACACAATCAGAAAATATTTCAACAAGTGAAGTGTGTGGAGCTGGAGGGTCATTGTCACACACAGGATAAAATTCAACAACAGCAGGGAGAGAGGAAACAAACAAAAAAAAAGGTTCAGAAGGTGAATATTTCGCCAAAACCTGAGTAGTCATCATCATCATCAAAACCACACAAACAAATCAGAAGAGACCAATATTCAGGGTTGAAAAGGGATTATAATTATAGCCACAAAATAACGCGGAGACGGAGTTTCAGCCCAGATAAAATACAATTTACAGTCGGAATTTGTTAACCTCATTTCCTAGTGTGAGGAGAGCATCACAAAGTAAGTTTATCTGGAAGGCGAGTTCCTGAGGCTCGAACAGAAACATGCTGAACTCTGGGTTAAATTCACACCTTGGACACTGGAAATCGGTACTGCACGCTTCAAACAGTTTTAGATTTTTTTTTCTTTTTATATAATTCTCGTTGATTAAATAGATCTCAGGACAAAACCACTTACATGTTGCAAACTGGAACCACATCTTTGGTTACAAATAAAGCATCAACCCACCAAAAAGAAAGTACAGTGTGTATAGAAAGTTTTCACCTCCCTCCAAATGTTTTCTTTTTTCATGTTTTACTTACTTGACAGAGTTTGATTCTGGACACTGATCAGCAGGAGATTATATCAAGGAGAAAAAATAGCAGTTTTTGATATTTATGGCAAATTAAAAACTAGAAAAAAAAAGAAATTTAAATTATTAGATTAAAAACCTCTGTATGAAGATGGCGTTACAGGATCCAACAATTAATTATTGGCAAGAAAAATCTGATAAAAACAGATCCATAATAATTTTAAAAAAGATCAGAGATGAGGATTAAGGAACATTTCCAAGGCACTGAACAGCATCTTCACCATCAGTGAAGATGCTCCTCTTCAGTAAAATCTCGTAAATATAAATAGTTCCTGCAGACAAACTGCTGCGGCTTCAGCAGCTTGTCTGCAGGAAGTTCTTAAAAACAAAGCAACGACGTCCCAGAGTGGCAAAGTCGGAGTCAAAATAAGATGTAGGATTAAAAAATAAAAAACATAAAAAGATTTACAGCAGCTTGGCAGCATTTCATCCAGGAAGGAGAGCTTTCAGTTTTGATAAAGAACCCAACTGAACCCAGCAGAATTTATTTTCACCTTGATATTAACATTTGTTTGCATGTTGATCAGTGTCAAAAATAAATCCCATTGCAGCAAAACGCAATAAAACATGAAAAACTTTGTGCAGACTGAATCCTCTTGTTATTTTTTTTGTCTGTTTTGTTGTAGGCATTGTGTCGGTACATGTGTTAAAAGCTGAGCTGTGACTGCTGAGGTTAGAAAGCAACAACAAAAAAACCTGAAAATGAACAAAAACATGATGGAATGAAGGAAGATTTGTAGGCTTTACATACAGAATCTTCCCAAGTATCGATCTAGTAGTACAGAAAAAATAATAACAACAGCGGGCTATTAAGGATATAATATATATAGATATGTATATATATTACAAAACAATACAACAATACAAATCCCTGTAAAAAGCAATAAATGTTCACATTAGATGTAACATATTTTAACCAGAAAAAAAATATTAAAAAAGCAATAAGTACATTTTACGAGACAGCAGTGAGATATTGGGACGATAACGAAGAAGCAGCTGTGAGTCTCTTCATGTGTGAGAAAAATACATGCTGGCCTGTGTTACGATGTGAACAAGTGTTTCATGACTTCATTGTAAGTGGATCGCCTTCCAACTCATCCTGGTCTTCTCCAAGCGGTCCAAGATCCCAAACCCCCCAACCCTCCCCGCACAGACACACACATCCCCCCGGCCTCAGTTTCACTGCGGCGCCGAAAATTTCAACAGTGAAAAAGAAAAAAAATCTCACTGGGTAAATAGGCAGTAACACTGATATTATAGTGCAAAGTGGACAGAGCTGCTTTTCCTCATGTCAACTTAAACAGGTGCAAACGCTCAGCAGGAGAACATCGAAAGACGAGGGAAAAAAAAAAAAAAAGGAACAAATAAAAATAAAAAGGACAAAAACATAAATATCAAAAAACCTTTCATCAGTATAAAAAAGTAATAAGGTTATTCGTTTAATCAATAGTCTGGCAAAAAGGCCTCAGAAAAGTTCCTGGATGTTTGTTTTTTTTTCGTTTTGTTTTGTTTTTGTTTACAAATGAAGTGCCTGCAAGAAAGTCCTCAGACGAGGGACTCCATGCTCTCTGCGGGGTCCGACTCGTCGGCGATCACCACCGCCCCGTTAGTGTCCATGTGAACGGGACTCAGGCTGCCCTCTGTGTGACTCACCAGGCTGAGCATGGCTTTGTAAAGGTACTGGTACTGCTCCTGTGCACACAAACACAAACACACAAAAAGATTCAACACCAAAAAGCAGAGTTCACTTTTTACTCCTAGTTTTAACTGAGCGAGACTGAATCCTTGTGTGGATGAATGCAAACGTGAAGATGAGAACAATTTATTTGTCAGGAGTTAAGCTGGACTTTTACTCTGAAAGTTAGTGTCTGAAGTCACTGAGGTGACGCCTCCCCCAATCAGTCTACAACCCCTCCCCATTGTAACCTCAATTTTTGCTCTCTTGGCTCTTGGATCCCCGGGGTGTGATCTCGCTCTTCTTCATCGATTGCTGTGGAGGAGAGCAGCAGAGGTCTTCGACTGAGACCCCGGAACCAGTCTCCTGCTTGGATCACTAAGTGGTCTGCGGGGACAGACTCATATTAAGCCACTGAGCTTAAACTGCTGGCATCTAGCTGGTGAACGGCAGTCAGAAGGGACGCTCCAGAATGTCTTGCGCCGTTCATGGTTCAAGTTTTCAGTTTCCATGTCCTTGAATTTTAAACATGCTCAAAAAACATGGCTGCAACAAATTTCCTCTAATTTGTCACAGGGTGAGAATGTTTCTTTGAGGCTTAATTTCAGTCTGTTTCTGTATGCCTCTCATTAATTTGCCATACAGGGAATGTCAAATAAAAGGTGTGTAGTTACCATGGTGACCATAAAGAGCCACTGGCAGGAGCTTTAACGTTTCTTTTAATCTAGGTTCTCTTTACACTTCCTTTACAATTGAAACTTCAAAATAAAAATGGTTTTCTGACCACTCGAGGGCAGCATAACAAGGTGTTAAAATTACTTTGAGCCATAACCTTAAAAACAAAGATGTTGGAGGGTAAAAATATATGAAGAAAAAAATCAAAACATTATAAAAGAGTGCTGCTTTAAGCAACATACAGTACATCACTCGTCTTCAGTTTTCTCTTCACGTCGGTGGAAACTTACTATATCAGTGAAGACTCCCGGCCTCATGAGATTGATCATCTTGGCCACCTGATAGATGTCGACGAGTCCCTCGTTGTCTAGCTGCTGGGACAGCGTGGTGAGGGCGCAGAGCATCCCCGCTGACACCGCTCCATACCTGACACGAGTTCACAAGAAGACGTTTTCAGGACAAGGATAGCAAAGCTGCTTTTAAAAACTCTATTTAGTCAGAACTAACGTTGTGGTCCTTATTTACTCTGTGAAAAGCCTCCGGAAAAATCGGACTTCAGTCAGGCTGCGTGATGAAGACCATTCGGATATTTGACGTTCACACTAACAGCAGCTGAGGTGCGGCTGCTGCTGATGCGTGCAGAAAAAAATAAATAAAATAAAAACTGTCGTGGTTGCCTGGTTACCAAAAGACTTTGGCCTTTTTGTTTATTCTGGTGGCGGCCCGTAGACTCTCTGAGCCGGTAGACACTTAAGGACTTTAAAACCCCAAGCCAGGGAAAGCACTCAGAATTTAGTGGCTTACTTTTTCATCCTACTTGTGCAAACAGAACAACTGAGGGAAGGTAATTACACACTGCAGAACATTTTTAAGCACTTCTACCTTTTTAAATCCAGACCAAGGTATAAAAACAAAACGACACAGAAGATCAAACATGATTTTATTACCTGAACTCGTTTTAACTCAGAACAGTGGACATTTATTTTAATATAAACTAGTTATCTTCTTTTTGTTCTGCAGTGTTTGTGTGGGTCTGTTGCCAAAATATCTACTACTACTTTCCACCACTCGCATTATTGAGTCTAGAATTTATTAAACTTTAGTTAGCCTGAGTTAAAAAAAAGAATGGATATAGCTTATCAGTTATTTGGATGTTAACCAAACCTTTGTTGTGGTAGGAGCTGAAAGTGATTCCCAACACGTGCTAACAAACTGCACAAGACCTTTTCTCAAAACGTAGCTTTTAACTGTTTAGAGTCAACGCTGTCTGTCTGTTAGCAAAATATCTCATGAATCACTGAATGGATTTTAATGAAACCTTCAGAAAATAATCACTGGAGAAACGTCTGCAACTGGCAAAATTTCAGCGTAAACCTCACTCAAGATGGCCGCCACAGCCAACTGTCTTTAGAAAAAACAAAACTGGCTATAACTCTGTGACTTTTACAGATACTGAGCTAAAATTTAACATGGTAGAAGCTGAGAGTCATTCACAACACCTAATCCAAGTGTGGCATGTTGCAATATCACATAAGGTAGAGCATAACATTTTTTTTCACAAGGTTTGAGCAAAATGGCTACAGCTCTGTCCTCCCTTAGTATAAGATGATCTTAGTTTAGCGATCTGGATTCTTTCACAGAATGTTAGATCGTAAAGTTTTGTGTGTATTAGTAACATGTTAACTCTGTCGTTATGAAACACATTCATTAAGTTTTATTTTATCATGCTAAATAATGTTTATTAAAAGTAGCCGACTTTTACAAATATTCTTTTACAAAGAAGCAAACCAACAATAAAAACTGATCAATAGGTGTGAGGAGATAAATGTTTCTCAGGGTTAATGAGGCGTTTACACCTCTGAGGAGAGAAGAAACAGATCTTTTTATGGTTGCCGATTAATAATTTATATATATATATATATATATATATATATATATATATATGTACATACATACACACACACTGTATATACAGAAGAAGTGCATCAAAGTATTAAAAAAAACGTTTTACACATTTAAACAAAACTCCCGTATAATTTATACTCTTTAAAGTGTCAACGTTTTACCAGGTTGAAGAGACAAATATATGAAGAATGAACTCCTCAGCAAGGATTTTTATCAAAGAAAAAGTCTGAAAGAACAACTTTGTTTGGAAGATAGTTGATCTTGTGTTGCAGCAGCTTTAAGCTTCATGCTGACTCTTTCTTTTCAAGGTGCAACGTTTCACTTAGCTAAAGTAGTTTGGTGGTAAAAATGACTTTACTGAGTGGAAAACTTCAGAGCACCACATTTCTACAAATGATTTATTTTTGGACTTAATGTCAGTTCAGAAAAGTAAAAAATGTCTTATAGAAAGATTATTTTTCAAAGCACTTAAACGATTGTTCTATTGCATCAGAATAAACCACATGAAGCGCTATTAATGAGATTACTTTTTATGCTACTACTTTATAAGGCTTATAATAAGCAAAGCCTGTTAAGATCTTATTTAATAAACTGCTCATCGTTAATAAGGGGTAATTAGGAAGTTGAGATAAAACTCAGTTACTGTTCTCTTAGTTATAGAAAGGGTCATTCTGAATAACTCATTAAAAAGAGCTTTATAAAAACAAGTTAATTAAGCGCCTGGTTTGTGATTAATTTCTGTTCTGTGATCTAAAGTTTTACTAAATTTGTTTGAACTCCATCATTCCTCTAATGTTGTTGACACTGAGAAAACAAAAGTAAACATAAACGTACTCATCGTGCACGATGGTGGGGCCGTCTCTAGTCATGGCTTCCTCTTTGATGACTCTGATGAGCTCGAAGGTGCTGCTCAGAGGAGCGTCGGGGTTCGGCCATTTAGGGCACTGAAAGTGTCTCACCTCCAGGACGTAGTCATCCTGTTTAAACACAAAGGGAGCGTTCACAGCGTTCACACCTCCTGGAAATCCATTTTCCCGAAAGAACGTTTTCGGGGGGGAGCTCCTCGGCTACCTGTGTGGCCTCTAGGATGAAGTCGTGGATGATGATCTGCTCCTCGTTGGACAGACACAGCCTGTCCTTACTGATGAGAGTGACGGTGAAGGCGATGCAGTTCATGGCCTCTTCTCGACTCGGCCAGTAAACAAATTCATCCTCAGCCTGCAGTAGGACATGCGAGGTCTCAGATTTATGCACGATTAATGCTCCTTTGATTCAATAAAACCTGCGTTGTTACTTACGAGACCCTGGTTGTCTGGCAACATGACAATAATCTGCGCGTTGTGGTCCCAAATCATCCTCCAGAAGTCTGTAGTGGTGTGGGGCAAAGGATGCTGGGTAATGATGAACTCATTACTCCTGTAGTAGCCCTGGCATGACAGA
Source organism: Cynodonichthys magdalenae (assembly GCA_031762555.1). Taxonomy (NCBI): domain Eukaryota; kingdom Metazoa; phylum Chordata; class Actinopteri; order Cyprinodontiformes; family Rivulidae; genus Cynodonichthys; species Cynodonichthys magdalenae. Next base: position 11,674,056 of record JARVJO010000365.1, read on the forward strand.
GTTGAGCTGTTAGCCTTTCTAAATGATGACTGTTCGCGCAACTTATTTTCCAAATGGTCGTTTTCAAAGGCTCAATGGCCGAAGATAAGCAAACGTGACTCATTAATAATCAACACTGTACCATTATGTAGGATGCATTAATGTAATCTGTTCCCTTCATGCCTGGCAGAGTGGTGAGTCCAACCCTCGCTCGCTCCGCTGGTGAGGCACAGATAAAAAAAAAAACAAGCTTTAAATCACAACCCATGCCTCCTTTATATCACACCGGCTGATAATGCACACATTCATTATCAGGCCTCACTGTTGCTATAGCAACAAGTACCTCCTTTTCTCCTGTCAGGGTGCCGAGGACGCACAGAAAGATTAACTTATAGGATTATGGAAATGGATTCTAAATTTAGACTATGAATTGTTTTAATTATTTGCAGTGTGACTAAGAAAAAAAAAAGTGCAAAATGTGCACAGAGAAATGTAGAAATGTTGCAACACGGTTATTTGTGCAACCACGGGTCAGACGTACAAATACTGTGGTAAATACTTACAGGGAACCACTGAGGAGTTGCGGTTCTTTTCCTTGTTGCAGTCTTTGTGCGCGCTGAAGCACTCCACAAAGCGCGTGTTGCACTGACTCAGCAGCTGGAAACAGACGAGGCAAAAAAAAAAGAATCTTAAAAGATGTCCTGAGAGTGGCAGAAACTTCCAGCCCAACACGATGAGTATCAGCCAACATTGTTCGGCAACCTGGAATTAACAGCACATCTTTGCACGTTGGTGATGAGCGTGTGAAGCTGGGAAATAAGTGACATTATGTGAGCAATTATTTTTTCCCTCTGCTCATGTTGAAAGAGGAGCAGCTTGATGAAACATTCATCAAACTTTGCATAGCGCAGCAGGGGTGACAGACATGACTTTATTACAGCTTACATCAAAGACACTTTCAATCTAGTTTTTTTTTTTTTTTCCTGGAAGTGGAAAGCCACCGTGGATGTTGCTAACAAGCTTCTGATCCAAAGACCACCTCGGATCCAAGCGAGCGCGTGCCGTTACGGCGGGGCTGTGACGGCTGGTCTGCCTGGAGAGCTCAGACTCACCCTAAACTGCTTCTCGAGGCGCGTTCGGCCGGCGCAGCTGGGCGTCAGGATGCTGCTGACGTAGCTGTGCAGCTGCCAGGCGGGCACCTCTGTCTCTCTGCTGAGGATGGCCTCCATCAGGGCATCGTGGATGAAAACATACTGCTCCTGACAGGAAACATGAAACACAGAGGGTTAAGATTTGTAAAAAAAAAAAGAAAAAAAATGATCAGACACCCAATTTGAGCAAATCTTGATTTTATCTTTAAATACGCTGAGATTTGCTTAACAAAACTGATAAACTGATAAAATACATTGTTGGTCATTAAGTTTCTTACCTCAGAGAAAAAAAAAAAATGCTCTAGACATTAAAAATGCAGGTTATTACATAGTTTTAAAAAAACTGTTACCCCTTTCTATCAAACTTTAAAAGTATTTGAAGTACAAAATACAAAGAGACGCCTGAGTTCAGGTCTAGAGGTAGACAGACTGATTGATTCAACTGGTTTTTGGCCATTTTTTTAAATAATAAGCCATAACCAAATCTGAGAACAAAATACTAATTAAACAACAGGTCAGGCTAATACAGTGCTTCCCGACATGGGGGTGTTTCGCCTCCTCCTAGGGGGGCACCAGAAAGCACAGGGGGTCCCATTACCTTTTCTGCTCAGAGTTTGTTAAAATATCAATTTATTGTTTTTAAATAATCAAAACAAAGTTAGAAAAGTTATTTTTTACATTTTCCAAATATAATTTTTTTTCTTCATTTTTTAAATTATTTTGATAAAGAGATGTTGAATGTGTCTTTGGGAGAGATGGAGAGTAGTGAGGGATTGGGTGGGGCTCAGGTGGGCATAGAAGTAAGAAAGGGGGGCTTTGAGGAAAATAGGTTGGTCCAACACTACATCCTTTAGTCAACACTATGACCAGAGAGCCTGGTATAGGGGTGCTTTTTTCAGGACAACACCAGCAAAACCCAAAGGAAAGTGAACAAAACTTTATCCTAACTTATAAAAAAAAATCATACTTATCAATAAAAATGGTGAGACTTAAACTTTTTTTTTTTTGTGAGCCTTTTATATTTAATTGCTTTGATAGAATAATTTTCCTAAAAATGATTTCAAAGCCAGTCATGAAAAAAGCATAATGATCAAAACTCTCTGAACTTCTAAATTACAGGCATACCTGGAAGATTTTATTTTTCCAACACAAAGCAGAGTTTTAAATATGATCTTAAAATAAATAAACAAACAAAACGGCTTCAGAAATTGTCATCGGCCACTGAAAAACCTAATGGGTCGACCTCTGTTCTGCTGTAATACATTCATCAGTATTATAGGCTGTGTGTAACAGTTTAAACTCTGCGGTGCACTGAAATTGCAGGCAGCGTGACCTTTACCTGAGCTCAGAGTATCAAACTGAATAAATTTCATAACTGCTTTCCCATCTTAAATCACAGTTGACCTTTAGAGGAGGAATCCAGTCCCCCCACCACCCCCCCCAACCCCAGAGTTAATGACGAGTTTCAGCGCCTTACCTCCGTCTGGACAAGGTAGTTGCGTTGTGTGCGTATATGTTTGAGAAAATCCAGGACGCTGACTGTGCTTTTGTCCTTGATCTGTTGCAGCATGCTGTCGATGACGATGTACGTTCCTGTGCGCCCAACCCCTGCACTGAAGAGCACAGCGCAAACTAACATGAGTGGATTTTTCTTCTTTTTTTTTTTTTTTTTTTTAAATCAAGTCAGCATAAAAGAGTCTCATCAGGAGCGCTTATCTAACCCCCAGAGCTCAGCAGTGATGGTGTACCTGCAGTGTACCAGGACGGGACCCATGTCTGCAGTCCGAGCCGCCGACGAGCGGCTGATGAAGGTGAGGACAGGAAGTGTGTACTCTGGTACTCCCATGTCGGGCCACTGAGTGTAGTGATACTGAATCACAATGCGCTCATTTAGCCGCCCTTTTGGATTCCCCTTCTGACCCTAAAACATTAAAACACAACAGTTAAAATACACGACAGGCTTTTTGTTACACCTTATTTCAGTTTCTACATTAGCTGAATGTATATCTAATGTAGAACCTCAACATTATAAGTTAAGGCTTGAACCAATGTGGTGGCAAAGGACCTAACCCTAACCAGGTAATAAATATTTGTTAAGATTTGGATGAAGCTTCAGGTGTTATTTTCAATATTTTCATGTAAAATCTTTCAGAACATTTTGAGCAAATCTGCTACAAAACAAAAAAAGCACGTCAGAAACATCATGTCCTTGGCAAGGACTACAAAATTAACTAAAATTCACCGCAGAGTTAACATAATTTTAAAACAGATCTAAATTTTAGAAGATTCTGTAATATATAAATGACGAATGCAGCAACAAGGACTAACATTCTTGAAATTCAAAATAGTAAATTAAAAAAACAGGATAAAGACGTAATTCTAAGAAAAACTAACCAAATTAAAACAGAATTTTTAGCAACAACTGAAAAATAAGCCAAATAAATTCAATGGTAAATGTAAAGACAGAAACAAAAATGTGTACATTTATCTAATCGTTTATTTACTGTATTTTCTCTATTTTAGCACGAGCTAACATAAAACACCACAGCTGTATGTGGCCAGAAACAACATCAAATTTAACAGCTGTTCACACAAAAGTCATCTTGATTTAGGAGCATAAAATAAGCGCAGGTACCTTTTTCATTTTTGTGTTCCTTATAAGAAAACGGCGCAGCGTGTAGCAGGCGTGAACTTTGGTGCTTTTCAGCGTCACCACGATGTTTCCGTACTGTTCGTTGCTCTCTGTTGGCCAGTATTGGTCACATTTTCTCTGAAACACACAAAATCAGCAAGTTTGACGTCAGAGGAAAAGTCATCTGTGGATTTATTCTCAGCTTGTGAGCTAAAAGGGAAACCTACCCTCCCCTTTTCCACCAGGTTGGTGATCATGATGATGATTCCAGTGTTCTGCTCCCACACCATCCTCCAAAAGTCCTCAAACGTGGACTTGAGGGGACCCTGAGCAGCTATATAAGCTCTGGGATGGTTGTAGCCCTGAAAAAGAAAAAAATTGGCAATCCTTGAAATATTCCTAACATTTTTGTAATTGACTCTTACTTTCAGTGGGTGATAAAACCCCCACTTCTACATCTCATAGGAAATGTTAGTATTTAAAGATCTACTTGATTCAAATCCCTCGTTTTTTACAAGTGCTTCTTGATATTTAAAATAAAACTGTCGAACATGGCAGCTCTGTGAAACATTCTTTGGCAGCTCTAACACCCAAACTGTGACTTGCATTCATAAAATGAAAAAAAAAGAAAAAAAAAAACAAGTCACGAGTAAAATGAAAAAACTTACATCCACATAGTTGGCGTTGATGTAATCCGAATGTTTGGCATCTTTCCCCGGCAAAGCTCTTAATTTCACCCTGCTGTGGTCATCTAGGAAAAAAGCATTGATGTATTTAGAGGACTCATGAAAGGGAAGAAAACTTGATCTAAAACACATTATTGAATCCCACAGCGGTAGACATCCTAATCAGATTTTACAGCTGACTCACAGGCCACGATGTTGATGTATCTGTTTTTGTGCTTGTTGTCAGGATGATTGGAATGTTCTGCTGTGATTTTTAAGTCAACTGTGGAGCGTTGGACCTCCTGGAGAGAGAAGAAAATAGTCAGAAATGGATTTCATTAAACATGAGGAGACGAGCTAATAGAATTAGCCGCTTGATTTCCATGAAACTGTAACAATGGTGTTATAATGACAGATTCTTGTGATCCTATCTTCCACTCTCTTTTTCTTTAGAGGAACCTTTTTTTTTTCCCTTCGCCTCTGCATAAGGAGCTCAGAGCCCAAGATGAAGTGAACCTCCAGCAGGGACTCAGTGTCTCAAGGACGCTTCAGCGGAGCAGATGCTTACTGCCACTGGGGCTTGAACTAAAGCCTACAGTAGAACAGTCGTCTTCTTTTCCTCTTCACTACACTTTGGTGCATTCAGCCGTCCACAAAAGGCAGTCACTTCTAACACGGATTCATCCTGGTGCTTTTGAAAATCATGCACACCAGCCTCACATCAAATAACCCCAATTAGAGGAACACTCTAGGGGTGAAGCTTTTGCCTTATTTCTTAACCTAGTTACACAGAATAAAAAAAGTGTTCCAAGCCAGTCAACCAGCACAAAGGACCATCTCTAATTAACCTTCATCTCTGATCTTTCGCTCTATCTTTCTCTCCATCTGGTCAGAATTACGGACTCCTCACACAAACACAAAGAATAATAAATTCAAGCTATTGTTCGGATGAGAGAATGTGCAGAACTGAAACACCACCGGTGCTCGGCAGTTTATCAGTCTGTGCAAAACTCAAGAGAAAAGACAAAAGCACGCAAAGGTTTTGTTCTATCAAGCTTGGAACTAGTTTAAAAAATAAAAACGCAGCATAATAAATGCTGGTGTAGATTCTTTGTCAACCAGGAGAACATGACAGATTCTAATAGTTCTTAAACAAAACTACTGGGCAGGAAAAAGCAAGTAATAAGTCCAGTCGCTTTGTTTTAAAAACATGTGAAAATGTACCTCAAACTCTTCAGCGAAACCTTGCATGTTGTTCTTGTAGAGCTCCATGACGTGTTTGACAAACTGCTTGACAGGGATGGCCTCCATATCATCTGCAGAAGAAATATACAGGCTTTGATACAAAGTGCTCATTTTTATCTACAATTCCAATTCTGACTAAATGAGCACATTGTAGAAATGTCATTTAAAACAGAATACAATGAAATGCAAATCTAACAGCATTTCAGAGAAGCTGAATTTCTCAGAGGTAAAAATGTGCAGAGGTTCAACAGACTGGGAGAAACTTCGTCTAAAATCTGTGCACTGAAGGCAACTTGAGCGACTGAAGTTCTGTCCGCTAAAGTAAGTGTTGAATTCATATTTATTTATTTAGATGTTTCCATATAAATGGCCCACCCTATATATATATATGATATTAACTTCCTGTTTGTGGCACATTAGTATTGGGGAGGGGGAAAACTTTTCAAGATGGATGGTGACCATTTTGGATCCAACTTTAGTTTTTTTCAATGGGAAGGAGGTCATGTGACACATCAAACTTATAAGTAATTTCACAAGAAAAAACAATGGTATGCTTGATTTTAACGTAACTTAAACATTTCAAGTTATTTACAAATTGCTCTTTGTTTACAGTCATTGACATGTGGCAGAGGTTAACACTTGAGGAGCTGATAGAAATTGTGCTGATGTCTGGTGAACGCAGTACCCGGGTATTGCAGCAGATTTCAATGCAAGACACCCTATGAGACCACCCATCTCCCTTGCTACAGTTAGCAAACTGCTTGCCAAGTTTCGTGAAACTGGTTCCGTGTTGGATTTGCCAAAATGTGGGTGCATGAAAACGGTCACTAATGAAGAAACATCAGTGGCTGTCCTAGCTTCATTCAGCAAGAGCCCACAGTGCAGCACTCGCCGCAGGTCACTGGAGAGTGGCATCAGCCGAACATCCCTTCTGTGGATATTAGCTACTCAAAAACGGCAAACCTTACAAACTCCAGCTGCTGCAGCATGTCAATGAGGATGACCCAGATTGGCGCACTAAATTTGCAGAATGGGCAAAACAAAAATTGGAGCAGGACCCTCAGTTTACACAGAACATTTTTGTTCAGTGATGAGGCAAACTTTTTCTTTAGAGAAAAACATTGGATAGATCCCTCCAAGACTGTTGTAACACAAAAGTTGATAGTATGGTGTGGTATAAGGGGTACAAAGATAGTGGGGCCATTCTTCATCAATGGAAACCTCAAGGCAACTGGAAATGTGAAATTGCAACATGATGATGTGTTTCCCTCTTTAAAACTGAGTGTTTTTTAAGTTTGATGTGTCACATGACCCTCTTCTCATTGAAAAAACTAATGCTTGATCCAAAAAGCCGACTTCAAAATGGCCGCCATGGTCACCATCCATCTTAAAAAGTTCCCCCCCTCCCAAATAGACCCTAAAACTAACCTTTGTACATTGGTCCTAAACCAAACCCCCCATTCAATATTAGCATCCGTGAGGACCAGGCATTGGTCCCCATGATGCACAGTCAGTCCCCACAAGGCTGCCTTTTATTGGAAAGTGGTTCCCACGATGTAGTAAAAACGTGGCCACACACACACTGACATACACACACACACAAATGTTTTTTTAAATGGCAGTTTTATTACATTTGGGTAAGTGTGCAGCGTTCTGGAGAAATATTTATGATCCAAGGACAAGGCCTAAAGTCAATATAGGATGTCTGGTCATTGCATTTAGTTTTTATTGACATTTTTCACAATGTCCAAACATTTTCAGAATCCAGAAACTGATTATTAATCATTGCATTTTAGAAAAAGGGGAAAAATACTTCAGTTTATTCTTATTACACTAATTATTGTAATTCATCATTTAGCAAAAGCCAAATCAGTCACAGCGAGCTGATTTTCAAATGAAGACTTATTTATTTAATTTAGCAGACTAACCTCACAAACCCCTATATCTCGGTTTTGGGAGGGTTTTATAGGAGGGAGCATCTGTTTCATCTGAGCCAAATCAGTCCCAAATCACACATGAAGGATGTTTGATCGGGCTGGTTGGCACAAGACGCACCAATGCAGAGGACTCAGCTGTCACGGCTGCTGATGCGGGACAATGTCTTAACTAACACACCTCTGCAGCTGAGGCCTGTCGGGCCTTTACATGCTTCAGCGGCTACAGCAGGAAGGTGAGTTCTCATTTATTAATCTGGTCATTTATCAATGCAGTTTCTGGAGGTACGGATTCTAATGGAGCACAGCTGATTAGACAGTTTTATAAGGATGTAAAAGTGGTGAAAAGCTATGTTCATGCATAGGGTTAAATGTACCGTGGCTCTATGTCTAGTTCTTAATTATGTATAGATTAATTCAAAAGAATAATACAAAAACTAGGATTCAAAATAAACAATTAAAAATGGGAGATAGAAAGGAAAGAGAGGAACAACTAAAGAAAAAAATTAAATAGGAATGTAAGATAAAAATAAAAGGACACTAATAGAAATATTGATATACAGGAAAGAAGAAAGGGAAGAAGAAAGGAGGATAGGAAGAAATGAACAGTAGAAGAAAAAAGAAAGGAAGCAAGAGAAGAATGGAAAAATAATCAAAAAATAACAGAAGGGAAATAAATAAGGTAGGAAGGAAACGAAACAGAATGAATGAAAGGTAGGCAAAGTAAAAGGGGGAAAAGGAAATACTAGAAGATAGAAAAAAATAAAAAGACAATGAACAAAGAAAGGAATAAAATGAAGGACAGGTAGAAACAAGCAAGAAAAACACAAAAGACAAACAAAGGCAAAGGCAAGAAAAACAGAGAGAAAAAAAAGAGAGCACTGAGTGAAGGATGTGGTGTGAATGCCAGTGAAAGCTGCTCTCGGTCTCCACGCTCTCGCTGCCTCAAAACGTCCCTGAGCTTTAAGAGACTCTGAGAGTAAAGTCTGATATCGACAAGCTGCCACTGCACTGCTGCCTGGGATATTAAGTGCAAAGAAAAGCCAGTCACTCAACTTCTATAAAGCTGTTCAAAGAGTCACTTCACATGTAAATAAACAGAGACTGCACGCAAAGATGTCAAGGTAATACAAGCAACCATCTGAAAACCGTTAATGAGGCAGAGTAGAGGTGTGCTTTTATCTGCTGACAGATCTCTGAATGGGAGTGAAGACCCCGTCAGCACATTTCAGTTCACAATAAAAATAAATATACTTTTAGGTTAAATAAAATAATATAAACTTTGGATTTAAAAGAAATGATTTCAACTGCTTTAGATCTTCTCATCATCCTTCATTTGACAACATATGAACCACATTTCAACTGTTTTTGTATTTTTGTTATAATTGTGCAGCAGTAGCTTACCAAATCTAGAGATTGCAAGAAGTTTTGACACTATTTACATATATGATTTTTGTCAAACACACATCAAAAATAAAGGATGTCTCACCTGGTATGGGGATGATTGGGATATTCTCATTGGCCACCACCCGTGGAGAGCTGCTCTCCTCCACATAGAAATGAGCCGTCTGGAAAAATCTCCTACAGGGACACGGAGCGATAAGACCAGTGAGAACGGCACGGTAAATACACCCACTATCATCAGAAATGATGCAGTAAAGTGTATTAGGGACTTGTCCTCAGATGTAGTCTGTCAACATTAGCATAGAAATGTTGAGGAAAATGACAACAGCTGAAAAGTCCTAATGAAAACCCCAGAGTAGCCGAGACACGGCTGGTCGCACGCAGAGCGAGCGGCTCCTGGAAACGCAGTCTAATCAGGCTTTGGGGAAAAGGTTAAACTACGTACTGCGACTCACAGAAACACACTGCTAAATTTTAGCCTTTTAGGCAAACTGAAGACAACTAATGAAAACATATAAATTCTTCTCTACTTTTAATTCTTCCCACACAGAGACAACAATTAAACCTGCTTTTCAAATGTGCGTTTTTGCTTCAGTTTTTGTGTTTAGAATTTTGATTTCCAACATTAAATCACTGAATAATTAAAAGTGCCTTCAAAAACTAAAAAAAAAAAATTATTGAGCAAATCCTCACAAATTTGACACAGGTCAAGGTTAAAAGTTTTCAGACTTTCAAAAAGTGTTAGAAAGTCATAATAATTTGAAATTACCTACATTATTTAGCAGGGGATATTTCATCTTTGTAAAAGGGGCAGTTTTTGAGGTCAATGTATTCCATATTCAAGACAAACTTCTCCACGGTGTGAGACCAAAAAAAAAAAAAATCTACAATTCTAACTAGACTGAAAACAGTGAGAGTGGAATATTTTAAGGCCTGTACACCTTACATATCTACCATCTCCTCTAACATAAATATGTTCTGATAAATTCACAGGAGCTCTAAAATCCTAAAGTTAATCCTACCTGTACTTGCTGCAGAGGAGGGAGCAGATGCTCATCATTCTTAAAGAGAGATGAAACAAAAATAATAAAAATATAAAAGGTGGCACGGCATGAGAGAGATGGAGAAAGAGACGACAGGGGAAAAACAAATAGGGGGGAGGAGAGTTCCAGCCCCGACCACCCCCCCTAGTTTGCGTCACTGCCTCCTAAGCTAATGACTCCCTTCGAGTGCAGATGTGGTCCAGCTACTGAAGCGGTACAACCAACATCTCCTCGCTGACTTCTTATTCTTACAGCTGCAGAAGAAGAGTTTGCTTTGAGGATTAAACTTGTGGGAAATGTGAGCTTCAGGTTCCGTAAGACATTAAAAAAAAAAGAAAAAAAATAGTTTGGACTTGATCTGACTTCATACCAAATACGTGGTTCTTGATTACGTCATCATACGGGTTACTGGCCATGCCTTGTTTATGGGCTAGCATTTAGCTTGTAGCTAGGAAAACAGTATAGAGGAAGCTAGCAAACATACAAAAATAGCTACAACAATAAACAGCCAAGTGCTAACACGACACACTGCACTACTGTCATAAACACCATAAAAATATATGTTTACCTGTATATATCTATATATATCTATACAGATATAGCCACCAGGGCTATACACTGGAGCAAACCCTGATACTGCTGTAAAAACAATACTATTTTCTGCTGTTAGTGCCCACAAATATGGCAATTCAATCGTGTGATCCGCAAGTTGTTACGTCACTTGAGAACCATTTATACCTCAAAATAAGTAGATTTGAGATTTGTACTGTATCCTAACACCAACAATAATTTCCACAGTGGACAAGACCATACTGTCCACACAAGGTAAATGTTTGAATTTAACACAAGACAACGCCTTAAAATGTCAACAGAGTCCAAAACAAAAAACATTTATGAATGACCTGTGGTATTTAGTTGAAAAACTTGATACATTTGCAACCAGATGATGTCCTTTGCTTTAGCGAGTACGTTGCCACCAAGAGGCTACGCAGAAGATAAACAGTTAAGAGAGTGTGAATTTTGTCTCTCCTTGTGGCCTTTTCCTCTGGGGAGGTAGGCATTGTCTGTGAACTGTCTGGGCTGTCACAACAACAGCTGCTGTAATCTCAAAGCTACCTCTGCGTTCCCTACTCAAGTACCACAACTCCCAGTAATTCATCCACCAACTGAATCCGCTACAGTCATCTTCTTTCCAGCTGTCTGTTTTTTTACACCTCTACGGAGCCGATAGCCAGGCTTTTATTTATATTGCAACTTTATAATCCGCCACAGTAAGGTGCAATAAACATTTGCAGCAGTGATCTCACAGAGCAGCGCAGTCCAAAAAAAATAAAGTACGAAGAGCAAAAAACAAATATAAACCTACACAAGTAGCCACAGTAAATAAGTCTGGCACCAACTGAGGAAGTGGTCTGTAGTGCTATTTGTTTCTCATTAAGCGCCATCCGACATGTGCTGGTGGCCTGGCCTGTGTAATTACTGGGGCTCCAGTGGCGTGGCTGGAAATTAGCCCAGCAGATGAAGACACAGCTGGGACCTGTGCTGGAAGCGCAGGGCCTTCAGGTCTCTTCCCCTTCACCCAGTGGGGTGATGGGTCTGATATGCAAAATGAGGGAGGGAGGGGGGATTGATGCACCTTGCTTTGAAACAACACACCCATACCATGTCTGGCTGCATAAAAAAACATCCAGAAAGTGTAAAAAGACGAAGCAGCCGTTGTAGGTGAGGGGCGATGAGACATGATCCAGTAATAGCCTTTTCAAGATGAGACAATTTTGTAAATGCACTTGATCAATGACCTTTTACTCTTCTAACAGACGTTTCTAGCAGCGTGATGATGCCTCTGTAATGTGGTTATGTAGGATTATTGAACTCTTTCTCACCTCCAGTAGACCATCACGATCAGCAGCATGATGAGGCACAGCAGAGTGAGAGCAGACACCACCACCAAGGGCACGATCCACACCATCCTGCCCATTCCAGGGTGGGGGGTCCGTGTTGTGCTGGACAGAATAGTTGGGTCTAAAACAAAATGCAGAAATGAGTTCTACAAATTTACTAGTGACACATACAGGATTTATCATCAGGAACATAAAACAATAATGAATATCTATACAATAATTCTGTTTGTCAATATATTCTCTATGTTATAAAGTTACAAACACTAATTTTTAATCTTTTTTCACATAACTGTTTACTCATGATGACTTTGAAAAGAGTAAATAAAAAGTGGGAAAAATATATTGTCAAAACTATTTATTTTCTTTTTCTTTTCTGGCAATAAGGTAGTTTGATGATTGAGTTTTATGTGAGGATCTTAAAAAAAATCAAGGTCTTTGAAAAAGAAAGTTATATTTTTTCATAAAAAAACCTATGAAGGAAAAAAGTTATGTAATTGATGGAGGTATAGACATGTTGGTGATTGCTAATGTCAGTCAGCTGTGATGACTATATTGCCTGGGGTTGATTTCAAAAGTTAATCAGTAATAGATTTGCGTCTAGAGGTTACCTTCTAAATCATGTATCAAACACAAGGCCTGTGAGCCAAATGTGGGCTACCATGGCATTTTATATGGCCTGCGAGAGCTTTAAACATGTATTAATGTTTTAAAATAAGCTTCTTTGAAGTCAGCATTGTCCATAAACTACATCTCCAATAATAGGTGTTGATTATTTTACCAGCTAATTGATGGCATCCCACTGCTAGGTGGAGGTGCACAGGATTCAAAAGTAGCTGGCACTTTTGTTGAGACCCAGCTATACTGGGAAGTGGGAATTTCCCACTTGCAAGTTGTAAATGTAAACTATAATGCTCCTCCAATTGGCATTCCCTGTCAGAAAGTGGGAGAGTTCAGAATTCATGATGAAGCCTACTCACCCCAGCTCAACAGTGAATAAAACTCTCTTACTTCTACTTTTAATAAAATTTTAATTCTTCTATACCTGATTTTACATTTAGTCAGTCATTCATGCACTACTTACATAAATGGACATGTTAAAAAAGCTGTTTCTTTGCAAGAAATACGGCATAGAGCTCAGTTATTGTTTGTTTGCACTGCTGTAGCAATAAGACAAGGAACGTGACATTTTGTTTTTAGTCAAATTTAAACACTAAATGTTGAAATTAATTAATAATGTTTGCATGGCCCTCAGTGCAAATAAGGTAGACACATATGTTCTAAGAGTTTTAATAAAATCTGCCCACTGGTTCATGAGATGATATGTAAAACTTGGGATGAACAAACACAGACACAGGCAAAAAAAATTATCTTTCATCTTCGGCAGCAATACCAAAACCACAAACCCTGCCATCAGCTGCATGTGAGATAGCACAAAAACTAAACCCACACATATCAGTAAATTAAAAAATAGTTAGACCAGATCCTTAAAATGATTCCAACCATAACCTTCAGCTATTACACCCCACAAAAAGATTTAATAGAACCCTGCAAATTGTTTCTAGTTCTTGTGCAAATCTTATCTTTGCAAAAATCCTACGTTTATAATTGACTGTTTGACAATCTATGTTCATGGAATTTACCATTTCTAACACTATGATGGCAAAAAAAAAAAACCTTCACAAAAGCTTTCCCTTGAAGCAAACTCGTTTGAAATCTGCTTAAAGGAATTCCTTGAGGCAGAACCCCTCTGGCAGACAGCCGTCTCCTTCCTTCAGGCCTCTGTGTTGTAGTGACACAAAAGCCTGGAGCTTTGTCTTTGAGTGAGATGGTAACTAATGTATTTACGGTCTTGTATCAACTTATTTGTTCGCCTAAATTGGACTTCATAAAATGCTGGTAGTGTTTACAGAATTCAGCTTTGGAGCAAAGTCTTGCTTCATATTATAGGTGGCTACAAGAGATCAAGGCTTCCTAAGAGTTCAAAAAACATTTTTCTGCTTTGAAAGGGATTTAAAATCTGTTTGAAGGGAAAAGATTTGCTCACCAGTGTGAACAGAGAAAGGCCATCTATTTTCATCATTAATCTTTGGAGATAGTGTAGAGCTCTGGGGGATCTGCATCTCAGCACTGTCATTACGGGGCTCCTGAGTGGAGACTGCATTTACTTCTGTGGGTTTCTTCTCCTTGTTGACCAAATGCTCATCATCAGTGCTTGCAGGGACCGTGTTGCCTTTAACTGTAGGTTCGCCCTCTCTTTTCTCTTTGGCTGTGGATGCGGGGGTTGGGATTAAAGGCTCTTCGGACACAGTGCTGTTTGCTTGTTTCTCCTCATTACCAGGAGAATTTTTGCCTTTTCTCTTCTTCTCCTCCTCGTCTTCTTCCTCCTGCTCTCCCTCTCGCTCCCCCTCTTCTTCCTCCTCTTCACCCTGACCTGCAGTCTGTTTCTCCTCAGGCTGCTTGTCTGTCTCAGCTCCCTGAGTTGCCGTTTGCTCAGTGTTGGACTTTGCGGGCGGGGTGGACGAATGCGTCGGGTTCTGAGTGGCACGAGGCGTCTGCGTGGGCCAAGCGGAACTGGGCAAAGAAGAAATCACCCCTCCGCCGACACCCAAACCTGCCAGCAAGGTGCTCGTCACCACGGATGCCACCGTGGCCTGGCTGCCGCTAGAGGAGGGGCCCATCCCGGTTGCCATGGAGACAAGAGAGAAGTGGATGCCAGAGGACGTCCAAGTCGAGGAACCGGAGCTGATGGGAGCCATGTCCGCTGAGGAAGCTGGAGAAATCGTTGGCTGAGAAGGACAGGCAAGAGAACAAAGTGGTCACACAACACGAAATGACTTTCAGCACATAAAGAAATTTGCACTGCCATCTTCTGGTCAACTAACCATTCCAGTCTTCACAATGCGAGACCCTTCAAATATTCTTGTTGTGTTGGCTGCAAATGAAGAAAAAAAAAAAAAATGTGAAAAATTTTACACTTATTTCGTGTTTTTACTTTTGATTTAGATGTTTTGAAGTGGGTTTCTGTGGAAAAACTGTAAACATCTCACCTGTGTCAGATATCTCTTTAAATTACTTTTTAGTTTAAACTAAGAGTTTTATTCTGACTGGATTGAAATAACAAGATAACAACTAGTCTGAGTGGGACCAGGTTTAAAGTGGAATACTTCCGTCTTAAAATAACTTCACATTTGTTCATGCAACTGCCTTTTTACAAACCGTTAATTTGCAATATGCAGTCATTCCAGCAAGAACATTCCTGTTATTTTTGCTGCAAGTGTTCCCTAGAGGTGCTAAAGCACAGCTAATTATTGATGTGGTTTTTTTGTACTTGCAGAAAACAAAATAAAACATAAGATTATGTATAAATAATTACATGACACAAAGCAGGTGATGGTGTAAAAGTGAATAAAACAGCATTAAAATCACTACACTCATTAAAAGATACAATGTTTTGAAGATTAGAGTTGCTGTAAGAACCATTTATCTGGTCAGAAATAAACTCTTTTTTCCCCCCCAAGGCTGTTAAAAGCAAGACGTAAAATATCCTCTTTTCATACTCTCCACCGAACCCTGCTTCAAAGATTTTGAACCGTCCCTTTAAGGACCAACAAATTTAAGCTACTTAACAATTTACCTAATTTCCCTCTGGGATCAATAAAGTATTTTTGAATTGAACTTTAGAGATTTGACCATGTACCTCTGAACAACAGCGTCTGGCTGAAGTCACTGCGCTGGTCATGCTGACACACTGCCTGCACTCTGAACAGGTACAGGAGGTCAGGGGATACATTAGTAATAATTGCTTTCTGCAAGAGAGAGAAACACACACACACAGATACATTAGCAGAAAATATTATGAGTGTAGTAGAATTACTTTTAAAAGAGTGGATGCTGATGGCTAAAATGAAAATATATTATAAATCTTCAGTCCCTTTTTTTTTTGCCTAATTTGTTAGTGTTCACAGATGGCTACAGTTATAATAAAACTATCCACAAAATTGGATGGGTGATTGCCTCTGTGGTAGTGGAGCTAGTTTATTTTCTCTTTCTTGGTAATAATTCAGATAAAGTTTCCAGAGACCGAAATTGAAATGGAAATGAAAGGGGGGGGGGGGAGAGAAACTGACATCTGAGAGAGGAGTGGACAATAATGACAGAAGTGTAATTATACGGCTATGGCACCACATGAACGCAGTAATCATTCTTTCAATCATCAATTTGAACTAAAATGGCAACAATAGAAACTTACAGCTCCTAATGAAACAAAGATAAACAATAAAAAAAACAAATACATTTTTTTCTTCTTATTGGAAAACTGTTAAAGGCAAAAAAAAAATCTCACAAAAGTCGAACATATTTTACCAGTCATAACTCACGAAACAATCTTCAAATATGAGTTTTAAAAAAATGACTCCTTCATATCTTCCGCCTACACAAGTTTCTCCACGGTATAGCAGCCCTAATAGAGAAGACTGTGCCTTGTTGTGTCTCACCACAAGCCCACAGAAAATAGAGAATGAAGACCAGACTGTAGAGATGTGACAGTTGTGCCAGACAACCTCGGGGTGCAGTATGGTTGATAGAGAACTAAAAGGTCACTGAAATGTTGCTGCAAATTGCCTGGAGTAGCAAATAACCAGCAAAGGGAGATATGAAATGAAATGTTTTCTATGTTTAAAATCAAACGGAGCCATTGTGGCAGGTTTCTAGAGAAGCCGCGATTAAGGCAGACTTCTGAGCGTGCGAAATCCAAGGAAAAGGAAATAAATATTAATCCGTCTTTAGCTGAGCATAGCATTAACTTAATTTGTAAGGCTGTCCTTGACAGCAAGGAGCCTTTTTGCATATTCATTTCAACTTACTTGTCCATCACTTCTAAGCTTTAGCGACTAGATTCTAAGTTAAAGATCCCCTCCAGGCATCTTTTAAAGGCACGCAGCATAAAGATGAGCCGCACAGAAGAAGTTGTGAGCAAACCTGCCTCATTTCTTATCCTCTCTTTTTACCCTTGCGCTAAACAGTTCAATTAGCTGGCTGAAAATTCCTAAAATTAACATCTCCTCCCACGCATCACTCCCAACATTTATGAATATTCAAATTACCTTCGTTTTCAGGGAGTAAATGCTGAACGCAGCATTTCTCCTGATTCATTCAGTGAGTGTCTGCAATAGAGGCATCAAACATGTGTAAGCTGGATATTGGACAACAAATTGCTTGTAAACTAGCACCAGTGTCACTAAATAATCTTTTAAAATGAAAGCAGATGAAAGGGAAAACGGCTCTTTAGTGCCACGCCGCACATATTTGGAGAATGGCGCGGCTGTAAAGAAATAGCTCACGGTTCTCATCAGATTCTTCTCTCTCTCTGTTCCATGCTGTAAAAAGAGTCACTAAAGCAGCAACAATGCAAGACGCATCACCGGCCTCTAACCCATAGCAAAGGCAACTGCGTATTTTGGAATGCATGACCAGGCTGGAGGTTGTGGTGTCACCAGGGAACTGATCCCAGGATTCTGAACTGGTGGGTGCATGTTTTGACCCGGTGCTGTTTATATCTAAAGAGGCAGTCATGCAAACTATCGAGACAGCTGGGGGTCAGCAGGCCTTGAAGAAATGCACAGTTGGATGTTGGATTCCCAGAAATGGAAAAATGTATGACCGAGGAGAAGACTACGCAGTGGAGGAAAAAAAAAAAAAAAAAAGAGCATCCCAGTAAGTACAACCTCCTGCAGAGTGAAGATTTATTTCTGTAGACACGGTGGATGTTTTGCTAAAAGATACAGTAGGAACTGGAGAAGTATTCCGATGTTAAAGGCAGCTGAGCTGAGTTAAATGATCAGTGGATCAGAGATCTTAAGAACTACATTTGCTCTGCATTTGTTATTAAAGGAAGGCTGTGTTCAAAGAGCCGACTCTCCTGCCTGAAACCAGATCAGGATTTTTTTATTTTTTTAAATTCTCCCTGGTTTTCCTACTGGTAACATAGAAGTGCAAAGAGCACTTTTGTTTACACCTCTCTGGCTTAAATTAACTTTTTGACCTTGTTATACCAGATATTCACTTCAGAGACTGATTCACATTTAAATGAATGCAAAAGCTAAAAACAAACAGCAATAGATGGAGAGTAAAAAAAAAAGTTACATCTGAGTAAAGGCCACAAGGGTTTTTGTCAGCTCATTATACATATATCAGTTGTGATGCGTCAACGTCTGCGACAGGCCTGTGTTTCTATTGTTAGACAGGTGAGTGACAGCGGAGCGTCTGGGTCCTCATATCAACCAACAGCCACATGCAGAGTTCATCACAACCTGTCTCCCCCTTTACACACCGCCACTGATCCAGCCAGCGTTTCATCCTGACAGATACATCTGAGGCTCCGCGCTCCAGTCAGAGCTGGTTATTGTGAAATAAAGTAATTCAATTATAAAAAAAAAAAAAAAAAAAAAGAAACGTCCAGTGGTTTTAGTGGTTACGTCCAGAGTATGGCTCACCATGCTCTGGTCCCCGGTTTTAGAGAAAGTCCTCTCGTCGGCGACGTCCCGCTTCACCCAGCTGTAGGAGACCATGTAGCTGGTGATGGGGGGGTGATAGATTGTCAGAGGGCGTTCCCAGCTCACGATCAATGCTGTCTGGTTTAGCGGCTGGATCTTCATGCTCACTGGGGCACTGCTGCACACTGGTCCGGAATAAAGAGAGGAGTGTGAGGAGGAGGCAACAAAAGGGAAAACAAACAAACCAAAATAAATAAATAAATAAATAAATAAATAAATAAATAAATAAATAAATAAATAAATAAATAAAGCTTTTGCATCAATCTTTCACTGACTGCATGAAGATGGAGAGGTGCTTGATCATATTTATTCGAGTCTGCTGAACGCAGGTTGTCTTTTAACATCCCCTTCTCTGACTCCTGAAACTTGATTTAAAGCCATTTTCAAACTGAGAATCCTCTAAAGGTGCAAAATAATACAGTAACCCAATAATAAAAACAGTCTTGAAAGCTTTACTGGAGTCAGACACAACTTCAGGTAGAGGTGGATATTATCACAATTCAGATTGGTGCATTATTATCTCGCCAGACTAAAGAAGATTTAAAAT
>JARVJO010000365.1:11693219-11722812 GCA_031762555.1 Cynodonichthys magdalenae
TATATAAGCCAGCCTGAAGGTGGCAGTGCAGGCTGCTGCTTGGAAATTTCCACGAAGATTCATCAGTATGAGTAAGGGACAATCTGGACAGGCCTCTCAGCACATCAGGGCAGTAGCAATCAGAAACTAGTGTCAAATGACTATGTGCTCTTAGAGTTTCTGCCAAATTGAAATTGTCACCACAATTTTCCCCATTTGCACGACGAGGCCGAGACGCGAATTATGCACCATGACATGTGAGAGATGGAAAGAAAGACAGGGAGGAAGGGAATCAGTCAAAGGATCACAGGGGAAAAAAACAACAGGAAGGAAATCTCAGGGTGTTGATTAGGTGTGACAGGTGCGAAATGCATCATAACCTGTCGGCTGTTCGTTGTCAGGTTCAGTAGCTCAAGAACAATAATTTAATAGCAGCTGAAGATGTCACTGTGGTTTTAGTGCCTGCATCGTTCCTGTCCTGACAATCACCTTCCTTTTCACAATTAACACGGGCATATTAATAATCCTCTAGATACCATCTTATCAGCTCCTGCTTTGCATTTTTAAATATGATTTTGCAATTCATGGGCCTGGGAAATATTTTGAATCTCTTAAAACTCCAATAATCTACCAACTCCTCAAATTGTTGCAGCATTCTTTAGGTTGAAAGAAAAAAAAGCAGATGAACAGCATCAGGCAGGGAATATAATGAAGCAGATATATGTAGTAGTTTATTAGCATCTAAATTATAAAAATGCAAATGCAAAAGACTCAGAATTAACACAATGCATACTCTAACCTCCCAAAATAACCCTCAGAGAGCTTCCATTTTATCCTGCAATAGCACTCAGAGCAGAGCATGAATCTTCCTCTTGGCAGCTTCTACAATGAAGGGGATGAAGTGACTGTTGTCAACAAAGCCGCTCGACTGCGTCTCGCTTCTAAAAAGCTGTACGGTTTGTTTTAAAGCAGCAGACACGTCGGAATGATGTAGGGAAACAAGAATTTCTCTTGAAAATGAAAACAAAAAAATAAATATATCTGATTTAAACGCACACACACAAGCATTTTTTTTTTTACTTTGCAGCAAAGTCATCTAAGAGATAAACACCGACACAGTCACTACAACATTTATTTTATGATAATGTAACTCTTGCCTGTTTGAGTCATTTCTGAAAGCAAAACGCCAAACATTTTTTTTTTTTGTTTAAAATCCTTACCGTGGGGAATTTTACGTTTGAACACATTTTAGTTATAGATTTTTAATCAGCTCAAGTAATCGAGCTGCACAACTTTAAACTGTAGAAAACTGTGTTTTTGGTTCATTTTTTTCCATCAGCTGATAGCCTGGTAAATGTCAAAATACTAAAAGATGCCAGGGTAAGCTAAATTAGAAAGAAAAGCATGTAATATTTGCTGTGACAGAGTGAACTAGTTTCTAAACAGAGAGAACAATAAATCTGCTCTGCTCGTGAGACAGCGGCTCTGATTGAGCTGGATTTTACACTCGGTACACAGCAAACACAAATGATAAAATAAATAGTGCCTTATGGATCTTGAAATTCGTATTGGACAAACAATAAATCTGCACCACACAAACTAATCTGCAATCTTTATTTTACATGAGAACAGTTTGCTCTGCATCTCATTCGGTCAAACTTTGTCCTCGGCCATTAAATCTACGGTAAATAAACGTTCGGTCAAATCGGCCGCGGCTTGTGTGCCACTTGAAATTAAATCCATCATTTATGTCATTCGTTAAGAAAAACAAGTCTTCAACAGAGTCCTACGTCTGAACCAAAAGGCTGCCGAGATGGAAGAAGAAAAACAAAACAAACAAAAAAAAAAAAAAAAAGGAAGAGAAAGGAGGAGAAGCAAAAGTGAAGATGTAACGGTTCACATTCATCCTGTCTGGTGACATAACAGCACAAAAGCAATTTCACAACTTAATTTGTATGGGTCTATTTTAGCTGTGCCACATATTAATGATGATTGCTGATCAGCCCTTTTAGAGTGCTCCAACTTCATCACAAGCATTCCCAATCAATTCTCCCCACCAGACACCAACAACACTAATTTAAGGAGCAGCAGCCTTTCTCATTAGTCTCCTTAGTTCCTGCACTTTCTGTTAAAGCAAGCGCAGCAAGATGCACACAAAAAAAGCAAAAGATAAACAAAAAAATAAATAAAGAAAAAATACTCTGATCAGCTGCGTATGAGGTCTGAACTTGGTAATAATTTGTTGCGAGGCGATTCGGTTATGTTTATGGCAGTGAAAGGCCACTTTCACCTAACATTTTCTTTTGAGTCAAAAGATGTGATCAATCAAGTTAAATCTGGAAAAGGAAAAAAATATACATATGTACAGTTTTTATACTGCTTTACTGACCTAGATTCAAAGTGACAGTTATAAATTCTTGAGTAGAGTTCAGTGAAAAAGTTATGAACAGTTAATATCTTACCTGTTGTAGATAGGTGTTTAGAGAAATAGGGATTATTTCTAACTGTAACAAGAAGCCCTTAAGGCTAATTTGAATGGCAAAAACAAAAGAATTTGCTTCAGTATTAGCTGGCTAAATTACCAACTGCCACTAAAATATAAGAATTTTCTAACTGACATCTTTAATAAAAATAAATACATAAAGTTCTATAAGAGACACTAATTTTAAGTCTACTGTTAGTTGTGTTTTCAAGTAGCTAATGAAGTTTAAAGCTACCTAATAAGATGTTGCAATAATAGGTGTATACAATTAATAAAATTTCATAATAGAAAACTGGCTGTTGCAAAAAATAAATATGTTTTAAGTCACAATGACTTTTTCTCAATTTCAAAGTTGTTTTATTTAATCATTTTATTTTTGGCAAATACTCAAACCTATAAATCACTGAAGCATAAAAAAATGATCCAACTTAAACACTAACCTAGTGTTGGACCTACACACACAAGAAAAGGTGTAGAAGATGAATATTAAATGTAATCTTTAGCCTCTTTGTTCTGCAGCCTGTTGAAAAAACATAATTTGATTCTATTTCCTTAGCTGAAATGATGAAAAAGCTAACCTGACGAGCAAAAATAACACTTTTAGAGGTACACGTTGATTCTGTTGTACTGACGTGAACTGTTACATTAGTTCTGGAAATGACAGACGATACAACATCAAACACACAAAGAAGCAAAACACATCTTACCTCTCGAAGCCTCTGTGCTGTGAGGGCTTCCTAATATTTCAGTCAAATCTTTCTGCCAGGCATCTTTAACAGCTGACTTAAAGATTTTTCTATTGTTCAGGTCCTGCAGGGGCCTGAAGTTGTTCCTCAGGTACTCGACAGACTTGACATGGTCCTGTTGCTCCGTTGTAAAGATGGAGTAAAAAGCATCCAGCTGGATGGAAAGAAACACAGAATAGCTATCAGGATCACAGTTAAGTGTTGCTGCTACTATGTCTGGGTGTGTGAGTAAATGTGTTAAAGATAATATATCATGCAGCACTGCATTCTTAGCCACTTGCCAGTAGCTGACTGTTCATAAGTGAAGAACAGTATTTGCAAGAAACATTTACACCACAGGCTGCAGCAGGCACAGACTTCAATCATCACCCTGACTACCTGCTGGGCTGTAACTTCTCAATGGGGCAAATTTGTGGCCATTGATTGCCAAGAATGATCTCCTGCCGCGTGCTGTAATGACTACACATTACAGATACTGTGGAATCAATGTGTCCTATGGGTGCTTGGAGAAATGAATTACAGGTTCATAAAAGACTATCTGTGAGCGTCACAAACATTGTCGGGGTGGTCAATAACCTTGCGGCAGAAGTCATTTTGGAACAAAAGATTTGTCCTCATGCAAGTTCATAGAAATTCCACTGAGCCCTGCAAATTTCTGTGGCGCAGAATGCACAGGAGAATATGCAGCTGGCTAACCCAAGAATTGTATGTATAAAAGATGCAGCAAAGCAACTGTGGAGGGGGGATCAGCAAAAAAGCATGGGGCATGATTTGGCATATATTATCTCTCAAACAGCAATAACAGTTGGAGGTAAAACGCTGTAAAGCACGCAGGCGAGTGCTGTAAAATGCAACATTTTTCACAAAACATATGTTAAGCTGTTGCTCTAATAGCTCGAAATATTAAGCATTTGAACTGATGAACGTCTTTAGTTGTATGATATCCAACCCCAATATGGTGCGCTATTATTTCTTAGAGCCTATAGGCATCGTCTCAGAACCACGGCATGATATAGGTGCTACCTGACACCTACTATTACTCAAAAGCCAGTAATTGGCTCCCCCTTCCTGTTTAATCATGCACTGCATAGGCAGTGATGGCTTTATATGTAAAAGATCTGGATGGGAAGGGGGACAAAAAAAGAAGAAGAACGAGAGGAAATTGGTCGCAGTGTTGGACTGCAAGTGATCCACTGAGTGTGCACAAATGGGATCTGGGGAATATCTGTCTAGGCTTGTGTGAGTGAATGTGTGTGTGTGTGTGTGTGTGTGTGTAACTGGACTTAACGCACCTGTGAGTGGGACAGATATACAGGCCTGGAGAAGATGATCCACTCTACGACTTTGCTGCAGGGCGGAGTGGTCAAAGAGCCCGTGTATCGGTAATAACTGTCCACTGATGACGGCAGCAGATCCCTCAAGATGAACGACCTGAGGTTGGTCTCCTTTTCTGGGTAAAGAATGGGATTAAAATTTGTTAGCGCATGGATTTGTACAGCGTGGCGCTGAGTGCATCCACCCTATTTCACCTCACTTGTGGCATTTTTACTGCTTTCCTGAAACCTCCTCTAGTGGAAGGGCAGTAGTTAAAAGCCTCACTACTTGTTATCGCCCTGGCTACATCTCTGTACTGAGATGGGCTGAAAGAGGAGCAAAAGCAGGAGAGTCTGATAAGATGGCCAGTTCTGACAGCTGATCTGTGGCTGGGTGGTAGGGTGCTCTGCTCCATGTAACAACTGTGGCTAGGCTACAGGGATTAAGACAGATCCAAATGATTACCAGATCTCTCCTATCCTCTGATCAGGACCTGGCAAAGCTTTGTAGAGGGGGGAGAAAAAAAGGAACAAGCTGAAATCATCCAGAGGAAGATGCCTTTATCTCCAGTAAATATGGTGCGGACTATGAAAGTTTGTTTGTTTTTCCTTGAATTATGATGAGCAGAGTTTACGTCAGATCCAATCTCTCACAGCTCGTGGCCTTATCTTAAAAGAAACAGAGGTCTAGGGTGTGGTTTGCATTCAGACTACAGAGGCACAGGAAGCCTCGCCCCTATGCCTCATATGTAGTCTGAGTCAAATTCAGTATGCACAGCCTTTCTTCTCCCTGTCTTCAGACAGCGTACGTGCCCTATCGCTGCTGGGCCGCCGAGATGCTGATGGATGGATGACTGTGGGATAACGAGCTAGTGGAAAACCAACCATCCTAACAGGGGAGCAGGCAAGGAGCATTTAGCAGCTAGCAGGAAGAGAGTCCAAAAAGCACCACGTCCATGCCAAGCTTTCTTTCAGCTGGGAAATGGGATTCTGTGGTGCTAGAACAAACATCTGTGTATCTGTGCAGCACAGAGCTACGATGTGGAGGCTGTGAATCAGGAGCCAGAACAGGTTGTCCGTCAGCTGTAGGGCTCACAGTTCAGTCTGCAACCCCTTCACACAGTAGAATATCTCTTGGCAAGATAGAAAACCCAAAGATTCTACTAATGACAATAAAGCTCCTTACCATGCAGATATGATGCTATTGTTTCCATTAAGTGTGTGAATGTGTGAAAAAGAAACACAATTGCTTTAGGTGTCAATATAGCTGAAAAGTGCTTTGAAAGTAGGGACAATGCACTCCTTTGAAACTGATAAAGATTCATGAAATAATCTAGTGCAACAGACAAGCTGGATAATTTGTCTTTATTAAAGTTATATTACACAATAAAAATGGCGCTCAGTGAGATAAAACTGCAAGTGAAATGGTCTCCCACCTGATGAGAAACTCACTGGAGAACAGTCAGTTTTCTGCAGTGCAATTAGTTCAATTTAGAACCTATTTATTTTGAGGCCAAAACACATGTTAGTGGTCTCGGGTGGGGGATGTTTCCTCTGCATCATTTTACATTAATAGATTCTTATCGGTGCATCTATGCAAACAAGTTTATTTAAAAAGGGTAGAGGTATTATGCAAAATCAACTTTTTTAAGCATTATATCATGATATATCATTCCCTCATAACACACACAGAGTGTTACTTTGACTCATTCAGGCATGTTTGAAATCCTTGAATCACCTGTGGTAGCCATATGTTGCTACCTAAACACTTGCTGGTACAAAGCACCGCTTATTTCTACATAGCTCCTCCCTGGAGCTCAGTCCACAACTGAGCTCCCGCCCCACAGAGCACCCCTCCCCTGAAGCATTCTTGTGAATTGTGAGTATCAGAAACAGTAGGAGGTTCGTAAAGGTAGGCTATAATGCAAAGTCAAATCTGTTTTTGATATATACAGCATTTTAATAAAAACTGAATGTAACATAGTTACTTGATTCTGGTTTAAGACTGACCTAATAGCCTGTAAAATACATAATACCCCCCTTTAACCTTTACTTATTTGGTCAGGTCAAAGACACTTAGTTATACAGTTTTATACATGCATATTTTTACATCTCAGTTTAGTCAAATAAATAAAATAAAAAGTCTAGCATGCCTTTGTTAATACGTACATATTGTCTGCTGTCTTACATGTTGGGACCTTTAAATTAAAATCCCCTTCTGTTGAAAAATAATGGTATTGAAGCAGTTCTGGTCAACCTTTAAAATCAATAATATCTTTTGTTCAGAGTTTTGTTTTCCCAGTGACTTGTGTGAAATTTTGCCAACAGACAAAAACATGAGCAACTTTATCATCTGCCTTCATATATCAGGGGCAGGTGTTGTAAACCACCAAGTGGAAAACATGCTTCCGTAACCCAAAATTTCATACCCTTACAATGCACAACATCTCATTATGGATTTTAATTAGAATCAACTCTATGACATTCACATCTGGTTTTGTAAAATCTTCTGGAGTTCAGAGATATTGCACATTGGGTTTATTTCTCATATCTTTGTCGATGTGCATTTATGCAAAGAAAACGTCTGTCAGCAGCAGATTTTTAAGCAAGCATCCAGTGGCACTGCAATATTAACTTTATAAAATAATAAGCATTAAGATTCGGGGCATAGCTCGCAGTACAAAACATCAATAGTTGTGGATATAAACTTTTGCAGAAGCCACAGTCCATGAAACTGAGAGCTGTCTAATTGAAGTTCAGATGTAATAATTAGTTCTGTGTCTGGGAGAGAAACTCTGTGGAGGTCTCCTCCTGCAGAGCTATACTACTACCAAGGGACGGGCAGTAACCCGCAAATTTATTCTCTGTTTGAAGTTGCACTCTGCTCGTATTTTTTGTGTTTAAACTAATTTGGGAGACAGAAATATGGCACTTGGTGTTTAAGCAGTAGAATTTAAGAACGTCAGTATTTGATGCATGTCGACATCTATACTGATAGAGAAATTTACCTTCAGGATCAGCCATCATCAGCTACAAAGCAATGTCAAAGGGATTAAGCCGGGGTCAATTGTTTTTTTTTTGGAAAATCCCACACAAATTTAATTCCTACAGTAAAGCTTTGTGATAAGGAGATTTTGCTATGACGAGTTAAAATATTTATATAAGACAAATCCTTTCCAAAAAAAAAAAAAAAAAGAAGCTCTATCTAACTACTCCCTAAAAGCCTATTTACCTGCACTTGTTGCATAAAAACAAATCTTTTACATGAAACAGAGTTTTGCACGGGATGGCTGTTTGATTACTTACCATGATGCACCACTCCTTTCAATCCCTGGATGATTGGGTCCACAGCTGGGTTGTCTTTTTGCCCAAGCTGCAGAGGACATGTCCAAAGACAAAAGGATTAGAACAGAGGATTAAAAGACTTGGATAATAATTTATATATATATATAATAACAAAAGTATCAATCAACATCAACAGAATAACAAGAGAGAAAAGAATAAGAGCAACATAAAAATGTATTTTAATCAGGTAGTCACTACTACCATCTACTGCCACTTCAATGAGTGAATTCAAATGGTTATTTTCAAGGCCAAAGAGCAATTTCAAAGCTGAAAAGGAAAGTTCAAATCATTTAGAGCAGGATTTTGTGAGAAATAAGAGAAAACTATTTTGTAAACATCGACATCTCTGTCAGTTTCACAGCTGTAAACAGACATAAAATTCTATGTGAATAAATGTAATGGTAAACTGAAGGCAGTAGAAAGGTTGAAGAGTGTTCTCATGAACTACTAGGAGGTTTCTCAGATTTCAGTTGTTTTTAGATGGAAGGTAAGACTAGGAATTTTCTGGCTGTGATTATCATCATCAAAATTAATATTATGATTAAAAATATGACCACCGTCACTGTTTATTTACTCTTGATCACTACTTTTCATTTTATTTTCACTACTTGCGGTTACTGTCAGTAAGTAGCATAAAAAATATTCCAACAGACATGAACTTATCTATTGTGTAAGAGTCCATGTAATAATTTCACTGCATTTGCCAAATTTGTACTGTGATGATTCAATATGATGCTGAGTGGTCTGCATCTGAAGCCAAAAAATAATGATATAAACAAGTGAAAGTTGTGTGGCAAGTTCACGTGTGAAAAAAACCCTGCTGGAAAACCTTGTGCGGTGTCATCTGCCATTTTTGCACATTTTTTTTTTTCCATTTGGCTACTGCAATGAACGTGGGGTTTGTAATGGTAACAGACTGTAGTGGGTCTCCTCGCAGTGAGGAGTCATAGTTTTGCAAACAGCAGCAGTCATGCAGGCAGGCAGTCTGTCCAGAGCATAAGTATTTGGACAGTAACACAGTCTTTGTACTTGAGGCTATGTGTTTCAGCAAATTACAGCCAAAGTAAGTGAAAACATTAGAGAGCAAAGTTTCAACTCCGTTTAAGTTGGTTCACAGCAATATCAAATGCTGTGTGAGATAAAAGGCAGACTGTTTAAAATGCAATGGTTATACAAATATTACTTAAGTTATGTGTTAAATATCTTATTTTACAATCTTTCTTTCAGCCTAATTTTTCCTGATAAAAACAGATCACCTTCTCACATGTTCAGTCTCAGTTTGCTTCATTGGAGTGCTAGGTTTTGAGGAACTGATGCAAAAATGTAAAATTTACAAGTAAAGCCAGAGGAACAAGTGTTTGCACAGGTGTGAGGCAGAGAGAGATGACTTCCTGATGAAACAAAACCAAAAATGAGGAAATAATGGCTGAAACAGCTGAGGCAGCCGAGAGGTTGTTCGAGAAACTCCACTTTCAAAAACTCGATTGCGTCTGATTGAACCTGCTGAGCTCACATGATAAATACAGGTTGAAATTTATTATTCCACGGAATTTTCCACCAAAAAGTCAAATAGCTTCTGCGGTTGTTCTAAAATGACAAGCACTGCCCATGTGGAGCCTTGGACCGAGTATGTAGATTATGGCAAAGGAGACAGTTGCACCACCCAGCAAGTAAAGTAGGAGGCTGTAAACACAGGCCACAAGTCATTAAGCCACGTTAACATATGTATCAGTGTTTTCCTCTACTGTTCCTGTGGTCCACCCACTGCCTCTCAAAGCATCAAACTGAAGGGAAACCTTGTCTGTAGCCTCTTTCACACTCGCACTGCCTCCCATAATCTGACAGCATCTGAACGTGTCAGTGTCACGCGTGAATTATCCCACTGGCCCGAAACATTTTGAGATGGAAATCTGACTAGATGGGACCTTGTAACGCTATGTATCACTTTCAACACGGCAAGTCTGAACTGCCTCCAACACATTAACAGACTGTCACACAAAATCTGTGACTTCTGATCAGCTGTTCAGAAAAATCAAACAGATACATTTAGTGAATAAAGGTCTTCCATTCCTTGCAGGAGTGCTCATCACCAATCAATTTTAATGAATATATTTTAAATTCAAAAAGGCCACCTCAGCCACATCTTGAAAGATGAGTTAATGCTTGGAGTATGCGTCGAGAATAACTAACTAACACCACATCAAAGTTTAGCTCAACATCTGTTAAACTGATGGAGTTATAGCCATTTTTGTATTGTTTATTGCTAATTAACTGTGGCAGCCATCTTAAATTGGGGTGATTCCAAACTTTAAATATATGTTCATCAAATGATTACCTTGTAGACATAGACATGTTTGAATAAAGTGAAAGAAACATTTACAACCAAAAAAAGCAAATGGTAAAGCGACGGCTTTAATGACACCTATAAACCCATCGAGTTGTGTTACAGATTTAAATATAGGTTTTGGGGAAAAAAAAAAGGTCTTTGGATGACACTTTCCATTTATGTTTTGCCTACATTTAATTGTTAGCGATGATCAGCAATATCGTTTAGCACATTTTCCTAATATTTCTAATGTCCTACTTAGAAGACAAGGCTGGACCAAAGAGTATAGGTATGTGGGGACCAATCCTCCGTTGAACGACATTAATTCAGGTCAGTCAGAGGAGAATAATTGTGTTGAACTGAATGCTGAATGTGGATAATATGCACACCTTAGAGGCCTTTAATAGGCCTTTAGGGAGCGCAGCAAGAACTCTCCTCATTGATTAGAAATGGTAAATCTGAGCCAATGTGTGTGTGCCCGTTTAAAACCCCCCTCCCACTGTAAACTGCTATTCAGCGCATTGTGTACGGTGGTGCTAATTGCAGTAAGCAATAGGGCTGTCAGGACCCAGCGGAGGCATTTAGGTCCTCACACACACACGGTTCATCACTGTCTGAGCGCAGACCTACATTACAAAACACCTGTGTCCCCATTCCAGCCTCCCACTGCCACATATCTGACCCGTACCCATATACGATTAAGCTAAATCTTACATCGCATTGATCACCTGCCATTTAGGTAAAGGTATTGTTGAGAGAAATCAGCGTGACACAGAAAGAGACTGAAGTTGTCAGTGCAGCTGCTCACAGCTTATAAATCTCTAAGGGGCTTTTACACTTAACAGAAATTAGGGCCAATCTTTTCTATTAGGAGCCTATGTGTTCAGATCTTCACGGGACAATTTGTGGTATCTAGTACAATAAACAATCCAACACAGAACCAAAGTAGAAAATAGGAATCGGTTGAAGAGATTATGCATTATGTGTTCATACGGTAATTTTATAAGCCTGTACATAAGAACATTTCCCATCAGTGCTCTAAGCAACTACTTAGAGTTGTTACAAAGACATTTTCCTCAAGAGCAAAACAGCTCCACTAAGAAAACTACATTGCAGGTACCTTTCTAGGCGCCTGGATGTTTTTAAATGTTGCAATGTACTGCTGTGCGGATCACACTTCAACTAGCTGAATGCTAATGCCAGCATGCTACATGTAGCAGGTTCTGATAACATGTCATGTTCACGGTCCTACTTAGGAAATTTCCATGCTGACATATGCTAATTAGCACAAAGTTAGCACCGCTGATTGAAATGTCAGTAATTCATCCTCATGAACCACAGAACTGAATAGACTGAACTTTCACCTGACATGGTATCTGTGTCATAAAGGGATCTTTCAGAGTAAAATAATATGTGGCTCAAATTTCACAACATTGCAATAAAACGGTTGTTCAGATTTATTGAAGTGGTGCTCTGCATGGTAGTTATTAGTCATTAGTGCCTGACCTGTCGTAGACAGAACGAATATGTAAATAAATATGTAAATCTTTAATAGTGGATGTTATTTATGGACAGTAATTTCATTAATAACTAAATTAAATAATTCAAGGATATCATATAGAATTGTATACCAGCCCATGCCAACACACAGCAGCACAATCAAAAAGTCTACTCACTTCCTGTCAGAATTATTGCTGACAGAATGATGAGTCTCAGCTGATCAGGTGGACTGATGCAACCAGCAGCCTCAACGCGTAATTTCACATAGTATCACATGTTGTTCAGCTGAGTAAACAGCAACAAACTAGCCAAAAGGACTCATAAAATAGTCTAGAGCTTTAAAATTGGGTAACATAACAAATTCCTTGCACTAGTATGACTTTTTTTTAAAAGTTTGAGTTGCGATACATGGCTGAAATCTGCTTTAAAAAAGATGAAGCTCAGCTAGCTGTCAGTGTGACTCCAGTGTGAAAATTTATACCCGTTTCTACAAACTCTGTCTACTAGAGATAAGGTATTAACCACTGATGCCCAAGTCACAGAACTATTTAAATCAAAACTATTCCTTTAAGAAGTTTGGACCAACATACCAGTGGGTGGAGTGTATTCTCAGATGTCTTTAGATAAGCCTTGACCTTTAGTTCTGATACTTTACCTCAAAGAAGACAGCCATGGCAGCGATGATGCGTCTCTCCTTGATGGCAGCACTGAGGCTGTCAAAGTCATCAGAGTTGTAAAGGTAGATCTGCATCTGGGACGGGAAACAGAGCATAAAAACAGCTTGAGGAGTGGACAAGGAGAACCGAACAGTCCTGTCATCAATCACTTGGACGCACTGCTGAGAAGCTGATGAAAAGCCGTTTTGAGGGGCAGAAAAAAGGGTGTATTTATCACTCCTATAAATCTCTCATAATCTGTGTCAGTCTTTTTTGTGTGCTGCCACTCCTAGAGGGTGCCAAAGAAATACGGCACCCTGTTCCTTAGGGCGACCATCCTCACAGATGAGACTGTAACGAGCAGAGGGAGGGGAAAAAGCTGAGGGGAACGTTCTCTTTTTTTTCCTCTCTGTGGAAAGATCTAACAGAATGGTACGCCTCTAATCATGGCTTCCAATTACCTTAAATCACCCACAACACCGCTTCTGATTTCACAACAAAGCTTAGGATGTTTGACTATAATTTGAAACACATCATACACAGAATATATCGTATACCTGTCATGCCTCTAGCTTTCAGTAAAATAAAAAAAGAGAACTAAAACCTAATTTCTTTTATTTCAAAGCAGACATATTATGATAGCACTGATCAAAATCAGCTTATAATAGTAGCAATCAGAACTGTCTGTCATCTTGCTGCCAGACCTCTGAAAACTGAAAGAAATTCCTTTCATGACATTGACTGAAGTTAATTGGCAATAATAATTTTAATAATAAAAAAGTCCTGGATGTTGATTTAATCAAAGACTGCTCCTTTTTAGTTTTTCAAGACAAATCACAAGACCCTCAAAAGCCACACCTGGCTGTGCTGACAACAGATACTAAATAAATAGGTAAATAAGCATGTAATCAAGGATAAGTCCATTTGTGCAAACCACGGGGCCTAAACCAGGTTCAGAACGACTCAATCCAAACAATTTAAGTTAATCAGCTTCCTTCAGACTTCCTTATACTGCGGCCTTTAATGGAACTAATTTGTTGTCTGAGAACTCAGCAAGAAAGAGGCCTGGCCATTCATCACCCTTCAGATGTTATTAACTACATTACCCCATTAAGCAGCCCCCCCTTAGGCTTCATTTACTCACAGAGATTAGCTCATGTGACCCGTTCTTGTTAACAGCACATATTGGAAAACGCGATTTTCAATTTACCCTTTTCATAGAAGTCAATAAAGCAACCTGAATCACTTGATTACACATTTTCTTAATGTATGTTTGCAGAGATATGACAACGGTCTCCTTGTTGGGTGGGGGGATGATAAAACAAAGTTGTTGATTTAAAAAAGAACAGGCAGGTGGAGGAATCTTTAAGCTGTCTGCAAAGCAGAGGGAATTGCTGTCCACATCTTCGGAATGACTCCAAGTTTATTTTATACTCCCCCCCCCCCTTTATTTTTAGCACAAAGTGAGAGTGAAAACAAAAGCTTAAATCCACTCTTCATTCCCATGTTTCATTTAAACAAGAAAGATGAAAAACAAAGTCAGGTTTGGCATGATTTCCCAAGACAGCTGAATGTTGATCCAGGACCCAAAAAAAAAAAACAAAAAAAACAACCAATAAGTTTTTGCGAGCAAAGAAGTTAGATCATATCACAGAAAAGTAAATGTATCACTCTTTTTTTTTTAAAACCAGTGCAAGTACATGTTTGTGCTGGTAAAAAAATAACAGTTGTTGTGGTTGTTATCTCCATATTACTTCTTAAATGTGTACTGTAAGTGTTTCTAAATAAACTGTAAATTTGACGTCTATTTTCTTCTTTGTACGAGTTTCTTATAGCGCAGTGGATTCAGCTCCTAGGCTCCGCACAGGTCAAGAGATCAATCTTGACTCAGCCAACGCTCTCCTTGTGTTTCTTACCCAACTTTTAGTTATACAACAAGCTTTGAGCGCCACCGAAGCTTTTATCCGTCTCACTGTATGCTCACAGTAACGTTTACCCATACTGCCTCATGCTGGGTGTGTGAACGTATACCCGTCCAAGGTATGATTTGTAATACATGTATAATTAATCTAACCATGGTGACACTCTAATGTATCATATGAAAAGATCTCCCTAAGGTACTTCGAGGCAGGAAAAAAAAAATTCACAGTTTCATTTTTCATCACGCAGTTTGAGCGAACAGGTGGTCCATCTATCGATTTCCCCACTTCACTCCTATGAAAAAGGCCATGGTTAGATTAATGTCAAGCTCAGGGGCCACAGGCCAAGCAGTCCACTGGCTCTTTTTTTTTTTTTTGTAGAGGATGTTAAACACAACCGTACAACAAAGGTCGATAATACAGTTCACGGAAAATACATTTTTTTTTGGCTTCCTGTTTATATGCTTACCATATGTGTATAATTTAAAGGTTTTGGTCAGGTGGGACCTTCTTTTATTCCCCCTAGGGTAAAAAGTAAATACTTCATGTCACAAAGCTGAATGTGACTCATTTGGACTAGAGTATTAAAAAGAAACCTGGGAAAAAGCTGTTTGTTTAGCAGAAGCAAAAAAAAAAAATAATAATCTGGGAGTTCGACCTTCTTGGTCATGCTGCTCAAATCTTGAACGTACCACACACACTCGACAAAACAAAAGCTAACTTGTGCTGTTAAAGGTCACCCTGTACACACAGCACAAATATTTATACCTACTTTTACAACGTGTGCAATGTTGCTGCACACATCTTGTCAGATTTAATATAATCTCAAATACATCAGATTGTTCCGAGTCATAAATATGAAAAATGAAAATAGCAAATCTTACAAGATGGAGCAGTCAAATGGCTAAAGGCTAGATCCTACAAAACCCATGTTCCCCCACCCTTCAGACATTCATCATCTGATTTCACTTCTACCTTCTGGTTCACAGCGTGGAATAATACATCATGCTTGATAAATGCAGTCTGACTTATTGACAGAATTATTTTTGAGAAGCACACCTCCCACTCTTGTTTCTGTGCTGCACCACGTACACAAACACATGCAGTCAGATGGTGACGACTATTGCTCTCCTTAAATGAAAAGTCTGTGGTAACTGAACTTTTAAGTTAAAAAGGAAAAAAAAAGAAAAGAAGAGAGAGAACTTTTCTTTCATGGGGAATGTGAGTGAAGTTTCCATGACAGAGTTCTGTTCAGGGTCTATCACACTGTGTCACATGAACCCCATCTGAGCTGCATATGTTCACTAAATAAATCACAAAAGAGGAGGGTGACTCATGATTTTACTCAGAAACTATACACAACCTCAATTTTACACAGCAAAATGTAAATTAAACATTTTTTTAAATTGATAAATTATACAAACCACATATTTAATTGAAGAAAATTCAAAAACAACAACAACAAAAAAAGTACAACAAAATTGGGACACAGGGCCTGTTTACCACTGTGTTGCGTCAGTTTTTATTTTGACAGAACTTTGTACATTTTTGGGAACTGAGGAGACTGACTGTTGTAGTTTTGAAAACAAAGATGTTTTTTTTTTTCAATTGCTTTAGATTGCAGCTCAACAGTTCAGGCCCTGCTTTGTTGTAGTTTTGGTTTAGAAAAAAAAAAATGCACAAAACTTTTTCTAAGGGTGGCAGGTCTGGACGGCAGATTGTGGGTCACCTGGCTTGTTAGTCACAGGACCACATTGTTGTAAGAACTGAATGAGCACAGTCTTTCAAGAATAAGCTAGAACTTCCATTGGCTGAATTTGTGAATGTGAATGAAATGTACTTAAAACATATATTCTTCTTTGAATTAAAGGGGGCATATCATTTAAAATCCATTTTTTTAGGTCTTAAACATGTATGTACTTCTAAGGTGGGGGGGAGCGCCTTGTTTGGATTTAAAGAGACAGTCTCAAAACGAGTTGATCTGAGACACACCTCAGAAAAGGGGGGTAAGAGGGGTTTGTGGAGTTACAATAATGAGGAATTCAGACCAAAGCATTGCAGTTTCACTTTATTTAGACCCAACTGAATGGCTTAAATGTGAAAAAGATGGATTTAAAAGCATTATTTATTTCCCTTTCTTGATGAATGTTTTAAATGAGCCACAAAAAATCAGAAGGCTGGATTTTGAACTGTGTGCTGCTAACAGACCAACTGATTCCTCACACTTTGTCAAGAAAAAAAAAAAAACACAACTTTTAATTCTATTCAATTATCAAAAAGATACCATCCAACATGAGTTCAGTTCAAACTAACTTTTGAAACTCAAGGCCACTTTGGGAATATCATTAAAAATACTTCTGACATTTTTTTGTTGTCATTTTTTAACACTGCACAATTTCCCAGTCTTCTTGGAAAACATCGCTGGCATCCGATTTGATTGTGTTGCTTTCTGTGTTCATTTCAATGATTTTAAAAAATCACTTGCTTCTATCATTTGTTTTTTAGTTTTACATAGCGTCCAAGATTTTTTGGAAATAAAGTTGGAGCCTTGTGCATGTAAATGAGACACATTCATTACTGTCTAAAACAGCATTTTAAATTAAAAACTAAAAAAATAAATATAATCAGCAGTGGTCGTTTTAGGCTGCCAGTACCATTGCTGGTAAATTTGCATTCCCTGAATCAGCACAGAGTTTTGCTGCAGTTGAGGATGATTAGGCTTCTTCCTGCTCTTTTTGCACATTTTAAAATTAGACAGATTAGGAAAAAGAAATGTATTTTGTTGTATTTTAAGCATACCTTGAAGTGAAGTTAGAATTAATTAGATTAACTGATTAGTAAACATTTTACAAAATGACTAGAAAAACTATTAATTGAATTAAATTTTCTCCAGTATAAATAAACTACAGGTTGTACTGAATGACACACCAGAACACAGCATGGAAGTCATTACAGCATTGATAAATGTGTAACGGAGGAAAATGAACTCACATAAACAACAGCCTGTATTTTTAAAGTTCAAAACAAATCTTGGGGTTTAGGGACTTGATATTTGACAAACGAAGCACAACGTGATGTCTGTGTGTTGTCTCATCAGCTGACTGTATGTTACGTTACATTCTGTGGTGCAGTGTTTCCAGTAATGATGTGCTTCAAGGGTTATTCAGACTACTGATCTGAAAAGAAGTGCACCCTGCAGAAAAGACAAGAAGAGCGGAGATAAATAGGTCGCTCCACGCCCAAAACTCTGTAAGTAAATGGTTAAAAGTGGGGAGTTGTTTGCAATGTCTGTTTGTGGTACAGACATTTTATTAATTATTATATTTATATGTTTTACTTGAGCATATTTTGTTGCAGTTAAACAGCTTTCTCTAAAGCTGGAAAAAGCTAGATGTTTGAACCATTAACTTTTTTTTCGTCTCCCTGTTACTGCTTGCTTGCTTCTGCTTGCTGACTAGTTTTTTATGCACTCAATTGCAGCATGTGGTGTCCAGGTGTTACAGCTTACTCAGGATGTTTAGACACATTTCCTATACAGCTATAAAAAGACATGGAGCAGACATCACCATCAAGCAAAATTTAGTTGTTTTCTTCCCCACCGACTATGTAAAAAACAGAAAGAAAGAAAAAAATAACGAGTGGCTTTTTTTTTTCTTGTTTCAAAATGAGCTGAGCTACTTAAGCCTTTCCACCTACCTCTTTTCAGGTATGCATTGAGCTTCATATTTGTGTAAAATGAAAGATTAGCGTTGGAATCTGTGCTCCTTCACATCAAAAAAAAACCTTGATGAACACACAAAAACATGCCACAAATCTATATCTCTCATCTTTGAATTATGTACCTGGAAGGCATCATTTTCATTTTCACCTATATACGACGATTGTATGTAATCCGGTGCCCTTTAACTCTATGCTGAATGCAAAATGATGTGGCAAAAATAAATCTAATTACCCAGCCATTGAGCATCAAAAGAAGTGCAAGTGGAAGATGCTGCAAAGACGAGGGCCAAGAAACAAACAGGAGTGGGGCTGGAGCTGCGTGTTTGGATTTACTACAGAGAGGCAGTTTAGCAGCAATATACTGCTTTTTACACATTGTTAAATTGAAATGAATTATTAAAAGTTACATTAGAGAGTGTAAAAAGAATATTTACTTTAACCCTACAGAATATCAAACGCATGGTATATTTGTTAATTCAATTTTGATAATTATGAGCCGTGCACCAACGATAAAATATGAAAGGCAGTCAGAACTTGTTCTCTGCATGATATTCAAAGAGTGAGATTTGTACTTTAATTCATTACTCAGAATAAATCATAACTGAGGCTTCCACACTTTATACTCTAAATCCCTTTTATTAGTTTTTGATGTTTTATTTTTTTTTGTTGCTTTGCCTTTATTAATTTCGATCCGTTCTCTTTTTAAACCAGTTGCACGCTGTAGCTTCAATTAATAACGCAGGATCATCTCTCTCTTTAAAAAGAGTTTCTAAATCGATGAAACTCCCTAAACCCATCTTGCAATAAAACTTTTAATTGTTGCTTGAAATGATAAACTAACATTGTTGTGGATTTTGTCATCAGGTATTTGTTTTTACTAGTTTCTGCATCGAGGTGTTTTTGAGAAAACTGACAAAAATGTGTTAACATGGCGGAGTAAGATTAAAATTATGTTGACTCATAAGACTTTAAAAAATAGTGAGAAACTGTTAAAACAAACCTCATTCCAGTAAAACTATACAGTTTCCATATTTTGTATTTCAGGCACAGGTGCTTGTATTGACATAGAAAGTGTTTAAAATCCTAATCTTTAGTTTTTAGATTACAAGGAGTCAGGCTATCACAGGTAGGGTACTAGGAAATCAGTTTTTTTTTGCCAAATTCTGCTTTTTCTGTTTTTATTTTCTAAATTCTTTTTTCTGTTTTTCTTCTGAATTCCACATTTTCATTCTTCTTCTTGTGTATTGAGTCTTTGACTGTAGTTGGTCATTACATGTATTGTAACACATCCAGTCAGTCGCATGCTGACAATACAGAAAAGTTGTTTTATAAAAATTGCTGGGGTATTGTTCTGCACTAAATGTTGCACTAAGCTTCACATTTTTTAAGATTTTGGAGGATGCTGGTGTTTCAGCAAGCCTTTTTTCCAAGGCTGACCTGCTTTTTTTTCTGGACAGGAGAGACCACCACACATAACCAGGTAACAGCAGGTACGAGGGGCGGCAGCAGCAAACACCTCACAAACCACTACGTATCAATACCCTACTCGCCCAAATGAGCGTGTTCTGTGAGACTTTTACACTGTATTCCATTTTTTTGTTAAATAGTAATTCTGTCAGCTTTTTCTGCATCACAAAAATCATAAGTTCTTATCAAAGGTTGCTGGGATTAAGCTCTTTTATTCACCTTCTGATTCTCAACATTTTCTTTGTATTTATTCATTTTATTATCCAAATAAATAAATGTTAGGTCAATTAGTAACTCAAAATAAAATTGTCCCTGTGTGTGAATGAGAGTGTGAATAATTGTTTGTCTCTGTGTCCCTGTGATGACATTAATGTCATTAGAGTTCTGCTCCATGCCTTTCTTCTGCCTGCTCAATTTCTGGCTGCTCACATCTGAGCGGGAAGTGGTAGCTGTGATTTATGAATGACCAGAGAGAGGATAAAGGCAGACTGATCTGTGCAGCCATTTCGTGGAAAGGTCTTCTGAAAGAGCCTAATGGCAGCTGGAGGTAAAATGAAAAAGCAGGTAAAGTAAATGGATGGATGGATCAAGTCAAAATGAAAAAAAAAAAAAAGTACCAACAAAACGGTGTTCCAATGCTGAATTTTCAGTCACACTTTAATGCTATACTTACAAAACAACAGTAATTTAATTTGACTATTTGTTTAGTTTGAAACTAGAGCAGAGCAAAATAAAACAAAAATGTGCAATTGGGATATTATTGGTGAATATCAGGCATTATAAAGAACACATTTGTCTCACACCTCTTTAACAGTTCCGACATTATAGCGCTCTCAACACTCCTTTCTTTGCTTTAACCTCTCATTCACTAACATGTAAACAGCATGGACATCCACAGAAGGGAGAACAGTAAATGGTCAGATATATTACTGACATGCAGAACACAAATACATGGCACTTGACACATAAAACCTGTGATTTTTTTTTTGCAGTCCGTGTAGTCTTTGATATTGATTTTGCACACATCAGTATCAAGACTGCAATAAATATTTGATATACTGAGTTTAGAACAAAGTTCTATCCATAGAATATCTTGAATAAAAATGGTAAAACTGTGAAAGGCATGAATTCTGCATAGACTCTTTTATACCCCTGGGCTTGTGAAAGTTGGAAAAACCAACATTTTCAAAAGCACCACCAGGTCCATTCCTGAAAGAATTCAGTAAAATCTACAAGTCAACTTGTGCCTTAACCTTTATTTTGGGGTTCAATAATTAAACAGTTTAGGCAGTGTATTAGCTTGCAATCTATTTAAAAGCTGCCCTAATGATTCTCCTACAATAAGCCTTGACCTTCAGTACCAAACCTTGGACATTTGTCAAACTGTGTGCAGCAACATGATGTTTTACCTCTACGGGAAACCTTCTGCCATTGATGCTGTGTTCTGAGCCTGCTGATCCATTAGTCTGGCCCCAGTGAAACTCCATCTTCTCGGCCTTAAAGCGTCCTGGCAGTCCAGCACCTCTTACAAAGTAGTCATCTTTCAGAAGCACAGCAACTGGGGGCAAAGAGGGTCAGAAAAATTAATCAGAGATGGAAATTTAAGCACGGCAGTCTAAAGGCATCATTTTAAACAATAAAGAAATCAGTTTTTCTATTACTCAGCGGAACAGCTATTGATTTTTGTGTAATAACCCTGTTTTTTTTATTCCAAATGATCCTTTTAAGTTCTGATCTTGAGATGACATTTTTTAAATCTTAAAAAGACAATTAAAATGCTGTTTTTATGTATAATAAAAGGAAAATCTAAGCAGTTATGGTAAGAGTCAATCTGTTTTTAGTTGCTAAGCCCCAATGACATTCCAAGAATAAACGGTACAACAAGCTATCAAATTTCAGATCATCTGAACGATGGAGGATCTTTAAGACCTGTACAGAGAAATTGCTAAATGCAACATCAGTGCTGTGAACCTCCACAAAGATCCTTGTGATGTGCTATTCACAGAAGCACTAACATGCTTCCCCCCCAGTGGCCTTGAAATCCCAGAACAGATTCCGTCAAAGCCACCATTTCTCTAATTGTTGCATGACTTGCGAGGAAGACATGATGGCATTCGCACGCCTTGTGATCTTTATCCACATGCCAGCTCTTTACGAGGCTGTATTGCCTCTGCTTCCACTGCGGAATAGCAGGCATTTTCACATTTTCTCTCAAGTACAATCATTAACAGTAGCCGCTTCAGTAAAAAACTTTTTTTTTTTTTGCAGAGAAATAACTTGGACATCCCTCTCATTTCTTTCTTTGTGGAAAATCCTTCTTGTGGTCTCTGAATGTATTCAAATTCGTATTTATAGTTTCATTCTACACACGCATTTATGACTTCAAAAATGTGACACTGCAAAGATTACGAGCAAACAAACTGCTGACATCTTGTAAATTATTCATTTTCCTGAATATGACTGCTGGGTATTTATATGTGTAAATATTAACGCATGCACATTTCAAGGTTTTAAAAGAAAGCCCAACTAAAATGACACATGTGGCTTTCTAGATTAATATCAACATTGATTATTTGGATTTAGTAAATAAAAGCTTTAAGGAGTCTTTGCTTTTATATAATTAAAAACAAAAATCCTTCTACTTATTATATGCCAGTGTTGTTTACGTCACAATGCAATATAAGAAGCGACAGCTCAACAAAATGCCTCAATCTCTTAGCCCTGCAGTGAGATAAATATGAGTTTGGCCCGAGTTTGAACTCAGATGCGAAGACACAAGGAGGACATTACTCAAAATGTACATCAGGATGGAGAAGATTAGAAATAGCAAGTGCATAGCAATGTCAATGATATCTGTGCAACATCAGATAATAGTGTTTCATATACTGCATAAAACCTTCCTTGTTTGTCTTTTTAAGGCAAAAACTATTGCAGCAAGCTGGCAATGTAAAAATATTTACACATTGGTGAGTGCAAGAACTCAAGGAAATCTAATATGAATAAATCTAAAATGGTCATTTGCAATGTGACTGAAGCTCAGTTTTTATTGTTTTGATCGACTAGTATGGGTTTTACAGTTTGAATGGAACGTGACATTCCAGTTGAATTACATTATGAAGTCCTGACAAACTGAATCGTGCACAATACCAGGCACGGCATTTTGTTATAGAATCCCTTCTACATCAAGCACCACCTGCCACCTCTTTCACATGAGCACTAGCTGACAAAAGGTATCAAAAGAATCAGGAAAGATGTGTCGAGAACACAGACAGTCTTTAGGCAGCTATCTTTACTCCTGTTGTCATGGAAAGCTGTGAAGACTTGATTTACTTTCCGTTTGAGTAAAACCTACAACCCAAAATGGCATCACATAGAGTCCAAGTCTAATTTACTGCCAAATGGTAAAAGTTTCAACATTACTGAAATTAAGCAATGTAAAAAAAAAATCTAACCAGAATGCATTACTCATCTAATAGATGAGAAGGAAAACAATATGTTGTGTGCTTAATGGGTTAGAACACAATAGGGCCAAAAATTGTCATTAGTCCCAGCTCCATTTAGAGTCTCTAAAAAAGGCTTCAATTTAAATAAAGCATTATTTGAGAATCCATACAAATGGATATAACCTAATGTGACTAAATGACAAAAATCTGTGAAAATAAATTAATCCATGGGAACATCCAATGAAAATTGATCGGTCTCACATTTACATGTAAATTAAATAAAAGTGGTTTTGCGTTTTCACTGGAATCCCTGTGAGCTTGTTATTTCTGCTATGTTTTTTTAAAAGCAACTTGTACTTGGGTTCCAAGGGGTTTCCAATAAGGATTTCTGTCTCTGTTAGTTTCTGCGTGGTGGGAAGAAGAAAACAATTTACTGTGACATTTCTTTTGCAAAGTTTAACTATGCAAACAATCAATTAACCTAAACAAATGCACATTCAAAAACTGCTTAACTTAGATGCTGATTTAAGACACCAGTAACACAAGAACACAAACTAGGGACAAACTAGGATTTCAGTGTTTTGACTTTATGCACATCTATACATGCGTTTTACAAAAAAATTTGGGGCCTCCCATTTCTGCATTTTAACTTTATTAGTCATTTCTTTTAAGTTTAACCTGTATTCTACACCATCTAAAGCACGATAGCCAACCCACAATATCATCTTTATGCTGTCCTGGTTTAGATCAAATGCTACTATAACTTGGACCCTTTCCCACATCAACATTTGACATCATTAGCCAGATTATAATTGGTCCACTGTCGGCTGATCTCTCGCTTTACATGGGGATTTAGTCAGTCTCTTAATCGGGATGGCCCATTTTTAATCATAACACATAGCAAAAAAAAAAGGGGGGAGGATGAGCGTGTGAACAAGAAAACACAGATTGTCAGTAAACAGATAACATAATGGACAAGTTGTGAAAAGAGATTGAAAGAAATTAAAGCAACTCAAAGAAAGACGCCAGCTGACGAAATGAGGGGGGAAAAATAGGTGTGATATTTTGATAAACAAAAGGAAGAGAGAATAAAAAAAAAAAAGATTTGAAAAGAAAATAACCTCGTGTGATGAGGGATGAGCTGAGCTCCTGTCGTGAGGCAAGAAAGAATCTGCCAGCGGTATTAACGTGCCAGTGCTGCTTAAGTTAAAGGCCCGCAGCATGAAGTAGAAGAAATGATGCAGGAGATTTTCAAGACTGAAAGCATTAGGTCAGGAAACAACTATCCATCACATTATCATAATTGTGCAACTCCTTTGCAATAGTGCAAAAAAATCCCTGATACTACTGTTGTCGAAGCAGTGTAATCCAGTGTGCAACACAAGAAAAGCAAAAAAAAAAAAAAAAAAAAAACCTGAGATGTTGGCTGGCCTTTGGAGTTTCATTAGAAATGCGGCCCTGGGTTTGTGTGAACCCTCAAACAGCAGAGGAGGAATTAGTAGCTAAGCCAAAAAGACCTTGAATCACAGCCTGTGAAAGAAGGGGAGTGTGTGTGAAAGTAAATCCTTGATCAATGCAAATGTCCCAGGGGGCTTCAGATTCCCTCTGAATTTGGTTTAGAGTTGTTTGAAATTTCACTGAGACATGTTTTGTTGAGGAATGCTACTCGAATGGCAGCAAATCGGCCCAATCTCAAAGCAGGTCAGGGCACAAGGGAACGTCATGTAATCAATCTCAATGAAGTTTTAAGATCTATTCGCACTACTCCTAATTACAATACTGACTTAAACAGTGTGAAGGATGTTAAAGCCCCTCTGTGAGGGGATTTGGACAACTCAATTTGAGTACCACCCCTTCTCCGGGCACTAGAAGGTTGGGGTACACAGAACACACCAGGTGCTTCCAATCTGCCAATATAACAGGCAGTTCCTTTTTTTATTTTGTGTGTCCAAACACCTGAGACTTTGGAACTCAGAAAAGAACATTTGAGATTCTATTTTAGTTACTATTTCATCATAAAAAGAAAAGACTTTTCAATGTAAAACAGGAATGAAACAGTTTTGTGTTTTTGCAGTTACCATGGTAAAATTTCTCATAGCAAGTTTTCCAATTTTAAAATCAAATTACAATTAAAAACTGATTTGACTACCACACTAATAACATCTCCAGCTAAGCTTTTGATTATTCAATGAACAGGGGCTAAAAGGTAATAAAATTAGAGTGGAGTTTTTCAGGCCCTGATCAGCACCAAGTCTCAAGTGTGGATGTTTATTAGTTTTTCTTTTTTAACTTGAGAGAGAGAAGGCATTTTATATATATTGTTTTTTGCGCACAACCAGCAGAATTTATGTGGAGTCTATGTGAAATCTAAACTTCGGCTGCTCATCATCTTAGAGGTAATGCTAACGAGCTTTCCGTGATTGATTGTTCATTTTGTTATTAGTTTGTCATATTTCTTAGACATTCTGTAATAAGTATGCAGACACTTTGCAGAACTACTAAAACTATAACAAAATGTTGTTTAATCCCAAATGTGAAAGGAATCACTGGTGAAGCCACTGATTCTTTAAGTGACCAGATGAAATATTTTAAATGTGCTTGGTTGACTGATTAAGCATATAAACTTGTTAACACAAAAGAACTTTGTAATGTTTACTGCAGTCTATTGAAATCTGAACAAAATGCAGAGCTCTGCAGCAGGGAAGCTTATATTGAGGTTATCTGTTGGAGAAATTATGTGATTTTCACTTTTCTGCCACTCGCCAGAAGGCCTTTACATTACTTCAGCATTCCTATATCTGGTGCGAATGCAAGGAAAGGAAAAAGCCCTCAAAGCCATTTTGTACTTCAGGGACTTCCAATAAAGCTCAGAAAGCCTTTTGACCCGTTTGGTCCAAAACAAGTGAAATGATGTATGTAAGCA
The DNA here is from genome assembly GCA_031762555.1 of Cynodonichthys magdalenae. Classification (NCBI taxonomy): domain Eukaryota; kingdom Metazoa; phylum Chordata; class Actinopteri; order Cyprinodontiformes; family Rivulidae; genus Cynodonichthys; species Cynodonichthys magdalenae. Next base: position 11,719,039 of record JARVJO010000365.1, read on the forward strand.
TTTTGTCATAGAAATGCATCAAAATTGAGAGAATGAACTGTGACTGTCTGGTTATACAGTTAGCCACCTAAATTTGGCTTTAACTGTATTCGTGGTGAGTACCATCTTGTTTGGTTGCTTGGCCTGCAACTTTACTGTTTTCTTTCAGTCTTTATTGTGCAGTTCTTAGCCTCAGCAGGCACCAGTTTGCAGTGAAAAAGCTGTAACACGCAACAGCACTCCGCAGGCTCAGCCCCAAATGGGAAACAGGCACAGTTGGTGGCGAGCTCGTGAACATGGTGGCTCCTAAGAGCAACAACATTTCCTTTAGGACATCAAAAACAAGTCAGGTCAAGTCATACATCAGCTTCAACCTCAGGCAGACAAGCTGAGGAGGAGGGGTAATTTTTTTCTTTTCTAGGATGAACTATATTGTGTGTACAGGAACAAAGAAGGGATTTGAAATACAATAAGGATGATGCAGTAAAAAATACAAGACAAAAAAGGATTCCAGAAACTACCAAGTGGTTTATAGGTGTCACTGAAGCTCTATTTTTTATTACCACCTTTATTATAATTAGAAAATATGGCAATCTACAGAAGACGTTTGACTATGTAATGCTTATAAATAAACAATTGCATGAATTACCTAATAATGTTAGCATTTTTTAAATACTTCAATTATAAAAATAAAAGCTAGTGTTACACTGAATAATTGAATAGTACATCCAACATCTTTAAACTATGCTTTAGATGTACGCCTGTTTGTTTACAGTGGTACAAAAATGTTTTTAGGTCAATTTTTTGTTCATTAACTCACAGCCAAACACTTATACTGTATTTTCATTAATATACATAGTTCTGATTAGGGATGGGTACCTTTGGCATTTGAATCGGTTCGGTACGATTTCCGGTACCTGGGAATCGGTATCGATACCAATTTTCGGTAGTTTGTGTGTATTGTTTTTTTAATAATAAACTTAATTTTTTTATTTAACATATTTATATCTCAATATATAAAATTTAACAAATATCAAGACATATCCAACTCTTTGTATTGTAACATCAGTTGTTTAACACATTTTTTTAAAGTGAAAACTCTTAAACAACTAACTCAGTGTTTTGTCTTATTGCACAAATTAAAATCCAGCTCCACGTGTTTCTATTAATGTTATTTCCCCGCTAGAAAAATTGTGTGATGGGGTCCATGGAAGGGAAATAAGTTTAAATCAAATAAGCAAAAGAGGATGGATTTAAAATAAATAAAAGTTGTTCAAACTACGTTCAGACCGAACACGTTTTGAGCATCCAAAACATGCCCAACGCTTCAAGTTGGCTGCTTGTGCTCTTTCAGGTCAGACGCGTTCGGTGCGAACGTAGATGTGCGTCACGCGTGTCGGGAACAGCCTGTATTGTTTTCCTCTGCCGGTCTCTGTTTTTCTCTGCGGATGAAATAAAGAAAGTGGATTTGCTTTATTTACTGAGAGCAATTGAACATCGTGCTAACCACATAATTAATTAATATTTAATTCACCAGATAATTCTGAGGCGGTCTGTTCGGTGAGTTTCAGTCCAGGAGCTGCGAGCTGACGAGCCTCGCTTTCAAGCTACGTTCAGACTGAACTGTTTACTACGCTCTTGCGCGATGCTGCGTTCAGGGCAAGCATAGAAAATCCCCCACTCTTACGCCAAACTGTCACAATGATGCGTTTGGTTACTGAAATATGGTACCTTTTGATTTTACGTTAATAGGTACTTGGTGGTACCAACAGAATTTGGTCGATACTTATAAAAGTATCGAATTCGGTACCCATCCCTAGTTCTGATAAGATTTCTCTGCTTCTTGTGCCACAACCTGAAAGCTCTAAAGGATCAGGGAAAAATCAACCAGAAATTATTTATTTGAAAAAGGGGAAAGCTGACCTTGACGTTAGGATAATATCAGACGGCAGTGAAAAGACACTTAGTACTACAAGGTTAAGAAGCGACCGAGCTCTTCCAACATTTCACAGGAGTTTTGCATTTATATCCAAAAATATTGTGATCTATCAATTATTGACGACCTAGCAATTTGTCACAAAATTGCTGAACTGATATTACTGTTATACTGGGTCATGGATTGCATTATAGTGTAAGCTAAAATGTGATTCTCACCTCTAGTAAACTCTAAATATGTTGGTATAGTAACAACAGAAAAGAGGGTGTTTAAAGGAGAAAAATGAAGAGGTGCTTTCATTCATCAGATTGACAGAAACACAGGATGAGTGATTATGTGTGTAAATAAACTGTTGCAAACATACACAGATGTTATCTTCGTAGTTTTTGTTGCCCTCAGGAGACCAAAAATGAAATCTGTTGATATACAGCAGGTATACAGCAATCCCAGAATCCATCGTTCTAACCTATTTTATAGCTTAATGATTATGCCCTGGCAAACACCAATATTTCTGGGCCTCCGCCGGAGTCGGCACATGCCTCAATAAATTAAAAGGTAATTCAGGGCCTGCTATGAGAATGTAGTTGTTGGCTTCCTGATTTAATCTTTAATCTCTAAATGAACAACCAGAGTCCAGATTTTTACAGTACCCAAAATTCTGTTTTACACTTACAGAAACTGTCAACATAGGTAACTGTACATAAAGGTAAGATTTAAAACAACTAATTCAAATTAGACATTTAATTACCTTCCCATTGATTTGAGCAGGGTTTAATAGGTTTTTAGTTTGAGTAAGCTTTTAATCACATATGCAAGCAAAATGGTCCTATAGGGGTGCTGCTCTGTGTGAAGGTTGTATCGCTATTTAAAAGCTGATGGTAAAGCCTAGGGTAAAAGTAACTTTAGACTAAAGCTAGAAAACATAAAAATGAAAAGAACTAAGATTAATTTGCAAAAATGAAGACAGACATCAAGACATACATAAAAAGTGTTTAAAATTATCCCAATAACAAACGACTCAATACTATCTCACAAAGACTGCTACACAGAAATAACCAAAGAGGCTAAATTAACTTGTTTATGTTTGACATAAACTTTAATGTCAAGCAGGGCTTAGTTAAACAAATAAACCTAAAATGCTTCTGATTTGCATGAACAGAACATCTGCAAAACAAATTAAAAATAAAATTAAGGCCACAGGTTCTTTATGAGAACATAGTATAAAGGACCTGTTTAAAAAAAATTTTCCAAGGAAATGATGAGTAAATTACTGTTTTGACCCTAAAACACCATAAAAACAACACAGGTAGACCGTGAATATCCATATATCAAGCGATAAGGCCTTTAAAATATCACCGCTGCGTTGTAGAAAATACAGCTCAGAAGCAGGCCACCTATATAACAAATTATTTCAGGGGAGTCATGGCCACAGATAAGATCTACTATAGATGTTTGGCGATACCTGAGAGTGGAGCAGTAATGTGACAGGAAATTAACCTGCAGAGACCGCACAGCATTCAGTGGCTTCAGTTAGGCTATACATAATTTCAGGTCATGTAACTGGGCTTTACTCGTAAGATGGCATATGGGATTTAAAAAATGTCACACTTGCGGGAAAAGTGTGCTAGAGATGGAGTTGTGGAATAAGTTAGGTTCTTGATTAACAAATATATTATTCTTAAAGGGGCAATATTATGTGTTTCTCATGCATATTTTTAAATTCTATACCATAATAAAGTAACTATGTCCCCTTTAGTTGTTTTTAAAATGCTGTTTATATAAAAAATAAACGTGACTTCTCATCATATCCGTTTCTAAACACCTTGAAATTGGTCTCTGTCTCTTTAAGAACCTCCTTC